>CM022299.1:68492821-69092821 GCA_011799875.1 Thinopyrum elongatum
ATAAAATCATAAGAAAAAACAAATCTGGAAAAGAGAAAAAAAAAACCAAAACACAAAACTGGCAGACAAGGGGAAAAACCGGACTGAAAACAAACAAGCAGTGGATGCGTGTGCATGGGCCGGCCCACCATACTCCGCCAGGGAAGCCATCGCTACTGGACGCACACGGGCGTCCAATAGGATTCGCCCTGGCCCAGGGAGGGGCTCCCGCTTTTTTAGTTTCGGTTTTTTTGTGTTATCTTTTTAGTTTTTGTTTTTTGCTTCTTTAAAAAAGTTTGGGATATTAAAAAAAAATTAGATTTTCAAAAAATGGTTGCTAAAGCAAAACAATGTTCACTAATTCAGAAAAATGTTCACAAATTCTATAAATTCAGAACATTCTTTTAGTTTGATGATTTTTTTTAATTCGACAAATATTTAAAAAAATCATGAATAGTTTCTAAAATATGATCAACACTTTTTTGGAATCAATGAACAATTTTGTTTCATTTTATCTCTCTAAAAATGTTTTTCATTATATAAATATCTTTAAAAAAAAGTTCATTTCTGAGAACACTTTTTAAAAATATTTGTTGTATTTCAGGTTTGTTATTTTTCCTGAAAACAAGTCCACATATAATGACACAGTGCAAAGGTTTTCCATTTTTTTTATTTTCTTTTCGATTTCTTATGCCGGTTTCGAAATGCGGTCAAAGTTGACGGCACGTCCAAATTGGCAACAAATATTTGGTAGGTTTTTTGGCACATCCAAAGGTTTTTTCAATTTTTTGATTCTTTTTGAATTTTTCATACCCGTTTCAAAATGCGGTCCAAATGCGGGCATGACCATTCCTAGCTAGTGGTTGGATCTTGAAAAACTTTTAGTTTTTCTCTGATTAAATAGATACTTATGTACCTAGAAATGATTTTTGGAAAAAATAAAGAGCAAACTATGAGGCAGCTGCAGTTCAAATTTGACCCGCTTCGTGCTGAATCGGCAAAAAATCGTCTTTTTTATGAGAGGTGGATCAAAGCTTTTGACACCCAATCATTTGGTCAATTATGCATTAAATATGTCCTACTATTTTATAAAATTGATTTGGAACAATTTTGTAACAAATATATGGTACGTCCTTCACAAAAAAACTCATTTTGGGCACTCAAAAAATGAAAAATGAATTTTTCGTTCAAAGAAAATGAAAACTTCCTTAGGCAACATTGTTTGCCATTCCAAGATGAATCCTTGTGCACAATATGAGATCATTTGAAGAAACTATGCCATGAATGTGGCCATAAAATTGATCATTTGGCTTGAAAGCCATGAATCTTCACACATGATAGCTCATTTCTGAGAACACTTTTTCAAAAGAATTGCCGTATTACAAATTTATTATTTTTCTGGTAACTTGGTCACATATAATGACACAATGCGATTGTTTTCCAATTTTTTTTATTTTTTTAAATTTTTCGTGCCCATTTCAAAATGCGGTCAAAACGGCGGGATGACCGTTCCTAGCTAATGGTTGAATTTTGGAAAAGTTTTGGTGTTTCTATGATTTAATAGATACTTATGTACCTAGAAATGATTTTTGTAAAAAATAAAGATCAAACTATGAGGCAGCTGCAGTTCAAATTTGACCCGCTTCCTGCTGAATCGGCAGAAATTTGTCTTTTTCACGATAGGTGGATCAAAGCTTTTGACACCCACCCATTTGGTCAATTGTGCATTAAATATGTCCTAGTATTTTATAAAATTTATTTGGTACAATTTTGCAACAAATATATGGTAGGTCCTTCACAAAAAAACTCATTTTGGGCACTCAAAAATGGAAAATAAAATTTCCGTCCAAAGAAAATGTAAACTTTCTTAGGCAACATTGCGTGCCAAACCAAGATGCACCCTTGTGCATACTATTAGATCATTTGAAGAAACTATGCGATGAATATGGCCATAAGATTGATCATTTGGCTTGAAAGCCATGAACCTCCACACATGATAGCTCGTTTCTGAAAACACTTTTTAAAAAGAATTGCCGTCTTACAAGTTTATTATTTTTCCTGGTAACTTGGTCACAAATAATGACACAATGCGAAGGTTTTTCAATTTTTCAATTTTTTAAAAAATTTTCATGCCTGTTTCAAAATGCGGTCAAAACGGCGGGCATAACCGTTCCTAGCTAGTGGTTGGATCTTAAAAAACTTTTGGTGTTTATTTGATTAAATAGATACTTATGTACCTAGAAATAATTTTTGAAAAAAATAAAGAGCAAACTATGAGGCAGCTGCAGTTCAAATTCGACCCACTTCCAACTGAATCGGCGGAAATTTGTCTTTTTCATGAGTGGTGGGTCAAAACTTTTGACACCCAACCATTTGGTCAATTGTGCATTAAATATGTTCTAATATTTTAGAAAATTGATTTGGTCCAATTTTGCAACAAATATATGGTAGGTCATTCACAAAAAAAACTCATTTTGGACACTAAAAAAATAGAAAATAAATTTTTTGTCCAAAGAAAATGAAAACTTCCTTAGGCAACATTGTTTGCTATTCCAAGATGCACCCTTGTGCACAATATGAGGTCATTTGAAGAAACTATGCCATGAATGTGGCCATAAAATTGATCATTTGGCTTGAAAGCCATGAATCTTCACACATGATAGCTCATTTCTGAGAACATTTTTTTAAAAAGAATTGCCGTATTACAAGTTTATTATTTTTCCTGGTAACTTGGTCACATATAATGACATAATGCGAAGGTTTTCCAATTTTTTTGATTTTTTTTGAATTTTTCATGCCCGTTTCAAAATGCGGTTAAAACGGCGGGCATGACCGTTCCTAGCTAGTGGTTGAATCTTGGAAAACTTTTTGTGTTTCTCTGATTAAATAGGTACTTATGTATACCTAAAAATGATTTTTGGAAAAAAATAAAGATCAAACTATGAGGCAGCTGCAGTTCAAATTTGACCCACTTCCATCTGAATCGGCGGAAATTTGTCTTTTTCACGAGAGCTGGATCAAAACTTTTGACACCCAAACATTTGGTCAATTGTGCATTAAATATGGCCTAATATTTTTTAGAATTGATTTGGTCCAATTTTGCAACAAATATATGGTAGGTCCTTCACAAAAAAACTCATTTTGGACACTCAAAAAATGGAAAAATGATTTAGAAAAACTCATTTCTCATAACTCTTTAAAAAAATATTTGTCTTATTTCAATTTGTCATTATTCCTGAAAACTAAAGTAAAATTTGGTGACACAATGAGAAGGTTTTTTTTTTTCAATTTTTTAGGTCATAAAATAGTTAACATGATTTAGCACCTTACATTTAGTCGATTACGACCAATTTAAATGGTCAAAATATCATACCTGTATACTGCGTTCTGATTGGTACAGGGGCATCTCACGCGGATCGTGGATAAATCACCGTCGGATGCTCTGGATCCAACGGCCCGCACGTCGCCCGTCTCACCCGCATCGCCCAACCCACAACCCGCACTCGTCTCGCACCCTTCTCTCCCATGCACACAACCACCGCCCCTCTCTCCTCCTCTTCCTCCCTCTGATCTGATCTGAATCCACCGCCGCCCACCGTCGCCCACCCCCACCCCCACCGCCGCCCACCCCCACCGCCTCCCAAGCCCACCGTGCAGTACAGATCCGAGTTCCCCTGTCTCCGCCACCACCGTGCCCACTTCGCGTGCTCTCCAAATCCACCCTCGGTCTCATCGCTCGCCGCCTCCCATCCCGAGCCAGATCCGCCGCCATCCCAGTCCCCAGCTCCTTCACCCGCAACAGACTCATGAGGTAGTCTCCGACCACTCCGTCCTCTAGGCCGGCTGAATCCATCGCTCCCGGTCTCTGGCGCTCCCCCCGCGACCCCTTGCCCGTGGCTAGGGTTTCGGCCGTGGCATCGCGTACATCGCCGGCGCGTCTCCGGTGGCTCCTCTCTGCCACAAACCGCAGCCCCCTCACACCCTCTCCATCTCCTGGATGGCGCTCCATAGCTCGGTGCGCTCACACGTGTTGGCTGGACGGCGGCGACTCCGACCTCCTCTATCGCGTCTCGGCGCAGCCGTGCATCCTGTGGCGACCTCCTCTGCCACGTGACGGCAGTGGCCGATCTTCACTACGAGCGCTCCACCACCTACAGATCAATTTAGTGAGCACCTATACCTCTGCCTCTCTCCTCTGCTCCTAGCCTGTGGCTGAGCCATACACTTTTTCATGTAGATTACTAGCTTGCACGGGCCTGAAGAATGGAGTAATTTAGCAGGTAGGAATTCTAGTTTTCCTTGTAGGAGTCGTTGCACCTTTAGTTGGCTCTATTGTGTCCTGGACATTGAGAGAAACTGAAGGAAGTATTTCGTAGTTAGTAATTTTGTGGGTTAATATGGACAGCGTAGCATATTTCACTTGTTAAGGTAAGGTAATTTTCTTGGTTAATATGCATAGCGTAGCTTGTTTCACTTAGTAATTATGTAGTTCTTGATTTGATAGGGATAGCAGAGAAGTGAATGTACGACAGTGATGTCGATTGTTAGCTGCCGGTGTCAACAAGCAAATATTCCAAGACAAGAGAAGGTTTTGACCATTTGATGGAAGCGTCCAAGTCGAGCCAGGTCAACAAGTTTTGAATCTGAACAGTCCTAGTTCATTAGCACACTCTGAATGTTGTTGTTGGCCTGAAACTGGAGACCAATTTGGCAGAGGCAAGGGAAAGAGCCTAACTGGTTGGTGTCTCCACATGTCGGCTGGTGCCCATGGTGGATGCAAACAAAAGGAAGGGCTCGTATGCAACCCAGCATGCTGGGTATCTTCTAATACGTTTCATGATCATTCAGAGTTCAGGTCTGGTGCACATGCTCAAAATCCCAAACCCTCTAGTTGTAAACCTCACATAAGCTGATCATCTACTAGAGTAATGCTCAATACCTTGCTAGATATCATACTGCTATGTGATATTGTATATGTGCATGTGTTAAAAATTGGCTTTAATTCAATACTTTGCTATTGGCCAATATATATATATGTTTACGTACAGTACTGAAATATGCTTATTTTTCGACTTGATAGCTGTGTACAATATCTATACAATGTTATCAGAGAAATGTCTAAAGTACTATGTATACTTAACATGCTAAAAAAATGTGTGTATGGTACTATGTTAGGATACTGCTATGAAAAGGTAAATAATTGTCCAGAATTAATAGCTACAATTAAGGCCATGCATGTGCACAAGATTGGGATTGAAATAAATTTGGAAATGAGGCAGCGCCCATTAATTAGTATTTTATAAATTTCCTTATTTATTTGCAGTTTTAATGAAGCAATAAATTAGTTACGTATTTGTAAAAGTGCTGCCAATATTGCGTTTTGTTTCCTTGATTGACAAGTGATCACTTCATTACATTGATAATTCTTCTATGTTATTAGAATAATGCTGCATGCAATTTTCATTTTATTGTCCAGGTTGCCTTTTCTTGGATATCAAGATACATTTACTTATCTTCTTAATGTTTGATCTAGAGAAATGAATGTTGTATCTTGCAACAATTAGTAAATTGCTGAGTTCTACTTGCTGCCATTTTCCCTTGCTGTAGCCTGTAACAAATACTTGCAATGCCTTCATACAATACATAGTTGGGTTTTCTCTACAACTTATTATCTTCTGAGCCAAAAAGGGCCAAGCTGGGGTTATGTTTGCTACATCGGCACTATATCGAGGCATTCAGTTTATTCTTCTTCTAAGGATGATTGTCAACCTTTGCATTTTCGGCAGGTTGCAATTTGTGTAGCACACAGTAGTATATTCTATTAGTCCATATGTTTGTAGATACTGGATCTGAATGTCAATATGTGACTATAAATGTCATTTTGGACTTTGATATGGTCTCCCAGTTTACAGTTGACATTAGTTTTCTTGAAATATGACTTGCCGAATAAATAGGCACATATAAGCCAAGTACATTTCATTGAGCTAGTGTTATCAGTTTGGTGTTATAGATGCTTGAAAATCTGGCCAAACCTTAGGAATACAGACTCCAAAACATGTATTGTGAGAGGGAGTAATCAGTCCACCTTATTTTATATTGTGCAAAAACATTTCACATGGACATTGTTGATTGCCTAGCCTTGTACTGGTATGTATTGTTTGCTGCTAATTAGATGTTAAGGATAACCTGAGAACACTTGCTTATGATCCAACTGGAAATCTTTCATATATATCCAAGTGAACTCCTTATATGTAATGTCGTTATTGTGATTTTTTTTATTCATGTGAGGTTAGAGTTTGAGTGCTATCATTCATATCATGTTATGCTGTCGAAGTTTATCGTCTCTTGCCAAGGTTTTCCCTGTGGTAACTATTAATTTGCAAGATACACTGATGGTTAATTATATGTATCCACACAGCAAGTATATGGTATTGTCCTATACATTTCACATATGGGTCCTATCTTTGAAGCTCTACAATTTTCCTGTGTATACAATAAATTATCCGAATGAGGCACTATGATTCCGACTTCTTAGGTTGTTAGCTCTGGCTTCATTAGCAAACTTATGTGAATATACTATGCTTGTTATTTATCATTTGGTGCACTACTATGCAGTTCTCATTGGCAGTTTTTGTTTTCTTGATTCATTTATACTATACGATTCAGGTCTTATACTTTGCCAGTAGGTAGCTCATAATTACTAGTCGCTGTGCAAATTGTGTAGCGGCCAGATCCTGGAAATGCACCATTGTTCTTTATTGGCCATGCTATTGAAATTACAGTATGAATATGTCACCACAGATGGATGAGTTATTTATGGTTATCACTTTCTTCTTTGTCGTTCACTTGCAGTGCCTACTGTACTGATATGCAAGGTCAAGCATGGAGGTTTCAAGGACATGTATCCAGAGGACCATCTGGCACCTTTTCTTAAGGTTTGCACTAGTCTAATTGCCCTCTGTATTACACAACTTAATCGTCAACATGAACTGTTTGTGGAAGTGCTTGTGTCATTGCCCAACTGTCTTATAAGTGCATTACTGTTGCTATGGCATGAGGTGTGCTGTATGTTATCAATTGGCATCTAAATTAGTTCATCTTCCCACTTCCCTACCTGCTATAATGTGCTTGCAAGCTTAAATTTTGTGCTTCTATTACTACCTGCTATAATGTGCTTGCGAGCTTAAATTTTGTGCTTCTATTGCTATGGGCCGATCTTTTGCGGTAAAATAATGATGTTAGATGTCTGTTGCTTGCTGTATATGGGCAAGACGAATTGAATCCTGCTGTGCACTTGTCAATTCTAGCTTATATTGGTGTTTTGCGATCCTGAAAAATTATTGGTGCATTTTTTGTTTCTCAAATACAAAATAGCTTGCTCCTTTCAGCTGTAGTAGAATGGTATTTTGTTTTAGGCGCAATGTATTGCAGTGAAGTTTTTTGCACGACCTGCACTTGTATGAATGAGTTATTTCATTTTAACTAGTTGGAGAACAAAAGCATGGTACTAGCTCAATTTGTGTTGTCATTCTAAATAAATGTCATTTTCTTGAATGGTCCGTTCATAATATATTTGCCCCACTTTTTCTGATTCTTACCTCATTCATGTAACAGGGTGACAGAGGAAGCCATGTTGCCGTTTTGTTTGTTCCCAGCCCTGAGTATGGTCGTCCAGCGAGTCCAGCATGTTGTTCATCTGACTATGGTCGTCCATCGAGTCCGGCATGTTGTCATTTTCTTGTAAAGCAGTACTGTATTACACTTGTAGAGCTCGTTACACTTGTAGAGCTTGTAAAGTACTCTACTACACATGGCCATATGTATTGGCACGGATAGAGCTTGTTACTCTTATTACCATTTAATAAAAAAAGGAAAATGAAATTGTTTGGACAAAAAGGCCACGGCCCAACAATAAAAAGCCTGAAATGTTGGGCTTGGCCCGTGAAGCTGACGAAAGATTCACAGAAAAAAATAATAAATAGGTTGAATTAATGGGCTTGGCCCATATAGACACCGAATTGGACCGGACTGATTCTTATCAACGACCAATTCAATTGGTCGCAATTTTGCCACATCAGCTTGCCACGTTGGATCCGACGTGGCCTAGGCAGACAACCAGCGACCAAAACAAAAGGCCGTAGGGCCAACGAACTTTTGTTTTGGTCGTTGCCTTCTACGACCTTATCACAAAGAAGGTCGTTAAGTTTCATTAAAGACGGTCAGCTTTTGACCAATTGTTTTTGGTCATAAAAAGGTCGCAAATAAAAAAATGACCATTCAGCAACCAATAGTGATGGCCGCAAGTTGACATATTTCTTGTACTGATATAGTATGCGCTCAAACTTAATTAGGCCTGAACTCACCATGACCGACTACGATAACACGAACCAAAGGAAGAATCCGCCATGGTAACCTATCTTGTTGTTGGTAAAAGTGATCATGGATGTCCACGCGGGCCCACGAATATATAGACTTGTCGCCGATAACCACGCGAGGGAGGGTACCGTTCGAAGACAACCACTACATGCATATGTACATATGGAGGTGATGCGTGCATGCATGTTTGAATACCATTCACAACATTGATGTGGCGCGTGCATCGAAAATCGTACAGTCCCCACACAGAGCGAGATCGGTTCATGACGTGTCATGGTACTGGCCACTTCGACTAGATGGGAGGGATTCATGCGTACACATGCCTGTGTGCTCTAACTGTATCATGTCATCCCAGAGCATGACCTATATACCGTAATACAAACAAAAAAATAATCCCCTCCTAAGTCAAATTAACCTCTCTCGTTGTCAGGCAAAGTAGTGATGGACCAAGCAGGCCCACAGATGGAAAGCATTGATATCACTGATAACCGCGTGAGTGGGTGCGAGAGGACAACCACCATCGCTTTGCATGTGGGCCAAACATATGTTGAATACCCAAAATGCAGAACTTTGATGTGGCACATGCCTCGAAAATCGTAAAGTCCCCACATAGAGCGAGGTTCATGAAGCGTACTACATAGGTTGGCCCCCTTCCCCCTCTTCGACGCATACTATATGCTCCTACCGTAATACAACCCAAAAAGAATCCTCCTTGATGGTGAAATTAATTAACCTCTCCCGATGTAGGTCAAAGTGATGCATGCATCGACGATGACCTCGCGCGCCCACAGATGGAAGCGTCACACGTGAGTGTCCTAGGATAACCACCGCCTGCATGCATGTGGCCCAAAGAGGTGTTGTGTGATGTTTGAATAGCCAATGCACAACTTTGATGTGGTACGTGCCTCGGAAACCGAAAAGTCCCGACACTGAGTGAGGTGTACGTGTTCACGGATGCATACGTAGTATATATGCTAGTCCCCTCCCACCTCTTCGACGCGTACTATATACTCCCAGCATAACACAAACAAAAAAGATTCTACCTTGCTAGTCAAATTAACCTCTCTGCCAGCTGTTGGTCAAAGTGATGGACGATGACCTCGCGGGCCCACAGAAAGCGTCGCACGCGAGTGAGTCTCGTGTAGGACAACCACCGACTGCATGTGGCCAAAACATGTATGTATGAAAGGGTTGTGTAATGTTTTAAATAACAAATTTACGACTCTGATGTGGCACCTGCCTCACAAAACGGCCAACCCAGACGGTGGCTCACGACTCGTAGTGTACTACCAGCCACCCCCAGAAGCACACACACACACATCGCGCATCCACCGCAACTACGATGCATGTTAAATTTTTCGGCGGTGAACATAAGTTACCTAAGGAGGGACGTTTTAATTTTGAAAAAAACCCCAGAGATCATTAAGATGTTTTAGTACATTAATTGATTTTCTAGGGGTATAATATGCAAAAATCAAATTTGAGCTACATGCACACGTAACAGTGCACCTAAATGGATTGGAAAAACACATGTGTCTCACTGGGTGCATATGTTTACTCCCCGTGCAAGAAATTTCAAACATTGAGAATCTTGATTTTTAAAATCTAGTACATCCAAAACTTATTTGAAATTCATGAAACTTATCGTGTTATCATATGGACACCAATACACAGTGGCATTGTACATTTTTTTGTCAAATTAGAGACAAGTTTTGATGTAATCTTTATCTTCTTACAAATGGGATATTATTAATAATTGGGAACCAATATCGCAGACGGATTATTTATTCGAACCGTGGGCGTTAGACCAACAATGGATACGTGCTGTGCTTCGGTTCAGCAATAAACGGCAACATTAATCATCAAAATAGAAAAACAATATACGTGCCGCCACGCGACCCGTGTGCCGTGCGAGCAGGCCTGAGTTGACGGGGCACATGCGAGCAGTCCGCCGCGCAGGCAGACCGGGAGGCATGCGTGCAGGTGTGTGAATTGACGGGAGGCGTGCTCGCTGCGCAGTGTCATCAGGAGGCGTGCGAGTAGCTGTGTGAAATGATGGTAGGCATGCTAGCAGTCTGGTGCGCAGGCTCATCGGGAGGCGAGCCAGCGGTTTGACCGCCGCCCGCCTCTCTCCCACTACTCCATATTAACGGCGTGCCCGAGCAACCGCACCCCCCATCCTCGCCACACACACAATCCTCTCTCTCCGCTTGCATCCTCGACGCCGCTCTCAGTCCTCAAAGCCGTCAGTGTATGAGGATGCCGCTGAAACGCCCCATCGGAGGGAGTGGCGACGCCGGGGCTGCTAAAACACCGGAGCACGGCATGGAGATGGAGACAGAGGTTGCCGTCGCCGCCGGCGAGGTATCGCTGCACCCTAACGTCGTCGACGGCGTCGTGCTTCCACAGTCGGAGCCGGAGGTCCACACCGACTCTGGTGACGACTCGGGCGACGACTCCGGCGACGACTACGACGACGATGGAGAACCGATTAGTCATATATACCCATTTATGTGTCAAATACATTCTAGGGTTTCTCTGGTTACTCCTGCGTCCTGCCTCCCCCTTTTTGGAATAGAAATCCTATGGTTATGTTCTTCCAATCCATGAAATCTGAGTAAGTTTCGTTAGATCCGTGTAGTGTATTCATTGTTTGAATGGTACAAGTGATAAGTGATTAGTTGTTTCATCTGTGCAAATAATTTCTGCTAATAATCCGACTAGGGTTAGTGTTCGTGCTAATAATTCCTAGCCAGGTCTTGACAATTGATTTTGAATGACCTATATATATATTTGTGCCATTATTTTCTTCAAGATTGGTCTGTACATAGACGATTATGCTTAAAAATTGAACCATAATCTCTGGATATGTCTAAAAAAGTAGCCATAAATTCCTAATCCTACTTTACAGCATGTAAACATTGATTTGATGCCAAATTTTGGCAACTGCCAAATGTTCGTTAGAGATTAGTTTGTATTCCAAATTTGACGCCACATTTTTTTACTATATGTATATAGGTGTTGTCAGACGATGTCGACAGCAAGGGTGAAGATGTCCAGAGGAGGTACATGAGGCAAATCCTCAGGGAGCTTTATGCGGGAATGCATAACAGGTGTATTAGGACCTGGGACGGCGGCTTTCGATGCCCATTTTGCAACCAAAAGCTTCATCATGCGTATCAAAGTGTTCTGGCGCATGCAAGAGGACGAGTCGTTGGCTCCTTCAAGCAGAAGTATTTTCACATGATGGCGCACGCCGCGTATGCCATGTACCTGGAGAAGCTTCAAGATCGTGCCGGCAGTTGAGATGAGATGTGGGATCGAACTATGTATGGCTATGTAGTGTCTTAATTATAAATGCGCTTGAGTATGCTTAATGACGGTTGAACTATGTACTTATGGTTGAACTATGCTTGTGTACGCTTATTATCTATGTCTGAGTATGTTTAATCTATGTTTACTTATGTCTAAATGTGGGATATGGATGCAATCCGTTCGGTTGATGGAATCTACATCCGTCCTGGTTTATTGGTCCCCTTTGTAATTTGTGTTAAATCTTGACCTAAGATTTAAGTGACAAAATGTTAGTGCAGGTCAGCAAAATTTTTATCGTTGGATGCGTATTTGAACATAGTGTTCAATGATATAATTGTTGGTGACATGCATAAACATTTGTTAGTTAAATCTTTGGTCAAAATTTGACACAAATTACAAAGGGGGCCAATAAACCAGGATGAAGGTAGTACGTCAATCACAAATGGTTCCCAAAATTGGAACCGTGTGCAATGACTTTCATTTTCCCTGTTATGTCAATCACACACGGTTGGCTCTAGCAAACCGTTGCCTCCGAAACTCTTTATGGGACAGAAAACCCTCATCACCCAATTCAAAAAAGAAAAAAGAAAACCCTCACCATCCCCATGTAAAAAAAAACCCTCACCCCGCCCGCCACCCCCTCCGTTCCCCATTCACACCTGCACAATCTCCTCCGCGACTGCATGGCACCGCCTATGGCAACCACTTAGCTCGACGCCTGCCACCGCCGCCAGGCTGCCGGCAAACCCACCGCATTTCGCCACTTCCGCTTGCCGCCTCCTATCGCCATCGACTTTCTCGACGCTGCTCGCGGTCGATCCAGCTCCGCCCGATTGGGGAATCCGCCGTATTGAGAGTTTTTTCTCATGGACAACAAGGTAACTAATTTAATGAATATTATCTCATCTCTTATCCCAGTTCATCTGCCTCCTTTAATCACCCGGCCGAAATCGTCGTGAATTCATTTTTATTCGAGCTGATTTGAGGATTTTCTTTCATTCATAGAGTGTACAGTGCGCGGACATATCAGGACTTTGCGGCCTCAGCGAGACATCCATGGAGTTCCATCTCACCGTACCAGATGACTTAAGAATGCGCGCGGTATGTTCAATCTCACCCTAAATCGGTTGGCATGGCCTACTTTCCTGAACATATACTATATATTGCTGCATTTGGATAAAAGGTGCCACATGCAGCATATACATCAAAGGGGATTTTTTTTCCTCTTCTTTCTATATTTGGCAAATTAATGATGTATTGTTCTTTCGATTACTCTTATATTTTCATGACATTATGGTTACCCTATCTGTTTAATTATAGATTTTTATCCTTTGATTTCAACTGCTGTACAGTTCTATCAATTTCGCTCATATTTGCATGTTACCATATTCTTTAACAATCCTACCATTTTCTGCAGCACGCCCCTTACTATGCAGCAGAATCTGTAGTACACAATCTTTCCCTTTACATGAATCAAGACTGCAGGGACGTCATACTGAACACAAACCATGGATTTACAATCGTTGCTACTGTAAGACTTGATGAACGTGGTGACTGCTATTTTGGCAGGGGCCTTTGGACAGAATTTTCTAAGTTTTATGTACTGAAAGCTGGCACTAAAATTGCACTGCACATAAAAGAGCCTGGTCATGAGATATATGCTAACTTCCCCGATGATATCATCCGTCCAGACTTTGTTCGAAGTAAGTGTTCTTTTCAAATATCTGCATGTTGATTTACCCAGCAATATAAAATGAATTGTGTAGTATTTAAGCAACCAATTGTTATTCCATTTTCTTACTCTATTCCTACCTACTAAGTTCTAGTTACCAATGCACTTTTCTATTGCCCTGTTTTAACTAAATATTCCCTGTACTCCCACTTCTATCAGAAAGCGCCGCTGACGAGGAGACTCCGGAGGTGGAGAACGGGGCTGACAACAAGCAGAGGCGGGTCGAGCAAGAACCGCAAGCAACTCCAGCAGGCCTAGACTTCATCAGCAGCCTCCCCGATGATATGTTGATAGTCATCATCTCCTCCTCCCAATCAAATATGGGGCGCGGACAACCGTCCTTTCCCGGCGGTGGCGCCCCCTATGGCACTCCACCCCTCTCGACCTCGTCGACACCCACGAGCTCTGCCATGGCTATCACAAAAGCTTGGATGCGTTCTCCCAGATCCTCGGCAATCACAATGGCCCAACTAGAGGCCTTAGAATGGGCAAGTTCCGTTCCAACGGCAAGGACCGATCCAAGCTTGACGAGTGGTTTCGATCCCCCGTCCTAGATCAGCTCGAGGAGCTCACTTTTGATGATGGGCATATGTGCTCGCTGCCAACGTCTACGCTCCGCCTCGCGCCCACGCTGCGTGTCGCCAAGTTCATGAACTGCCATTCCCCCCTTAAAGACGTGCCCGCCCTTATTCTACCACGACTAAAGCACCTCGAGCTCGTCGCCATCTGCCTCCCAAACGGTGACATGGAGCGCCTACTCCGCGGCTGTACTGCACTCGAGTACCTTTGTCTTCAGGCGATCAATGGGTTGAGTAGCTTCCACATCATCTCCATGACTCTTCGGACTATTTATGTGTGTTGCTGGTGCTGCAAGAAGACATCACAAAATGTGTACCACGGTATGGTCATTGAGGACACACCTTCACTAGAGAGATTACTTGTAGGTGATCAAGACGGTCCAACAAGAATCAATGTCATTTCTGCGCCGAAATTGACAGTGGTGGGCTACTCGTCTGACAAATACTCCGAACTTGTTATTGGATCCACACCCGTTCAGGTACAACAACCACCTTCTACCTCTTCTTCTAGAAATTAACATTATTTCTAATTTTGAAGATGTATATTCGTCTGTCATCCAGAAAATGATTCCGACAAGCTTGACCCCGAAACTGCGCACAGTGAAGATCTTGGCACTAGAATCTATCGGCCCCAACCTGGACCAAGTTGTCAGTTTCCTGAGATACTTTCCGTGCCTGGAGAAGCTATGTATGAAGGTGATGTTCCTTTCCTGTTAAATGTTAACCATAAGGGAGTTCAATTTTTGACACCTTTTTTCCAAGTTTACAATGACAATGTACTACGATTTCTGAAGGATTTTTGGAGGATTTCAGTACATACATGTCCCCCCATATTGGTTGCTTGATCCATATGGTTACAATCCATAAGCATTTCTCCTTTGGATTCATCTGTACTAGTTTTCTTAGAGAACTTTTCATCCACTCCAACCTCTTGTGAAGAAGGCTACATTTTTCTAGATTGTAATCAAATGCCCATGTTAATCATGTCGGATCGTAGATGGCACATTAGTGCATTTTATAAGTCTTGCAAACCAAATAGGCCTGTAGTAGTGTTCAAAACTGCATATAGGTACTAACACGTTTGCTTCTTTTGCAGATAAGATTAGGCCCGGTGGTGGATAATATGATACAATATAACAATCACATCGAATGCCTAGATCTGCATCTCTCAGAAATTACTTTGAACTCCTACTGGGGGACCTTACCAGAGATTATATTCGCCAGGTTCTTTGTTGTCAGAGCAAGGGTGCTGAAGGTAATGAGGTTTGCCCTACATTTTTTTCGCAAAAATGAATAGTTTGTTGATCAGCGTCGGCGGCAGCGGCAGAATGGAATAGGCTCCGAAAAAGCTGAATTTCATTTTGGAACTTCAGATGACAGAGTAATCGGAAGTCATCGTGTCAACCCCATACATGACTTCTTAGTGGCTGACCCCTTTGCAAAAATTATGAGGTTTCAAAACCAGCCTTACAAGTGGTAATATTAGTTTGAACCTCTTTTATATCCATGTTCAGCGGATCAGCATGGGCGTTTGCAGCTGATGAGCTGAATTTCATTTCTAATATCAGTTTGAACCTTGTAATCTTCGAATTTGAGCCATATAACTCTGGAGTTTGAACCTTGTAATATTTTGAGCTTTTGTGGTACAATCGTTGAAACGACATAGTATGAGACTCGTATATTGGTAGCACTATTTTGACCTTAATATGCAATGGACTTAGATTTTATTAACCATTCTCGAGTGTGTTTACCTCGTCGATCTCATAGCACACGATCTGTGTAGCTAACTCGACAGCGATCTTCGACATTATTGCACACAGTTGGTTTCTTCAACCGTGTGCCCTGTAGATCACAGAATTAATTATCGCACTCGAGTGTCCATCATCACCCTTTTGTGTAACTTTGACTTCATCACCCACGGGTAAACTTATGACCGAAGTCATTCCACACACTTCATTTTTACAAAGCTTTTTGCCAATAAACGCCCATGATTTGTCCCTCTTCTAGCCGAGGCGTGGCCAAACTAGCCGGGCAGGAAGCTTGCGTGGTAAACTGCGCGGTTGCGCGGGAACAGGCTCACCAACGATATATTTGGCGCCTCTTCGAGCCCACGCGTGGTCAAACGAAACGCGTGCGGTGTTCTCAAGCATGCACTGGAATCCTCCGCTATGAACGCGGTGACAAGACGTGACGATTACAGGCCGGCCGACCCCCATTTATTACAGCGGCCATTTAACCCTTCTGTCTCTTCAACCTTTCGATCACACCCCACTATTGCAAGAAGCACACCCACCATGACAAATTCTTAGAGGGTTTCCTGCGTGGCTCCAATGGCGCTTCGAGCGGCTGCCGACGACGAGCAGCAGTTCACCATGCATGCCGTGGTGGACACCCACAGAAGGTTCACGGAGCTCTCGGTGGTGTACACCAACAACCCGGTCTGGGTGGAGCACTCCATCCACATCATGGAGCTGTTGCTTACTGAGGATAAGTACAAGGTGGTCGGGTTCGACCTCGAGTACACCCGCGCTCGTGCCGGGTCTCGTCCCAAGGTCGCGTCGCCCAGATGTGCATGCGCAATCACGTACTCGTCTACCACTACTGCCTGGCCACAAGGCCTTGCAAGCATTTCGCCAGGTTTGTCAACAGCCCCCACTACATGTTCGCTATGGTGGACATCACCAACGATGTAAATGTGCTCAAGAATTCGGGCATCGCCTGCTCTAATCTTGTCGACATCCAGGGCAAATACAAGATCTGGGGCAGCAACGAGCATGAGAAGGACTCACTGGTTCACCTCGCCGAGGCCATCATCGACCCCTACTACAGAGACATGAAGGATTCCTGCAACAAGGACAAGCATGCCTGGCACTCGGCCTGGATGGAGAAACTCGACAAAGCTCACACCGTGTACGCGGCCAAGGAGGCGTACACGAGCTACGAGATGTACATGCGGATCGTTGGCATGAGGAAGTGCCTCCTTCCCCAAAACGGCCAGGGTTCAAGCCAGAAGTAGAGCAATGGCAAGCATCGTCGTAACAAGAAGTAGATGATTAGATCCTCATTTCTGCTAATTTAGTATGCATGTAATTGCTTACTTTGGTGTGTGGAAATGTTATGTGTGTAGTCACTTGTGTAATCGCATGCTTAATTTGGTTATGCAATGCTGTCGTTTTAAGTATATATGTTGATGCTTTGTAGACAGAGCGTAGATGTTGTTTGTCGGATAAAGCAAATCACATAGCACACGGACTAAACAATGGAACCCGTCGGTGATGTTTTCATCAATCACTCCCAATTGTATACAAGCAATCGTTTGCTCACAACACACACGGCTTGTTAACAGGAATCGTCTGTGTTGTTAGCGGTCTTCCCACACATTTCCGATTGCTGTCGCGTATCACACACATCTTGTTAAGTTGAACCGTTTCTGTTCTCTTGACTCAACGCAAACAGTTCATCCGAGTGAACTGTATACCGTATATCGCACACACATTCATCGGGCTGACCGTTTCTTTTCTGTTGCCTAATCACAAACAGTTCATCCGAGTGAACTATATGTCGTATATCGCACACACCTTTATCTGGCTGCCCGTTTCTGTTGTTCCGCCTCATCACACATAGTTCATCGGGGTGAACTGTATGCCATATATCGCACACACCTTGATCTGCCTACCCGTTTCTGTTGTTCTGTATCATCGCAAACAGTTCATATGGATCAACCGTATGCCCCGCATCGCACACGCATCTAAAATCAGAACCGTGTTTGATGTATCCACCATCGCAAATGTTTTGCATCTTTTTTGACGGTTTTTTACATCACCGTTTGCGATTAATGCATCGCACACAGTTTCGTCGAAGGGTCTCTGATTGTAGTGTCGCGTTAGCAGCATCCTGCAGTAGTGCAAGTCCACGCACTTCATTCCGCTCCGGCATCCCTTCAAAGCACCGCAAGTGGCCAAGGTCTTCTGGGATCACGTCGACAAGCTGCACGGCATCCCGAGCTCCATCATCTCCGACCGCGACCGCATTTTCACCAGCGCACTCTGGTGGGAGCTCTTCGCCAGCGCGGGCACCAAGTTGCTCTACTCCATGGCGTACCACCCCTAGACGGACGGCCAGAGCGAGAGGGTCAATCAGTGCATGGAGATGTACCTGCGGTGTGCGGTGCACGATGCGCCTCGGCAATGGCGGCACTGGCTACCTACCGCAGAGTTCTGGTACAATTCGTCCTTCCACTCATCCATCAAATGCTCTCCCTTCAAGGCTCTCTACGGAGTGGAGCTCAACCTGGGCGCCATGGCACTCTGGGACGACAAGTCAGCGCCGGTCATCGACGGTGAGCCCTGGGACTGGGGCGTGCAGACGGCGAGACTGCGCGAGCACATCCTCCGTGCGCAGCACCGTTTCAAGAAGCAGGCCGACCAACACCGCACCGAGCATTCCTTCGACATTGGCGACACAGTCCTCCTCAAGCTCCAGCCATATGCGCAGTCGTTCGTTGCCAACAGACCCTGCGCCAAGCTGGCGTACAAGTACTTTGGGCCATTCAAGGTGCTTGACAAGATCGGCAAGCTGGCATACAAGTTGGAGCTCCCGGTGGACAACAAGATCCACCCCGTCTTTCACGTGTCGCAGCTCAAGCCATTCACTCCCAACTACACACCGGTCTTCTCCGAGCTGCCACGGCCTCTAGACCTCGCCGGCCACGACAACGAACCCGTGGAGATCATGGAGCGCCGTATGGTCAAGCGCGGCAACAACGCTCTGGTGCAGATCAAGGTCCGCTGGAGGAACGACGACACAACGACGACTTGGGAGGACTGCGACACTCTCCGCCGCCGCTTTCCACAAGCTCCAATGTGGGACGAACCGCCAGCCGACGACACCGAGCACCACAGCTCTTCTGAAGAGGGCGCCCGTTCTGAAGGAGTGGGGAATGTCACACCTGCATCACCAGTGGTTGATGCGGTGGACGTGTGATGTGGGACCCCGCTGCCAGGTGGCATGGGCCCACTTGTAAGAGGAACGGATGGGTGTGTGTGGCTGGGTATTTAGCCAACGGTAGCCAGTAGGATGGGCATGCGAGATTTGTATCTGAACCTGATCCTCTCACCTACTCTCTGTACTATCTCTTCCTTGGCAAGAAATAACTCTTCCAAGCCTGATCTCATCCCCCTTCCCTTCTCGATCCGATCTGGAGATCCGGGCTTGTGACACTAGGTCTCCTTCCGCCCAGGATGGAGACAGGAGGGGACGGGAGCCGCCGTGGGGAGTGGCAGCATAGGGCGGGGTCTGGAGAGGGAGAAGAGCTCGGGAGGAGGGACGATGAGGACTATGGCGGAGAAAAAGGTGGGGGCTGTTTTGGGGAGAGAAAATATAGGAAAGTCCGCGCAGCGCTCAGCGGTGCGCGTAGCTTCACGGAAGAACGCCGCACGCGGTGAACCAACAAACAGCCCGCAAAACCGGCAGAGTCTAGCGTGAAAACCGTAGTGAACCACTACTGTAGAAAAACAGCTGTCGGCTTGTGGTAAATTGTAGTTACCCATGTAAAAAAAGAGTTACTTGCACCTATGGTACACAAACTTGCACAGCGGGTACATATTCATACAACAACTTGAAAAATGATGCAAATAGGTCACAAAACTTGAGTTTCGGGTACATTTAGATACAATTTCGTCTATTGCCGTTAACACCCGTTATCTCTGCCTACCTGGGAGGTAAAAGGTGGCAGTGGGCCCATGCACTATCTCAGTTCGTTTTGTAGGTCCCACCTGTAAGCTACAAGGAGAATTTTTTCATAAAAAGAGAAGCGTTGGCCTAGACTCGAACCTGAGAGGCTGAGACTATTCCTCCCAGCAAGGCAGTGCTAACCACTAAGCACATATTACTTTTCTTTAAAAAAAAAGCACATATTACTTCCTGTTAAACCTAGAGATAACTGTATTTATAAATCCTTTCTGCAGGAGAAACAAATTAGGAAAAAAGTTGAGACGCGCCAAGGTTCAAACCCAACACATCGAAATATTTGGCTATACAAGATGGAGCATGCTAACCTACCTACACGATGAGGCTTGTTTTCCGAAGCAGAATACGTTTTATGAATATCTTTGTTTAGCAAACAATCACCATGTCAACAAGATGCACTAAGCCAAGATAATAAGCCGTCTATCTCCCCATTGAACAACTACTGGCTTCCGGTTGTTTGGTTGGCTCGTGTATGTGGAGTAGCCAGCCTTGCATATGCATCGTACTCCAATTTCGTTTTATCTCTCACCTGCTGACAAGTGAGTCATGCATAGATGGTTCAAAGGATAAAAAAAATCTATCTCAACGAGTACAAAGTACAAGTAGTAGTTTCGGATTTGTTGGTCACGGCACACGATAAATGCGATATGGTCAGGTCTTGTGTACGAACCTTTGCGCTGCACTATCTACTGTTTCTTTTATTTTCTCTCTGGCAGAAATGTATAGAAAAAAAACTATATCGTAGTTGAAGAAGAACTATCATGTGTGTAGTGGTTAGCATCGAACGCCTTGAGAGGAATTGTCTCAAGTTCGAATTTTGGTCTCCTCTATTTCTAAAAACAACTAATTTCTCCTGGTAGCTGACAGGTGGGACCTACCCAATGAACTGAGGTAGAGCGTGGGCCCATTGCCACGTTTGACATGCCATGTAGGCAGAGTTAACGGGGTTTGATAGCAATAGACGGAAATGTACCTACATGTACTCGAAATTCAAGTTGTGTGACCAGTTTGTGTCATTTTTCAAGTTGTTTTATGAATCCGCACCCGTTGTTCAAGTTCATGTATTGTAGGTGTAATTAACTCTAAAAAAAAGCTTCAAAAGTTTTAAGAATCCAAAGCCTACACGCTGTGGTCTCTTTATTATTATGCCCGCAAAATTCTTGGCATATTTGCATGCAATACACATTTTTTTATTACAGCATTTTATTTTATTTAGACATAAAATGGAACATTGCACGATAATCTTCATATGAAACAACAACAGTCCATGAAGTTCGGCGGCATGACCTCCCCTCCCCTGAGGTATCCTTGCTGCTTGCAGTAGTTGCTGCATTCAGGCCGGGAAAAACACTGCCCATATTCTGATTCGTCTCTTGCATCTACAAGTGAGATTTATTTCGTGAGCATTCACGCTATCAGTTCGATAGTCTTGAAAGGTCCCAAATTTAACTGGAAACACTTAGCTATGTCCATGGCACAGGGATTTCTTAGGAAAAAGGTTCAAGTTATGCAGGAATCTCGAGAAAATAGAGGGACTTACAGGCAGAGCAAAGGAGGGCAAGCATGGCTACAATAACGAGAAGGATCTTGCACAGGATGGAAGAAAACTTTGTTGCCATCTCTCTGTTTGTCTGAGGCTACTTGAAGTCTTTCAAGCTACTATTCTTTTATAGAGAAAATGGTTTCTATGTTGGCTTAATTGAAGTCGTCTGAAGATTCACACATATATATATAGTGACGGAGAATGAGTTATCTTTAGAACTGAAGCTTTTGTACTGTTTAATGCTAATTATTATATGTGATTAATGTTGTGTATTAATTGCTCCGGTGCACAAGATATGCATGATATCAATAAATAAGGCTCTAGCAAGGGGCGGCCGCTCGCGCAAGCCATGTGGATGTTTTTTTTACTGTGTCGAGGGAGAGAAAAAACGTTGCTGGATAGTACCTCCCTCAGATAGAGAATGTTTACTGCCGCGGTTATTCCAGGCTGGTTGTGCCCCTATCTAAGCGAGATAACACCTCCCCAAGGTAAACTTCCCTTTCTCATTTTCACCACGACAGAAGCTCAGAAGCCCACCACACGACCTCTCTTTCTCTCTCTCCCTCCCTCCCTCTCTCTCTCTCACCCGCATTCCTCTCCCATGTAACCCGCCACCACGAGCGTCGCTGGCGGGACAGCCACATGTAGCTAACAACCAACATTGTAGTCTCGAGGGAGGAGAAGGCGGCGGCGGCTATTTTGATCTGTGATCTGTCTCGATGCGGGAGGATGGATCGATCCGGCCGAAGTAGCTGCTGGAAGGTCGTGATAGGGCTGCCAAAATCCATGCCGGAAATGGGCATTTCTAGTGTTGCTTGGACATGCATGTCAACTTTGATCATCAAGTCTGACACTTTGAATCCGCGCGGATTCCAATGCTATTTGCCCTGCCAAAAAGATATCATGCCAAAATCGGGCACCATCCGATACCACATCCAAGTAAATATTAGACTAGCTAAGCGAGCATGTACGCTTTGCAAAGTAAAACGTGCTTGATGTGGCATCCTTGGTGCACCAAACAATCACGGTACTTACTGTACAACAAACATCCTTGGCTTTACTCAGACATCTTTGCCAAACTTCAGTTGCCAATCAACACCCCTCAATCCATGTTGGATTTTAGTGTGGTTTCTTGTTCTACAATAGATACCACATGAGACACCAAAATCCTATAATGTGTTTGATTCAATGTCTTACACAAGGTAAGTGAGCACATAGTTATGCACAGAATGTTGAGCCGAAACTACAAGGCCGACGACATTAGACTTGATCCTTGATGATAGGCCTCTAGGGTGTCTAGCTTTGGTTGTCGAGTATGACACCCTGAATCTGTGTGTCGGATTTGAGTGTTTTTGACATGTGCAACAATACCATCAAGATCCTCTACCATGTCTTGCCAAGTATTGGACTCGTAAGCGAGCATATGGGCATCACAAGGTATAACGAAAGAGCGAGCATCGGATCTGGTCTGCCCAACAATGTTCAACCTATTCCTCATTAATGATATAAACCTCAACATGTGTCCAACTTCGATTGTTGAATGAGCAAATGTTAGAGTAGGAAAACAACACATCAGCGTCGCAAGACATAGAAATGGTGATTGATTTGTACGGTCGAGGATGTCCGAGTTGTTTATGAGCTATGGACCTCGACAGGGTTCCAATGTTGGTTGCCGAATATGACAGCCCAAATCCGTGTGAGATTTGGGTGTTATTTATGTCGTGTCCAACAATATCATGCTGAATAAGGCATAAAGCGGCATAATCATGTAACATGTTTGGTAAATGTTTGACCAGCTATCATGTGCTTCGTAAGATACAAAGAAATGTCACGCTGATGCTACTCTGCCAATCGAGTAAAATGCCAGACTAGGTAAGCAAGCACATCGGTATCGCAAGGTACACCGGAACGGCAAGCGCTGGAACTAGGATGGCCAACGGTGTTCAACTTGTTCCTCTACAATAGACCTCTATGGGTTTCCTACTTGAGCCGCCGAATATGACCATCTCGTGTGCTTCACAAGACACAACAAAATGGCAATTGTTGATTGGCGCTTACTTTGTCAAACATTTATTATTCAAAGGTGCTACATGATTTTGATGCCTTATTCAGTATGGTTGGACACAGCAAACAACCCTCAATTTACACGGACTTGGCATGTCATATTCAGCAACCGAAGTTGGAAACCTGTCGACTTTTTCGCTTTGTCAAACGAGAAAAATGTATACTAGGTAAGCAAGCATATCGACCATGCAAGGTACACCAAAATGGCAAGCATCAGGACTAGGATGGTTGATAATTTTCGACTTGTACCTCAGCCATAGACCTTGGCAAGTTCCAACTTTGGTTGTCGAAAATGGCATCACAAATTCGTGTCATACTTGAGTGTTACTTGTCATTCCCAACAATATCATGCCGAATAAGGCACAAGAACTATGTACCATCCCGGAGAAATTGGTGTCATACTTGAGTCTTATTTGTCATGTCTAAAAACATCATATGCCGAGTAAGGCACCAAAACCTTATACCACTTCCGGCAACCAAGTATCATGTGTGCTTTGCAAGATAAGAGAAATGGCAATCATTGATGCTAGGTAAACAAGCATCGCCATCGCAAGGTTTGCCCGAATGACGAGCGTCTACACTAGGATGGTCGATGGTGTTCGACTGGTTCCTTAGTGATAGACCTTGATGGTTGTCGAACTTCCGTTGCTGAATATGACTGCCTGAATTTGTGTTCGATTTGAGCATTATTTGTCGCTTTACGACAATATCATGCCGAGTAAGGCACCAAAATTGTGTACCACTTTCGCAGAAATGTTTGACCAAGGATCATATTCCTCACAAGTTATAGAGAAATGGCAAGCGTTCATGCTACCTTGCCAAATGAGTAAATGTTACACCAGATAAATAAGCACATCTCACATGCTACACCAGAACAACATATATCCGCACTAGGATGGCTGATGGTGTTCGACTTGTTCCTCACCAATAGACCTTGATGGGCTTTGAATTTCCGTTGCCGAATATGGCCGCCTGAATTCATGTTGGGTTTGAGCGATATTTGTCGTGTCTGACAATATCATATCGAGTAATTCACCAAAATCATGCACCACATCCAGATAAATGTTTGAACGGACGTCATGTGATTCAGAAGATGAAATGAAATGGCAATCTCTGATGCCACTTTTCAAATGAGTGAAATGTTACACGAGGTAAGCAAACACATTGGTGTCACAAGCTACAAGACAGTGCGAGCATGCATGGGCAACAACTTCGACTTGTTGACCATGTGCTTCACAAGATAAAAACAAATGACATGCATTTGACCTAGTCAGCCCAACGATACTGTACTTAGGGTTTGGTTCCCCAACAACGGTGATGTGGTGGTGATGGTGGCGCTGTGCAGAACAAGAGTAAGGTTTCCCTGACACTTGGCCCACCTTATCGATGGAGGTCTTGTCAGCACAGTAAAGGAGGGTGAGGGATCGTCTGGTTATTGCTCTTCTGGTGTGTGGCAGATTTGGTTTTGTCTTCATGTTCTGCAGGTGGTCTGGCGTCGTTCAATGGAGTAGACAATGCAGTTCATCTCTTGGTTCCCCTACCTCCTCCAACTAAAGAAGTTCAACTAACTTTGACTTTAAATATCTCGTCTGGGGAGTACGTTCGCAAGAATGAAACTCAAAGGAATTGACGGGAGCCCGCGCAAGCGTCTGTTAGTATTTAGGTTGCTCGTCCAACCGTCTTCGTTGCCTTCTCCAGGGCGGCGATATGTTTTCTCAAGATCTTCTAGCTCCGGCCGACAACTTCTCGGCCGCTACATCAATAACATCTCCCTGGCTCCAATGGTGTTACGAAGGTACAGAGGCGGTATCGAGCTTTGCTGATGCCGCAACTCTAGCGAGTTCATGAGAAAGACGATACCAATTTCCCAAAGAACCCATGCGCAATTTTCCATTTCTTTAAGGATGGTCCTATAAGGGTTGGCCGGCTTAATATATGGATTTGGCCTCTTTGCAGGAAAAACCAAGCTAGTGAGCTAATAACTGCTTGTCTTGACCGCCCAAGTAAATTCTATACCTATAAGTTAGAGATGTCCGCCCATGCAGCTAACTCACACAATGATTATACCCTGATCTTCCTAAAATGGTACACAACCATGGGAGTGTTCTAGTAAATACTGGTAGACAAACAGTTGTAAACAGGCCAACTCCATCATAATGTAGAAATTTTCAAATAAGCAAGCCACCGAGCTCGACGAGGGAACACGCATGATCCGCATAACATCCAACGGCCTAGTTATACTCCAGAGAGAAACATGGGCGCCTTTCTCCATACTACTATATTCACCGGCCAGATGCAATTGGCAAATGGCAAACCCTCCTAATATGCAAGTTACTAAAAACAATGAAACAATAAAAATTACTAATATAACAATCATGTCCGTTACACCTACCTAACAATCATGTCCTTTCCCGGTGAGATGTATGCAAATCTTACATTCTTAAAAAGTTGGTTCCAATTTTCTCAACATGCAAAGTGTCCACCTCAATATCCAACTAAGCTATGTAAGATCTGGCACATATCATTCCATCTGAGCATTCCCTCCATATCAACAGTTGTTGCCCTACATAATGCCACCCATGTGTTCGATCAGTAGCTTAGAGAACGGACCATCAATTCTGCCACTTCAATATAAGATTACCCATAGTGGGAGTAACTTCAGCAGTAACATAAGATCTGACCTAGCAAATTTGTTTATGTGGCAACGATTTAATGAGGAGAGAGATGATTTAAGTAACATGGCTAGCTACTCACATTATGGGTAACATCACACATACAAGACAAAATGAGTCTACAACCTAATAAATGAAGTGTTGCATGACACCACACATATGTTACTTCTCACTATAAAGGCAGTAATATAGACTAGTAACATGCATATGTTACTAGTCTAAGTTACTCCCCACTTTGGCTGGTCTAAGTGTGTTCGGTTACCCGCGTACATAATCGACCAAGGACATACCTCTCCCAATCTGCAACGCATGTCCTCCCCTCTCCCCACCATAGAAAATTAGCAACTCATCGTTCTTTGTAACCCTAAAAAAAGTCTTTGTTCTTTGGCAGTTTCCTCAACTTGAATGCCCTTACATGATCCCTCTCTATGGTCGATCCCACTCAGAAGCACCATGGCAAAATTCACCAGCACTCCACTAAACCGATCCCTGGACCTCTCCCCTTCGATCTATTAAGGCTGGCTTCATCGCACTACCACATGGAAATCAAGGACCTTTCATAGTTCTACTCCTCTTCTGGTTGTCCCCAACCCCCCACCACCACCCCACGTCACCTTGCTTCGCTTCCTCCGAGAGTCGTAGCCAGCGCAATGGTCTCGCCATCATCGAGTCTCGATCTGGCCATTCAAGTCGAGAAGCTGCAACTCATCGTGATGTCGGCGCCGTCGTCATCATCGGTTCAAGCTAATCTAGTCCATCACCGTTTTTGGCACCGATCATGGAGATGATCCGAAGCTGAGACACCTCGCAGATGCTAGCCAGTGGAGAACATTCAGCGCCGAATATCGATATTTCGCAGATGATCCAAGGAACATCATGCTTGGCTCGAGTACCGATGACATGAATCCGTTTGGCAACCAGAACACAAACTATAGCACATGGCCCGTGTTTGTATGGATGTTCAACCTCCCCCCTTCCCTAAGTAGTAGCAGCGCGGGCTAGGAGCATAACAGCAGCGAGGGGAAGGCATTGTTGCTACACAAAATTAGTAGTAGCGGTGGGTCAGGACCCGCGCTACAGGTAGTTTAACAGTAGTGCTGGTCCATCCCACGCTACTTCTACCTAAGTAGCAGCAGCTAAAAGTTAGTTGTAGCGTCCTAGCAGTAGCGCGATTTTCCCTAGTAGTGGGTGCCGATCAGCCCGGGCGTTTGAGGTGTCCGTCTGAATGTTTTTTTTAACCGGTCAATGATGGGGCCGTCTGCCCAGACATTGAAAGGTGTTTGAAGCACCGGGCTGTAGATGCTCTCTTACTTTGAGGCTACAAGGAAAAGAGGTAAAAGAAGATAACTCCCGGGAATCTGATTGATTACACAAGAGTGTCTAGTGAATACGTGAAGTACAAAAAAATGCGTAGTCTGCAGGATTCGAACCTGAAGCACAAAAAAAAGCGCGTGGTCGGCAGGATCAGCCCGGTCATTTGAGGCCGGTTTGGGGTGTCCGTCTGAATGTTTTTTGGCGGGTGCTACCAATCATCCGGCTGATCCCGCGCGGGATCAGCCGCCTCGCCAGCCGCTTGATTTGCTTGATCACAACCGTTAGATGGAAAACGCTAGCTCGTTTCTATTCCTTTCACGCTGTGAGCCACACGCGCTTTTCCTTTCTCATGCTCTCAGTTATGCGCGCCCATGCATGTCCACGGCTTGTGGCATGCAGCTGCGTGCATCTTTGGAAGTGAAAATGGCAGCCGCCGCTGTATCAACACGAGCTGCTTCAAATGACCAGCGGCGGACTGACTACTGCATACAAGGGCTGACGTACTGTAAGCAAAGTCGACGGATGCTACGAGGGTGGTCCAGCTGCTACGGGTGTCACTGTGAGGCCGCGGGGCCGTGCTGCGACGCTGGACGGCGGTCTTTGTGACTCCCGACTGCTTCAACGACTACAACGATGCTAGGAGGCGCACCGCGACACGTTGACGCTCCTGGCAATGACGCGAGGACATGCTTCGAACGCCCGTGTTGCTCTTCGACAAACGCGACGATGCTGCGATGGCATCCCGGTTGCTTTGAGGATGTTGTGACGGCCATGGTGATGCTACGAGGCGTGCTGCAACAGCCGCGGTGTTGGCACGACGACATGCTTTGAACACCCATGGTGTGCTTCGACGGTTGTGACGATGCCGTCACGGCATGCTCCGAGGACCGCGATGATGCTACGGGGCGTGCTGCGCCGGCTGCGGCGATGGCGTGATGACATGCTTCGAACGACCGTGGTGTGCTTCGACGGCCACGGTGATGCTACGAGGTGTTCTGCAACAGTCGCGGTGTTGGCACGACGACATGCTTTGAACACCCGTGGTGTGCTTCAACGGCTGCGTCGATGCCGCGACAACATGCTTTGAGGACCGCGATGATGCTACGAGGCATGATGCGGTGGCTGCGGCGATGGCGCAACGATATGCTTCGAACAGTCGTGGTTTGCTTCGACGGCCACAATGATGCCACGACGGCACGTTGCAATAGTCACGGTATTGGCACGACGACATGCTTTGAACACCCGTGGTGTGCTTCGACGGCTGCGTCCATGCCGCGACAACATGCTCCGAGGACCGCAATGATGCTACAAGGCATGATGCGGCAGCCGTGGCGATGGTGCAACGATATGCTTCGAACAGTCGTGGTTTGCTTCGACGGCCACGATGATGCCACGACGGCACGTTGCAAATAGTCGTGGTGTTGGCACGACGACATGCTTTGAACACCCGTGGTGTGCTTCGACGGCTGTGATGATGCCGCGACAGCCTGCTCAGAAGGCAGCGAGATGATGCTACGGGGCGTGTTGTGGCGGCCGCGGCGATGGCGCGACGACATGCTTCGAACGGCCACGATGATGCTACGACGGCATGCTATGACAACCATGGTGATGCTGCAATGATGTGCTTCGAATAGTTGTGGTGATGCTGCAACGTCGTGCTTCAACAACCGCGGCGATGCTACGACGGAGGCCCGGCTGCTTCGACGATGCTGCAATGGCATGTTTCACAGACGCGGCAGTGTTGTGACGACGGGCATGGCTACTTCGATGATGATGCAACGGCTTGCTTCAATGATGGTGCGACGACGTGCTTTGACAGCCGCAGCGATGCCGGCCCCGCTGTTCTGGTGATGTTGCGATGGCAATGCTTTGAAAACGGAGGCAGCGGCTTCAAGGATGCTATATATCCAAAGTAACCTTGACTCAAAGAGTTTGCTAGTACAAAATCATGTAGCTATCTGGCAAAAAGTACTTCGTGTGTAAGTATAGGTATATGTGAAAAAGGATTGTCAAGAAATATATAAAAAAAGCAGTAATGGACGCTATTACTGGTCATGAACTCACACCTTTGTGTGGAGGACACAGCCGCTCCAAGCCACATGATCGAGTGGGATCAGACGGCGCCGAATGCGGCTGATGATGACAAGAAATCATCCGGCTCTCATCCGGCTGTTTTAGAACGTTTTCCTTTTTTTAACCGGTCAATGAAGGGGGCGTCTGCACAGACATTGAAAAGGTGTTTGAGGGAATCTGATTGATTACACAAAGAGTCTCTAGTGAATACGGGAAGCACAAAGAAAAAATGTCGTGGTCGGCAGGATTCGAACCTGTGCTGGCAACGCCCAAATGATTTCTAATTTCTAGTCATGCCCGATAACCACTCCGGCACGACCACTCCATGTGACAAATTTATTTTTAAGCGTTAGATACAAGCAAAACACCACAAGCTAGCTAGTAATATCACCCTATGGGATTATGATATTATGTAAGATGAGTAGTACAGGTACCATCGAGTATGTGGGGTAGTACTACCTAAGCTAAAGCTAAGCTAACCGGCTCCTCGTTTCTGAATTTGAATCGGACTTTAAATATTGCACCTGATGTATATTGTCCTCTTCCTTTCTTGATGAAGCGAGAACCCGACGCCTGTCAATGCACACCGTGGGCATGCATGCACAAGGAAGGAAATCTTGAATTTTCGATTTGGCTCAATGTAACGTTCAAATTAACAAAGTGGTATATATTTGCTGCCCAATAAATAAATAAATAGAAAGATATATTACTTTGGAGTACCTATATAGCTTAGGGATAGATGACAACACAAAATATTATTTAGATTAGATGTTTTCGTCGGAATCCAAAGGAAATCTTTGCATCCGTACGTGCTAGGACCGAACTCCCGGCTGCATGGACAATCAAGCCAAGACGGCAAGACCAGGGGGATAGAAATTAGAATTCGATCGATGGTGAAGGCATCCGCGTCCACCTCCTTGCTTCAATTAATCTTACCATGTTATTTGCATAGACGTTACAATCACTCAACTCGTGAACTAGTGATACGTATTCATTATAATTTTGCCTAATTTCATAATTGATCTTAAAAGTCTCAACATCATTAATAATTGAGACAAGAGAATTTTTCTCCTTCCAAGTTAGCTCTGAGCAATGGTGGACATCATCAACGATGTAAAAGCCCTCAGGGTTTCGGGTTTGGCCTGCAAGAAGCTTGACGACATCGTGGCCACTGCAGGGTTTGGGGCAGCAAGAAGGAGAAGGACTTCCTTGTTGACCTCGCCTCTGCCATCATCGACCCTAGTACGAAAACATGAATGAGGATGCCAAGAAAAATCCCGCAGCCTGGTACGGGGCCTCGATGCGGAGACTGGATGAAGTTCACCTCAAGTTCGTGGCCAAGAACATGTACACATGCTACGAGACACACAGGCGGATCATTGACATGAGAGAGTGCCTCCTTCCTTTAATCAGCGAGGGATCGAGCCACCAGCAGAGTAGTGGCGGCAAGCGTCATAAGAAGAAGTAGACGGTGATTAGATGATCGTTTATCCTATTTAATTATGCATGTAATTGTTTACTTTGGTGTGTATAAATGTCATGTGTGTACTTGTCACTTATGTAATTGGATGTTTAATTTGGTTATGCAATCATGTCATTATAAGTATATATATTGTTCTTCTGTAGACAGAGCATAGATGTTGTGTAGACTGAGCAAATCACATCGCATACGGATCAAACTACGGAACCCATCGGTGATGATTTCTCCAATCGCTGACAATTATTTACCACCAACCGTTTGCCCACAACACACACAACTTATTTGGAGCAATCGTCTATCTTATTATCGGTCTTCCCACACAGTTTCGATTACTGATCTATTTGCCGGTATCACACACATCTTGTTAAGCCAAATCATTTCCGATGTTTTGGCTCATCGCAAACAGTTCATCCAAGTGAACTATATGCCGTCTATCGCACACACCTTGATCTGGCTGACCATTTCTATTGTTTTCGCTTATCGCAAACAGTTCATCCGAGTGAACTGTATGCCATCTATCGCACACACCTTGATCTGGCTGACCGTTTATGTTGTGTTGCCTAATCGTAAACAGTTCATCCAAGTGAACTGTATGCCATCTATCACACACACCTTGATCTGGCTGACCATTTCTGTTGTGTTGTGTTAGCAGAGGTTGTGGAATAAACAAGGATTAGATTAAAGTTGATGGATCCAACTGAGCAAGTTGAATTAGTAGGACGATATGATGTTGGGACGACACACGTGTCGAATGAAGGAGCCAGTTAAATTAGTAGGATGATATGATGTTGGGACGGCACACAAGTGTCAAATGAAGGAGCAAGTTAAATTAGTAGGACGATATGATGTTGGGACGGCACACAAGTGTCCTACTACTTCAACTTGTTCACTTGGATCCATCCACTTTAATCTAATCTGTGTTTCTTCCACCCCAATCATATAACAACTCATCATCCGTAGTCATATAATTACTCATCATCATCATCAGTAGTCATATAACAACTCATCATCCGTAGTCATATATATAATAACTCATCAACATTCTAGCACATGAAAAGTAGTACGGCCTCCTCCTCGTCATCGTAGCCATATAACAACTCAATCATCATCCTTAGTCATATAATAACTCATCATCAGTGTCGGTGTACTAAGTATTGGGCCACTAGTACCCCTTACTTGTGCACGGGCAGTTGTAGCCGTCCTCGCAGCAAGGCTTGCCGGGATCAGCTCGAGGTCGATTTAAGTCATCAAGGAAATCATCAAGTCAGAGATCTGAGAATCAGCAAATAAGAAAAGCTGGAAATCGAAGGCTAGCCTCCCCGGCAAGATCCTTGCCGGGGTGGCCTGAGGAGCCCGACAAGGATCGGCGCCCGGCAAGGCTTGGCGCCCGGCAAGGCTCGGCGTCCGGCAAGGCTTGGCGCCCGGCAAGGCTTGGCGCCCAGCAAGTTTCGGCGCCTGGCGAGATTCTGCCACTGTGCCACCGCTTCGGCACAGTGACGAGTCTGACATTCTGGCTCCTTCCATGGATGCGTGGCGGCGCGCCAGTGGAGGAGAGCTTAAGCGGTGCTGATGGGATGGCCCCTTTTTCCATCCCCAAGAAGGTGAGGACACCTAAACGGACACCTCACGGTGCATTAAATGCGCCTGTCCTAATCCGTCAGGGGTTAGGTATGATACCCTGTAGCTACTTTACACCTCAATGTATGTACATTTTGCCACTGTGGAGACCCCTTTGAGCATATAAAAGGAGGCCCAAGGCAACTGCTACAGAGGAAAAGAACTTCTGGCCCATTCTGCATGCGTAGCTGCTCTTTGAACGTACTGTTCATTGCGAGCGCTCCTGAAGGCTGGGCTCAAGAACATCAATAAGAACACAAAGCAGGAGTAGGGTTTTACGCTAATCAGCGGCCCGAACCTGGGTAAAAACCTCACGCGTCGATCACCGGTTCTGCTCTTTGCGTGTACCTCTCCCCTCGCCGAATCATAAAGGGGTCTCTCGGGATCCCATAGGTGTCGTGCCCCGACATCTTTGGCGCGCCAGGTAGGGGTATTGAAGGTTGCGTGAACCTGATCTGGTGGTCGACGCCCTGGTTCCTTCATCATGCCGCCCAAGAAGAAGAACATCGCGACAGCACAACCGTCCGGGTCCGTTTTGCCCGCGCCTTCGCAGACAGGCGATGGTGTGGGTGCAGAAGTAAGAGGACTGGAACCCCCGCGGCGTTCTGGTGATCCAAGCCAAGCGAGCGATATCGTTCGCAGTGGCAGTGGTAACTTGCGCGCCGCTGGATCTAGAGATGGCGTTGTGTTGCCTACGGGTGGCACAACAAACTCTAGGGATCAAAGAGCGCCTGCTGGAGCTCCCGCGCCGCCGCGAGCCTCGCAACCTGCCCAGGTTGTGCGAGACGAGCGACATCATGGCGCTGGTGGTTCGGGGCGTCCCTACGAAAAGGTTTCTATGCATAGATCCCAAGATGCGCGGGATCAGCATGCACACCGAGCTGCTGGCGAAGGTGGCGCGCAGTCGCGTGACCGTGGCGGTGCTCCTTCTAACTTGGTTAGGAGTCAGAGCACCTCACGTACTTCGCACCTGTCGCCGCCACCTACGCCAGCGGAAGCCTTGGCACATGCACAGCTGCTCCTCGATTTTCCTCCCGCCCCGGAGAAGATGGAGGAGTGGCGAGCTACTATCCAGAGCCTTATCGGCTTCGCTAATAAGGATGGACCACAAGAGGCAGGGCCCTCTCAGCGGAAGCCCATCGATCCGATGCGAGCTGGTGGAGAGAAAACTGGAGGTGGTGCAACTACAGTGCACTCTCCTCCGCGACATCAGCGGCGGCCGACGACTCAGCAAGTCGACCGCCATGAAGAAGTTTCCACGGCGTCATCCGATCCACGGATGCGCCGTGATCAGCGTCTGGTTCTCCAGGAACGAGGCAAGGAGGACGCTCGAACAACCATCGAGCGGCGACGGGAAGTGTGCTATCAGTCTGATAAGCGCGCGGGGCCAGTTGTCGACGAGCCCGTGCCAGGGAACGTAGGAGACTTGCCTTACGAGGTGGGACCTCCAGCGTTTACCCGTGAGCTGCGGCAAGTCCAGTGGCCCAATCTCCGAACCTTCAAGCCAGAGGTCCCGGAGAAATATGACGGCAAGACCCATCCCTCGGAGTTCCTGAGCATCTACACCATTGCGGTGCAAGCTGCCGGGGGCCGAGATGACAAGATACTCGCCAACTACTTCCCGTTGGTGCTCAAACCCAACGTCAGGTCGTGGTTGATGCATTTGCCGGAGGATTCTATTTCTTGCTGGTCAGATCTGTGCCATCAGTTTGTTGGCGCCTTTGTTGGAGGCCACCAAGCTCCTGGCCAAGAAAGTGATTTGCACATCATCCCTCAGAAGGAGGGCGAGTCCCTGCGCAAGTTTATGCAGAGATTCAGCCGGGTGCAGTACAATATTCCTGATGTTCATCCTGCCGCTGTCATTAGCGCGTTCCATCAGAACGTGCGTAACCGCAGGATGCGGGAAGAGCTGGCAATGAACAAAGTCAGGAGTATTGCCGAGCTTTACACTTTGGCCGACAAGTGTGCTCGAGCTGAAGAGGGGAGAAAACTCCCCGGTGAAGCTGTTGGTGCGACAGGCGACTCAGAAGAAGAAGATGCCGCGGCTCCGTCAAGGAAAGGCCGGCGGCGGAATAGGAAGCGCGGAGGCAAGGCCGTGCTTGCCGTCGAGGAATCCGGCAACCCCGGCGCCGCCAAGAAGGCCAAGGTTAGCGCCCCCAGCAAGGATCTTGCCGGGTGCCCTTCCTGTCAGGCCTTGGCGGCTGCCGACAAGTCGGAGAACTCCGGCAAGCAATACTGCTAGATCCATCGCACTAAGGGCCACGATCTCCAGGACTGCCGGCAAGTTGAGCAGCTTGCCGAGAAGCAGAAGGCCGAATACGAGAGGCGAGACAAGGAGAAGGCCCAAGATGGTGCTGAGGGGTCCGGCAAGAAACGCGGTGGCCGAGGGGGTCGCAGCGGCAAGGCCAAACAGCAGAAGGATCGGCCCGCTCGGGGCCGAGATAAAGAAAGAGATGATGATGAAGAAGATGACGAATCCAGTGAGCAGGAATTCCAGAAGGCTACGGAGGCTATGTGCATTGATGGGGGTGCCTCGCTGCATTCTTCCCACCGCCAACTTAAACAGTGGGTGCGGGAGGTTAATGCGGCAGAGCCATCCCCCGATGCTTGTAGGCCTTTGAAGTGGTCCAGCACGCCTATCATCTTTGACGCCGAGGATCACCCTGATCGCACAACTGCGGTCGGGTGTTTGCCATTGTTGGTTTCCCCGACAATTCGCAACCTCAAGGTGACGAAGATGTTAGTTGACGGCGGGGCCGGCCTAAACTTAATATCACTAGACGTGCTCACGAAGCTTCAGATTCCCGACGAAGACCTCGAGGAAACGGGTACATTTCAAGGGGTCAACCCGGGAAGAACCCAGCCTAAGGGTAAGATCACGCTGTCGGTAACATTTGGCAGCGAGCTTAACTTCAGGACCGAAAAGGTGGTGTTTGATGTCGCCAAGATCCCCATGTCATACAATGGGATCCTTGGTCGGCCAGCGCTGGCTAAGTTCATGGCGGCATCACACTACGCATACAACGTCTTGAAGATGCCTGGGCTGTTGAGCGTCATCACTATCCATTCCGACAAGAAGGATGCGCTCATCTGTGCCGACCAACTTTACCGGGAAGCAGTTGCAGCACCTGCCATCAAGGCATCTGCTCCTGCCACTGGAACTCCCGGGGGGAAGAAGAAGACCGGCAGGAACCTTGGCGCCAACTCCGGCAAGCGCACCCCCTCGGAGTGCTGCGCTTCTGTCGAGGACGCACCAGAGAGTTCCACCGGCAAGAACAAGAAGTCCAAGGCTGCCCCGCCGGAAACTAAGAAGGTGCCTGCCAGGGAGGACGGAATGGGGGGAACTTTCACCATAAGTTCCACCCTAGATGACAAATAGGAAAGCGCGCTCGTTGCTTTCCTGCGGGCGAATGTCGACATGTTTGCATGGCAACCGTCTGACATCCCCGGCGTTCCCAGGAAAGTAATTGAGCACCACCTTGCTGTCTGTCCTCATGCGCGGCCCGTCAAGCAAAGGGTGAGGAAACAGGCCTTGGAGCGGCAAGAATTCATTGCCGAAGAAATTAAGAAGCTGGAGGCGGCAGGACTGGTCAAAGGAGTGCTTCATCCAACCTGGCTGGCCAATCCGGTTGTAGTGCGGAAAGCGAACGGGAAATGGAGGCTTTGTATCGATTACACAGATATCAATAAAGCTTGTCCAAAAGATCCTTTTCCCTTGCCGCGCATCGACCAGATTGTGGATGCCACCGCTGGTTGTGATCTCCTATCCTTCCTTGATGCCTATTCAGGGTATCATCAGATTTTTTATGGCAAAGGAAGATGAAGAGAAGACCGCCTTTATCACCCCATGTGGTACGTATTGTTTTATACGAATGCCTTTCGGGTTGAAAAGTGCTGGTTCAACATTTGCCAGAGCAATCCATGGTTTTGAGCCACACTCCATAGAAATATGGAGGCGTATATGGATGATATAGTGGTCAAAACTAAGGATAAAGCAACCGCTCATTCAAGACTTAGAAGAAACATTTGCGAACTTGCGCAAGATCAACTTGAAGCTCAACCCTGAGAAGTGCGTGTTCGGTGTTCCTTCCGGCAAGCTCCTCGGATTCTTTGTATCTTGCCGGGGAATCGAAGCGAACCCCGACAAGATCAAAGCCATTGAGCAAATTGAAGCGCCGAGATGCGTCAAGGATGTGCGTCGTCTTGCCGGCTGTGTTGCTGCTCTAAGCAGGTTTATTTCCAAATCTGCTGAGCGCGCCCTGCCCTTCTTCAAAATTTTGAAGAAGGCAGGTCCAATGAAATGGACTCCGGAAGCGGAGGCGGCGCTGCAAGGTTTGAAGAAATACCTTTCTTCTCCGCCGACGCTAGTCGCACCTAAACCACAAGAGCCGTTGCTGCTGTATCTGGCGGCAACAAATCAAGTGGTTAGTGCTGCGCTGGTGGCGCAGAGGGAAGCTGATGAGGAGGCAACATCAGCGGCAGGACCGCCAAGTGACGTGGCAAGATCTTCCCCGGCGAGGGATGATCCCGGCAAGACAGGATCTGCGCAAACAGAAGAGCCCGTGCAGAAGAAAAAGGTGGTGCAGCGCCCAGTATATTTTGTTAGCTCCCTCTTACAAGGGGCTAGATCAAGATATTCTGGTGTGCAGAAGTTGCTTTTCGGCCTCCTTATGGCCTCAAGAAAGCTGCGCCATTATTTTCAAGCACATGAGATCACCGTCGTCACTCGCTTTCCGTTGCAACGGATTTTGCAAAATCCGGAGGCAACCGGCAGGATCGTGGAGTGGGCGTTGGAGCTGTCCAACTTTGGTCTTAAGTTTGAAAGTACTTCCACAATTCAGAGTAGGGCCTTGGCGGAGTTCATTGCAGAATGGACCCCGACGCCGGACGAAGAAGTTCAAGAAACAAGTCTCCCCGGAAAAGAAATCGATCAGCAATGGGTTATGTACTTTGACGGGGCCTTTTCGCTGCAAGGCGCTGGTGCTGGTGTGCTGCTTGTCGCACCCACCGGAGAGCACCTCAAGTACGTAGTCCAAATGCATTTTCCCCGGGAGAGTTCAACCAACAACACTGCAGAGTACGAAGGTTTGCTTGCCGGTCTTAGGATCGCGGCAGACCTTGGTATCAAAAAGCTCATTATCAAAGGTGATTCACAGCTTGTCGTCAGGCAGGTCAACAAGAACTATCAAAGTCCGTTGATGCAAGCCTACGTAGATGAAGTGAGGAAATTGGAAGAGCGCTTTGACGGTCTGCAGATGGAGCACGTCCCTCGTGCCGAGAACAGCGTTGCTGACGACCTGTCAAAGCGTGCTGCCCTCAAGTTGCCTGTGGAACCGGGAACTTTTGTGCTCCAATTGACTCAACCATCCGTGGCGCCATCGACGCGGCAAGAAAAGAGAAGAAAGTTGAACTCTGGCCAGTACTTCCCGGCAGAGCTCCCCGGAGCCGCCGGCAAGGAAGTTGCCGTGATCGACACGCCTGCTGGGGAACAACAGGCTCCGGCAGGGCCTCAGGCCCTTGCTGTCGAGACAAACGTCCCCCCGGCGGAGGAGATGCCTTTAGTCCTAGCCGTCGAGCCTCAGGCTCCAGCATGGGCGCAGCACATTGTCCATTTCCTTCAGACAGGTGAACTCCCTGAGGAACAAGAAGAAGCGGAGAGAGTAGCCCGTCGGTCTATTATGTACAAGTTCGTCGATGATGTCCTGTACAGAAAGAGACCAAACGGTGTGAAATTGAAGTGCATTCCTCGGGAGGATGGACTAGAGCTGTTGGCAGAGATACATGGGGGCGTGTGTGGCTCTCACATAGGGTCAAGAGCGCTTGCCGGGAAAGCATTCCGGCAAGGTTTCTTTTGGCCCACCGCCCTCCAGGATGCGATTGCACTAGTAACCAGGTGTGAAGTGTGCCAGTTTCATTCGAAGAAATTACATCAGCCAGCTCAAGCTCTTCAAACAATCCCTCTCTCCTGGCCATTTTCGGTCTGGGGGCTCGACATACTGGGCCCCTTCCCCCGTGCTGCCGGGGGCTTTGAGTACTTGTACGTTGCTATCGACAAGTTCACAAAGTGGCCGGAGGTGGAAGCAGTGAGGAAGGTGACAGCGCAGTCGGCTGTCAAGTTCTTCAAAGGAATTGTTTGCCGTTTCGGTGTGCCTGACAGGATCATCACCGACAACGGCACGCAGTTCACAAGTCGCACCTTCATGCAGTACGTCCAAGACCTTGGCGGCAAGATTTGTTTTGCCTCTGTTGCTCACCCGAGAAGCAACGGCCAAGCGGAGAGGGCCAATGCTGAAGTGCTGCGCGGTCTCAGGACCAGAACTTTTGACAGGCTGAAAAAGTGCGGAAGACGCTGGATTGATGAGTTGCTGGCGGTTCTTTGGTCAATCAGAACGACACCAAATCGAGCCACCGGCCAGACGCCCTTCGCTCTGGTCTACGGAGCGGAGGCAGTTCTCCCCACGGAACTCATATACGGATCTCCTCGAGTGCTCGCTTATGATGAGCTCGAGCAGGAGCAACTGCGGCAAGATGACGCTGTGCTCCTTGAGGAGAATCGTCTTCAGGCTGCTGTGCGAGCTGCACGCTACCAACAAGCTTTGCGCCGCTATCATAGCCGCAAAGTTCATGCCCGAAGCCTTGAGGAAGGCGACCTTGTTCTTCGACGGATTCAGTCCGCCAAGAATTCAAACAAGTTGACGCCAAAGTGGGAAGGCCCTTATCGGGTAGTACGAGTCACCAGGCCTGGCGCTGTCCGCCTGGAGACCGAGGATGGCGTTCCAGTGAGTAATTCCTGGAATATCGAACATCTTCGCAAGTTCTATCCATAAGGCGCGGTTGCCGGGGGCTCCCGGCAACCACCTTTTTGTACAAGTTTTGCCGGCAAGGCATGTGATCCTTTGTACAAAGCCAGGCGCAGACCCTGAGCACAGATGAATAAATTTAAGTGTTGTACATTTCCTTATTGATTCTCATGTTCACATTCATATATGCATGTTTGTCTAAGATGTTGTATAACACCTGATCCCGGTAAGTTCTAACGAACCGCCAAGGTTTCATCTCTTTATTTTCTCTTCTTTCTTTTTCTTAAAGACAGAAGGATTCCTCGCGCGCACATTTGCCGGGGGAGGAAGGGAGACATGAATACCAGTTGGTGACATTCGGAATCATATGCTTGCCGGAGGAAGGACAAAGACAGAAAGCTAAGTCCTAAAAACTCAGAGCAAGTTTTTTTTATTACCAAGTTAGTTCCTTGGACGATTCCGACCCTTGTATGGAAAATCTGCACGCGAAGGAACCCTTGTTGTAATCAGTTGCGCCCTTATTTTGTTTCGAGTCCGCTCAACGATTTAAGTGGCTGCACTGAGAGCGCCAAGGAGTCTTGCCGGCCGCTGCGCCTCCAGCAGGCTGCTGAAGTCCCGCACCCAGCGCTCGCGGCAGGTTGCGCACCGGCAAGTTTTTCAGTAAGCGTAGGATGAACTCCATACATAAAGGAATCAGACAAGGAAAGTAGCTAGCATGAGCCTAAACATAGTTAAGTTATATTACATCCATGAGTTGCCGCAGTCCTAACTCGAGACTTAACTGTCTTTTACATGAGATGGTGGCGGCAAGAATAAAAGGGAAGCACTCAATCCCTGCGCTGGCCTTCGATCCTTTTGATGGAGTCCACCTTCTCAAGGATCGGCGCGATGCACTTCTCAAGCGCCTCAACATTTGCATCCTTTGGCAGGTGGCCGAGTGCGCTGGAGAGATCGATGCCGGGATTGCTGTGCACCACCTTGAGGAGCACCTTGCGAAGGACGGCCCGGCAAAGCCGGCGAGTCTCGTTCGCCAGTTGGGTCGCCCGGCTGGACTGGAGCGCCCTCAACGCGTTGATGATGCTTTCAAAGAACATCGTCAACCTGGCGCTTGGAGATATTCTTTCCTCGGAAGAATATCTGAAGTTCGACAAGCCCATGGTTGACAGTTCTGCGGTAAGCTTCTCCGCGGTGGCGATGAGACGGCCAGTCTAGATCTCCACTCCCTTTTCATAATCAGCCTGGGCAGCGGCATCGCTCTTGAGCAGGTTCCTCTCTCCTTGGAGATCCTTGAGTAGAGCCTTCTCACGGGCCCTGCCGGCCTCGAGGGATTTCTGCAGCGTGGTCAGCTTCAACTCCAGAACCGCAATATCATCAGCCGCAGAGGAGAGCTGCTTGGTCTTGCCGGACAGGGCGACTTGCATCTCCGCCAAGGAGTGGAGGGTTTTTTCCCTGTCTCCCTTGAGCGTCGAGAGCTCCTTGCCATGCTCGTCGAGATCCGTCACCAGCCTCTTCACTTTGTCGCTCAGCTCGTTCTTGGCGGCCTCTGCAACTTCGGCAGCATCGACGGCCTCCTTGAGCTTGCCGGCGTGACTTGCAGTTAGAGCTTCGAGCGCCTCCTTGTGCTTCTGCTCCAGCTCCTGGGTCCACCGCACGACAAGATTTTCAATGTCTTCATCCTTGCTACGAAGCTTGGCGGCGAGCGCCTGCTCACGTGCGGTGAGATCTTCTTCGAAAGCGTCAAGAGCAACGCGGCGCCCCGTCAGGAGAGCATCTTCGGCAGCGATCCTTTGAACAGCTTCATCATGGGCCTTCTCCATGTCTGATTGCTTCAGGAGGACCTCATTCCATTGCTGGCTCACTTGTTCTCGATCGGCAACCAGCTCTTGAAGGGCCTCGGCATGCCAGATTTGCATTTGTGCGACGCGCCTTTGAAAATCCGCTTCGGCTGCCTCGACAACTGCCATTCTGGAGTCCGCCTTCTCTTTTCGGGCACGATGGAGAGCCTGGAGTTTGCGGAAGTTTTCGCCCATGGCCTGAAGGAGCCGATCCTCTTCAGACTTCGAGCCCGGCAGCGGCAATAATTTCCTCAAAAATTTCTCCTTCGGCTGGTGCCTCGGTGCTTGCCGTCCCTGGCAAGTTGATGAATAGGTTTTCGCCAACTTTGAGATACTTGCTGGATGAGGGCTCGTCAGATGTTGATGGCTGGTCTTCAGTGGTCGCCTCACCAGTGACAGGGGGCTCCGCGGCCGATGCAGCGCCTGGCGCTCCTGCGGCAGGAATGCCGTCAGTATGGTCCCCAGCCTCCCTGTCGCCCTCTTCAGCAGGCTCTTCCGCGATTTCCTTTCGTGCTGTCTTGGCGGCCTCCCCGTCAAGAGCATCACCGGCCCCGGCAACATCATCCTTGGTGGCCTCGCTGGCAGTGATCCTGTCCGCTTCGGCAGCAGCATCCCTGGCGGTCTCCTCGATGACGGCGTCGACGTCCATATGTTCCATCTCAGAGAACTCTGAAGGGAGAAGGAGAAGGTCAGAATAAGATCGAGTTTTTAAATTTTGAAGTGATCAAAGATAAAGAAGTAAGGGGAAAAGAATAACTAGCACTTTGAGGCGATCGAGTACCTGCGTCGGGCTGTCGAGAGGTAGCTTCGCCTCTCTCGGCAACTCCGGTTGCCGGGGGTGGGTTGCCGGAGTCCGTGCTTGTCGGCTCCTCCTCAATCTGGACGGGCTCGTCGGCAGGATCTCTTGCCGGAGATGTGCTTGTGGGTGGAGCGGTCGATGAAGGAGGCACAATGGGGCAATCCTCTCCTTGTTGCCGTTCTTCTCCTGCGAACCCGAAGACATCAGCGACAAGAATGGAAGCCTCGGCACCAGCCAACAGAAAAAGGGACAATGAACTTACGCTGGGGGCTGCGTTGAGGACTAGGCTCCGGGCTCACGATGACGGTCTCTGGCACGCTAGTGGAGCCTGCCGGGGGCTCGTCGCCCGTAGAAGTCCTTGACCTCTTCGCCATCCTCTCCAGCAAGGTTTCTGTGTCACTGCAGAAGCAATACAAGCAAGTCAGTAAAGATTGATGCAAGATTGGAAGGTAAAAGCTGTGGCAAAGTACTTACTCTTCTTCCTCTCGCTCCGGACTAAAGCCGGAGATGTCGAAGTCGACCTCCGTTGCGGTGTCTAAGTGGGGAGGCGGAGGAGGAGTCCTAGGCCGCTTGGCTGTGGCAGGCGCCGGGGCAACTTCCGGTGCGGTGGTGCGAGACCCTCCTACCGCCCAGCAGTGGCCGCTGGTGCGGGCCTCGCACGCCGTGCAGGCTGTTGACGGGCCCCCTGCCGCGGTCCGGTCTTGCCGGCCACATTCTTGCCGGGGGCTTCGCCGCTCGAAGAGGGCTGGCTTGCCGGGATGTCAGACGCAGCCTTCCGAAGAACACGCTTCGCCTTTTTCTTCGGGGGAGGGGGCTCTTCTCGCGTCTCTCCTTCTTCGACTGAGTCCTCGCCGGACGAGATTTCAGTGGCTGCGCCGCTCTCCTCCCCGGCAACCTCGTCCTCCCCGGCAGGCTTCGCCTCCACTACCACCTCTGCCTCGCTGGCTTCCCACTCTGTGAAGCCAACGCTGCCGGCCTCCACGGCAAGATTCGCTTCCTCCACTCTGGTAGCGATGTATGCTACCTCCTGATCCGTGGTGGCGCGAATAAGATCTGGCTCTTGCCGGACAGGCTTTTCCGTCAGATTGTCGAAGAATTTCTGCGCTTCTTCCTCGCTTGGCTCGACCCAGGTCGGGTCAAGGCCGTGGGCATTGAACATCGGCAAGAAAGCAATGATCGACCCCAGCGCAGAGTTGTTGCACAAGGGGACGATCCTTGCCGGCAGCCCGTGCTTGTCTTCGCGCTGGAATAACTTCTGGCGGAGAGCGCCAAGCTGCATAACAGTCAAGTTGTTGTTCAGCCCGGGGCGCAGCCTCATGACATCTGCTGCATTCTTATACTCCCAGGCTGGCCTTCCCCTATTCTGCAGAGGGGCGATGCGGCGGCGGAGGAAGTCGAAGCCGATCATCTCCATTGTCAGCCCGGCAGCCTTCAAGCGGAGGATTCTGGTAGTGGCGATTGTGAGCTTCTCGTCTTCTGCGGCGAGATCGCCCCAATCCTTGCCGCGGACCACCTTCTGTCGCCAGGGATGGCAAAAAGGATGAGGATCTGCTTCCTGGATCCAGCACCATTCGGCCCGCCACTCGTCCCACTTTTCGCGGTAAACTCCATCTGGGTATATCTCTTTGTTCCAGGCCCTTGGAATCCAAGCAATAGATCCAGAGAGAGCCTCTCCTTTTTGGATTCGAGGATAGAAATAGTGGCGGAAAAGAGCAGAATTGGGGATCACGGCGGCAAAATTTTCACAAAGATGGGCAAAGATCGACATGCAAAATACGGCATTCGGCGTGAAGTCAAGAAGGCGGAAGCCGTATGTATACATGATGTCGTTGAAGAAATCGGAAAAAGGTGGACAGAGCCCGCAATAAAAGTACGCAGTGAAGAAGGGGTATCTGTCCGATCCGCCTTTGGAACTAGCACCTGGGATGACGCGTGTGGCGGGGTGAGCTTGTGTTCCCTTCGCCCACATGCATTGGTATCGTCCCTTCAAGGTTTTGGCGTCAAGCGTCGGAGGGAAGACGACGAGCCTCTTCCGCATCTTCACCAGCTCGCTTTCCGGAACTTCGGCTTTCGCCTCCTTGTCCGTGCCCTTGCCTTTGCTGGTCTTGGGCGGCATGGCGGCTGTGGAGATGGAAGCCGGAGGACGGAACGAGCGCGGGAGCGGCGAGCAGAAGAGAAGGAAGGTTTCGCTCCGAGCTCGAGCAGAGGAAGGCGATGGCGATAGCCAGATTGGGAAGAAGAGGGGGGTGAATGGGTTTGCGCCTCCATGACTTCTCCTTTTTATGGGGAAGGAGCGGGGCCACCTTGTTTATCCCCCAATATGAATGCACCTCTGTGGGCGCGAAACAGTTTGCAGCCTTTTTGGCACACTTCTCACATCGCGCGCTCCGTGCGCGTAGTGGGGGCACAGTAAAACAAGATCTTTACGAGCAGTTAATTCCCTGCCACGCGTGCCCGTGCACTGTTTGGGCCTAGCCCAACAACGCCTCGCACTCGTGTATGGCCCAGGCCCGGGGGCTCCTGTCGGTGTACTAAGTATTGGGCCACTAGTACCCCTTACTTGTGCACGGGCAGTTGTAGCCGTCCTCGCGGCAAGGCTTGCCGGGATCAGCTCGAGGTCGATTTAAGTCATCAAGGAAATCATCAAGTCAGAGATCTGAGAATCAGCAAATAAGCAAAGCTGGAAATCGAAGGCCAGCCTCCCCGGCAAGATCCTTGCCGGGGTGGCCTGAGGAGCCCGGCAAGGATCGGCGCCCGGCAAGGCTCGGCGTCCGGCAAGGCTTGGCGCCCGGCAAGGCTTGGCGCCCAGCAAGTTCGGTGCCTGGCGAGATTCTGCCACTGTGCCACCGCTTCGGCATAGTGACGAGTCTGACATTCTGGCTCCTTCCATGGATGCGTGGCGGCGCGCCAGTGGAGGAGAGCTTAAGCGGTGCTGATGGGATGGCCCCTTTTTCCATCCCCAAGAAGGTGAGGACACCTAAACAGACACCTCACAGTGCATTAAATGCGCCTGTCCTAATCCGTCAGGGGTTAGGTATGATACCCTGTAGCTACTTTACACCTCAATGTATGTACATTTTGCCACTGTGGAGACCCCTTTGAGCATATAAAAGGAGGCCCAAGGCAACTGCTACAGAGGAAGAGAACTTCTGGCCCATTCTGCATGCGTAGCTGCTCTTTGAACGTACTGTTCATTGCGAGCGCTCCTGAAAGCTGGGCTCAAGAACATCAATAAGAACACAAAGCAGGAGTAGGGTTTTACGCTGATCAGCGGCCCGAACCTAGGTAAAAACCTCACGCGTCGATCACCGGTTCTGCTCTTTGCGTGTACCTCTCCCCCCGCCGAATCATAAAGGGGTCTCTCGGGATCCCATAGGTGTCGTGCCCCGACAATCAATATAGCACATGACAAGTTAACCAACACTAGCTAAGGGTAGTCATCCTAGGTAAATAACTCATCATCATTCTAGCACATGATAAGTACTAGCTAGGACTTACTCCTCTCTCTTAGGTAAAATAGAATTAAACAGGTAAACCCCTCCATCTTCAAAATGGAGAATACAGATCCACCTGTCTCCAAATTGTGGCCTATGCACATTCATGTTGTCTCCAATTGGTTGCCTATGTGCATTCATTACTTGGCTCCATCCTTTGATTTTGAGACTTTCATCTTTTAAAGATATCAAGTATGCACTGTGGAAAGCCACCGGCGGATTTGGCCATAAGCTAACCATACTCATCTGACTTTCAGTATACATCAGGTCAGGCACAACATCCTTTGGGAGCTTCTGTTGAAGAACATAATAGTAACATAGTTAGCAATGTCGTTTACTTAAGAAAATGTATGCAACCATAGTTAACAAAATCTTACCATGCTATGTGCTCGGATCTTACCATCACTCAACTTGTGGACTAGTGGCACGTATCAACTATAATTTTGCCTAATTTCATAATTGATCTTAAAAGTCTCAGTATCATAAATAAGTGAGATAAGAAAATTTTCTCCTCCCAAGTTAGCTCTGAGCCATAACTTTAGTAGGTCGTGTCTAAAACCTTCCATGTATTTCTTGGAGAAAAGAAATAAGCTATCAGTTATAAATAAACAAGTTTAGTAGGGATGAATACCAACTATTTTTAAATAAACAATATAAATTATTTAACAAATTTGTTTGACAAACTCACATAGAGGTAGAACTGGAAGCATGTCCACATCCACCCAAATGTCGATATTATCTTCTGGGTCATCTTCAGGACCAATATCGAAGGTTATTTTCATTTCCTCCTGAAATTTGCAGGCCATGCATAGTCCTCTCCAATTTGAAAAACCAAAATGTGAGAGATTTACTGCATTGTAGAGCTTAACCACAAAAACGAAACCATGTTTCTTATTTAGGTTAGCTTTCTTCGTCTCCATACTCCCCCTATCTTTGAAATCTAGCTTCTCTAAGACATATGGTCTTTTATAGCAGGGGATGCACTAGTCGAATTGTATTTTTTTTGAAATTACACATTAAAGCAGAAATCACAATTCATGCTTAATTACGAAAAAATATTGCCGTCGTTACATACCGTAAAATGTTTGAAGGCCTCCTTCAGCGTGAGGGCGAAGCACCTATCATTATCTAGGTGAGGCCTGTCACACATACCCCCGTCGTCGGTGCAGTAATCGCACTGAGGAATCCTATCGTCGTCAGACATTTCCTATTTTCATAATTCAAAGATTAAAAACCGACGGCAATTACCAAGAACTCAACAAACAGATCATCATCCAGCATGGGTTGACTTTCGGTCTAGCGAGTCTTCCTTGAAAACTCTCATCTTACGTGGTGTATATGGTGGACACTCCCTCTCTGATGTTGCAACCGTCAGTGATGGTCGCTCCCCCCTTCTTTCCTGAGTGCATTACACCCAAATGTCTAGCACATGGGAAAGAAGGAGAAGCGACCCCCACGACAATGATCGGGATTCTTCCTCTCTGATATATCGACCGTTAGTGATGGTCGCATCCCCCTTCCCTCGTGCATTACCAAGGTCTATCATGAGGAGAAGAGGAGGAAGAGCCCTACACGACAACAGTCGGGATTGTTCCTCTCTGAAAGTCACACAAGGATCCCCAACAGACTAAATTCAACCCGTTACATATATCGAGTAATGACATAAAAAATTGGCCTATGTTTTGCCGGAATGTCTCTTAATTCCTGTTTCCGCAAATCACATGCACTCGATATGTCCTACTTTCTAGCACAAGTCATGCCAAAATTCATGGCAAATTTTTGGCATGACCTTTTGATGCGGAGCATCCTACGGTCATCCCCATGTACACTACGACTACTCCCCGAGCCCCAAGTGGACATACGACGAGACCTCAAGCATACGCCATTTGGACACAAGGTGAACTCGATCCTAAGTCCTTCCCCTTTCCATTCATGTGATACATGGTTGCTACCTAATGCAAAGACACTACATGTGCTCAGGAACCAAGGACTGAAGGAGGAAGAACGGCCAGCATCAAGACTTGTGCAGAGTTTCTACCAAGCCCGGAACTTTCGGCCATAGCCCGGAACCTCCGGCCCTCAACACTCCAGACGACGCCCGGACGTGCCAACTCTCTGTCTAGCCCGGAACACGCCCGGAACCTCCGGTCCCCGGAACCTCCAGCCTGCCCGGAACTTCCGGTCCTTGGAAACCAGACCAGCCCTGACCGTGCCAACTCTCTGTTAAGCCAGGACCTTTGGCCGGAACCTGCCCGGAACTTTGGGACCCCGGACCTTCCGGCCCTACCCGAAACTATCGGCCTGCCTGCGCGCAGTGACTCTGGGCCGAGGCCCATGTACCCCTTTGCCCCCTAGACTATATATACTCCTTCTTCTCCAACGTTTTAGGGTTAGCATTGTCTTAGCTCATTTTGGAGATTAGAGCATTGCTCATCCACTTGATACCTACTCCATTGGAGACCGAGGCCTCCGAGGAGAAGATCACCCAAGTGGATTCAAGACCCCGTCAAGGGAAGATCCCCTCGTGGATTCAATACCCCATCTCCTCACGGATTGGAAAGAACTATCTACCGTGTATCCTCCTTTGTTGGATTTGGATCGTGTATCTCTCTTTGTGTTTGTGGATCTAGCATATGTGTGATTGGATCGAGTCAATTTGAGTGTTTCCTCTCATTTTCCCTCGTGTTTTCCCCTCGTGTTCTTCGTGTTCTTTGCGGGATCCCCTCCATTTCATTAAAGATCGGTCCCTAGGGTTCCACCCTACATCATCTTGGTATCATGAGCCACGTTGATCACGATTTTGGAGTCTCTCCCATCGTTTTCTAGCCTAATTTTGTTGTGTTTTTGTCCCAATTTCAAAAATCCCCACAAAAATAGCCCCCAAATCTTTTTGTGATTTGTTGGTTTGATGAGATTTTGTTGATTTTGATCCATGGATTCGAAGTGTTTCAAGTGGATCAAGCTTTCCCATCTTTCCCTCCATTTCCATCCATGAAATCTTCTCAATTTTGCCCCAGGAAATCATGTTTTTCCGCCCCCGTTCTTAGATCGGGAATTTAGGGTTCGTCCTGGAAGAAATTCCACGACCCCCGGAACTTCCGACATCCCCGGAACTTCCGTCCTCACCCCGGACCTTCCGGGCTAAACCGAAAGTTTACCCCAAAATCCCCCGGTTTCCCCAGACTTTTTCCGCGACCCCCAGAACTTCCGGCCACCCCCCTGGAACTTCCGGAGCCCGGAACTTCCGGCCTAACTAGCAACATTACACTGAAATTTCAGCACTACCCTTCTTTACCTTTTTGGTCATAACTTTTCGCTCCGAACCCCGATTTGAGTGTTCTTTGGCTTGTTTTGAAGCTATCGACGTGCCCGAGGACCTCGCATTGGTTTCATCACCATTTAACTCAATATTTTTTTTGGAACTTTGGCATCTTTGCCTAGGGCTTCCACCATATCGTCCACAATACCACCATCGACTTCCGCAACCTAACCCATTTTGTTCCCCATTGCATTTGTGGTTTTTTGAGTTGTGATTTGAGTCTGCTAAGGTGTTTTGGCTACTTAGGGATGGTTACTTCTTCATCAACCCTCCACCATAACTTCCGCATAACCTTGCCCACCATACACTTCCGCCACCTGAACTTAACCAAATTTTGTTTGAGCTTGTTTGAGTTATGGTTTGTGTTTCCTAAGGTGTTTCGGCTACTTAGGGACGGTGACCTCAACTTCGACTCGCATTACCCATCATTGCACTTCCGCAATCCCATTGAGCTTCCGCAACACCACCACCGCTTTCCGCTAGCACCATTTGACATTTGCCTTTGGAGATTTTGAGTTAGCGTTTTTTCCGTTTTCTAGGGTGTTTCGGCTAACTAGGAACGGCTAACTAGGATTCGACATCAACAACACCGCCGCCTTTTTGACACCCTAACCGTAAGCAAGAACGGTAACCTCTATATCATCTTGGTATCGTGGTATCCCATCATTGTACATTCATTCTTGCCATTGTATTATTAACCCCTAGCCCATTTTGCGTCACTTGCCTATCGAGACTAGCCATCGAGTATTGCCGGCAACGTTACTTGTGCACATTTATGAGCATCGCATACATACCATATCATATTGGTATCGTCTTGGTATCATAGTACCATCCCTTGTGTCACAAGCTTGTTCCCGCATATACACAATTGCTATCTTGGTTTGTGCATTTAGCATAGTGGCCATACAAAAAGAGAGAGAGAGAAAGAACAAGCTTTTAAGCAAAGAGAAAAACAAAGAGCTTGTAAGCAATAGCCATAGCATCGTCACATTGCATATCATACTACCATATTGATCATCTTGGATCATCATGTGCGAAACACCGGGAACCATATATACATAGCATACTTGGGATAGAAGTCGTTGCATTTTTGTCTCTTATAGGTTGTGCACAAGTGTCGTATCTGTCTATTGAGCAATCATGCTAGCGTCTCTCTAGAGTTGTGCAATAAGAGCATTTTCTGTGGATTCCACATTTTGAGCTCGTTTCTTGGTTGCACGACCCCATTTATCTATCCGTGTGTGTGTATTTCCGTGTGCCACATATTGCTATTGGTCTACTTCTTTCACTTGTGAATTTGTGAATCTCTTTCAACATTATTGACTCTTGCTAACATTTTGCATCAAATTTTTGTTCCACTATCCTCACCAAGCTCCACCAAAAGCTTTACTTGTGTAGGTGTGAGAATTGACAAGATCCGGTACCAATTGTGCCTTTTCCATAATACATTATTGAGTGATCTTTGGTCTAGTTCTTTCCTTTCTTCCACTCACATTTGCTCGAGTCTTGTGATGGATAGGAAAAGCATTTCATCTCCGGTCTTCGATGACAACGACGGCGCGAACAACTACGTCACCATCACTCACACCGTCGAACTACAATGAGCAATGCAAGGCGCACAATCTACCTTGCACAAGCGCATCGACAACCTCGCCACCAACATACGACAATCCAAAGCAAGGAAAAGGGACTACATCGACAACACGTTCGACTACCTCAACAAACACATGGAGGAATTACAACAAGTGTTGTCTGACTACAAGTCTTCTTCCCCTTCGTCATCCTCAAGGCGGCGGCAAGCAAGTCGAACATCTTCGGAGTGCCCAAGCGATGCAAGCGCAATTCGTCCACGTCCACATCTACATGGCGACCATCAACATATTCGTGATCCACATCGTCATGAAGGTCAAGTCACCTCCAAGTATCATGTGCGCGATGACGACGAACGCCATCGAAAACAAGCTCAAGGAAGACAACGACACCATCAACATGAAGATGCTCAAGATGCGTACACCTATAAGTCCCAACAAGCTCTACATCAAGCTATGGACAACCTTCATAAGCACAAGAGAAGACCGCAAGACAAGCACCACCAAGAAGAAGCTACGACCACCACCACCACCACTTCGGAATCATCGCCAAGTGTTATCAAGGCATCTTAGCCTTTGGACGTATGGCATCTTTGCCTACTTCCCATGAGTACGCCTACGTCGACATCATCAAGTACAAGGCGACCACTTACAAGCAAGGGCGACACTTCCATCTTCGGAAGCCCCTCAAGGAAGATGGCCGAGCATGGGAAATTCCCTTCGGTCATGGAGACGAGCTATGAGGTACCACATCATATGGGCCTCATACAAGACGGCGACAAGACGGTCGAGCAAGGGCCATCCCCTTCAACCACGGCGGCAAGCATGAACCTCTTCAACAACATGAAGACGGCGCCCCAATGGGACTCATACTCCGAGTCAAGCTATGAGACCGCACATGAGACCTTCTCTTTGGTCTCCAAGGAGATCAATGATTTGCCACTTCCTACGGCATTCATCTTTGGAGGCGTTATGGATGAGGAGGTTGAGAATGGATACATTTGCACCTACATCTCTCCGACACCTATATATGATGAGATGCCCCAATTTCCATGTGAGGAGAGCCACCACCCCCATGAGTGAGATGAGTGACTCCACCATATATGACATTGAGTGCATTTCCTATGAGAGGATGAGTGTGATCACCACTAGCCCCACACATGAGAGCATGCAACACATCCTATGTGAGGCTGAGAGCCATTTTAGTGACTCCACCAACCATATGAGTGAGAGCATCTTACCGGGAGTGAGTGAGCCCTAACACTTAGTAAGTGAGGTAGTTGAGACGGCATGTGAGGCCACTATGATTTCTAATGACTTAACCTCTACTCCGTGTGTGTTTTCCTTTTTGGTGCTAGATCTCCAACAAGACGAAGCGCCAATCCTCAACAAGTCCATACCTCCAATGGACAAACCGATGGCCATGATGGATGATGATGCAGCCCCCACATGGTACCATCAAGTTGATGAAGCTATTGACCAAGGGTCAATTTTTGCAACCTCACCTACAACACATGAGCGGAGCTATAAAGGTAACATAGGTGATGGCACTTCACTTGTCCCACTAGTGGACTATCTTGACATTGCTTGTGTGCATGATATTGATCACCTTATGGATTCACCACATACTATGTCTTCTACATGCTTTGATATGCCACCCATTTATGATGAATGTGATGATGAGCATGTGGATTTGCCTAGTTGTGATGCTATGCTCCATGGGGTATCATGTGAAAATTCTATTGGTCACATTATGTTTGACAATCCTTTAAACTTGTCATATGCTATGAGTGAGATTTCTCATATTGTATCATTACAATCTCAACATAGTAACTATGCATGCCCCATTAAAATAAATCCCTGGCATAGATGACGAGATGATGGTTATTGGATTTTGCTTCTCTTGTGATGATATTGCTATGCTACCTTTGCAAAATTTGTGCAATTCATCTCATATGCCATGCCATGAAAATTATTGTGTATCGCATGATTCCATCCCTTGTGTGCACCATATGAATACCATTCATAACAATGCTCTAGATATTATTAGTGATGCATCACACAATTTGAGTCTCCATTATGCTATACATAACAACAAACCTATCATGATGGATGACATGTTTTTATATCATACATCTCATTTATTTGAGCATTGGATATTTTGTGCTAACCAACACATACACGTGCGCATCATAATGGGTGATGTGTACATATACCATGCACACACAATTTTTCCTTTGCCTTTGTTTTGTGTAGGCACTCAAGAATACTTTTCAACCTCACAATCCCATGAGTTGACAAAACGAGCTCTTGAGAGCAACGATGCTTTGGGATCACATGGATTATCATTACCACCATTCCCTTCGCGCAAGGACTACGCGCATCTCTTCTACTTGCCTCTCACATGGCTATGGGCTATATACCATTTGTCATCTTATACCCATTTTACCGTGTTCACTTTGCATGTTATGCCTCTTTATATGCCTTTGCCATGCAATTGTGACCCTTGCTTGCACTTACATGTGATTCACCATTATACTACTTCTACGTGTATTTGCATGCTTGGTGGAGATACTTGTTGCTATTGCCATGTTCTATACATGCCCTATGCTATTGTTGATTCTTGTGTTGGGAGAGTCAATATGTTCCATTGCTATTTACATAAGACTTCTTGCCAATACAATGAACCTTCTTTGCTCATATCTTGTTTTCATGATTGTGATATGTCATTTGCATTATATATGCCCACTATTTGCACACATGACATGATTGCCATGATTCCTTCTAGTATGTTGCATATTTGCACTACTAGCTTACATGACTTGATCGCTTTGATTGCTTGCTTTGTTGCATCACCCATGATCCATTCTTGCTCGATTCATTGGGTTGATGACATATATGTTCATGCCTCTAACACGATTTATCTTGAAAATTGTCAATTGTCTCCATTAGTTGCCTCTCTCATATCCACTTCTAGTGAGTGCAACCATGCTATGCTTGTTGATCTTGGAGACTTGGACATCTTATTTGTGAAGCATGCTTGTTTGATTGAGCTTAATGCCTTTGGTTGTGCTAGCATCTTGTGCCTACCACTACAGGAATCAGGCACTTTGCTGTCTGCCATGGCGGACGGCAAAGGCCTTTGCCGTCCGCCAGCAGACGGCAACAGGTTCGGCTGAATAAGCTACGGCAAAGGGTTCTTTGCCATCTGCTGGTGGGCGGCAAAGATGAAATGGTCTTTGCCGTCCGCCAGCAAACGGCAAAGAGCCTGGACGGCACACGTGGCAGGTTAGGTCCGTTAGGGGGTTAACGGCGTGCTTTGCCATCTGCTGGCAGACGGCAAAGACCTTTGCATCTTTTTCGTCAGCCAGCAGACGGCAAAGTGCACAAATATGCCAGCCTAGATGTCCCCCAGGTAGCTGCCATGTGGCAAGCTATGCCGTCTGCTAGCAGACGGCAAAGCTGCCAAATAGGCCAGCCCAGTGCACCCCAGGTTGCACAGGTAGCTGCCACGTTTCAGCTTTGCCATCTGCTGGCTGATGGTAAAGCTCTTTGCCGTCAGCCAGCAGACGGCAAAGAGCCTGTACAACCCCTGTTTTTTCTTAAATTCATTCAATTTCACAGAATTTCACAGATATATATATATATATATACACACACATTTGAGAATACTTTCAACAAGCATAACAACACATATACATACCAAATCATATCCCTGCCATATGGATATGATCATCCAACACATATACATACCAAATCAGAAGTCCATATGCAACATATATAGCTAGCCAACATATCCAACAACAAGCATACAATGGTTTCATCCATACATACATACATATATAGGTAGCAAGTTTCACATTGTTCATCCTACAAAATCAAAACAAAAAGGAAGCACAAGGAGAAGAGTAGACTCCATCAATGCAAGCTTCCTCATCGAAAGCAAATCTGCAAATTGGGAAAGAAGAAAGTTAGAAGAAGAAGAAGAAGACTAGAAGAAGAAGACTAGCTAGAAGAAGAAGAAGAAGAAGAATTTTTCTTCTCTTTCTTTTTCTCCTCTCCTCTTATTTATCTTCTTCTTCTTCTTCTTCTAACTAAGGTAGTTAAAAATGCCATTTTTATCTAACTTAGGTAATTATGCCTTTTAGGAGGAAAATAAGCTAAGTATGCATTTGTTAAGCAAAACACTAGAGAAAACTTACCCTCATCGCAACAAATGCGATGAAGATCGCAACTAAGGTAACAATTGGTCCAACGGCATAATGATACCATGCCTCATTATCAATGGCATATTTTCTAATCTTCTTAAGCTTCAGGCGCATTGCATCCATCTGCAAGCGCATTGCATTCATCTTCATCTTGTGATCATCGACGACATCGGCAATATACAACTCCAATGTCATCTTCTCTTCTTCAATTCTTTTTAATTTTTCTTTCAAATACTCATTTTCTTTTTCAACAAAATTAACTTCTCGACAAGAGGGTCAGTTTCAAATTCCAGTTCACATACCTCCTAGATTAAAATATCTCTATGTCAACTTGATGGCCATAATTGTCATAAATGCGAAATGCAACAAATAGTTATAAAAGAGAATTTACCACATCCGAATCATAAAGCGGGCGAGGACCGATGGGGACGGACATCAAGACCATGGCACTATGTATAAGAAACAATCATACAAAGTAAGAAAATTATACAAGTAACTATATAAATCATACAATCATACAAGTAACTATATAAATCAAGTACAACATAAAAAATTGAATACCTAATAATAATCTGGATCGTCGGGTTCAATAAATGCTCCGGGATCAATAAATGCATCATCATCATCACTATCAGTAATGACGTGCTCATCATCATCATTAATAAATGCATCATCATGTGGAAGGCCACCTTTATGTAATCGGTCAAGCATTGACAGGTCATCCGCAGCAGTAACCTCTTCTAGTTCAGGCTCTTCTTGTTCCGGCTCAGGGGTGAAGTCGAGTTCACTGTCGCTGTCTACTTCAATGTTCTAGGGTGAAGTAGAGCGGTTCTTGAAACGTTTTTTGGAAAGACGTGTTTCTTGGAAGAATTCTCCTTCATATGTGTCTGGGTTAATGTGAGGTTCATAATCCTCTTCATTGGGGGGAGGTGGTCTAACACGTGGCGGCACTTCATAAACGACATCCCAACCATTGAGATTTGGATCACTTTGATAGGCCCACGGTAGATAGAAAACTTGGGTTGCCTGTTGAGCCATAATATAGACATCGGGTACATCCAAATGGGTGCTTTGTTTGATTTCCACTAGCCCTAAGTGTTCATGAGTCCTTCTAGTCTCCTTCGGCTGGAACCAATAACATTTGAAGACTACGACGTTTGGTGGGTTTGCACCATAGAATTGAAGTTCATAAATTGCTTCAACTGTTCCATAATACTCGGTATCTCCTTCGCCGATAGTAGAGACACAACAATTTGTAGACTTTTGGTCGGCCATAGATAGCTCTTTGCCATAGGTACGCAAGCGATAACCGTTGATGTCGTATTTGTCAAATGAACAGACCTTAAAGTAAAAACCATTAGCGACTTGTCTCAAATTGGCGTCCATAAACTCTGAATTAGCCTACAAGTTTAATAAGAAAGGGATTGTTGCATTAGCCACAAATTAGACGAAGAAATGAAATGGTCTAATGGAAATTACCGTTTGTTTGAACCAAGAGATGAAATCGGGATAGCCGCCTCCATGCTTTGCCAGAAGCTCATACTCTTCGACGGAATCCGTTTGGATCACCGCTCCATACGAGAATTTGGCGACGTATCGACTGTATCAAATTTATCCGGGAATAAGGGCAGTTCAAAGGAATTAGAAGTTGCGAAACAATGTACCGAAAACTTACTCGATGTACGGCCGCACTTCTGTTAGGTTGGTGAAGATATACAACGAAATGATCTGCCATTCTTCGAAATCCAACGTTAAGGAATTAGAAGCACCGGCTGGTGCGAGATCCCCTTTGAATAGGCTGAGGTTGGATCCACCCTTTTTAGGGTCGTCAGCATTGTACCGAGGCTTCAGATTATGCAAATGATGATTTTTGGCTTCGTAGTGTGCTGTCACGAAGTTTGCCGCCTCCTTAGTAATGAATGCCTCAGCCATCGATGCTTCAATTCTACGTTTATTTTTACATTTTGCTCGTAGCGTCTTCTGCATCCTCTCAGTTGCGTAGCACCAACGATTTTGCACGGGCCCCCCCAATCTTGCCTCGGTTGGGAGATGCAAAATCAAGTGCTGCATTGGATTAAAGAAGCCCGGCGGCAAGATCTTCTCTAACTTGCAGATCAACTCCGACACCAACTCTTCCATTTCTTCTAGCAGGCCAGGCGATAGTTCTTTCACACAAAGAACACGGAAGAAATAGCGTAGCTCTGCCAGTACTAGCCATTCATCCTCAGGGATGAAGCCACGCAACATCACCAGCATTACCCACTCAATCCATATGTGCCAATCATGACTCTTGAGACCAAATATCTTCAATTTATCAAGACTCGCTCCCCTCTTTAGATTCGCTGCATACCCATCGGGGAACATCAACTGCTGTTGCACCCACAAGATAATTTCCCTCATAGCTGGCCTTCCAAGATTAAACCATGCCTTTGGCTTTGTCCAGTTCTGCTTTCCTTTCGGTGGTTGCATGTTTTGTAACGGTCTATGACATAGCGCCTCCAGATCGACTCTAGCCTTAGTATTATCCTTTGACTTCCCATCTATGCTGAACAATGTACCAAAAAGTGCCTCGGCGATATTCTTCTCAGTGTGCATCACGTCGATATTGTGTGGGCAAAGGAGGTCTTTGAAGTAAGGCAGATCCCGCAAGCATGTCTTGTGAGTCCAGGCGTGTTTCGAATTATACCCCTTGAAATACCCTGGACGCTCTGGATCTGGCTCGAGAGCGTTTAACAGATCCAGGGTCTCTTGGCCTGTCAACGCAGGTGGGGCAGAGTTTTTGACAACTCTACCTTTGATGAAGTTCTTCTTGTCTTTCCTGAACTTATGGCGAGGATCCAGGAACTGTCTATGCATGTCGAAGCAAGAAAACTTGCGACCGGCCTGAAGCCAACGAAACTCAAGAGCTCCCTTGCATGTGGGGCACGGGAACCTTCCATGCACACACCAGCCAACGAATAGCGCATACGCCAGCAAGTCATGCGTCGAGTACATGTACCAGACACGCATTATGAAGTTCCGTTTGCTAAAGGCGTCATATGTCTTGAACCCATTATCCCAGGCTTCTTGCAATTCGTCCTTCAGCGGCTGCATGTACACATTCATATTCTTCCGCTGATAGTTGGGCCCTGGAATTATCAACGTCAAGAAAATGTTCTTTCTTTGCATAATCTGTCCGGGGGGGGGGGGGGGGGGAGATTGAGTGGAAAGACAAATACGGGCCAACAACTGTATTGGGCTGCCGTCAGACCAAACACACTGAACCCATCCATGCTGATGCCAACTCGAGGATGCCTCGGATCTGCCACTTTGTCATCATGTAATGCATCGAAGCGCTTCCATGCTTCACCATCCGATGTGTGCACCATCATCAGCTTCCCATCTGCATCTAGTTGGGTTCTTTTGCCCGTTTTGTGCCATGTCATCTGTCTGGCCGTCTCTTCGACCATGAAAAGACGTTGAAGTCTTGGTACGATTGGCATATACCGAAGAACATTAACGGGGATTTTGGTCGGTGTCTTCTCACCCATACCGTTTTCTACCACAACATACCCGGATGACTTGCAAATGGGACAATAGTTCAAGTCCGCATACTGAAGCCTAAATAAGGCACATCCTTTCTCACAGGCATGTATCTTCTCATAGGGCATCTTAAGAGCACGGAGGATTTTGTCTGACTGGTACAGGTTTGCAGGTAGTACATGGCCTTTGGGTAGAAAACGTCCAAATACTGTCATCATTGCGTCATAGCATTCTCTGCCCAAGTTGAATTGAGCCTTCAGAGCCATTATTTGTGAGATGGCATCCAGCTGACAAAGCTCAGTGTGCTCGTGGAGAGGACATTTTGAAGACTCCAACATTTCATTGAAGGCCTTTGCAGATTCCTCCATCTCATCGTCCGAGCCCCGAGCATCATCAAAGTCTTGCATCTCGGTACCATGCTCGTCGGTGCGACGACAAAGCACCTCAGCTCTGGCACGTTGGGCAGACTCGCCATGAAATGTCCACACCGTATAATCTGGCGTAAAACCCCTCTTCTGCAGGTGTTTGCCCATTTCATCCTCTGTCCTCTTGTGCCAATTGTTGCACCCGGCACAGGGGCACCATGTTGTCCTCTGGCCATTGGCAAATGCGGCTCTCAGAAACCCCTTGGTTTTTGTTAACCATTCAATGGTCATGTCTTTCTGACTAGTGTGACTGGTGTACATCCACGCACGATCACTCATCTTGCCTAGCTACTGGACACATAAGAAATATATATATAAAAATCAGCATGTATCTATTCATCAGTTAATGGAGTTTGTCACTTTATTACGTCCATGCAACCTAGACTCTAATAGGTAAAGATAGGTCCTAATCCCACCCGAGTATGTGTAGATTGGGTTCGTTTTCCCATGCTCTGCTCCTGATCCGACGCAAAATTTTGGTAGCACCTCCCCGCTGTTCTCCTGATACACGTCTCGGCAATAAGCAGAGAGGATGTGTACCCAGAGAACAACAGGGAGGCACTGACAAACTTCTGCATCGGATCCGGAGCAGAGCATATGGGAAAATGAACCCAATCTACACATACTCGGGCTGTCCATGGATAACGTTGGACAATTCGAAAGAATCACGATTATAAATATGCAAATGCATGCATATTTATAGATGTAACCCTTTCGAACGGGAGACGCATAGTGGTCACGCATACTAATGATTGAAGACACCTATAGCTAGCAAGTTTCATCGGCATGAAGACCGGAACAGAGCAAATGAAGGGGGGAGGAGGAGATGTCATTTGTGCTCACCCACGAACGCAGGGGCGGAGCTCGTCGAACACTAGACCCTCGCAGCGACGAAAAAACTGCACATTTAAATCGAAAGATGAGTAACATAGCTATTTTGTTTTTTTCGTCAACCTAACTAAATATTTACAATAGGACGATCGGGTTAGGGGGTTCCTCGGCGTTGATGGAACCCTAAATAGCAAGTTTCATCGGTGCGAGATACATGTGGCGCTCGGCGTTGAACACTAGATCCACATCCCACAAGTGACGCTGGCGCCCGGCGTCCCGCGCGCAGCAATAGTTCTGGGGGCTGATGATGGTCGAACAGCTTGGCGAATTTGTCTGGCAGCCTATGCGATGAGGATTAAAGCCAAGTTTTGAAACTTCAAACAACCAAACCGACTTGAGTCAGTTTGGGTGTTTCAAGTTTCAACACTTGGCTTTTAATCGTCATCGCAGAGGCTGCAAGACAAATTCGCAAAGGTGTTCGACCGCCATCGACCCCAAGAACTGTTGCTGCAGGACGCCGAACACCGGGGTCACTTGTGGGACGTGGATGTAGTGTTCGACACCGACGGCCACATGTATCTCGCACCGACGATACTTGCTATTTAGGGTTCCATCGACGTCGAGGAACCGCCTAACCCGCTCGTCCCCGGACGCCCCCTTTTCCTACTTCTTTTTTTCATCTTCTACTTCTACTTCTTTTTTTTTCATCTTCATCTTCTTCTTCTTCTTCTTCTTCTTCTTCTTCTTCTTCTTCTTCTTCTTCTTCTTCTTCTACTTATTGTTCTTTTTTTTATCTTCTTCTTCTTCCTCTTCTTCTTTTTCTTCCTCTTCTTCTTTTACTTCTTTTTTTCATCTTTATTGTTTATTCTTAAAAAATAGAAAAAACCCTAAATAAACTAAATTAACCTAAACTAAACAAAACTAACCTAAACTAAACTAACCTAACCCAAACTAAACAAACATAAACTAAATCTAAAAAAAACAGAAAAAAACTCACCACGAGGAGGGGCGGGGTGGCCGGCGACGGGGGTGGCGCGGGGCGGCGGCGGCTCGGGCACGGGGGCGGGGCGGGGTGGCCGGCGACGGGGGTGGGGTGGCCGGCGACGGGGGTGGTGCAGGGCGGCGGCGGCTCGGGCACGGGGGCGGGGCCGCCGGCGACAGGGTTGGCGGCACGGGTGAGGGGCGGCGGCGCGGGTGAGGGGCAGCGGCGCGGGCAGGGGAGAGGAGAGCGGACAGAGAGAGGGGTGGGGTGCGCGCTGGCCGCTTTTTAGTTAGGTCACAGCTCTTTGCCGTCTGCTAGTAGACAACAAAGAGCCTAGCTAACGGACGTTAGGTTGGCACTTTCTTTGCCGTCCGCTAGCAGACGGCAAAGAAAGTGGCCGTTTGCTAGTGGGCCATCCTCCCTCTTTGCCGTCTGCTAGCGGACGGCAAAGCTTAGAGCTGGCTGACGGCAAACATGATCTTTGCCGTCAGCTCTCTCTTTGCCGTTAGCTTTCCTTTAGCTGATGGCAAAGAGCTTCTTTGCCGTCAGCTAGCTGACGGCAAAGAGCTGGCTGACGGCAAAGATCCTGATTCTAGTAGTGTACATACCATGCCCTACACCCTTGTCCTTTCTTATGATAAGAATGTTAAAAACACTTGTTGGGTAACTCACCACACGAATAGGTTTTGCATTTCCGCTAACCTCATTTGTTTCTCCGAGTGTTTGTCATGTTCTTTCGTTTTGAAGGATTCACAAGGTGATATTGTAATGAGACATCTTGGTCATGTGAAGGCGTACACGATGCATGACACCAACATTTTTGAGACCAACCTAAAGGTGAACTCCTTTCTTTTGAGCCATCTTCAAATAGGCATATTGGATGGACCATACTTTCATTGTTGTTTCTTTCTTGTTGTCTACATGTTACATCTATTGGATGGAGGACCGACATTGGAGATGGACCCTATGGACCTTCAAGTTGAGGAGTGCTCGGACTTAGTGGATGCACCTACTTTGGAAGCACCACCGGATCACCATTTATGCCATGACATCGAGCCATGGTATGACAATACCCATGACAAGTTTGCACTTTATACATGGATTGACTTGCATTATGATTGCCTTGTTGCATCTTCTATTCCCATGTTATCCATGATATATGAGCTTGTGCACTTTCTTAGCAAATTTGTTGTGATCTTCCTTGATGGCATATTCATACATAATGATCACATTGCCCACCATCAATTGCATGATAACACAATCACATTGAGCACCAATTACCATGTTCATGCTTTTGATACACCATCCCATTACGACATCATTTTGCACAATGGTCGCATTAATCACATTCACAACACCTTTGTGCGTACTACAAATGACTTTCCTCCCATGAATGCATTACATATCATTTTAGATCAATTGGCCAATCATCTTGTGCCTTGTCATGAACAATTTTGTCACACGGACTCATAGTTACTTGATGTACACCTTAAGTGCGCTAACCATGGTATTTCCAAGTGTCCCTTGTGTTTGCTCGTTTTGCATGTATACCATCCCGAGGACATCTTGAAGTACTTTGATTGCTCCATGACAGACAAGTCCATCCACGACAACCGTTTCCATGGTGATGAAGATTACGATCTGAGGTCGGATCTTTCCCCGGGGGGGGGGGGGAGGGGGTGGAGATGATGCGGAGCATCCTATAGTCATCCCCACGTACACTACGACTACTCCCCGAGCCCCAAGTGGACATACGACGAGACCTCAAGCATACGCCATTTGGACACAAGGTGAACTCGTTCCTAAGTCCTTCCCCTTTCCATTCATGCGAGACATGGTTGCTACCTAATGCAAAGACACTACATGTGCTCAGGAACCAAGGACTGAAGGAGGAAGAATGGCCAGCATCAAGACTTGTGCAGAGTTTCTACCAAGCCCAGAACCTCCGGCCCCCGGACCTTCCGGCTATCCCGGAATCTCCAGCCCTCAACACTCCAGATGACGCCCGGACGTGCCAACTCTCTGTCCAGCCCGGAACATGCCCAGAACCTCGCTCGGAACCTCCGGCCTGCCCGGAACTTCTGATCCCCGGAAACCAGACTAGCCCCGACCATGCCAACTTTCTGTTAAGCCCGGACCTTTGGCCGGAACCTGCCCGGAACTTCCGGACCCCGGACCTTCCGGCCCTGCCTGGAACTTCCGGCCTGCCTACGCACATTGTCTCTAGGCCAAGGCCCATGTACCCCTTCGCCCCCTAGACTATATACACTCCTTCTTCTCCAACGTTTTAGTGTTAACATTGTCTTAGCTCATTTTGGAGATTAGACATTGCTCATCCACTTGATACTTACTCCATTGGAGACCGAGGCCTCCTAGGAGAAGATCCCTCAACTAGATTCAAGACCCCGTCAAGGGAAGATCCCCTCGTGGATTCAAGACCCCATCTCCTCATGGATTGGGAAGAACTATCTACTGTGTATCCTACTTTGTTGGATTTGGATCGTGTATCTCTCTTTGTGTTTGTGGATCTAGCATATGTGTGATTGGATCGAGTCATTTTGAGTGTTTCCTCTCATTTTCCCTCGTGTTTTCCCCTCGTGTTCTTCGCGGGATCCCCTCCATTTCGTGAAAGATCGGCCCCTAGGGTTCCACCCTACATCACCTTTGCTAAAAACAGGACATATCGAGCACCTGATATTTGCCGGAACAGGAATGAATCAACATTCCGGCAAAACATAGGCCACTCGGATCAGTTTCCCTGCAAACATAGGCCACTTGTGCAAGCGCATATCCTTCATTTTCCAAATATTCATGTGTGAAAGCACTAGCAGTACACAACACAAGTCCACATATCACAGGTCCAAATCTCCATCATATTTGAGCAACTACAACACTAGATATACATGCGCAACCACATAAACCATGTTTACTCACTATAGATGATGGTTGTCGAGGATGCGGGTGTCATCGGTGATCTTCTGGGCATCGCCGACCGGCTTGTAGGTGATCCACCCTGCGCCACATGAGCATTTATATAGAAAATTTCAAACTTGGAATGCTCATTGCATTTCAGTGGTTCGATTTTTACAAAGAACATTGCAATATATCTTCTAACCCTAACATTTCATTTGGACAACAAGCATAACTAAATTTGGCAAGCATAACTATATACCCTAGTTCTTCAAGAAAGTAGGTCTCTTTCTCTCTCTCTCGCTCTCTCTCTCTCTAATTTTAGAGCATATATAGAGAGCTATTACTCAATGAAAGTAGGGGAATTCATAACTGCCTAGGGTATTTTGTCTATGGTATATGCTGCATTTTAAAGGGGTAAAAATATCATCTTGCTATATGAAGGAAATAATTGTTGTTATACACAAATCTTCAAACTCCTTAATTTGTCAAACCATTTAAAATGCTACAAACTACTGAAACTGACAAAACATTCAGTAAACTAATTCCATCATAGATTTAAGTTAACTAAAAGTGTCCTAAAATAGAGTAAATTGAATCTATCAAAAGATTCAGTTAAATTAAAGTGTCCAATGCATATCTCTGTTAACTCAATTTTGAACTCAAAATTCACTAAGAAGCAACTACATCCAAACCTATCATATGTGTGTGCCTATCATCTGTGAAATATCCATTTAAGATCGTTCCAGCAAGTACATCCAAATCTCACTATTCAGCAAACCTAGTTCATTGGCGCAGGCATGCAGCAGATCGAGTAGTGAGGAGATAAGGGAGAGGCATTACGGGGAGTAGGACTTGGGATGAACTGGAGCGGGCCGGCGGCGTTGGAGGCGAGGCAGGGCAGGCTGATACATCTCCAACGTATCTAGAATTTTTGAAGTTTTCACACCATGTTTACAAAAAAAATTATATGGTTTTGGTGCACTTTTATATGATTTTTATGGAACTAACCTATTAACCTAGTGCCCAGTGCCAGTTGCTGTTTTCTACATGTTTTTTCGCAGAAAAACCATACCAAATGAAGTCCAAACACGATAAAAATTTACGGATATTTTTTATGGACAGGAAGAGACCCACGAAGCTTCGGAGAAGTACCATAAGAGTTCTAGGGGAGTCACAAGCCAGGGTGGCATTCACCCACGCAAATAGGCAACTTGGGTAATAAAAGTCATCCAATAAAATAGAAGTGACTCCGCATGTCGGCAAATGATTTGGAATTGAAATTGGCTACAGAGGAAACCGAAGCTCTCACTTCGCAGTTCTATACCCACTAAAAGTATGGATACTATAGACTCGGGAGGGGGGAAGGGTTACTTTATTTGGGCTGCTAAGTCTTTCTTGTTGATTCTGTGGGGATCCAGGTTTTTTCCTTCCTACAATGAAGGTGCCGTAAACCGAATGAATATCTCAAGCACTCGAGTAAGCTGCCCCCCTAGGGCGCGCCACCTAAGCTTGTGGATCCCTCGGAAACCCCACTAATGTGAAATCAACACTGAAAAATCCTATAAATATAGAAGCCCTCGAAACTTAACCTATATGAGTGTTTCCGCTACTGGAAGCCTCTGTCCCGAAGCGATCTCAATCGGAGCCCTATTCCGGCACGCTACGGAAGGGGGGAAACCATCACCGGAGGCCATCTTCATCATCCCGACGGTCTCCATGATGAGGAGGGAGTAGTTCACCCTCGGGGCTAAGGGTATGTACCAGTAGCTATGTGTTCCATCTCGCTCTCTCTCTCTCTCTCTCTCTCTCTCTCTCTCGTGTTCTTTATTTGGCACGATCTTGATGTACCACGAGCTTTGTTAATATTGTTGGATCATATGGTGTTCCTCCCTCTCTATCTTGTTGTGATGAATTGAGTCTTTCCCTTCGAGGTTTCGTTATTATCGGATTGAATATTTTGGATTTGAGGTCACTTCATGTATGTCTTGCATGTGGCATTAGAGTCACTTGATGTATGTTTTGGTAACCAACTTGCAGATTCTTGAGGTGACAATGGGGTAATCTAGGCACATAGGTTGATACACGTTTTCATCCTACTTTCTTCGATAGAAACTTTGGGGCACTCTTTGAAGTTCTTTGTGTTGGATTGAATATTATGAATATGAAATTGTTTGATGCATCATGCATGTCAAATAATTAACTCAGAGATACTTGTGGTGACATTTCAGTATCTAGGTGACATTAGAGTTGATTGATGTGGATCATATGGTGTTATTTTAGTACGAACTCTAGGGATGTTTGTGACACTTATAGGGATGGCTCAATAGGTTGATAGGAAAGGATAACATTGAGGTGGTTTGCTACCTACAACAATTTCATCTTATGTTCGCCGCTATTGATAAGAACATTGGAGTGATTCTTTGTCACACGTTGAGGGATGGTAATATGATTCAATTATGTTAGCACTACTAAAAGATTGCACTAGTGAAAGTATGAACCCTAGACCTTGTTTTTAAGGATTGATATACCATTTTGCTCACTTTTTGCTACTTGCTACCTTTTTGTTTTTATTATTTCAGATTACAGAAACCTATTCCTACTATTTCTCCTATCCCTACTACACTTGTATCACCATCTCTTCGCCGAACTAGTGTACCTATACAATTTACCATTGTATTGGGCGTGTTGGAGACACAAGAGATGTCTTGTATTTGATTACAGGGTTGTTTGAGAGAGACCATCTTAATCCTACACCTCCTATGGATTGATAAACCTTCATCCACTTGAGGGAAAATTGCTGATGTCCTATAAAACTCTGTGCTTGGAGGCCCAACCAAGTGTACAAGAATAAAATTGTGCAGTAGACATCAGCGGCCGGCGACGTCGGAGGCAAGGCAGGGCGGGATGGTGGGCTTGGAGACGACAGGAAGAGCGCGAGCGAAAGTGGTCCGGCCGGTAGTGGCAACTCGGGCAGAAGAGTGGAGAGAGACAGTGAGGAAATGGATGGCCGAGAGAGATGATAAGACGAGCTTAGTAGTAGCGTGGGTCACGACCCCCGAGCTACTGCTAAGCAAGATACCTGCAGCTCCGCTGAACAGGCCAACGCTACTAATAAATGGGGCCCACCTACTAGCCCCTTATATAGTAGCAGCGCATGTTGACTAACCCGACTACGGCTACTTTGTTAGTTGTAGCATGAGTTTGTTATCCTGCGCTGCTACTATTGCTAGCCCTGGGGTGTACCATGGGGCCCACTTAGCAGTAGCGTTGGTTGACCGAGACCGCGCTACTGCTGACGGTGTCCTGGACTAGGGGGTCCTGGCCTAGCCAGACTAATGTATGGGCCGAACCACCAGCCCGTTAAGGAGGAGGGACTCCGGAGGCCTCCAAAGTGCGGCGACCGAAGACTTGGTGTGTACTTCAAGCATATCTGATTAGATTTGGCATGTAAATTCTTAGATGGCAACAGACCATGTGTAACCCTAGATACCCCTGGTGCCTATATAAACCAGAGGGTTTAGTCCGTAGAGGCCATCCATACACCCATTCATATGTTCATCATACCCCTAGGGTTTAGATCACAACTCACGATCTTGAGGTAGATCAACTCTGTACTTTGATACTTCCATAATATAAGCAAGAGCAGGATGTGGGGTTTTACCTCCATAGAGAGGGCCCAAACCTAGGTAAACTTTGTGTGTGTTCTCTATTGTTACCCATCGATCCGATCTAACAGTTCGGGCTCCCCTACCCGAGATCTACCGGTTTTGACACCGACATTGGTGCTTTCATTGGGAGCTTGCTGTTTGATCGTCAGGGGTCGATGGCTCATCTACAAATTGATAGCAGCATTGGATGTGGGGGAATCTTCACCCCCGGCCAGCTTTTCGCCTTCGACATCATTGTGTTGCATGCCGATCCAACCGACCATCTAGGCCGTGTGGAGAATTTCGCCTCGAACCAAGTCATCACATTCGGAAGCCTGGAGTACACCGCAGATGCTCGAGGAGATTTGGTGCACGCAATGATATTCATTACCAAATAATCATTAAGTTCTCTCATTTTCCCCCACCTAGGTCGCCGGTACGGAGGGAGTAGTACTACGAAAAATGCTTGTTTCATATTTGGACATTCCAACGCGTGTGCATAATTAATTATCACATTGAGAACTGCGCAACCCCGGGAATTTGGAGCGACTAGGTACAAATAATTGTGGTTAATTATATTAGCGGTTAGATAATACGTCAACCCCCCGCTTCAATTGGCATTCCTCTTCTCTGCATACCCCACTTAAGTGTCCACCATCTTCATCATCCCCAGCCGGCTGCGCTACACACTTGCACACACTCTGCAATCTCACTTTCTCGTGGTTTTTATACAACCGCAGCCATGTCGAGCGACAGCGAGGATGACAGTTCCGCCAGCAGTCTGGTGCCCGATGATAGGTCAACATCAGAGTCATCCCGCTCGTCTTCCATGAGTCCGGCATCGAGCCTAGACCTCGATTATATCTGGATCATGGAAGGGACGCTGCCTCCGGAGTCGTCAGACGACAACCAGACGGACGATGAGCCGTTGGAGGACGAAGAAGAGGACGACAATGATGATGAGGAGGAATGGTCAAACGAGGAGGAGGAGGACGACGACAGCAACAACGATGATGATGGCAGCGGCGATGAAAAGCCAACGGTCAACGGCAAGAAGCGTCCTCGCCAAGACGATGTCGCGAGGCCTTCCAACAAGAAGAAGAAGAAGGACTAAATTAAGCAGATTGTATATATGTCTGTTTCTGTTCGCTCATATTAATTCATTATCTCTGTTTCCCCTGTCAATCTCATCGCAGACGGTTAGTAATATGTATTCGACAGAGATCTTTTACATTATCGCCCACAAGTTGGTTTCTTGAATTGTGTGCCCTGTCGAGCACATAATTCACAAAAAAGACCATATGGGCTGTCTATAAGGATCACACACAATTCTGATTATTGACCTGTTTGCCGGGTATCACACACATCTTGTTACGCCGAATCATTTGTGTTCAACTCGATCATCGTAAACGGTTCATCGGAGCAAACTGTATGCCGTATATCGCACACACCTTGATATGGCTGCCCGTTTCTGTTGTTCTGCCTCATCACAAACAGTTCATATGGATCAACCATATGCTTCTCATCACACACGTAACTAAAATTTGAACCGTGTTTGATGTATCCGCCATCGCAAACGTTTTGCATCTTTTTTGATTTTTTTTACATCACCGTTTACGATTAATGCATCGCACACAGTTTCGTCGAAGGTCTCTGATTGTAGTGTCGTGTTAGCAGCATCCTGCAGTAGTGGGTGCTGATGTGGCGCTGTCACTCGTCCGCGTTCATTCCAAGAATGTGGACGAGGAGAAGCTGAAGAACCTCCGAGTGATGAACAAGAAGAGCCTCAAGTTTGAGGATTTCATGGAGACCTTGGCTGAGGCTGCCACTCGCATCGCTGATGGAATTGACCTGGAGACCTTCGTCGACCCAGCTAGCGCTCCACCTTAGGCTTAAAACACTTGATTGAATTTGCCCCGGTATGCCGGGTAGTTGATGTAATGAAACACCTCGTCGAGCCTGGTGCACGTTTTGCTTTGGAACCATTAGTATCGAATCTTTGGTTTGAAAACCTTTTAAGTCTCTATTTGCTTCTTACATTTCGTTTGACTTAGGCGAAAACTGCTTTGCAGCTAAGCCCCCGAGTGAGGGGCGGATCCTCACTCGGATTGTTTTTTAACTTAGGCGAAAGCTGGTTCGCAGCTAAGCCCCCGAGTGCGGAGCAGATCCCACTCGGATTGCATTTTTAACTTAGGCGAAAGCTGGTTCATCGCTAAACCCCCGAGTGAGGGGCGGATCCTCACTAGGATTGTATTTTTTAACTTAGGCGAAAGCTGGTTCGCAGCTAAGCCCCCGAGTGTGGAGCAGATCCCACTCGGATTGTATTTTTAACTTAGGCGAAAGCTAGTTCGCAGCTAAGCCCCCGAGTGCGGAGCAAATCCCACTCGGATTGCATTTTTAACTTAGGCGAAAGCTGTTTCACAGCTAAGCCCCCGAGTGAGGGGCGGATCCTCACTCGGATTGTATTTTTAACTTAGGCAAAAGCTGGTTCACAGCTAAGCCCCAGAGTGTGGAGCAGATCCCACTCGAATTGTATTTCTAACTTAGGCGAAAGCTGGTTCGGAGCTAAGCCCCCGAGTGTGGAGCAGATCCCACTCAGACTATATTTTTAACCTAGGTGAAAGCTGCACTGGTACAACGAGGTGCTATACAAACGGGTTTTAACCCCTTTCCACGACGGTGTTCTGAACCGTCGCGGAGTGAGTGTGTGCGATAGGGGATTCCTTCCCACATGTCCCAAAAACCGTCGGGGATAGGCCCTCCTGGCACACACGCTCGGCATAATGAGGTCGTGTGCGACGGGCGAGCGATGAAATACGATTATACGTACAGTTGTGCTAAAAAATACAATTATACAAGCCAAATCATTTCCGGTCGTAAGGACATCCCACACAGTCAGTCCCAGCTAAACGTTTCCGTTCGTATGTACATTCCACACAGTCAATCCAAGGAATACATTTCCGTTAGTATGTACATCTCACACAGTTAATCCAAGAAGTACGTTTCCGTTCGTATATACATCCCACACAGTCAGTCCAAGGAAAATGTTTCCGTTTGCAGGTACATCACGCACAATTTTCCCCATTAAATCGTTTGTGATAGCGTTGCCATTGCAGACGATATTAACAATTTTATCGTTTGTGTTATTGAATGCATCACACACGGTGCGTAGAAGAAACTGTGTGGCATATGTTGTCCATCATGCACACTTTTTATGTGGTAAACGTTTGCGCAAGGTGGCTTAACGCAAACAGTTTCCAAGAGGATCTCATGTGTGATTGTTCATTGATCCAACACGGTTTATTCCTAGAAACTGTGTGCGTTGCGTGAGGTCATCGCCCACGGTGTTTTCTCAATAACCGTTTGCAATAGAAAAACCCAATTAGCGGGCTAATTGGCCATTAGCAGGCTAATTGTCCTATTATTAATAATCTATTTATTAATCTAATTGACATTTCATATTAAGCACAAAATATATTTCATTTTCGTATTAAGGAAGCAGGATTTCATAATTGAAATACATCAGAGTACAACATCATATAGCTTCAGCACTCAACTACCCCATTACACAACTGCACCAGCACCAAGTTTCACATGCAACATCTATAACCTTTCGAAATTAGCATCATAGACGGTACATAGGCAGATGAATCTCATCAAGAAAACTGCTGTAGTGGAAGGCAAATATTGAGCCTTCATTGATGTTGAAGTTCTTTGCAACTTTAGGCCAGTGCCTGTGGATGATTGACCGTCCATCCTTCGTCCTCTTCAGGAACACTTCAATATTGAACTGTGGGTGTTGTATGAATACCCTCCTCGCCTCCTGACCATACATGTGGTTTGAGAGGTAATCATCAGTGAACTGCTTTGGAAAGGCCTGAAAATAAGGATGTGCATAAATATCTTCTCTAGATTGGAAATTGGGCAAAGGAATAAAAAAGCCAAGGTATAATAGCTAGTAGCATCCTGTAGTGAACTGATGTCTTCTTCATTGTGCAAACAAAGATCTTGTTGTTTTTTGTCGCTAATTTCTTTATGCTAACAATCTTTCTGAGTTTCTTGACTTGACTGATATTCATGGACAACTCATTTCCCCATATGCAAAAACGGTCAAACACTGGGTCAAAACCTGTGACAGCAGGACCTACATATGCAAGACCAAATTGTTAAAAACCTAAATATTAGAATGGTTCCTAAAATTGCAAAATAATGTGCTATTAGACAAAGGACCATGCATGTGCAAACCTCGATTGTAAACCTCAGTGCTTCCCATTGTTTCCCTGCAACACATATAAGATAGTTAGTAATCAGGTTAAGTGAGGGTTCGCATGCTATCAGTAAAATATGTTGATGAAAAATAAGCACATTGCAGATTCATCGGATTAATTCGAGCCACATGGAAAACCCATTTATCCAAACCAAGCATGATTAAGAACTAGGAAATATAGCAATTGTATATGTTTATCATGTATTAAGTGCAGCCAAATTTGATTTATTCCTCACATGCACAACAATACAGAATTCTACCCACGACAATTGGACATCGCATTGAAGAATTGAACCAAGCAGTTAACGAAACACCACAATAAATAAACCAAACATTAACTGAGCACCACATTGCACAATATAACATACTCCTAATAGAAGATCAGACAGTTAACCAAACCAAGCATGCTTAACAACTTGGAAATATAGCAATTGTATTTGTTTCTCATGTATTTAGTACAGCCAAATTCGATTTATTTCTCACATGGTATATAATAACAGAATGCACCCACAAAAATTGAACATCGCATTGTAGAATTGAACCAAATAGTTAACTAAACACCAAAACAAATGAACCAAACGTTAACTGAGCACCACATTGCACAATATATAACATACTAGAAGATCAGACAGTTAACCAAACCAAGCATGCTTGACAACTTGGAAATATGGCAATTGCATTTGTTTATCATGTATTTTGTCAAGATAAATTTGATTTATTTCTCACATGAAAGACAATACAAAATTGCACCCTGAAGAATTGAAAATCACATTTGCAGAATTGAACCAAACAGTTAACTCAACACAACAACTAAGTAATGAAACAGTTAATAAGTGAGCACCACATTGCACGACATATAGAACATATACACTAGAGCAACATATTGCATGGTAAAAGTAGATAGGACAATTCACTAGAATTTGTTAATGAAAGGCAGGAGCAGCACATGCAACGGGTAAACCGAGCATGCTTAACCGGCATAGCTAGCAAACTAAACATAGGTCCTTATAGTGAGCTAATAAGACAAGCTACTCCTCATCGTTGGAGATATCGATGATGATTGGCTCCTTGGACATGGAAGAGGGCGAGGCCTCCACATCGTGGGTGCCCTCGTCGTAGTGGTGAGTTGCCTGAGCCGCTCCGGGCACCAACCTGCTAGCTCTCGAGTTGAGGTAAGCATGGGCACGCTGAGAAAACACCTCGTAGTCTTCATCGAAGGCACCGACGGTGGCCTCGAGAAAACGCCACAAACTTTCGTTTAAAGCAGCCAACCACATCGCGGCATCGGTGCGCGACGCGTCGACGGTGGCCTCGACGGCGAGGTGCTCCTCTAAGATCTGGGGGTCGGCACGAATGGCAGCCATTGTGACCTCATCCGCGCATGCGGCCGCGATTTGCTTCTCCGCTGCCAAATGCTCCTTGAGCTCCTGGCTATACCGCGTGCACCATGGCTTAGGGCGGCGCTTATTTGGGGGAGGGGTGTAACACCCCTGTGTAATAATCACTGTGATCATCTGCTAAAAATGCCAAGTCATCCTCATTTGCAGTGCTTAGTCACAATGGTTAAAGATTCAATTCAAAACCCTCTCTGAAAATCAACTCAAATTCAAAAGTGCAAAATGAAGTTGCTCAAAACCTGTTGGAAATATGTTCACCTTATAGAAAATAATCTAAAACTATTTGCTGTTAAGGAACACAACATCACCATCAACTCTAAATGGGCCTAATGCTTTTTAACAGAGCCAAAACAACACTTAAAATACCCTATTCATTTTTGAATAAATTCAAAAGGTTTCCAAAAATGCCCAAACTTTTTGTGGCAGTGCTGGATATTGCATTGTACTAATGTGAGCAAGTTTCACCTTTTTGCAAACTCATTTGGTAGCTCCCAAAAATGCAAAAGCTTGCTGTTGAGATAAAACAAAAAAGATAAATGAAAGAGGCACTGTGCACTGGGTCTAAGTGCACTGTGTACTGGGTCTAAGTGCATAGTGCCCCGAGCCAGCCACCAGGCCCATCTCCCTCTCTGTCCATCGCACTGTCGCCACCGCCGTGGACGAGCGCGCGTGCGCCGGTAGCGCGTCAACATCGCGACATCCACCGATGCAGCGGCTCGTCGAGGGGATAAGGACCCGGCCCTGTTCCTCCCGCCTGGTCCTTCTCTGTCACTTCTCCCCCTCTCCCTCACTCGCTCCGCTCCTCCTCTCCCTCAGACCCGTCGAGGCCGAGCGAGGTGGCCGCCGTCCACCGTCATCTGTGTAGCCATAGGGCTCCCCGCGCCTCGCCAACGTGTCCGAGAGCTCCGCCGGCTTCTTCTTCTTCTTCAGGTACAACCAGGCGGAGCCAGGAACCCATGCATCGAGCCCCACGACCTCGTCTTCAACCTCGGTCGCCGGCGATCCCCTTCTTCTCCGGCGATGATCTACTGCTCCTAAACTTCCAAGGGCCCTCTTGCGTGCCGCTCGGTGAGCTCCTCCGCCTCTTGCTCCTCCTCGTTAACCCCCTCGCGCGCCGCAGCTAGCTCGATGTCTCGCCCGTGAGCTCATCGCCGCAGTTCACCTCGCCGCCGTGGCCATGGTCCCTGTCGTGCTCGCCTGAGCACGGCATCGAGTTCCTGGTGCTCCCAGGAGCCCAGCGAGCACGAACGCGTGCTTCCCCGTTCCCCCTAGCGCTGGTTCTACTAGCGCCCGAACTCCAGCGCCGCTTTTGCTCGTAGCCGAAGCCGTTCTGGTCGATCTCGACGCCTCGCGCTAGCACAGTTGGACACGGCACTCGTTGCTCGTTCGAACGTGCCCAAGCGCGCGCGAAAATACCCTCTGTAGACGAAACCTGACGCGCTCCGGTGACGCGCCGCCGCGGATTTGGTCACCGAAGTTCTCTCTGGCGCCGACGCCGACGTGGCTCAGTGGGCCCCGCCCCTGGGATGCTAACCAATGGGCTCTGGGGGCCCCGTTGACTGGGTTGACCCAGTCAATGTGCTGACTGGGCAGCCCCCAGCCACTGACATGTGGGCCCCCATTTATAATTAGTCTAATTAAAGCATTTTAATTAAAAACTAATTAGTTTAGCCTAAATACCCACTGACATCTGGGGCCCACCCCTTTAATTAGTTTGTTAGTTAATTTAATCCACTGTTAAGCTAACAGAGGCTGACGTGTGGGTCCCACTGGACCGAAAGGTCAGGTTTGACCCTGGTTAGCCGACTTGTTGACTGCTGACGTCATCCCCACACAATGCTGACGTCATAATCTATTTCTGTTAAATAAATAATTTCATAAAATATTTAAATCTTTGAAAAATTCATAGAAAATAAACCGTAGCTCGGATAAAAAAACTTAATACATGAAAGTTGCTCAGAACGACGAGACGAATCTGATCGTGTCGTCTGTTTCCATGTCGGAACCCTCTACGTAGGTGAACCCGCAACTTTCCTTCCGTTTCCAGTAGATGAATAGTGCATATACACTGGTTAATAAATCCCACTTTAATCCTAAAATAACTAAAATGACTTAGATGCATTTTCAGGCAACCCTGCACTACATCCTAGGCATAGCATGCTCTGTGTTGCATTGTTTGCTGTGTATTTATCTGTTTCCTCCCCCTCTTCTCTCTTGTTAGACCCTGACTCCGACGTAGTCCCCGAGGTAGATGCCGCTCCGGAGTACGACTACATCGCGAATGACCAGACCCTTGCCGCAGAGCTTCCAGGCAAGCACCCCATTTTGAGCATACCGATATCGCCTACTCTATCTCTCTTATGCTTGCACTAGAATCTGCTGCTACTACTGTTCATCCTACTTCTATTGCATAGCCTGCTTTTGTAACTACTGTTGATACATACTTGTTTATCCTAAACTGTGTAGTATAGACTAGGTAGAGACCCATCAGAGACCCCCACTTTGTCCCGACTGCCTCGCTGGATTATCAGAAGACACGATCAACGGGATCGAAGACCAGCCCCGGCACCGCACATCACTTCCCCCTTAGTTGCTCGATGCTACTGGGTTACTATCGAGTGCCGAGGGTGATACCTCGTCAGCACTTCTGATGGCAACCTTGTAGGTTAGTTAATCGGTCGTGGTCATCAAGGGTGATTCCTCCTTTTCCACTCCCGATAACGACGCTGTCGTGCAACACCTCAAGTGTGGACCTCGAGGGTGATTCCTCCTACGTTCACCTTGATGTTTACATCAGGTGGGAATCCAATGAGGGTGATGCCTCGGATTCCTTCTTGATGTGGTAGCCACACGGACTGCCTTTACATTACTATTGTTACTGATTAAACTGGATAAAGACGGGTCGGCCCTGAGGGGTACCCGCATGAGCATGTGATGCGAGTGATGTGGAGACGGGTTGACCTGGAGGGTGCCCGCGAGATAATTACGATGCGCGGCCGGGCATTCTTAGACCTTGCAGCAAGCCCTCGAGATGGGGCGACGGGTTCATATCGATCATGAGTCTCTGCTCGTTACCGCGCGCTCATAATCCACTAATGGTTTGGATATTTGATCCGAGGGGCCTCTGGCCCGATAGCACTAACCATCACGTGGGCATAGTATGGGCGTTCTGCGTCGTATACATCAGCCGAAGCTTAATAGACGTCAGCGAGGAGCGGCGCGCGCTGGATTGGACTGGTTAAGCCCGCGCTTGTATTAAAGGGGCTAGGTCTCCTTCCGGCCGCCCTCGCAATGTACAGGAGTTCCCGGGGCGAAGGCCCAAGACCCTTGGGCGCATAGGTTAGTCCGGCGTGCTGACCTCTCTATTAAGTATTCGGTCGGGTTGCAGTGTATTGTTTGGCCGAGGCTGGGCATGACCTAGTAAAGTGTGTCTGGCTGGAGTTAAGCGAGCGTGGTGGGTAAGTTGGTGCACCCCTGCAGGGAAGAAAACATCTATCGATAGCCTGTCCTACGGTAACGGACACTCGGAGTTGTATCCCGATCGATACAACTAGAACCTAACAACTGAGATGAGAACTGGATAGTATGGCTCTGGGATTGCTTTCTCGCAGGGAGTCGAGGAAGGATCTTTGGGCGAGGTTGATAACACTACTACTACTTTACATTATGCTAATCTGCACTCTTCTAATGCTGTAAGACCGCTGAAGATGATGAAGATGCTAGTCTTCAATAGGACTAGGCTTTTCCCTCTATTCTGGCATTTTTGCAGCCCAGTCCACATATACAACCTTCCTTTGATAATGTTGCATATGTAGTGTAGATCCTTGCTTGCTGAGTACTTCGGATGAGTACTCACGGTTGCTTTGCTTTCTTTTTCTCCCCATATCCATTTGATGCAACCAGATGATGGAGCCCCTGAGTCAGCCGCCCCCGCCGACAGCTACTACTACTACCCTCCCGGCAAGTACTACTACGAGGAGCCGTCCGACGACCAGGAGTAGGTTCGGTGGGTCCCAGGCAGGAGGCCTGCGCCTTTCGATCGTAGTATTTCCTTTTGCCCCGCCTTCTTAAAGGCCTATTCTTTCTTTCTTTTTATATCTGTACCCAGATATCTGATGCTTCCGCTGATGCTTGTATGCGAGCTTATGTATTCGAGCCCACGAGGCCCCTGGCTTGTAATATAAAGCTTGTATGACTTTATTTATGTTTTAGAGTTGTGTTGTGATATCTTCAAGTGAGTCCTTAGGCTTGATCGTGTGCATTTGCGTGTATGGATAGTGCATGATTAAGCCAGGGGCGTCACAAGGGGTCAGTGATTTGGGTGGAAGGTGTGACGCCGGCGGTCAGGGCATGTGGGATGAGGAAGGAGGAGGAGGATGGGCGTCGGGTGTGGATTACCTGCCTGGATCGACGAGGCCGAGCAGCGTGAAGGAGGGTCGCCGACGAGGAGGCGACGCTGCAAGCAAGGAGTGAATGTTTCAACTTGGAAAGGAAGGCGGAAACAGGGGAAATGTGGCTTTTGGTAAGGGGGAGGGGGCGGGGAGGTAGATATTTCTGTGGAAGCCAAAAATTTTTGGATCGGCGCAACGATAGAACTGGCGCGCAAAGTGTCATGAGACACGGTCCCTTATTCAGCACTGTGTACGATATGTGAACATCACAAACGATTCATATAGCTTAACCTGTGTGTGATGAGTTTGAACGTGCAAATTTTGGTCCGAATTTTCCTGGTTACAGTGGTCATCCACGTCATTGCATAATTTGGGTACACAAATGAGACTACAGCACACCCACACTTCTTAATCGAGCAAGTTCAGCAATTAAACAGAGCTAGCTAACCTAAACATTACTCTAACAAATTAAAGACCGGCGCTCTTAATTAAACAAAACAAAGAGTACTACTACGGCTGGTGCTCGTCGATCTTCGCCGCCTCCTCCATGTCCAGCTCGTGCCCGACGATCTCTTGGGGAAGGGGCTCCATGGCATCCATCGCAGCATACTGGGCAAGCATCTCGCCATCCGCGTCCGCCATCTCTTTGGAAAAGGCCGCCACGAGCTGGGCGTGGGCGGCCGCGATCTGGGCTTGGACGGGCTCCGTCGTAGCAAGTTATGCCACAGAGGAATGAACGGCTGCTCAAACGCTCTCGGTGATTGCCAACTCTTCGGCCGTGGGTTGCCGACCGTTGTCGGAGAAGCTTCGTTCGATTTATACGGTAACCGCCACGAGCTGGGCGTGGGCGGCCTCGACATGGTCGTGGGAGGCCTCCACTAGGGCTAAGGCCACCGATGTAGAATGGATAGCTGATGTGCCACTCTCACCAGTTGCTATCCCCGAGGCAGATGTTGCTGCCGCCACCTGAGAAGCAACACGGACATTTGGGCTGCCTTGGCCGCCCGGCCGCAGATTGCGGCCACGCTCACGAAGCTTGTTAGCACGCACATGGCGGGTGCGGCCGCGCTCTCGTCGGAGTGGGCTGCCGAAGTTGCCCTCACGAAGCGGGTCCACATCCCCATCTTTCACCGGTGGCGATTGAACAGTGAAATGATATTTGGGGATCGATCTAGTGTGCTTGACATGCCAGCTGTGGACTATAGCCAACGCACCTTCTCGCATAAGCCATATGCATACTATACTCCGACGGTGCTCCAAGCTATTTTGTGCTGCATCTCACACGATTGGTGATAACAAACTGTGTGCGATCTACTTGATTTTTCGTCTTGATTTGAATTACATAATGGAGTCACAGCGGCAAAGGAGGGTGTTTGAATTGCTAGAACTTTTATCTGCAGTGAACATGCAACTATAGGTGTGTCGTCAAAAAAATTGGAATTATTCAGGGTTCGTTTGGACATTTTTATAAATTAACTTGGTGTTCTAGGCATTTCAGGTGCACAATTCAAAATTAAACTACATGCACATGCTCCGGTGCACCAAAACGGGTTGTAAAATCATATATGTGTCCATGGGTCGATGCTTATGTCTCATGCAAGAAATGGGGATGAATTTCAAACACCACGGCACCATGGCTCTCCGACAAACGTTGAGGTACTTGCTTTTGTAATTCTAGTAAATCCAAAACTCGTCTAAAATTCATGAACCTTGGCATGCTATCATTGAATCGCATCAACATGCTGGGGTAAAAACTATTGTCCCATTTGGGGCAGGTTATGGTATAAGCTTCTCACAAACCAGAGCTTCTCACAAGAAGCCTCATTGTTCCGGTAGGGAAACGTGTCACCTTTGTGGACAAAATGATATTCGTCGCCTCTTCTTGCTTTCAATTTTTTTTCTGGTGTCAACATAGAACAACAGGAGTGTCGTGTTAAATTTTGAAATTTTTCGGGGTTCGTTTGGACATTTTTATACGTTAACTGAGTTTTCTAGGCATTTATGTGCATAATTCAAAATTGAGCTACATGCACATGCTCCAGTGCATAAAAACAGGTTGAAAAATCAAATGTGCATCCTTGGTTGCAAGCTTAGGTCACATGCAAGAAATGAGAATGAATGTCAAACACCTTGCACTGTCGCTTGGCCGCTAACATTGAGATACATGGTTTTAAAATTCTAGTAAATTGAAAACTCGTCTGAAATTCATGAAACTTGACATGATATCATGGAACGGCATCAACATGCCATGGCAAAAATATTGTCCCATTTGGGGCAGGTTTGGGTATAAGCTTCTCACAACAAGCCTGATGGTTTCGGTAGGGAACGTGCCACCTTTGTGGATGAAACGATATCCGTTGCCTCTTCTTGCTTTCAAATTTTTTCTAGTGTCAACATAGAACAACAGGAGTGTTGTGTCAATTTTTGGGATTTTCCGGGGTTCACTTGGACATTTTTATACATTAACTGAGTTTTCTTTGCATTTATGTGCATAATTCAAATTTAAACTACATGCACGTGCTCCAGTGCATATAAATGGGTTCAAAATTCAAATGTGTGAGCTTGGTTGCATGCTTAAGTCCCATGCAAAAAATGGGAATGAATGTCAAACACCTTGCCACCGTCGCTTGGCCGCTAACATTGAGATACATGGTTTTTAAATTCTAGTAAATCGAAAACGCGTCTGAAATTTATGAAACTTGACATGCTATCATGGAATGGCATCAACATGCCGTGGTAAAAATATTGTCCCATTTGGGTCAGGTTGGGGTATAAGCTTCTCACAAACCAGAGCTTCTCACAACAAGCCTCATGGTTACGGTAGGGAACATTTCACCTTTCTGGACGAAATGATATCCGTTGCCTCTTCTTGATTTCAATTTTTTTTCTAGTGTGAACATAGAACAACAGGAGCGTTGTGTTAAATTTTTGAATTTTTTGAGTTCGTTTGGACATTTTTATACATTAACTGAGTTTTCTATGCATTTATGTGCATAATTCAAATTTGAACTACAGGCACATGCTCCAGTGCATATAAATTGGTTGAAAAATCAAATCTGTGTCCTTGGTTGCATGCTTAGGTCCCATGCCAGAAATGGGAATGAATGTCAAACACCTTGCCACCGTCGCTCGCCCGCAAACATTGAGATACATGGATTTCAAATTCTAGTAAATCCAAAACTCGTCTGAAATTCATGAAACTTGGCATGCTATCATGGAACGACATCAACATGTTATGGTAAAAAAATTTGTCCCATTTGGGGCAGGTTTAGGTATAAGCTTCTCACATACTAGAGCTTCTGACAACAACCCTCATGGTTCCGGTAGGGAATGTGCCTCCTCGGTGGATGAAACGATATTCGTTGCCTCTTCCTGTTTTCAATTTTTTTCCTTGTGGCAACATAGAGCAACAGAAGTGTCGTGTTAAAATTTGCAAATTCGGGGTTCGTTTGGACATTTTTATACATTAACTGAATTTTCTAGGCATTTTATGTGCATAATTCAAATTTGAACTACATGCACATGCTCCAGTGCAGAAAAACGGGTTGACATATCAAATGTGTGTCCTTGGGTGCATGCTTAGGTCCCATTCAAGAAATGGGAATGAATTTCAGACACTAGGGCACTATTGATTGCCGACAAAATGTTGAGATACTTTGTTTTTAAACTCTAGTAAATCCAAAAACTCGTCTGAAATTCATGAAACTTGGCATGCTATCATGGAATGGCACCCAACATGCTGTGGTATTTTTTGTGTCCATTTTGAGAGAAGGCGCACTCGAATAACAGTCAACAAAGACATTTTGAAACAAATAGCTGCCACTTTAACATCTCAAACGTTTTGGATAATTTAAATCATGTGCGTTCTGTTAACCATTCTTGTGACGCCACGCGTCACTCTTTTAATGGCTAGGAGGTGCCGTGCGGATAGGTGCTTGACTGAACGGGAGGCGTGCGAACGCAGTCCGCTGCGTAGGCTAACCGAGAGGCGTGCAAGCTCTCCTCCAATGCGCAAGCTCATCGTGAAGTGTGCGAGCTATACACCGCACAGGCTCACTGGGAAGCGAGCCCTTTCACTTCCATGGTCGGCCGCCTTGCTCGCATCCTCTCCATTAATGGTGCCCGAGCCGCAGTTTAATACGGGCGGCCTTACTGTTCGCCTCCCATTCCCCTCCCGCAGACCTCCACCAATGCCTTGGCGCAGAAGGATCATCTGCCACTAGTCATTTAGTTTGGTGAAGTCGACTCCGAGCCGGAGGAGATAGAAAATAACGAGGAATGGGGCCTCTTGGACATGGCCCTGAACTAGCTGGCCGTGACGGTTGCTGCCCCCGCGCCCGCCCCAGCTCCCATCCCCGCGCCCGCACCAGCGACCATCCCCGTAGCATTGATGGTCTGGTCACCGAGCACTATCACAGAGCTGGAAGCTGCGTGCGTCAGCGAGGTCTTCGCGGACCCACGCTAGCTCATGTACATGCCAGCGCCAGCGCCAGCGCCCGTGCCCGTGCGCGCCCCTGCACCCACCGCGGCGCCAGTCCCCATGCATTTGCCTGCACCAGTCGCATCCGTGCCCGTGCGCGCGCCCCCCTCAGTGGCATGGGATGCCGCCGTCAACCGCTACCTTGCAGCGCCGCGAGTTGCCGTCCTCCCGCGCCCCGCACGTCGATCAGGCGATGACATGATGTTTGATTTCCAAGTGAATAACATTCGGTGCTGCCTTGAAAACTCCAACAACGGCGTCCCGGAGGACGACAACAACAACGCCGGCACAGCACGCCGCCTCCGCCGCCGCCGGAATTAGTTTTTTTGGGATTAATACTGTATCTCGATCATATGAATATAAATTCGCAGTGTGGCTGAATGAAAGATATGGTTTGAACGAACTTGCATTTCTCTCTCTGAATTTACAGACTTATCAAATGATTTTCTTTAAAAAAACGTCAATGGTTTTTAAATATAAAACACTCATTTCAAACGTTTTATATAGAACACCCGTATGCAAACCGACAGCTTCCCCAGGAAGCCAAGGGAAAATGTGCCGAGCAGGATTTGTGCAGCTCTTCATCGCAAACGTTTTAGATAGAACACCCGTATGCAAAGTGAGAGCTATGGTCTTCCCAAGTAAGCCAAGGGAAAATTCGCCGCGCAGGATTTGTGCATCTCTTCAGTAGAAACGGTTCAGATTGAATACGGTATGCAAAGCGAGACTTCGGTGCTAAGCCAAGAGAAAATTGGGCACGCAGGATTTGTACATCCCTTCAACGCAAACGGTTTTTTCGGATGACCCGTGTGTAACCACATACAGACAATTTGGTAAGATTTGCATCTGTCATATTGGGTATATTGCCATTTGCCAAACTAGAAAGATTGACATTTGTTGATCTAGTAACATTGCCCTTTGTCAACCTTGTAACACTGCCATTTGTCAAAATATGCAGCCAAAAATCACTAGCACTATCTAATTTTTGCAACTAAAATTTAGTAATTAAGCATAGATTTCATTCATAGATTAAGCAGTCGTTCTTTATACAAACAGTTCAACTCGACAGCTGAACTGACCAAACTTTTCCCCAATTGTTGCCAACCACGTACTGAAATAGCTAGTTCAACTATATATGCTGGCTAATTTTAAGTACGTTGTACAGTTTCACCACATCTATAGTCAGATGAACTGAACAAAATAGCCCCTAAATACTACTACGAAGGGGCTTTGTACTACTTCCGGCAGCCTCTCCTCTACCGAGCGTGCTCAGTAAGAGACAGAGGAGGAGGAGCCTACCAATGAGCTAGACAACTGTAAGACGGTGCCTGTCGCTGCTGTAACTTTCAGCAACGCTCACCTTGAACGCCCTTTGTCGCTCCAGACGCCCCCTCTCGAAGCGGTGGGACTCCTCGTAGACCTCCTGATTGCTCGCCTCTGTGGCAGCGTGTGCTGCAGCCATGGCAGCGGTAAGGCTCTTTGCGTGCTCGAAGAGGCACTCCTTCTCCTCCCGCAGGAACTCAATGTAGCGCGTAAGGTCGCTGACGCACATGCGGTCCTCTACCTCCGCCTCCCGCCTTTGGGCGGCGGTGGCGGAGCGGGTGATGACCCCGACGGTCGATGGTGGGCTGGCGGCCACGGCGGCCGACGATGGGGTGGCGGCCACGACCACCACCTCCCGCCTTCGGGCCGCGGTGGCGGAGCGGGTGATGGCCATGATGGCCGGCAGTGGGGTGGCGGCCACGACGGCCACCTCCCGCCTTCGGGCCGCGACGGCAGAGCGGGCGATGGCCCTGGCTTTCAACGATGGTGTGGCGGCCATGGATGCAGACGGTGGGGTGGCGGCAACGGCGGCCGGCAATAGCTGCCGACGGGCAGCGGCGGCGGAGCGTGTGGTGGGTGTTCCGTGAACACCCAACAGGGACGCCACGCGCACGACACTACGCCGGGGACTGCGCTGCCGCTGCGGTGTAGCCTCCCAGCTGGAGCTGTCCTCTGATGACGGCAGAGTGGCTGAGTGACAACGATGGACCGGTGCCATTGGGGATTGTGGGAGAAGCAGATGAGATAAGCTACAGGGAGGGAGGGGAAAATGCGACATAGGACTCGCCGACTGTGAGGGTTTATATAGCAGGCCGGTAAGCATTGGGATTTTGGGGATTTCACTGAGTTGGGCGGGAAGCTTGCACGGGAACCTTCGCGGTTGCGCGGGAACAGGCTCACCGACGATTTATTGGCGCCACTTGGAGCCACCGTTTGGCCAAAAGAACGCCCTTGCGCGCTGCTCAAGCTTGCGCTGTAAGCCGTCTGTGGCAGCGTGGTGACAAGACGTGCGAGAGGAGGACGAAAGGACACGTACACATACGGTTAATAAAAAAACATTTGCGATTTAATTACCTACTACCCCCATCTTGGTTTATAAGTCGTCTATGTATTTTTGTGCCAAATTTTGACTAGAGATTTAACTAATAAAATACGAATGCATGTAGCCAAAGATTATATCGTTGGATTCATATTTGAACATAGTTTCCAATTATATAATTTTTATAACATGCATTGACATTTTATTGGTTAAATTTAAGGTCAAAATATGACACAGAATATAAAGGGGACTAATAGACCAAGACGAAGGTAGTTGCACACGGCCGCTCTCTACGCAGCGTCTCAACTGCCGGCTGGCTTGTAGACGACCATTCCCTGCGTGTTCAACTGTTCTATACGTGTGGTTGCTCGCGGTTGAGGCGGCCGTGGTGCGCTCTGCTCGTGTCCCGCCGCGCGCGCTCTACTCTCGCGTCCCTCCGGGCGCTCTGCCCTCATCCTTCCATGCGCGCTGCCAGTGTTTGGGGCCGGCGCACGAACACGTACGTTCGTGCAGCCATTATGCATGCGGTTGCGCCAGGCGCGGTGCCACGATGCATTTACCCGCTGCAAAAACTACCATGCGGACGCACCGAGAATCCAAGCCGCCCGGCCCCCATTTATTCTTGCGGCCATTTACCTTCATCTCTCGTGCCACACAACACAATAAGCACACCCACAATGACACATACACCGAGGACATCCAACGGTTCCAATGGCGCTCCCCATGGCTCCAATGGCGCTCCCAGCGGCCGACGACGACAGGGGGGGGGGGGGGGCGGGGGCAGTTCACCACGCATCACATAGTGGAGACCCACGTGAGGGGGAAGGCCCTCTCGGTGGTGTACACGAACGAGCCAGCCTCGGTGGAGAGCTCCATCCAAACTATGGAGCACTTGCTTGCTCAGGACAAGTACCAAGTGGTCGACTTCGACCTCGAGTTCACCAGCGGTCGTGCCGGGCACGATCAGAAGGTTGTCGTCACCCAATTGTGCATGCGACATGACGTCCTCCTCTACCACTACCACCTAGCCATAAGGCCTTGCGAGCATTTCTCCAGGTTTATCAATAGCTCGGACTACAGTTTCGCTACGGTGGACACCACCAACGATCTAAAAGCGCTCAAGGTTTCGGGCTTGACCTGCAGGAATCTTGTCAACATCCATGACCACTACAAGGTCTGGGCCAGCGACAACAACAAACAGAACTCCCTGGTTGACCTCGCCTCGGCCATCATCCACCCCTACTACATGAAGATGAAGGATGAGTGCAAGAAGGACAAGAACGCCTGGCACGGTGTCTGGCATCAGAGACTGGATAAGAACACATCAAGTACGCGGCCAAGGACGTGTACAAAAGCTACGAGATGTACAGGTGGATCGTCGACATGAGGAAGTGTCTTCTTCCTGCCCCAGACTAGGGATCAAGCCACAGAGCAGTGGCGGGAGCATCAGAAGAAGTAGATAACTAGACGATCGTTTCTCCTAGTTTAGATTGCATGCAATTGTTTATTGAGGTGTGTGCAAATGATCTGTATAGTCACTTATGTAATTGGATGTTTATTTTAGTTACAAATATATATATATATATATATATATATATATATATATATATATATATATATATATATATATATATATATGTTATTCTTCTGTAGACAGAGCAAATCACACGGCTTATTAGCAGCAATCATTTTTGTTATTATTGGTCTTCGCACACATTTCTGATTATGGACTTGTTTGCCGCCTATCACACACATCTTGTTAAGTTGAACTGTTTCTGTTGTCTTGGCACATCGCAAACAGTTCATCCAAGAGAACTATATGCCCTCCATCGCACACACCTTGATCTGGCTGACTGTTTTTATTGTGTTGCCTAATCACACACAGTTCATCCTAGTGAACTGTATGCCGTATATCGCACACACCCTCATCTGGCTGCCTGTTTCTGTTGTTCTATCTCATCGCAAACAGTTCTGCTGGATTAACCATTTGCCACACATCGCCCACGCAACTCTAATCTGAATCGTGTTTGATGTCATTGCCATCGCAAATGTTTTGTATCTTTTTTGACGGTTTTATTACATCACCGTTTGTGATAAATACATCGTACATAGTTTCATCGAAGGGTCTCTGATTGGACTGTCGCGTTTGGACCAACCTGCAGTAGTGCTGGTTCACAGCTAAGCCCCCGAGCGTGGAGCAGATCCCACTTGGATTGCATTTTTAACTTAGGCGAAAGCTGGTTCGTAGCTAAGCCCCCGAGTGAGGGGCGGATCCTCACTTGGATTGTATTTTTAACTTAGGCGAAAGCTGGTTTGCAGCTAAGCCCCCGAGTGTGGAGCAAGTCCCACTCAGATTGTATTTTTAACTTAGGCGAAAGCTGGTTCGTAGCCAAGCCCCCGAGTGTGGAGCAGATCCCACTAAGACTATATTTTTAACTTAGGCGAAAGCTGGTTCGTAGCTAAGCCCCCGAGTGTGGAGCAGATCCCACTCGGACTATATTTTCAACTTAGGCGAAAGCTGGTTCACAGCTAAGCCCCCGAGTGTGGAGCAGATCCCACTCGGATTGTATTTTTAACTTAGGCGAAAGCTGGTTAACAGCTAAGCCTCGAGTGTGGAGCAGATCCCACTCGGATTGTATTTTTAACTTGGGCGAAAGCTGGTTCGCACCTAAGCTTTTCTCCTCTGCACCCACTGGAGGTGTGTTAGTTTCCGAATGCAGTTAGCATTGTGTAATGAAATGCGACCGTAGGTCGAACTAGACGATATATGTGAAAAGTGATACTTATATTCATTGTTCATTCGGACTAATTATTACAAAGGAGAAAATTTTATTCTAAGTGTAAAACTTGCAGAGTAGATCCGCGTTCCAAGCTCTGGGTTCTTCTGATTCTTTGGCGAAGTTGTAGAGCCTACATGCTCCATTATGTAGGACCTTCGATATGGCGAATGGCCCCTCCCTGGTGGGTGCCAGCTTGTGAGGTTTCTGCTGATCCACTCAGAGGACTAGGTCTCCTTTCTGGAAGGCACACCCTCTGATGTGTCTGTCATGGTAGCGACGTAAGTCTTGTTGGTACAACGTCGATCTTATAAGTGCCAGCTCACATTCTTCCTCCAAAAGGTCTAGGCCATCCTGCCTTGCTTCTTTAGCTTCAGCTTCCGAGTAAAGATCCACTCGGGGAGAATTGTCGAGCATATCACTCGGCAAAACTTCTTCTGACCCGTACACCATAAAGAATGGGGTGCGATTGGTGGATCGATTAGGGGTTGTCCGCAGGCCCCAGAGGACTGATAGTAGCTCGGTCACCCAGGCCCCTGCCGCGTGAGTCAGATCACGCATGAGGCGAGGTTTCAATCCTTGGAGTATGAGCCTGTTCGCCCTCTCGGCTTGCCCATTCGACTGTGGGTGTGCCACAGTGGCGTAATCGACCCAAGTGTCATGGGTATAACAAAACCCGCGGAACTCATTCGAGTCGAAGTTAGACCCGTTGTCGGTGATGACGTTGTGTGGGACTCCGAATCTGAAGATAATCTCCTTGATGAATTGAATTGAAGTGGCCAAGTCCAGCTTCTTTATGGGTTTGACCTCGATCCACTTGGTGAACTTATCCACTGCTACCAACAGGTGTGTGAAGCCACTCGCCCCAGTCCGAAGAGGGCCAACCATGTCGAGTCCCCAGACGGCGAATGGCCAAGTGAGAAGGTAGTCTTCAGGGCGGACGCCGGCTTGTGTGATTGGTTTGCATAAAACTGGCATCCGATGCATTGGTCGACTATATCATGAGCGGCCTCATTGGCTCGGAGCCAATAGAACCCAGCTCTAAACGCTTTGGCAACCAGGGTCCGAGAGGACGCGTGGTGTCCACATGTTCCCGAGTGAATCTCCTATAGAATTTGTTGCCCTTCCTCTAGTGATATGCATCGCTGAGTGACTCCAGTCATGCTTTTCTTGTACAGTTGATCTCCCATGAAGGTGAAAGCCTTGGATCGACAGACAATCTGGCGGGCTTCATCTTCATCCTTTGGGAGCTCTTGCCGGAGCAGGTATGCCAGGTACGGCTCAGTCCACTCGGGAGTGATGACAAGGATCTCTTGGACCAGGTCGATTACTGCGGGGACGTCTGATGACCCACAAGTATAGGGGATCAATCGTAGTCCTTTCGATAAGTAAGAGTGTCAAACCCAACAAGGAGCAGAAGGAAATGACAAGCGGTTTTCAGCAAGGTAATTTCTGCAAGCACTGAAATTATAAGTAACGAGTAGTTTAGTAGCAAGATAACGGTAATGGTAACAATAGTGCAGCAAGGTAGACCAATCCTTTTGAGGCAAAGGACACGCCAAAACAGTCTCTTATGATAAGCAAAGCGTTCTTGAGGGTACACGGGAATTTCATCTAGTCACTTTCATCATGTTGGTTTGATTTGTGTTTGCTACTTTGATAATTTGATATGTGGGTGGACCAGTGCTTAGGTGATGTTCTTACTTGAACAAACCTCCTACTTATGATTAACCCCCTCGCAAGCATCCGCAACTACGAGAAAAGTATTAAGAATAAATCTAACCATAGCATTAAACTTTTGGATCCAAATCAGTCCCTTACGGAATAGCGCGTAAACTAGGGTTTAAGCTTCTGTCACTCTCGCAACCCATCTTCTAATAACTACTCCACAATGCATTCCCTTAGGCCCAAATATGGTGAAGTGTCATGTAGTCGACGGTCACAAGACACCACTAAGGGAATCACAACATACATATCATCAAAATATCGAACACATATCAAGTTCACATGATTACTTGCAACAAGATTTCTCCCGTGACCTCTAGAACAAAAGTAACTACTCACAAATGATAATCATGCTCAAGATCAGAGGGGTATTAAATAGCATAATGGATCTGAACATATAATCTTCCACCAAATAAACCATATAGTAATCAACTACAAGATGTAATCAACACTACTAGTCACCCACAAGTATTAATCTATAGTTCCAGTACAAAGATTGAACACAAGAGATGAACTAGGGTTTGAGAGGAGATGGTGCTGTTGAAGATGTTGATGGAGATTGCCCTCCCCAAGATGGGAGAGTTGTTGGTGATGATGATGACGATGATTTCCCCCTCCGGGAGGGAAGTTCCCTCGGCGGAATCGCTCCACCGGAGGGCAAAAGTGCTCCTGCGCAAGTTCCACCTCGAGACGGCGGCGCTTCATCCTGAAAGTCCTCTCCTTATATTTTCTAGGTCAAAATGACTTATATACCAGAAGAGGGGCACCGGATGTGGGCCGAGGAGGGCACAAGCCCCCAGGGCGCGCCTGGCCTCCCTGGTGCGCCCAGGTGGGTTGTGCCCACCTGGTGGGCCCCCTCTGGTAGTTATTTGGTCCAATAATTCTTATTTATTCCATAAAAATTCCTCGTGAAGTTTCAGCTCATTTGGAGTTGTGCAGAATAGGTAGCCTGACGTAGCTTTTTCAGGTCCAGATTTCTAGCTGCCGAAATTCTCCCTCTTTGTGTGAACCTTGCATATTATGAGAGAAAAGGCATTAGAATTACTCCAAAAAGCATTATTATGCATAAAAACATCATAAATAACAGTTGGAAAACATGATGCAAAATGGACGTATCAACTCCCCCAAGCTTAGACCTCGTTTGTCCTCAAGCGAAAACCGAAATCGAAAAACATGTCCACATGCTTAGAGAGAGAGAGAGGTGTCGATAAAAACAAAATACGGACATAGAAGCATCATGTATATTATTATAACAGCAACAAACTTTAATATAAAACTTTATCATAGAACTTTTATCGTATAACTTCTCATGAACAAGTAACAATTCATCACAACATCGAAGTATAAAGCATAAACTCTATTGAAAACCAACAAACTCTGTTCTCAGTCAACTTTGCAACTACAATTCATCATCTTTTCAGGAAGGGTCATGTATCGAAGCCTTTTTTTGGCAAGTCCACATACTCAACCATCATATAGTCTTCTATGATTGCTAACACTCACCGCATACACATGAGCAAACGGTTTCAACCGGACACGTAGAAAGATAGGGGCTTTAAGTTTCACCTCCCAACATACTCACCTCGAGGGTGATGTCAACAATAATAACTCATGCTACTCATATCCAACTGGATATATGTGCCTAGATCTTTCCTCACCACATGATGCTTGCCAAAAGAGAAAATAAAAAGGAATAGAGAGAAGAACTTTGACTCTTGCATAAAAGTAAATACATAAAAGTAAAAGATAGACCCTTCGCAGAGGGAAGCAGATGTTGCCATGTGCTTTTTGTTTGTATTCTCAATCCCTTAATGCAAAAGAACGTCACATTATATTGCCCCTTATGATAGCAACCTTTATTATGCAGTCTGTCTCTTTTATTCTTTGCCATAACAAGTTCGTACAACGCTCAATTTTCTCTTACACTAAATGATCCAACACTTTTAGAAGCAATTTTTATTGCCTTTTTGCACCGATAACAACTTACTTGAAGGATCTTACTCAATTCATAGGTAGGTATGGTGGACTCTCAAAATAAGATTTGGGTTTAAAGGTTTTTGGATGTGATGCCCCCGACCTAATCGTGCACTAATCATACACGCAAATGCACACGATCAAGCCTAAGGACTCACTTGAAGATATCACAACACAACTCTAGACAAAAATTAAAATAATACAAGCTTTATGTTACAAGCCAGGGGCCTCGAGGCCTCGAATACATAAGCTCGCTTACAAGCGTCAGCGGAAGCATCAGATATCTGAGTACAAATATAAAAGATAAACAAATAGGCCTTTTAGAAGGCGGGGGAAAAGATAACACTACGATCGAAAAGGAGCAGGCCTCCTGCCTAGGACCCTCCGAACCTACTCCTGGTCATCAGCCAACTCGAAGTAGTAGCCATCCTCGGGGTAGCAGTAGTAGTCGTCGGTGGGGGCAGCTATCTTAGAGGCTCCGTCATCTGGTTGCATCAAACGGATATGGGGAAAAAGAGGAAGCAAAGCAATCGTGAGTACTCATCCGAAGTACTCAGCAAGCAAGGATCTACACTACACATGCAACATTATCAAAGAAAGGCTGTATATGTGGACTGGGCTGCAGAAATGCCAGAATAGAGAGAAGGCCTAGTCCTATCGAAGACTAGCATCTTCAGCGGTCTTGCAACATTAGAAGAGTGTAGATTAGCACAATATAAAGTAGTAGTAGTGTTATAACCGTCGCCCAGAGATCCTTCCTCGACTCCCTACGAGAAAGCGATCCCAGAGCCATACTATCCATTTCTATCCAGTTCTAGTTGTATAGATCGGGATACAACTCCGAGCGTCCGTTACCGAGGATCCAGCTATGCATAGATTAGTTCTTCCCTGCAGGGGTGCACCAACTTACCCACCACGCTGGCTTAACTCCAGACAGACACACTTTTCTGGGTCATGCCTGGCCTCGGCCAAACGACACATCGCAACCCTACCTAGAGCTCAGCAGAGAGGTCCCCGGCGGTCTATATCCTAAGCGCTCAGGGGTCTTGGGCCATCACCCTATGCACTCCGGGTCATTGCGTGCATGGCGGGTCCAGGCTCCACCACTACAGGATGGTGCCGGCCCAGCCCGGCCGCCATGCTGAACTGGACGTCTGACAGAGCTTTCGGCTGACGCCACGATGCAGAGTGCCCATAACTTTTCCCACGTGATGGTTAGTGCTATCGGGCCAGAGGCCCACTCGGATCAAATATCCAAATCGTTAGTGTTTTAGTAGTGCGGTAAAGAGCAGAGACTCACGATCGATGTGACCCCGTCGCCCCGTCTCGAGGACATGCGGCAAGGGCTAGTAATTCCCGGCCACGCCTCGTAAATCTCACTCGGGCACCCTCCAGGTCAACCCGACTTCTCATCACTTGCGGGTACCCCTCAGGGTCGACCCGCCTTTCCAAGCAACAGTTGTAAAGTCCAAGTATCCGTGTGTCCATAACATCTAGGGAACCCGAAGTATCACCCTCATTCGATTCCTACTCGATGTATCCGTCAAGGTGAACTCGGAGGAATCACCCTCGATGGGTTCACACTTGAGTTGTTGCACGACAACATCGTTATCAGAAGTGGTGAAGGAGGAATCACCCTCAATGACCACAACCAAATAGCTACTCTACAGAGTTAACATCAGAAGTGCTATACGAGGTACCACCCTCGGCACTCGATAGTAACGTTGCAGTGTCGTACAACTAAGGGGGTGATGTGCGGTGCCGGGGCCTGGTTGTCAATCACGTTGGTCGAGTCATCTAATAATCCAGCGGGGGCAACTGAGGACAAAGTGGGGGGGGGGTCTCTGGTGGGTCTCTACCCAGCCTATACTAAGTAGTTTAGGATAAGCAGGTAGGTATCAACAGCAGTTACAAAAATAGGCTATGCATTAGAATAGGATAAAGAGTAGCAACAACAATTTCTAATGCAAGCATAAGAGAGAAAGAATAGGCGATATCGGCATGTTCAAAAAGGGGGGTGCTTGCCTGGAAGCTCTGCTGAACAGGAAGAAGGGTCGTTGGTGACGTAGTCGATCACAGTAGCATCAGCAGCGGCCTCAGGGTCTACCGGAGAAGAAGAGGGGGAAAAACAGTAAATACAAAGCACACATATGCATGACATGACTACAGGCAGAGCTAGGGGTGTTCTAACGCAGTGTTACACGGTACCAGGGAAGGGGGATAACATCCGGGAAAGTTTTCCCGATGTTTGGCATTTTCGGACAGATGGAACGAAGGGGGACGGTTGCATGTTCGCTATGCTAGGGACGTGTGGCGGACGAACGGACTGTGTCTTTGGATACGTCATATTTTTCTGAGCAACGTTTATGTATAAAACTTTTTCATCCAAGTTACGGATTATTTTATATGATTTTTCAAAGTTTTAATTGATTTTCTAATATTATTATTATTATTATTTAAGTTAATTCAAAAAATAGCATTATTACATCAACATGATGCCAGCATGACATCAGCAATCAACTGAGTTGACCAGGGTCAACCCAGTCAATAGTTTGACTGGTCAAATTGGACAGGGGACCCACATGTAAGTGTGATAGTGTTAACCAACTAACTAATTGGCTAATTAAACTAATTAAGTTTAAGTTAATTAATTAATTACTTTAATAAATTAATTAATTAATTAAATTAAACGTTTTATTTCTATTTCTATTTTTTTTACACTTAACAGGGGCAGGGGCCACATGGCAATGACCGAGGAGGCCAGCCAGGGCAAGCGCGTGTTAATGGGCGAAGCGGGGCGAGCGTGGGCACCCGGACCTGGGCGGTGCCCACGGCGGGCAGGGGCTGGCGGGGTCAGGCGAGGGCGGCCGCCGGCATGCGAGCATGCAGCGGAGGCGGGCGGTGGTGCGGTGCAGGCGTGCACGGCCGCGACAGGGTGCGGCCCTGGCACAGCCATGCGCGTCGGGCGCAACAGCAGGGGAGGAGGCGTATGCGGGGGGTGCAGGGTGCGGCCGGTGGACACGCGAGCAGGCGCGGAGCGGCGGAGCGGAGGCGAGCTGGGCGGTGCAGGGCAGCAGGCCACCGCGGGCGGGCGCGGGGCCGTGGATGCGCACGGGTCGATCGGGATCGAGGTGCGGGCGCGGTCAGAGGAGTGAGACGCGGTGGCGAGCGAGGCCAGCGCATGGTTGGGGCGCGAGTGCGCGCGACGGGGCGCGGCCAAAGGCGGCGCAGCTCGGGGTGAGCGCGGGCAGGGGCGCGGTCGACGCGACGAGCGCGAACGCGGCGACGAGGCGAGCACGCGTGGGCGGAGATGGGCGCGCCGGACGGAAGCGAGGGCAAGAGGCGACAGAGGAAAAAAGGGGGAGATTGGGTTGTCCTCACCCCCGGGCCGGTGAAGAGGCGGGGCGGGGCAGTCCGGCGAGGTCGAGGCGGCGACGGGGTCGGGCGTCAGCGACGGCGCCCGGCAGCGGGGTGCGTCGGTGCGGCGCCCGATCCTGTTCGGGGCTGCGAGGGGGAGAAAGGGGATCAGGGGAGTGGGGTTCGTGGGGGCTAGGGTTTCGGTGCCCCCTTGGGGGGTTATAGACAGGGGCTGGGCCGGCCTGGTTGGCCTGGTGGCCAGCTGGGCCACGGCCCATCAGGGGGGGTTGGTTTTTCTCCTTTAATTTTTTGTTAGTTTTTCTTTTCTTTAATCTTTTGTTAATTTACTTTTTACTGTTATAATTAATTTCCACAATATTTTAGTTTAGTTAAAACACAAAAGTAGTTTCTAAATTAGTATTGCTATTTATACTTCTGCCGCAAAAGTTTGGTACCCAAATAAATTAGTTTGATAGTTTAGAAATTATAAAAGGCATTTAAAAGATTGTTTAAGCCACTGTTATATTCACCAAAGGGCATTTAAATACTTTAAAAAAGTGTTGGGTCACCACCACAATTAGTTATGGAATATTTGCCACACTTTTAACATTTTATTTTGCATGTTTGAGAAATTTGAATTTTTGGGCTTTAATTTGAATTTGAGTTTGAACTAAGATTTGGATCAAGCGAGGATTAGCAACAGTAATGTGATGACATGGCACCATTAACGGGGGATTACTGTAGCTTAAATATCCAGGCGTCACAATTCTCCTCCACTACAAGAAATCTCGTCCCGAGATTTTAGGAGGTAGAAGGAAACAGAGCAGGGTATTCATCACGAAGACGGTCCTCGCGTTACCAAGTGGCTTCATCTTCAGAATGATTTGACCACCGATTTTTAGAAATTTGATAGCCCTCTGACGGTGCGACGTTCAGCTTGATCGAGAACGCGGATCGGATGCTCTCAGTAGGTGAGATCATCGTGCAGGGGTTGAGCTTTATAAGCCATGTGGTTGTTGCAAAAGGACTTGTGACACAGGGCATCGGCCATGACGTTAGCCTTGCCAAGGGTATAAGAAATACCGTAGTCATAGTCTGTGATTGTTTTCATACATCGCTGTTGACGGAGATCCAGATCTAGCTGAGTAAACAATTACTTCAGACTTTGATGATCGGTGAAGATCTTGCAATGATTACCAAGAAGGTAATGCTGCCACAACTTCAATGCAATTTAACGGCAGCAAGTTCAAGGCCATGGACTGGGTAGTTCTTCTGGAAAGATATCCCGGAATTCACAAATGACTGGAGCATCTTCAATTCTCACAGGAGGAGAAGCGTTTAACGCATTCAAGGAAAAAATCCAGACTTCGGCATTACAAACAAGGTAAGCATGGTAGCTTACTATGTCACTTGAAGGGTGTAGTAGATGGACGGTTTTAGTGGCGCAAATGATAGGAGCGGTATGTGTTTTCAACCATTCCATTCCCAAAATGAGGTCAACATTGGAAGACTTCAAAGCAATGGGGGAAACATGGAATTCCAACCCTTCAATTTCAACGGGGACGTTGCGACTAACCATGGTGGTTCGACATTGGCCCGCGGAATGTAGCTTGGAATTCTGGTCAATTGATGGTGGTTCCAACAGGTAAGGAACACCTGTGGCTATTTCACTATTGAGCAGTGGGACATTTCAGGTAATAAGCCGCGAACGTGACATAGTTGGAAGGGGCTACATCAGCAGACACCAACTCGAAAGTGATGTCACGGAGCTAGTCATCAGCATCAAGTGGTTGAGTTAAGCTGCGGTAGATGACAGGGTTGAGACGAGCGAAGTCTTGCAGAGTCACTGAGGCTGGTTGCTGATTCATATTGGGACGCGGGAACTGAACCATGAGTCCTTCCATGAACTGGCGATTCAACATCAAACTGCAGTATCATTCCGGCCATGTATTCGAGCAGCCACGACCAGCGGGTCTAACCATCCTGCTTAATTTCAATAGGGGGGTAGTTGAGCAAGGGGTGGAGCAAGTGTATGGAGTCATTCTTGATGTAATCAGAACAATGAGCAAAGGCGCAGTATGTACACAACAGTAGTCATTGAAGACATACTGATGCATATACGGGGCCAATTACACACTGTTCGTATGAGCTCGGACAAGAGAAAACACCCTAGACATACTAGGCGGCATGCATGCATGCGATGGAGGGCTAAAACAATGGGACATAGCAAAGGCTACATCAACATAGGAGAAAACCACTAGAGTGAGGGATTCGCATGTGACGACGCAGGGTGCCCTCGATAAGAGGATCCTACGGTCAGTGAATATTGTGAAGCAGAACTTGGCCGTCAATTCGTGAAAGGTGTAATAAAATCTCCGGGTGGATGTGATCACGAGATCCTAATGTTAGATTTAGCAAAATCATTTAACCCGAGTACAAGAGAGATCAGAGTCCCAGAGTACATACGAGGAATAAAAGATCCTAATACCTCCCAATGGCGACGTGGGCCCGTAAGCCACACAGCCAAGTTAGTAAAACATTTTTTCGGATACTAGACTCAACTTCAGCCAAGGAGTTGGAAAGGGGGATTCCTACAGGCAGTCGGCTCTGATACCAACCTGTGACACCCCCGGCTTAATCGTGCACTAATCATACACGCAAATGCACACAATCAAGCCTAAGGACTCACTTGAAGATATCACAACACAACTCTAGACACAAATTAAAATAATACAAGCTTTATGTTACAAGCCAGGGGCCTCGAGGGCTCAAATACATAAGCTCGCTTACAAGCGTCAGCGGAACCATCAGATATCTGAGTACAGATATAAAAGATAAAACAAATAGGCCTTTTAGAAGGCGGGGGAAAAGATAACACTATGATCGAAAAGGAGCAGGCCTCCTGCTTGGGACCCTCCGAACCTACTCCTGGTCATCAGCCAACTCGAAGTAGTAGCCATCCTCGGGGTAGCAGTAGTAGTCGTCGGCGGGGGCAGCTATCTTAGAGGCTCCGTCATCTGGTTGCATCAAACGGATATGGGGAAAAAGAGGAAGCAAAGCAACCGTGAGTACTCATCCGAAGTACTCAGCAAGCAAGGATCTACACTACACATGCAACATTATCAAAGAAAGGCTGTATATGTGGACTGGGCTGCAGAAATGCCAGAATAGAGAGAAGGCCTAGTCCTATCGAAGACTAGCATCTTCAGCGGTCTTGCAGCATTAGAAGAGTGTAGATTAGCACAATATAAAGTAGTAGTAGTGTTATCAACCTCGCCCAGAGATCCTTCCTCGACTCCCTGCGAGAAAGCGATCCCAGAGCCATACTATCCATTTCTATTAAGTTCTAGTTGTATCGATCGGGATACAACTCCGAGCGTCCGTTACCGAGGATCCAGCTATGCATAGATTAGTTCTTCCCTGCAGGGGTGCACCAACTTACCCACCACGCTCGCTTAACTCCGGCCGGACACACTTTTCTGGGTCATGCCCGGCCTCGGCCAAACGACACATCGCAACCCTACCTAGAGCTCAGCAGAGAGGTCCCCGTCGGTCTATATACTAAGCGCTCAGGGGTCTTGGGCCATCGCCCTGTGCACTCCGGGTCGTTGCATGCAGGGCGGGTCCAGGCTCCATCACTACAGGATGGTGCCGGCCCAGCCCGGCCGCCATGCTGAACTGGATGTCTGACAGAGCTTTCGGCTGATGCCACGATGTAGAGTGCCCATAACTTTTCCCGCGTGATGGTTAGTGCTATCGAGCCAGAGGCCCACTCGGATCAAATATCCAAATCGTTAGTGTTTTGGTAGTGCGGTAACGAGCAGAGACTCACGATCGATGTGACCCGGTCGCCCCGTCTCGAGGACTTGCGACAAGGGCTAAGAATGCCCGGCCACGCCTCATAATTATCTCTCGGGCACCCTCCAGGTCAACCCGACTTCTCATCACTCACGGGTACCCATCAGGGTCGACCCGCCTTTCCAAGCAACAGTTGTAAAGTCCAAGTATCCGTGTGTCCATAACATCTAGGGAATCTGAGGTATCACCCTCATTGGATTCCTACTCGATGTATCCGTCAAGGTGAACTCGGAGGAATCACCCTCGATGGGTTCACACTTGAGATGTTGCACGACAACATCGTTATCGGAAGTGGTGAAGGAGGAATCACCCTCGATGACCACGACCAAATAGCTACTCTACAGAGTTAACATCAGAAGTGCTGTACGAGGTACCACCCTCGGCACTTGATAGTAACGCTGCAGTGTCGTACAAGTGAGGGGGTGATGTGTGGTGCCGGGGCCTGGTTGTCGATCACATTGGTCGAGTCATCTGATAATCCAGCGGGGGCAACTAAGGACAAAGTGGGGGGTGTCTCTGGTGGGTCTCTACCCAGCCTATACTAAGCAGTTTAGGATAAGCTGGTAGGTATCAACAGCAGTTACAAAAACAGGCTATGCATAAGAATAGGATAAATAGTAGCAGCAGCAATTTCTAATGCAAGCATAAGAGAGAAAGAATAGGCGATATCGGCATGTTCAAAAAGGGGGGTGCTTTCCTGGAACCTCTGCTGAACAAGAAGAAGGGTCGTCGGTGACGTAGTCGATCACAGTAGCATCAGCAGCGGCCTTAGGGTCTACCGGAGAAGAAGAGGGGGAAGAAACAGAAAATACAAAGCACACATATGCATGACATGACTACATGCAGAGCTAGGGGTGTTCTAACGCAGTGTTACACGGTACCGGGGAAGGGGGATAACATCCGGGAAAGTTTTCCCGATGTTTGGCATTTTTGTACAGATGGAACAAAGGGGGACGGTTGCATGTTCGCTATGCTAGGGACGTGTGGCGGACAAACGGATTGCGTCTTCGGATTCGTCATATTTTTCTGAGCAACTTTTATGTATAAAACTTTTTCATCCGAGTTACGGATTATTTTATATGATTTTTCAAAGTTTTAATTGATTTTCTAATATTATTATTATTTAAGTTAATTTGAAAAATAGCATTATTACATCAACGTGATGTCAGCATGACATCAACAGTCAACTGAGTTGACCAGGGTCAACCCAGTCAACAGTTTGACTGGTCAAACTGGACAGGGGACCCACATGTAAGTGTGATAGTGTTAACTAACTAACTAATTAGCTAATTAAACTAATTAATTTTAAGTTAATTAATTAATTAAAAGTTTTATTTTGATTTCTATTATTTTTTTTACGCTTAACAGGGGCAGGGCCCACATGGCAATGACCGAGGAGGCCAGCCGGGGCGAGCGCATGTTAACGGGCGAAGCGGGGTGGGCGTGGGCGCCCGGACCAGGTCGGTGGCCGCGGTGGGCAGGGGCTGGCGGGGTCGGGTGAGGGTGGCCGCCGGCGTGCGAGCACGCAGCGGAGGCGGGCGGTGGCGCGGTGCGGGCGTGCACGGCCGCGGGCAGGGCGCGGCCCTGGCACAACCATGCGCTTCGGGCGCAACAACAGGGGAGGAGGCATATGCGGGGGGAGCAGGGGGCGGCCAGTGGACGCGCGAGCAGGCGTGGTGCCGCGGAGCGGAGGCGAGCTAGGCGGCGCAGGGCAGCAGGCCACCGCGGGCGGGCGCGGGGCCGTGGATGCGCACGGGTCGATCGGGATCGAGGCGCGAGTGTGGTCAGAGGAGCGAGACACGGCGGCAAGCGAGGCCAACGCATGGCTGGGGCGCGAGTGCACATGCACGGGGCGCGGTCGAAGGCGGCGCAGCTCGGGGTGAGCGCGGGCAGGGGCGCGGTCGACGCAACGAGCGCGAGCGCGGCGACTGGGCGAGCACGCGTGGGCGGAGATGGGCGCGCCGGACGAAAGCGAGGGCACGAGGTGACAGAGGAAAAAAGGGGGAGATGGGGTTGTCCTCACCCCCGATGCAGGGGTTCTCCGGCGAGGCTCGAGGGCGCGGGCCGGTGAAGAGGTGGGGCAGGGCGGTTCGGCGAGGTTGAGGCGGCTACGGGGTCGGGCGTCAGCGACGGCGCCCGGCGGCGGGGTGCGTCGGGGCAGCGCCTGATCCAGTTCGGGGCTGCGAGGGGGATAAAGGGGATCAAGGGTGTGGGGTTCGTGGGGGCTATGGTTTTGGTGCCCCCTGGGGGGTTATAGACAGGGGCTGGGCCAGCCTGGTTGGCCTGGTGGCTAGCTGGGCCACGGCCCAGCAGGGGGGGGGGGTTGGTTTTTCTCCTTTAATATTTTTTGTTAGTTTTTCTTTTCTTTAATCTTTTGTTAGTTTACTTTTTACTATTATAATTAATTTCCACAATATTTTAGTTTAGTTAAAACACAAAAGTAGTTTCTAAATTAGTATTGCTATTTATACTTCTGCCGCAAAAGTTTGGTACCCAAACAAATTAGTTTGATAGTTTAGAAATTATAAAAGGCATTTAAAAGATTGTTTAAGCCACTGTTATATTCACCAAAGGGCATTTAAATACTTTACAAAAGTGTTGGGTCACCACCATAATTAGTTATGGAATATTTGCCACACTTTGAACATTTTATTTTGCATGTTGGAGAAATTTGAATTTTTGGGCTTTAATTTGAATTTGAGTTTGAACTAAGATTTGGATCAAGCGAGGATTAGCAACAGTAATGTGATGACATGGCACCATTAACGGGGGATTACTGTAGCTTAAATATCCGGGCGTCACATTGGATGCACAAGTAGTATCTCTACTTAGTGCGGAATTTTTGGCTAGCAAAGATGGGGGCGAGCACCACATGTTAAAGGATCTATGACAATATAACTTCTATGTGAATATGAACAAACATGAATCATTATGTTGTCTTCCTTGTCATAGATATTTTGGCATATAATATTTTGATGGGGGCTCACAATCACAAAATATGTCCAAGATAGTATATTTGCTTGTGAATCTTCTCTTCCCTTATTAATTCTTTCATGAATTGCATCATTGACCAATGCTATGTTTGTCAATCTCCAATAAAATTTTCTACTTATACTCTTCCTTATGTGATGTCATTACTTACCATAAGATTAGCATATGATCTTTTTCATTTATTTCTTTTCTTTTTATTGAACATGAAAGTAAAGAAAACAAAACTCAAACTAAACTTTATTATATATCTCGCACATGATTACAAAGATAGATCACTAAGCAAACAATCGAAAAGAAATGATCGAACTAAACTTGTATTCATCTAAAGCAAAAGATAACTATGGATCGAACAAAGATAAGTAAAGGCAAAAGATAGTGGAGGTGATACGATACCGGGGCACCTCCCCCAAGCTTGGCACAAGCCATGGGGAGTGCCCATACCCGATTACTCAATTTCCTTTCGGTGATGAAGAAGGAGGTGGTGGTGATGAAGTAGAAGGTTTGTCTGCCTTTTTCTCCAACTTATTTCGAAGGTAAAAATTATCTATCCTTAACTCTTCATTCTCCATCTCAAGCTTTATTATCCTCTTGCATAACGCCTCCATGTTTTCATGCTTGAAACGAGGAGGGACTGGTTCATCTTCATCTTCTTCATCGGAGAACCATATATAGGGATAGGTATCCTTGAAGATATTTTTATCTAAAGGCTGATGAGAAACTGGGCACTCCTCCTCAGAATCTTGAGACGACATATTTTCAGATCTGTCAGAAAACAACATGGGAAAGAAAACAGAAGATTTATCCACGATACGGTGGTCAATAGGTATAGGGGGTATATAAAGGTTTTTTTATCTTGGTAAACAAGCAAACTGAAGAAAAACGGAGTCCGAAAGGTACCCGAGGTGGGCACAACCTACCTGGGCGCGCCTGGCAAGCCAGGCGTGCCCTGGTGTCTTGTGCCCACCAGGGGTGCCTTCCTGGTTGTTTCTTATTTTCCTAATTTTTGTTATATTCCAAAACGGACAGAAAATATTTTTGTGGATTTTTCGGAGTCCGTTTACTTACCGTATCATGTACCTCCCTTTTTTTCACGATTCTGGAGTGTTCCGGAAGGTTTCCTTTATGTGTTCTTCCGGTGTCATGGTTTGGATAATATTGCTTTCAACGTTAATGGGCGTACCTGAGATATAATGTTTTACTCTTTGCCCATTGACAACCTTCGGGTTAGTACCTTCGGCATTATTTATCTTGATGGCTCCGGATCGATAAACCTCCTCGATAACATAAGGTCCTTCCCATTTGGAGAGGAGTTTTCCTGCAAAGAATCTGAAACGAGAGTTGTACAAAAGAACATATTCTCCAACTTTGAACTCACGCTTTTGGATTCTTTTGTCATGCCATATTTTAACTTGTTCTTTAAATAACTTGGCATTTTCATAGGCTTGGGTTCTCCATTCATCTAGTGAGCTAATATCAAAGAACCTCTTTTCACCGGCAAGTTTGAAATCATAGTTGAGTTCTTTAATTGCCCAATATGCTTTATGTTCTAACTCAAGAGGCAAATGAAAAGCTTTTCCATAAACCACCCATAGGATTTTTAAATGCTGTTCTATAAGCCCAAAGTGCATCATCTAACTTCTTAGACCAATTCTTTTGGGACCTATTGACAGTTTTTTATAATATTAATTTTATTTCTCTATTGCTAAGTTCAACTTGACCACTAGACTGAGGATGATAAGGTGATGCAATTCTATGGTTAACATCATATTTAGCAAGCATTTTACGGAAAGCACCATGAATAAAATGTGAACCACCATCAGCCATTAAATATTTAGGGACTCCAAACCTTGGGAAAATGACTTCGTTAAGCATTTTAATAGAGGTGTTGTGATCAGCACTACTAGTTGGAATAGCTTCTACCCACTTAGTAACATAATCAACAGCAACTAAAATATGTGTATACCCATTAGAGGAAGGAAAAGGTCCCATGTAATAAATCCCCAAACATCAAATGGTTCATCAGCAAGAGAATAATTCATAGGCATTTCCTGACGCTTACCAATATTACCATTTCTTTGACATTCATCACAAGATAAAACAAACTTACGGGCATCCTTGAAGAGAGTAGGCCAATAAAAACCAGATTGCAACCTTGTAAGCATCCTTGTGAGTAGTTCTATCTCCCGCATGATGTCCTCCATAAGCTTAGGAGTGACATTTCCGTAGGATTTGTCTCTGTTCATGCTCAGGTACACAACGTCTAATAATACCATCTAGTCCTTCTTAAAGATGCGGGTCATCCCAAAAGTAATGTCTTAAATCATAGAAGAATTTTTTCTTTTGTTGGTATGTCAAGCTAGGTGGTATATATTTAGCAAGAATATAATTGGCATAGTCAGCATACCAAGGAGTGTTATGAGAAACATTTATTGCAGCTAATTGTTCATCAGGAAAACTATCATTAATAGGTTGTGGGTCATCAAGAATATTTTCTAAGCTAGACAAGTTATCAGCCACGGGGTTCTCAGCTCCCTTTCTATCAGTGATATGTAAATCAAATTCTTGTAGCAAAAGAACCCACCTAATGAGTCTAGGTTTAGCATCCTTCTTTTCCATCAGATATTTTATAGCAGCACGATCGGTGTGAACAGTCACTTTAGAATCAACAATGTAAGATCTAAATTTATCACAAGCAAACACCACTGCTAAGAATTCCTTTTCAGTAGTAGCATAATTTCGTCGAGCATTGTCCATAGTTTTACTAGCATAATGAATAACATTTAATTTCTTATCGACTCTTTGTCCTAGAACAGTACCAACAGCATAATCACTAGCATCACACATAATTTCAAAAGGCAAGTTCCAATCAGGTGGTTGAACAATAGGTGCAGAAATCAAGGCTTTCTTAAGTATTTCAAAGGCTTCTACACAATCATCATAAAAAACAAATGGAATATCCTTTTGTAAAAGATTTGTAAGAGGCCTAGAAATTTTAGGGAAGTATTTAATAAACCTCCTATAGAAACCAACATGACCGAGGAAACTACGAATATCGTTGATATCTTTAGGGCATGGCATTTTCTCAATTGCATCGTCTTTAGCTTTATCCACCTCAATACCTCGTTCAGAAATTTTATGTCCCAAGACAATACCTTCATTAACCATAAAGTGGCACTTCTCCCAATTCAAGACGAGATTAGTTTGCTCACATCTCTGCAAAACTCGATTAAGGTTGCTCAAGCAATCATCAAAAGAAGTTCCATAAACGAAAAAATCATCCATGAAAACTTCAACAATCTTTTCACAAAAGTCAAAGAATATAGCAGTCATACATCTTTGAAAGGTAGCAGGTGCATTACATAAACCAAAAGGCATACGTCTATAAGCATAAGTTCCAAAAGGGCAAGTAAAGGTGGTTTTCTCTTGATCAGGTTGTGAGACACGTTTTTGACAAAAACCGGAATATCCATCAAGAAAGCAAAAATGTTTGTGCTTTGATAATCTTTCTAACATTTGATCAATAAAAGGCAGAGGGTAATGATCTTTTCTAGTAGCTTTATTTAGTTTTCTAAAATCAATTACCATTCTGTAGCCAGTGACAATTCTTTGTGGAATAAGTTCATTCTTGTCATTAGGAACAACGGTAATACCTCCCTTTTTAGGGACACAATGAATAGAACTTACCCATCTACTATCAGCTATGGGATAGATTATACCTGCTTCCAGAAGCTTCAGTATTTCTGTTCTTACCACTTCTTTCATTTTAGGATTTAAACATCGTTTGTGATCAACAATGGGTTTAGCATCAGGCTCCATATTAATTTTATGCTGACAGAGAGTGGGACTAATGCCCTTTAAATCATCAAGAGTATATCCAATGGCAGCTCGGTGCTTCTTCAGAACAGCACTAATAATAACAGGATAAATCTTTTTCTCATCAAGATAAGCATATTTCAAAGTGTCTGGCAATTGTTTTAATTCAAACACATGATCACCTTTAGGTGGAGGAGGACCTCCTAGAGTTTCAATAGGCAAATTGTGTTTAAGCAGAGGACGTTGTTCAAACAAAATCTTATCTATTTCATTTCTTTCATGCAGATGCATATCATTTTCATGGTCTAGCAAATATTGTTCTAGTGGATCGGTAGGAGGCACAGCAATAGAAGCAAGACCAATTATTTCATCCTTACTAGACAACTCTTTATTATGATATTTCTACTGAACTTGGCAAAATTAAACTCATGAGACTCATCACCAAAACTAACACCGACAGTTTGCTTCTCGCAATCTATTTTAGCATTAACGGTGTTCAAGAAAGGTCTACCAAAGATAATGGGACAAAAGTCATCTTGTGGGGAACCAAGAACAAGAAAATCAGTAGGGTATTTTATTTTCCCACACAAGACTTCAACATCTCTAACCATCCCAAGTGGTGTGATGGTGTCCCTATTAGCAAGTTTAATAGTAACATCTATGTCTTCTATTTCAGCGGGTGCTATATCATTCATAATTTCTTGATATAAGGTAAAAGGAATGGCACTCACGCTAGCACCTATGTCGCATAAACCATGATAACAGTGATCTCCTATTTTAACTGAGACAACAGGCATGCCAACAATGGGTCTATGTTTATCTTTTTCATCAGGTTTGGAAATTCTAGCAGCTTCATCACAGAAGTAAATAACATGCCCATCTATATTTTAAACCAAGAGATCTTTAACCATAGCAACACTAGGTTCTACTTTGATTTGTTCAGAAGGTTTGGAAGTTCTAATATAACTTTTGTTGACCATAGTTGAGACTTTAGCATGTTCCTTTATCCTAAAAGGGAAAGGTGGTTTTTCAATATAAGCAGTAGGCACAACTGGATCAACATTGTAAATAATAGTTTCATCTTTAGCTATTACTGGTTCTTTAATTTCTTATTTGATAGGTGGGTGATATTTAAACCACTTCTCCTTAGGGAGGTCAACATGAGTAGCAAATGATTCACAAAAGGAGGCTACTATCTCAGAGTCAAGTCCATATTTAGTGCTAAACTTTTGAAAAGCATCGGTATTCATAAAAGATTTAACACAATCATACTTGAGCTTAATATCTGACTCTTTACCTTCGTCGAGTTCCCAATCTTCAGAGTTGCATTTAATTCTTTCTAAAAGATCCCACCGGAAGTCAATAGTCTTCTTCATAAAGGAACCAGTACAAGAAGTATCAAGCATGGATCGATCATCATGACAAAGCCGAGCATAAAAATTCTGAATAATAATTTCTCTTGAGAGCTCATGATTGGTGCATGAATATAACATTGACTTAAGCCTCCCACAAGCTAGAGCGAAACTTTCTCCTTCACGAGGCCAAAAATTATATATATAATTCCGACCACGATGAACTAGATGCATAGGATAATTTTTTTGGTGAAATTCCAATTTCAATCGATTCCTATTCCAAGATCCAATATCATCGCATAGCTTATACCATGCTAATGCTTTTCCCTTCAAAGATAAAGGGAAAACCTTCTTCTTAGCTTCATCTCTGGGTAAACCTGCAAGCTTAAATAATCCACAAATTTCATCCACATATATCAAGTGCATATCAGGATGTTCAGTTCCATCTCCTGCATAAGGATTAGCTAGCAGTTGTTCTATCATACCCGAAGGAATTTCATAACCTATATTTTCAGTAGGTGCAGCAGGTTGAGGGGTAACTAATTGTGGTTCCGGTCGAGGTGAAGATACCCCGAACAAATCCCTCAAAGGATTGTTTTCCATAGTAACAAGTGACAATAAATTTCAGCACGTAGTAATAATTTTTCCTTACCGATTTCCACTTACCAAGAGCGCTTCACTCCCCGGCAATGGCGCCAGAAAAGAGCCTTGATGACCCACAAGTATAGGGGATCAATCGTAGTCCTTTCGATAAGTAAGAGTGTCGAACCCAACGAGGAGCAGAAGGAAATGACAAGCGGTTTTCAGCAAGGTAATGTCTGCAAGCACTGAAATTATAAGTAACGAGTAGTTTAGTAGCAAGATAATTTGTAACGAGCAAGTAAAGGTAATGGTAACAAAAGTGCAGCAAGGTAGCCCGATCCTTTTGAGGCAAAGGACAGGCCAAAACGGTCTCTTATGATAAGCAAAGCGTTCTTGAGGGTACACAGGAATTTCATCTAGTCACTTTCATCATGTTGGTTTGATTTGTGTTCGCTACTTTGATAATTTGATATGTGGGTGGACCGGTGCTTAGGTGCTGTTCTTACTTCAAAACCTCCTACTTATGATTAACCCCCTCGCAAGCATCCGCAACTACGAGAAAAGTATTAAGAATAAATCTAACCATAGCATTAAACTTTTGGATCCAAATCAGTCCCTTACGGAATAGCGCATGAACTAGGGTATAATCTTCTGTCACTCTCACAACCCATCATCTAATAACTACTCCACAATGCATTCCCTTAGGCCAAAATATGGTGAAGTGTCATGTAGTTGATGTTCACATGACACCACTAAGGGAATCACAACATACATATCATCAAAATATCGAACACATATCAAGTTCACATGATTACTTGCAAAAAGATTTCTCTCGTGACCTCAAGAACAAAAGTAACTACTCACAAATGATAATCATGCTCAGGATCAGAGGGGTATTAAATAGCATAATGTATTTGAACATATAATCTTCCACCAAATAAACCATATAGTAATCAACTACAAGATGTAATCAACACTACTAGTCACCCACAAGTACCAATCTATAGTTCCAGTACAAATATTGAACACAAGAGATGAACTAGGGTTTGAGAGGAGATGGTGCTGTTGAAGATGTTGATGGAGATTGCCCTCCCAAAGATGGGAGAGTTGTTGGTGATGATGATGACGATGATTTCCCCCTCCGGCAGGGAAGTTCCCCCGGCGGAATTGCTCCGCGAGAGGGCAAAAGTGCTCCTGCCCAAGTTCTGCCTCGAGACGGCGGCGCTTCATCCCAAAAGTCCTCTCCTTATTTTAGGTCAAAATGACTTATATACCAGAAGAGGGGCACCAGAGGTGGGCCGAGGAGGGCATAACCCACCAGGGCGCGCCTGGGCTCCCTGGCGCGCCCAGGTGGGTTGTGCCCACCTGGTGGGTCCCCTCTGGTAGTTATTTGCTCCAATAAAACTTATTTATTCCATAAAAATTCCTCGTGAAGTTTCAGCTCATTTGGAGTTGTGCAGAATAGTTGCCTGACGTAGCTATTTCAGGTCCAGATTTCCAGCTGCCGGAATTCTCCCTCTTTGTGTGAACCTTGCATATTATGAGAGAAAAGGCATTAGAGTTACTCCAAAAAGCATTATTATGCATAAAAACATCATAAATAACAGTAGGAAAACATGATGCAAAATTGACGTATCAACGTCCACTTCAGTCGGATTGGAAGGTCCGACTGGCTGTGAGGGCTCTTCCACAAAAGGATCTTCCTTGATTGTGGGCGAGTGTAGGTGTTCTAGGAACACATTCTTGGGTACCGTATTCCGGGTTGAGCCCATTTTAGCCAAATCATTATCCGCTTGATTCTTGATGCATGGCACGTGATGGAGCTCCATCCCTTCAAAGTGTTTCTCCAGTTTTCTGACGGTGTTGCAATAGCCAGTCATCGCTGGACTAGGATATCCGACTCTTTCATGACTTGGTTGACCACTAGGTCCGAGTTGCCATAGACCATCATTCGGCGAATTCCCAGAGAAATTGCCATTCGCAGTCCATACAGGAGAGCTTCATATTCGACTTCGTTGTTGGAGGAGTCGAAGTGAATCTAAAGCACATAACTGAGTCGTTCGCCTTTAGGAGACACCAAGACCACTCCAGCCTCGGAGCCATGGAGCATCTTGGAGCCGTCGAAGAACATCGTCCAGTGTTCGCGAACACTCGGGACTGGTTGCTCTTGCTCAATCCATTCGGCTAGGAAATCTACCAGGGCTTGTGACTTGATGGCTTTCTTAGCTTCAAACTTGATGTCCAACGGAAGGACCTCAATGGCCCACTTAGCCACTCGGCCCATGGCATCTCTATTGTTCATGATCTCAGACAGAGGGGCATCGCTTACCACCATGACCGAGTGTTCTTGAAAGTAATGCACCACCTTCTTTGCAGTTAGGTAAATTCCATATACAAGCTTCTGACAATGCGGATACCTTTGCTTGGAAGGGGTCAGGACTTCGGAGATGTAGTAGACTGGTCATTGGAGCTTGAAGGTTTTGCCTTGTTCTTCCCGTTCCACAGTGAGGACGGTGCTAACAACTCGGCCAGTGGCCGCGATGTATAAGAGCAAAGGCTCTTTGCTGCCTGGAGCAGCTAGCACCGGCTGGGTGGAAAGCAGGGCTTTAAGTTCTTGGAACGCGGCCTGCGCTTTGGGAGTCCACTCGAACCTGTCAGACTTCTTCATCAATCGGTAAAGTGGAAAGGCCTTCTCGTCGAGTCTTGAGATGAATCTACTTAGGGCTGCGAGGTAGCCCGTGAGGCGCTATACGTCGTGGAGGCGCTCCGGTTGCTTCATTCGGATGATGGCTCCGATCTTCTCGGGATTGGCATCGATCCCTCATTTGGAAACAAGAAAGCCGAGTAATTTGCATGCGGTTACGCCGAATGTACACTTGGTTGGGTTGAGCTTGATTCCGAAAGCGCGCAAATTCGCGAAGGTCTCGGCGAGGTCAGATAGGAGGTCGGAACCCTTCCTGGACTTGACCACGATATCATCCATGTAGGCCTCCACATTCCGACTGATTTGTTTTCGCAGGCACTTTTGGATCATACGCTGAAACATGGCCCCAGCATTTTTCAATCCAAATGGCATGGTGATATAGCAAAAACACCCGAATGGGGTGATGAACGTTGTTTTTATTTCATCAGGACCATACATTCAGATCTGGTGGTACCCGGAGTACGCATCCAGAAACGACAACTGCTCACACCCGACAGTAGAATCTACTATTTGATCTATGCAAGGGAGAGGGAAATGATCTTTCGGGCAGGCCCGATTGATGTGCTTAAAATTGATACACATTCAGAGAGAATTATTCTTCTTTGGTTCCATGACGACGTTGGTGAGCCACTTAGAGTGGTACACCTCTCGGATGAACTCGGCGGCCAAGAGCCGCACTATCTCCTCATCGATCGCCTTGCGCTTCTCGGTGGAGGATCATCGAAGGTGCTCTTTGATAGGCTTCATTGTTGAATCGACACGGAGTCTATGCTTGGCCAGCTCCCTGGGAACACCCGGCATGTCAGAAGGTTTCCATGCGGAGATGTCCCAGTTCTCACGGAGGAACTGGACAAGCTCAACTTCCTATTTGCTGTTAAGCGTGGTGGAGATGTTCGTCGGGGCAGCACTTGGGTCTTCTGGGTGGATGTGCACTGGTTTCGTTTCTCCTGCCGACTGGAATGCGGATTCCACAGTCGGCTTCTTGGACTTCAGCAGCTCGCTTGAATCTACTGTCTTCTTGTATTCATCCAGCTCGGCCATCGGCATCTGCTCATCAGCGATCTGGGAACCCTTCTAGAGACACTCCTCTGCCAACTTTTGATTGCCTGTGATGGTGATCACGCCTTTCGGCCCTGGCATCTTAAGCTTAAGATACACGTAACATGGACGGGCCATAAAAGTGCGTAGGTAGGCCTACCCAGGATGGCATGATAAGCGCTTCGAAAGTCCAACACCTCGAAAGTCAGCCATTCCTTTCGGAAGTTCTTCTCCTCACCGAATACGACGTCGAGGGCAATCTGGCCGAGTGATTTGGCCTTCTTCACAGGGATTACCCCATGGAACTGCATGTTGCTCTTGCTGATCCGGGTCATCGGGATGCCCATCGCCTCCAATGTGTCGGCGCAAATGATATTAAGCCCGCTGCCGCCATCCATTAGGACCTTGCGTAGTCGGACTCCTCCTATGACCGGATCTACCACCAAAGCCTGCCGCCCGGGGGTCGGTATGTGGGCCGGATGGTCTGACTGATCAAAAGTCACTGGCGTCTTGCCCCAGTCGAGATATTTGGTGACAGTCAGAACTGCCATGTTGGCCTCTCGGTTTATGACTTTGAGGCGACTCTTGCTCTTGACGTCGGCGAAGATCATCAAGATGTTCTCGACGTTGGGATACCTAGAAGTACACTTGCCTCCGTCATCATCATCTTCATCCTTGTCTCCAGAGGAATCCTGTCGCATCTGTAACACCCTGGATTTTGCCCATTTTCTTTTTCCTTTCGATTTTGGTATGGTTTTGCTTTTCAGTGGCTTAGTGGTCTTGAAACCTGGAGAGATCACCTTTGATTCCTCTCCCAAGTGGCTTGTCAACCTCAAAATCATCTCAAGCCCTTGTCAGTTCCATCTTGGACCAATCCCAATATTCTTTTCTCAGGAATATTCCTTTTTTCTTATTAAAGGAATAACCATGTCTGCCCTGGGTTGTGAAGCAACCCACACTTCCATCATTCCAAAGATCCCAAAATAATTCCCATAAATTGTTTGCGTCAAATATTCCTTAGATATGCCAAAATCCTTCCTTGCCATGACCAAAAATATTCCACCAATATTCCTTTTCTGATTCTGCCCCAGCTGGCAGTTTGTGAAGCAAGTACCCTTTATCTTTGCTTGCTTGCTCTCAAACTTTTTGTGAACTCTTTCCCATACATATCATTGCCACATGACAAAATTCAACTCAATTTGGCTAGTAAATATTTCTTGGCTAATTTCCAAAGTTTCTAGTCAGCTGGAAGCTTAATGAAGGAAGTGCTAGCTAGGAGTATCCAAATGAGTTGAAATTTTGTAAGCACCTTCATATGCTCAAATTAACACTCCCGACAAAATTTGAGAGCACAACATCAATTCTTTACTTCTGGTCATATTTTTTTGTTGTGAAGCAACTATATTTTATATTGCTTCATAATTGCTGAAAATTTACCAGAACATTCTCCTACCCACATAACACCTCTCCAACAAATTTGGGCTCATTTCATCTAGCCATTTATCCTTAGTTATTTTTCTAAAATTCTGTCCAGTGGGATGCTGTGTGAAGGAAGTACCATTTTGGTTTATCCAAATGGTATGAAATTTATACAGTGTCTTCATATGCCTAAATAACTAGACTCCTCCAAATTTCAGCTCAATCCAAGCCAGTATATGAGTGCCACTTCAAGATTTGCAATTCTGGACAGTGTGGTCATTTGAACTGCAAGTGCTAGCTAAACTCCTCCATTTGGGCTGAAACTTGGCCACAAGACTCATCTTAGTGTACGATCACAACATGCCAAAGATCAGAGCCAATCTCCAGTCGAGCCTTCCTCACCACGCCACAAACACCTTCCTGTTCCAGACAAAACCTGCAAGCTGTGGTCAACTCACGTGCCACTATGCTCGTTTCTTTCCTCTTTGACCTCATCTGTTGAATGACCGATCGAGTTGACACGGTGGGGTTGACCAGAACACGTGGCAACATCGCGTCCACGCGGTGACCGCCGCCCTGGCATGCCATGGACGTGAGCTGCGTGCTTGTCAGCTCGGGCCCCTCCTCTGCTCGTCGTTTCCGCGTGTATCATCGTGTCCAACAGCTCCCCCTCGCCGTCCTCTTTGCTCTGGAACCCACTCCCCCTCTCGCGTCCCCTCCTTCACGGTGCAGCAGCCGCGCCTGTGACCTGCCTCCTCTGCTCCTCCCTGGTCCGGTCGCCTGCGAGCTCCCGAGCCTTCGCGAGCTCGCCTGAACCTTCTCCGCCCCTCCGTGATCGCTCTGGATGCCTCTCCTCTCCTCCAGGCGTGCTCCCGAAGCTCCGGGACGCCGGCGCACGCATCGCCACGGCCGTGCTCAGCCACCCTCGTCGCCGTGGCTATATAAAGGCCCCCGAGCCCCTCTCGACTGGACCATCCTCCTCCCCTCGCTCCCCTACGCCTCACCAGAGTCCGAGGACCCCTCCTCGCCGCTTTTGGTCGCCACGGCCGCCGGAGAGCCTCGGTTAAATTCCGGCGAGCCCAGGCTCCTCTCCACCTCCTTCCACCACCAGAAGATCCCCTACTCTCCGGCGCTCCTCCCCATCCCCTCCACTCCTCGCCGGAGCCCTTGAGGCCATGTTCCCCAGGATCAACCGCCGCCGCCGAGCTCTCTGATTCCCTAGCCGCCGCGGCTGGAGACCTCCCCGATGTTCGTTCTCTCTCTGGATAGGTGCGTCGCTCTGCTCCGAACTCGCCGGTGGTCTCAGCTCCACCGGAAACGACCGGAGCTGCCCGCGCCAATCACCGGCGCCCGCCTCTGTCCACTGCCGCGGCAGGCCCCCTCAGCCCTTCCCGCGCTCGGCCGAGCCCCTTCCCGGATGCGGTGCTCGCTGGCGCGCCCATCCGTCCCCTCGCTGGCCGGAGTAGCTCGTCGGAGCAGCTGCTCCCTCCACCGGCCGCACCCTGCCGGTCTCCTCTGTCCCCTCTGTCGGGAGGAAGAAGAAGGGAATGAGGAGGAGAGAGAGAAGCCGCGCGGGCCCCACCTGTCAGCGCCCCAAGGCCGGCCCCGCACCTGCCACGTCAGTTAAGTGGAAGCGTACTCCACTGGAGTACATTTTCCCCGCTGCGAAGGCGTATTTCCCAGAAGGCGCGATCTGTTTTGCAGCTAGGGACTTGTTTGTGAATATTCTTGTTACAAATAGGTCCCTAAACTTCATCTGGTCATAACTTTTTGCTCGTGACTCCGATCGAGGTGAATCAAAAGCCTACTTCTTCATCTCGTCGAGCCCGTTCCGTTGGTACCATTTTCATCATGTGTCTCCATAGTGAAAATGACCATTTTGCCCTTGCCCGTAAACAGACCCCTCCGGGAGAGAACTGTTTCCGGCAATTGTATCCGCAGATTCTCCGCACTTCTCCTCGACGGTTCCTTCATCCCCAGGCAAGCCACGACAGCCACTTGCATGATGGATTTGTAGTAGCTATGGTTTCCTACTTGAAAAATTATTTAATGTGTGCCTGTTAATATGTCTGAGAATACTGTATATGCTCATGTGCTATGCTTATCTTTACATTCTGTCCATGTGCATCTTGCTAGTTATCAAATAGTCGTTGGTAGCATTATGCTCATGGTTAATACGGGCAGTAGTTCATGCCAAGATGATGACATGTCTGCATGTTTCTTTATCAGTTGTTATGGTTCATCCTGTTATCATGACTCAGCACATCATCATTCAAATTTAACCGGATGTTAATCGAACTTGAACACCTGTTGGCTGAGTCATAGTGCAGACCGAATCGAGCTCACCAGTGCAACCACACTTGCTGGGATGGGGCAGCCCTAATTCGGTCTATTGTCATGCCTCTCGCCGGTACCTCCAACTAGGGAAGGTTATGAGTGCGTGCTACCCTGATCAGGTAGGCGGCTATAACCTTGTGAACCCAGTTTTGGTATTGAGCTCAGGTCCCCGTTTGGGACAGTTTTGTTTGGCCATGACGGTGGCAGGTGTTGGAAGGACACAGGGGTCACCCATGACATAGCCCAAAGGGGAGTTTGTCGGAGTGGCCGGGAGAGTGCCATGCAATAGATTGGGTTTTGCCGGAACGTCGTTGGTCCACCCGAATGGGAGCACGAGGCCATGAGTTCCGTCGTGTGGGTACAGTGTACTAACCTCTGCAGAGTGTATAATCTATCGATAGCCGCGTCCTCGGTCATGGGCACAGTTCATAGTAGGACACACTATGGGTCAACAGTATAATAATCTTGCTATAACAATCCTGTTCGATGAGAAAGAAGTAAGTTGATCTTTATGTGATCGCGAGAGGATCACCGTGGTATGGAGGATACCGACGTTGGTTAATCGTGATCACGCGAGGATCACCGTGGTATCATGGATACCGGATTTGGTTGATAGTGTTATGTGGTGATCTCGGGTAAAGACCAAGCTCCTTGTGATCATGTTATCACTACGGAATTGTAATACCAAGTTTGGTTGGTCCCGAGGTTATCATGTGACGCACTCGAGGGTAAGTTCTTACATGTGGTGGTTACGAGGTAATCCCGAATAGAGTAAGTTGCATCATGATAGTTTTAACCTATTGCATGTAGTGATATCCTGCTCATATGCCATGCTGTTGCTTGTCTTGACTGCTTTGGTTGCTGTGAGCTTGCGAGTACATTCAAAGTACTCACCTGGCATGTCATGCAAGTTTGCAGGTTATGCCATGATTGCTTGCTTGTCAAGGATTCCGAGTTTGTGAGCTAGGATACGTGTTCCAGCCAGAGTCCCTGCAGAGTGGAGTCCATCACCGCCGCTGTTGTTCCGCTGCCGAGCGTTACTCCGCTTCCTCGAGTTGTTCCGCTGTTAGCATAGAGCTACCCTGGGCAGGCGTAGTATCGCCGTGCCGATGTAATCCTTGTACCCTTGTAACCTTATTCATAGTAATAAAGAGCTGATTTGTTCTATGCCAACAGTGCCGTATTCCAGAAGACTTGTCTCTGGGCTGGAATACGGGGCGTTCCGGTTTCCTCTGAGCCGGGGTGCCACAGCATCTCTTGCTTCAGGAGCCGGCACTCCCGAGTGGAGTGTTTGGGCAAAATTAAATTGCCCTCCTCATCTTTCTTCGTATGGATCTGGCAAGGTTGGTCAAGGATGTTGCTCTTCCTGGTGACTTGCTTTTTTCCCTTCCAATCTTTCTTCTGCTTTTGGGAGCTCTTTTTGCCTTGGTCGGCCAGAGCCGCGGCCTCGGCGCTCCCTCCAGCATCCGCCTTTCGCTTGCGCTTCTTGCCCTTGTTTTCCAACTGATGAGCATCGCCTGCCCGGCTTTTGCCACTTCCCAGTCGATCCTCCTCTTCACCGTTGGCATGCCAGTTGGCTATCTCCATAGCCCGACTGAGAGTCGGGGTCTCAGTTCAGTCGAACTTCATGTTCAGCTCCCGGTACCTAACTCCGGCCTTGAAGGCACAGATCGCCTGGTGCTCGGTGATGTTCTCCACCGTATTGTGTAGGGTGGTCCACCGCTGAGTAAACTCTCGGAGAGTCTCATTCTGATTTTGCATGCAGTGTTGCAACTCGGCTAGGCCACCCGGCCTCTTGTAAGTGCCTTCAAAAGTCTTGACGAATACTCTCGCTAGGTCGTCCCAACAGAATATGTTGCCTGGCGGGAGATGAGTAAGCCAAGCCCGAGCAGAGCCTTCTAGCATCAGCGGAAAATGTTTCATGGCCACATTGTCATTGCCGCCGCCGATCTTGACTGCCACTCGGTAATCTTCTAACCATATCTCGGGCTTGGACTCGCCAGTGAATTTACTGATCCCCGTGGCTAACCTAAAGTTGTTGGGAATCTCAGCCGTTCATATGTAACGGCTAAAGCACTCGAGACCTGATGGTACGAAACCACTCGGTACATCGTGATCTTGGCCTTCTCGCAGGGCCTGGCCTCTGTCGACCAGGTTCTGAGCGATAACGGATCTCGCGTCGAACTGCGGGTCTCGAGTGTCTCTTGATGGACGAGAAGGACTCGGCCTGCAGTCGCTGCCATGTGTCCGTCTATCATCGTAGGGCTGGCGCCCGTACACGACATCCCGTGGTGGAGGCATCAGGGCACGATCGTAGTCGTCGTTATGCTGAGGCGATGCAACTCGATCGTGCCTTTGATCTTCGTGACGATCTCCGGAGGAAGAAGTGGCTCGGCGCCCGCTTGAGCCGAATGGGCTATGAGCCAACTGGATGGTCTCCGCACGCATGGATGCGCTTTGGATCCGGTCTCTAGACTGGGACACTGCCACATTCTACGATAGCGCTTTCTTGAGGAGCACCTGGATCTGACAAATCCCTTCTCTGGCCGAAGTGCCAGAGGGCTGGATGGAATCCGCGATTCGAGTGGCGGCTGCTAAATTTTGAAGCGGAGTACTAAGGACTTGGTACTTACGAGGTTGGTCACTCGAGTCGAACCGGCATTTGTGCCGACTGGAGCTGGGCTGACGGTGCTCGCATTCGTCCAGCTCCCTTTGAAGCCGTTCGAGGCGATCGCGTTTGGCCAGAGTGGCCAGGCGAGTCGACTCCATGGCTAATGCCTCGGGTGTCGTCCGTGTGATGGGGTGTTGAGGAGCTGGTCGTTCCTGCGATGGAGCTCGTCCCGCTGCTCCCGGGTGAGAGCTTTGGGCACGTAAGGCTCATGGCCCACAGTCCCGCCGTCAGTGTTGCCGTGTGATGCTCCTACGTGATCACCCTGAGCGTCCATGAACCCAGGGGGCGCATGGCGCTCAGAGTTGTCCGCCATGAGAATTTCGGCAGTGGATTCGATGCTTTCGCACCTGGACTCCTCAGAGGAATCGCCGAATGATCCACAGGAGAGGTCGAGGGCGGGTTTGTCGAACTTGAGTGCCGCCACATGTTCAGCCGCAGACTGGGTGGCTACAGCGTGCTTGATCCAGCGCGGCAGTCGTGAGCGTCCAGAACGCTTGCGGCGACGCGTGATGGTGGGGCGAGTGGCCACTCGGTACGGAGCCGAGGGCAGTCGGAGAAGGACTCCGAAGGTCGATGTGCGGAAGTGCATCGCGCCACAGATGGGCAACGCCTCCATGTCCAGCGGGGCCTCGCGGAGCCATGCTGAGTCATCAACGATGAAGGAGAGAGCCCCGAAACGGATTTCGCCGCCGACTAACATGATGATGAAGAAAAACACCTACGCCGTGAAACTTTGCTAGACGCCTAGCCCCATGGTGGATGCTAACTGTCGAGGTTATGATCCTGACAATGAGTACTAGGGGTACGAATAAGGGGCAGAGACTAGCTATGGCCCAGATGTAACACTCGGTGTTTAATGAGTTCGGGCCCCTCTCAGTGGAGGTAACAACCCTACGTCTCGTGCCCTGAGGCTTGCTTTGTTTTGAGGGGTGTGATTACAGAGATTGAACGTGCCTGGCTATGGAGAGGGGTGCGGCTTATATAGAGTGCGCTACAGCCCCATGTCTCCCATGCCGCAATGGCATTAACTGTCATTGAATGAGTCAGTTACTAGTGTAATGAGCCTCTACTATAGGAGTTACACGTAACGGTAGCTATAACTCTGTTTAGTGGATGACTTAGGATTCCTCGACCGTTGCAGCTCCCACGACGTCTTCCTGTCCTCTATGTCCGAGTGGTGGTCCATCAGCCGAGTGACGTGTGATCGTCCAAGTGCTGCAGAGCCGTCCGAGTGAACTTCCTGATGTATGCATCCGAACGTTGGCATGGTCCAGGGACGTACCTATGATGATGATGGGCCCCATGTGGGTCCCAAATGATGGGTCCTTGACCCTACCTATAATAGGTGACCATATTAGGCCCCACGGTCCTTCCCTCGTGCACTTACTTGGCTCCCAATTTGTATTCTGGGCTGAAAAAATCTCCAAAAAGTTTCGCTGCGTTTGGACTCCGTTTGATATGGATATTCTGCGAAGTAAAAAACAAGCAAAAAACAGCAACTGGCACTAGGCACTATGTCAATAGGTTAGTCCTAAAAAATGATATAAAGTTGCTATAAAATGAATATAAAACATCCAAGAATGATAATATAACAGCATGGAACAATCAAAAATTATAGATACATTGGAGACGTATCAACCAGCCACTGGCGGAGCCCTCGATCTGCGCGGCCTCGGGGATCAAGGCATGGATTGAAGCAGACGACTGCCTCCTCCCATGCTTCTTGTTGGTGCTCTCCCTCCCGCCTCCGTTAACTCCCGCTACCTCGCGTGCCCATCCATCTGTGCCGCCGCCATGGCAATGCAAAGGGGAGAAGAGGCGGCCTACGACACGACGTCCCGATAGAAGGAGGACCTTCAAGGAACTCCGGACGAACGCAACTATAGCTAGGAAGAGGCGAACAAGCCATGATCGAGGGTGAATATGAAAAGCATGTGGAGAAGGAAGAAGAGATCGTGTGTACGGATTTCGATTATCAATTACCAAATCTGGTTACGATGATTGATCTCGATTGATTCGATTGAATCAACACTTGTCAGTTCATAGCAAGCTAGTCTATCTAATCTAATCAATCTATATTCATAACGTTTTGCTTCCTTCCGCATCACGTTCACAACTTTCCTGCCTTGTTTTGGCGGAAACTGATCTTGTATGATTTGTAGAGATCAATCTATCAATAATTCCATATACCCTGCATGGTTAGGGATATATTAGGAAAGCATGGTCAGGGATAGGAAAGCGTGGTCAGGGATTGATGGTTTTTTGTGGTGTTTTTCTCCCTTGTTTTTTGCCTACCGGTTTATCAGCGGAGATGAAAAAAATCGGTGGGGATGGTATCGTTCGGTGGGGGAGGCTAGCGAGACGAAACGACAACGGACTCCCCCTTTAGGAGTAGAGAAGATTTGGCAAGACAATGCAGTGATGTACTACTTCGCAATAGAAGACTTGGTAGTTTAATCCTGTCCACCTTACTACTAAACTGGTTCACCAAAATGAGTTTCATGTACTACATGCTAAACCTTTTATGTGTCTGCTTGTTTCTTCTTTTAGAATGCTGACAGAATATTGGGGAAGAGTACCTTATTAAGCAATGGTAAAGGAAGTAATGCAGATAAGGTTCAGGATAGTGAGACATCCTTGTTGGTCTCCAACAAAGCTGATAAAACAACTGAGGAAAACTATCCTGAAGACAGTGAGACAACCCCAAAGTCCTGTCTTGATGTAGTGTTCGAGTTACTGGACACTATCACTGGCACAAGCGCTTAGAACTCACTGTCTGAATCACTTTGGTTTCTTGAGTCTCAACCAAAAGCTGAAAGACATTGATCAGCTGTGCTGCGACAAGAAGCCAAAGGACTGAGGAAGTACCAGCAGAATTCAGATGCATACTTTCTGGTGCAACAGCAAGTGCTGAAGGATTTTAGCGCCAAACAAGAGAAAGCGAATAAGCTTGCTAAGTTTATTGCAGCATGGTGGATACCTAGGATAACGTTTCTTGAGCTCTTCTGAAGTTGTTTCAGTTATGGACTTGTTTTGCTTCCGCTTTTATTTGCATTGGTGGCCAAGTTAGACACCCAGTGTATGTAATATGCTGCTTTGTTCCCTATATTTGCACCGGTGGCGAACTTTGAGCCCATTGGATGTAATATGTGTAATGGCCGTAATAGCCTAGCGTAAGTTGCATGCTTATTTGTTTCCTTATTGTCTTGTTTATTTCTTTGCTTGTAGTCACTGGAGTTCTTTTTCCGCAGTTTGCTAGTGTCCACAATAACCTATTTAAAAAAAAACTAGGCCACAATTACCATGGGCAACATACGGACCATTGTAACCATGGTCCTGCTACCCGCTATAGTGACCATGGGCCTCCTACGGGCCATAGGATCCATGGGCCTTCTACGGCCCATAGAATCAATGGGCCTTCTACGGACCATATGATCGATTGGCCAAACACGGCCCGTATAATTCATGGACCAATAATGGACCGCAATATGGGCCTTAAACGGGCTAGAATGGGAATCATATGTTTCTGGGCCGACCATAATGGGCCGTTAATAGGCTGATATGTATAACGGGCTTAATTATCGACAGGCATAACGGGTCAATAATGGTCCGTATTAGATGACGCTATGAAAACGGCCGATGGATTAATGGGCTACAAATGGGCTGACTGTAACCACGAGCTGAATTTCGCCCACAAGCGGAACAGGCCAGTAATGGAACGTAAGTAATCGAATGCTAGAAATGAGCCCAAGAATAAATGGGCCCTTAGAAGGATGAAAGATAACATGGGCTGGAAACGGCTCGATGGAATAATGGGCCGTTAATGGGTATAAAGAGATATACTGTTCATTATGGGCCAGTTTCACCACGGGTCGTTAAAGGGCCCAGAGTTACAAAGGGCCTCATATTGGCCGAAAGATATCATGGGCCATACATGGGCTGGAATCATATTGGACGGCCCAGATGACGCTACTGGGCCTAATTCAGATAGGCCATAATGGGTCGTGAATTAGCAGGCTGTAAATGGGCTATATGCGAACATGCCGTTAACATGCTTTCCGTGGGCCGGCCCGCTACCTTTTGACCTGCTCAAATGGGCCAGCCTTTTGACCTGAATGGGCCACTGTTGGGCCGAGCCATGTGTCAACATATCATAGGCACATCCCGTCCATTCGTTGGATGACATCTATCCCAACGTGGAGTTGACACGTGGTTCTTTCGGCCAATGAGAATTTTACACATGGAAAATCGCCATTGGTCATTGCTGTTAATGGGTTATCAGATCCAAAACGGGACCCGATAGCTTAACGGCGACCTGTTATGGTGGATTCCATATGTTGGTTACCCTTGATGAAAACACTGCCATGATGTGCCATTTATCGTCATGGAAGTGGACACTTCCGTGATCATAATTTGAGTATTGTCATGGAACACTTCTACGACAGCACATGTATGACTATCTTTATTCTGTCATAAAATTATCATGGATGTACATGCATGACAGAAAACATGACCTACTATGACAAACACGTATCATCACGGAAGTCTTCTTTTTTGTAATAACTCTTTTGTTTCTGCTTATGTATGCATTGCTTAATATTACCTGCTACTTTATCATATTGTTCACCTCTTAGACTCCAAGTCATGTCCAAATTAATGTTCAAACTTGAGTTTTAAAATGCTTGTGGGGCACATATCGAGGCAGCAATGAATAGTATCTCTATCTATTATTTAGTTCACCTAGGGTATGTCTATGGTGTTCATCTTGGGTGGGAAACAAACAGTAAAGCAATCATCATCTGTCTTTTTATTAAGTTAAAGCATTCATCAGCCTGCTATCATTATTTTTGGATCTATCCATTGGTTGTTGCCATCACTCTAGATTTCTGCATGCTCTCCTTACATAATCTCACTATATTTTTTCGTATGCATGTCAGATATTGTACACAGTCATGTTGAACATGTAGAGAAAAAGAGAAGAGTTTTGCGCAGCAATACAATGTCATGCAGACATCGCTCCATGGTGGGTGCAATGGCAAACCCTCCCCCTCCTCCAGATTGTAATCCAGAGGAAGATATCTATTCAGAGGCGGATTCAGATGGAGCTAACCACTCCTATTTACCCCCTGAGGTGTTCGCTCTAACTTGGCATGATGATGCTGGTCATATCATGCATATGTTGCCTTGCAGTGCTTAGTTTCGACATCATATATGTCATCTTCTTAGTTTAGACATGTTCTGTAATGCCACCTGATGACCCACAAGTATAGGGGATCTATCGTAGTCCTTTCGATAAGAGTGTCGAACCGAACGAGGAGCAGAAGGAAATGACAAGCGGTTTTCAGCAAGGTATTCTCTACAAGCACTGAAATTATCGGTAACAGATAGTTGTATGATAAGATAATTCGTAACGGGTAACAAGTAACAAAAGTAACTAAGGTGCAGCAAGGTGGCCCAATCCTTTTTGTAGCAAAGGACAAGCCTGGACGAACTCTTATATAAAGCAAAGCGCTCCCGAGGACACATGGGAATTGTTGTCAAGCTAGTTTTCATCATGCTCATATGATTCGCGTTCGTTACTTTGCTAATTTGATATGAGGGTGGACCAGTGCTTGGGTGCTGCCCTTCCTTGGACAAGCCTCCCACTTATGATTAACCCCTCTCGCAAGCATCCGCAACTACGAAAGAAGAATTAAGATAAATCTAACCATAGCATGAAACAAATGGATTCAAATCAGCCCCTTACGAAGCAACGCATAAACTAGGGTTTAAGCTTCTGTCACTCTAGCAACCCATCATCTACTTATTACTTCCCAATGCCTTCCCCTAGGCCCAAATCACGGTGAAGTGTCAGGTAGTAGGCATTCACATAACACCACTAGAGGAAAGACAACATACATCTCATCAAAATACCGAACGAATACCAAATTCACATGATTACTTATAACAAGACTTCTCCCATGTGCTCAGGAACAAACGTAACTACTCACAAAGCATATTCATGTTCATAATCAGAGGAGTATTAATTATCATTAAAGATCTGAACATATGATCTTCTAGTGAATAAACCAACTACCATCAACTACAAAGAGTAATCAACACTACTAGCAACCCACAGGTACCAATCTGAGGTTTTGAGACAAAGATCGGATACAAGAGATGAACTAGGGTTTGAGAGGAGATGGTGCTGGTGAAGATGTTGATGGAGATTGACCCCCTCTCAATGAGAGGATCATTGGTGATGATGATGGCTTCGATTTACCCCTCCCGGAGGGAAGTTTCCCCGGTAGAATAGCTCCGCTGGAGCCCTAGATTGGTTCTGCCTAGGTTCCGCCTCGAGACGGCGGCGCTTCGTCCCGAAAGCTTCCTTCTGATTTCTTTTCTAGGTCAAAACACACCATATAGCAGAAGATGGGCATCGAGGGCCTGCCAGGTGGCCCACAAGGCAGGGGGCGCACCCAGGGGGGTAGGGCGCGCCCTCCACCCTTGTGGATGGCTGATGGCCCCCCTCTGGTGCTTTCTTCGCCCAATTTTTTTTATTAATTTCAAAATGACTCCCCATGAAGTTTAAGGACTTTTGGAGTTGTGCAGATTAGGTCTCTAGTATTTGCTCCTTTTCCAGCCCAGAATTCCAGCTGCCGGCCTTCTCCCTCTTCATGTAAACCTTGTAAAATAAGAGAGAAAAGGCATAAGTATTGTGCCATAATGTGTAATAATAGCCCATAATGCAATAAATATCAACATAAAAGCATGATGCAAAATGGACGTATCAACTCCCCCAAGCTTAGACCTCGCTTGTCCTCAAGAGAAAGCCGAAATCGAAAAATATGTCCACATGTTTAGAGATAGAGGTGTCGATAAAATAAAATACGGACATGAGGGCATCATGATCATCTTTAGAGCAGCAACATATATTGTCATAAAATTTCTTATACCAAAGTAACAATTCATTCACAAGGTAAAGTATGAGTCAAGAACTTCATTGAAACCCAACAAACTATGATCTCAGTCATTGAAGCAATTGCAATTTATCATAACATCGAAAAGAGTCAATTTAAGAGCTTTTCAGCAAGTCCACATACTCAACTATCAACTAGTCTTTCACAATTGCTAACACTCACGCGATACTTATGGGTTCAAAGCTTCAGTCGAACACAGAGAAAGATAGGGGCTTATAGTGTCGCCTCCCAACCTTTTACCTCAAGGGTAATGTCAACAATAATACTTTATGATGACCTACATCCGAGTGGATATATATATATCTGGATCTTTCTCCAACACATAGTGCTTGCCAAAAGGAAAAAAGTGTAAAAAGGAAAGGTGAAGATCACCATGACTCTTGTATAAGGGTAGAATATAAAAGTAAAAGATAGGCCCTTCGCAGAGGGAAGCAGAGGTTGTCATGCACTTTTATGGTTGGATGCACAAAATCTTAATGCAAAAGAATGTCACTTTATATTGCCGCTTGTGATAAAGAACTTTATTATGCAGTCTGTCGCTTTTATTTCTTCCATATCACAAGTTCGTATAAAGCTTATTTTTTTCACACTAATAGATCATACATATTTAGAGAGCAATTTTTATTGCTTGCACCAATGACAACTTACTTGAAGGATCTTACTCAATCCATAGGTAGGTATGGTGGACTCTCATGGCAAAACTGGTTTAAGGGATGTTTGGAAGCACAAGTAGTATCTCTACTTGGTGCAAAGAATTTGGCTAGCATGAGAGGGAAAGGCAAGCTCAACATGTTCGAGGATCCATGACAATATAACTTCTATTTGGATATAAGAAAACATAAACCATTATGTTGTCTTCCTTGTCCAACCTCAACCTTTTAGCATGTCATATTTTCATGAGTGCTCACAATCACAAAAGATGTCCAAGATAGTATATTTGTATGTGAAACCTCTCTTTCTTTATTACTTCCTATTAATTGCAACAATGACCAAAACTATGTTTGTCAACTCCCAACAAATTTTATTCATCATACTCTTTATATGTGAAGTCATTACTCTCCATAAGATCAATATATGATCTCTTTATTTCCTTTTATTTCTTTCTCTTATTTTTATTCCCTTAAGATCATAGAAAGAAAGTAAAGCCCTCAACTCAAAACTACTCTTTATTATATATAGCTCACGGACTCGATTACAAAGAGGGAACATAAAGCAAAACTCAAAGCTAGATCTTACTAAAACTTTATTCTACTAGATCAAGATATAACCAAAAGGATCAAACTAAGAAAAACGATAGAAGTAAAGGTGTGATAGTGTGATACGATATCGGGGCACCTCCCCCAAGCTTGGCAGCTGCCAAGGGGAGTGCCCATACCCATGCATTTATGTCTCTTTCTTCGGAGGCGGTGATGATGGAGTTGTTGATGATGAAATTTTATCCTCCGTCTTCCAAGGCATAGGTTCACCATCGTAAAAAGATGAACGAGTCTCCGGGATCCTCAAATCTGCAGCCAAACTCATCCTCTTAAATCTATATTCATACTCACAGTTTTGGTTCTGCAGGTCATAGATCTGGGCTTGGAGATGCTCGATTTTCTCATGAAGCTAGAAGATGGCCTCCCCAATGTTATCGGCAACCAGCTTGTGACCACTAGTAAATTCAGCGATCATCATGTGGTTGGCGTTGAGTCTGCATTCCACCATCCCTTGGCACTTGAAGACTTGCTGCTCCACTCCTTTGAGCCTTGTCTCCACGCTTTCGGTCTTCTTAGACCCTTCGGTATCACAAATGTGCAGCACCCCCTCACGTAGCTCAATGGTTTGAGGGTGTTGCAGCACCTCCGCGAGATAAGGGTTGATGACCTTATCGAAAAACTTGTCCTTGGGGGCGCTTGGAGACATCATGGCGATTTGGATCTGTCAGAAAAACAGCTCAAAACAAGAACAGGAGATAAGCCATGGTACGGTGTTCAAAATCTTCAGGAGATTATATAATGAATTTTTACTGACTAAAAGAAGTATTGTGCAAGAAAACGGAGTCCGGAGGGCACACGAGGTGGCCACAAGGTAGGGGGCGCACCTAGGGGGTTAGGGCGCGCCCTCCACCCTTGTGGTCTCCTCGTGCAACTTTCGGACTACTTTTAATTTTCCTAATTTTTTAAATATTCCAAAACGGTGAAAATTTATCATTGGAAACGTTTTGGAGTCGGTTTACTTACCGCACCACATACCTATTCCTTTTCGGAGTCTGAAACGTTCTGGAAAATGTCCCTTATGTACTCCTCTGGTGTTACAGTGTCAATTACATTGGTCTCAACATTTATGGGATTACCTGAGATATAATGTTTGATTCTTTGACCGTTTACCACCTTTGGCGTTGTTGATTTTTATGGCACCGGAACGACAGACCTCCTCGATAATGTAAGGACCTTCCCATTTACAGAGAAGCTTTCCTGCAAAAAATCTTAAATGAGAGTTGTATAGCAAAACATGATCACCTACATTAAACTCACGCTTTTGTATCGTTTTGTCATGCCATCTTTTAACTTTTTCTTTAAACAACTTGGCAATCTCATAGGCTTGGGTTCTCCATTCATCAAGCGAGCTTATGTCAAATAACCTCTTCTCACCGGCGAGTTTGAAATCATAGTTGAGCTCTTTGATTGCCCAATAAGCTTTGTGTTCTAGTTCAAGAGGTAAGTGACAAGCCTTTCCATAAACCATTTTATATGGAGACATACCCATTGAGTTTTTATAAGCGGTTCTATAAGCCCATAATGCATCATCAAGTTTCTCAGACCAATTCTTTCGAGATCTATTAACAGTCTTTTGCAAAATCAATTTAATCTCTCTATTGCTCAATTCTACTTGACCGCTAGACTGAGGATGATATGGAGATGCAATTCTATGGTTAACATCATATTTAGCAAGCATTTTACGGAAAGCACCATGAATAAAATGTGAACCACCATCAGTCATCAAATACTAGGGACTCCAAACCTCAAAAAAATTAACTTCTTTAAGCATCTTAATAGAAGTGTTATGATCAGCACTACTAGTTGGAATAGCTTCTACCCACTTAGTAACGTAATCAACAACAACTAAAATATGTGTATACCCATTAGAGGAAGGAAAAGGTCCCATATAATCAAAGCCCCAAACATCAAATGGTTCAATAACGAGTGAATAATTCATAGGCATTTCCTGACATCTACTAATATTACCAATTCTTTGACATTCTTCACAAGACAAGACAAACTTACGAGCATCCTTGAAGAGAGTAGGCCAATAAAAACAGGATTGTAATACCTTGTGTGCAGTCCTATCTCCAGCGTGGTGTCCTCCGTAAGACTTGGAGTGGCACTTGCATAGGATCTGTTCCTGTTCATGCTCAGGTACACAACGTCTAATAACACCATCTACTCCTTCTTTATAAAGATGTGGGTCATCCCAAAAATAATGTCTTAAATCATAGAAAAACTTTTTCTTTTGCTGGTATTTGAAACTAGGTGGTATAAATTTAGCAACAATGTAATTAGCATAATCATCATACCACAGAGTATTATGAGAAGCATTTATGACAGCTAATTGTTCATCAGGAAAGCTATCATCAATAGGCAGTGGGTAATCAAGAACATTTTCTAACCTAGACAAGTTGTCTGCAACGGGGTTCTCAGCTCCCTTTCTATCAATAATATGCAAATCAAATTCTTGTAGCAAGAGAACCCATCTAATAAGTCTAGGTTTAGCATCTTTCTTTTCCATAAGATATTTAATAGCAGCATGATCAGTGTGAACCGTTACTTTGGAATCAACAATATAAGATCTGAACTTATCACAAGCAAAGACAACTGCTAGAAATTCTTTTTCAGTAGTAGCATAATTTCTCTGGGCACTGTCTAGAGTTTTACTAGCATAATGAATAACATTCAATTTCTTATCAACTCTTTGCCCTAGAACAGCACCAACAGCATAATCACTAGCATCACACATGATTTCAAAGGGTAAATTCCAATCAGGCGGTTGAACATTAGGTGCAGAAATCAAGGCTTTCTTAAGCATTTCAAATGCTTCTACACAATCATCATCAAAGACAAAAGGAACATCTTTTTGCAAGAGATTAGTGAGAGGCCTAGAAATTTTAGAGAAGTCTTTAATAAACCTCCTATAGAAACCAGCATGACCAAGGAAACTTCTTATACCTTTGATATCTTTAGGACACGGCATCTTTTCAATAGCATCTACTTTAGCTTTATCAACTTCAATACCTCTTTCAGAAATTTTATGCCCCAAGACAATACCTTCATTAACCATAAAGTGGCACTTCTCCCAATTCAAGACAAGATTAGTTTCTTCACATCTCTGCAAAAATCGATCAAGGTTGCTTAAGCAATCATCAAAAGAAGTTCCGTAAACGGAGAAATCATCCATGAAAACCTCAACAATCTTTTCACAAAAATCAGAGAATATAGCAGTCATACATCTTTGAAAGGTAGCAGGTGCATTGCATAAACCAAAAGGCATACGTCTATAAGTAAAGGTACCGAAAGGGCAAGTAAAAGTGGTCTTTTCCTGATCATCTTTTGACACAGGTATTTGAGAAAAACTAGAGTAACCATCTAGAAAGCAAAAATTTGTATGTTTGGATAGTATTTCTAGCATTTGATCAATAAAAGGTAGAGGGTAATGATCTTTTCTAGTAGCTTTATTTAATTTGTGAAAATCAATTACCATTCTATAACCTGTAACAATTCTTTATGGAATCAATTCATTCTTATCATTTGGAACAACAGTAATACCTCCCTTCTTAGGGACACAATGAACGGGACTTACCCATCTACTATCAGCAATAGGATAAATTATACCTGCCTCCAGAAGCTTTAGTATTTCATTTCTAACCACTTCTTTCATCTTAGGATTTAACCGTCATTGGTGATCAACAACTGGTTTAGCATCATGCTCCAAATTAATTTTGTGCTGACATAGAGTGGGACTAATGCCCTTAAGATCATCAAGAGTATATCCAATAGCGGCATGGTGCTTCTTCAGAGTTTTCAATAATTTCTTTTCTTCATGCTCTGAAAGGTTAGCACTAATAATAACAGGATATATCTTCTTTTCATCAAGATAAGCATATTTCAAAGTATCAGGTAATTGTTTAAGCTCAAACACGGGATCTCCCTTGGGTGGAGGAGGATCCCCAAGGATTTCAACAGGCAAGTTGTGTTTCAAAACAGGCCCTTGATTAAAAAATATTTCATCTATTTCCCTTCTTTCATTCATGAACATATCATTTTCATGGTCTAGCAAATATTGTTCCAAGGGATCAGTAGGAGGCACGGCAATAGAAGCAAGACCAATAATTTCATCCTTACTAGGCAATTCTTTATCATGGGGTTGTCTACGAAATTTAGAGAAATTAAAATCATGAGACATACCCCCTAAACCAACAGTAACAATATCTTTCTCACAGTCTATCTTAGCATTAACAGTATTCAAGAAAGGTCTACCAAATATAATGGGACAAAAGTCATCTTGTGGGGAAGCAAGAACAAGAAAATCAGTAGGGTATTTTATTTTCCCACACAAGACTTCAACATCTCTAACAATCCCAATTGGTGATATAGTATCTCTATTGGCAAGCTTAATAGTAACATCAATATCCTCTATCTCAGCAGGTGCAATATCATTAATAATTTCTTGATATAAGGTATAAGGAATTGCACTCACACTAGCACCCACGTCACATAAGCCATGATAACAATGATCTCCTATTTTAATAGAAACAACAAGCATGCCAACAACAGGTCTATGTTTATCTTTAATATCGGGTTTAGCAATTCTAGCAGCTTCATCACAGAAATAAATAACATGCCCATCAATATTATCAACCAAGAGATCTTTAACCATAGCAATGCCAGGTTCAACTTTAATTTGTTCAGGGGGTGTAGGTGTTCTAGTATAACTCTTACGAACCACAGTTGAAGCTTTAGCATGATCCTTTATTCCAACAGGAAAAGGTGGTTTCTCAATATAAGCAGTAGGAACAATAGGATCAACATTATAAGTAATAGTTTCTTCTTCAACTTTAATAGGTTCAACTACTTTAGCTTCAATGGGAGGATGATATTTAAACCACTTCTCCTTAGGGAGATCAACATGAGTAGCAAATGATTCACAGAAAGAAGCTACTATCTCAGAGTCAAGTCCATATTTAGTGCTAAAATCACGAAAAGCATCGATATCCATAAAATATTTAACACAATCAAACTTAAGGTTTATACCTGACTCCTTACCTTCGTCGAGTTCCCAATCTTCAGAGTTGCGTTTAATTCTTTCCAATAAATCCCATTTGAATTCAATATCCTTCTTCATAAAAGAACCAGTACAAGAAGTATCGAGCATGGATCGATCATTATGAGAAAGCCGAGCATAAATTTTTTGAATAATAATTTCTCTTGAGAGCTCATGATTGGGGCATGAATATAACATTGACTTAAGCCTCCCCCAAGCTTGAGCGATACTTTCTCCTTCACGAGGCCAAAAATTATAAATATAATTCCGATCATGATGAACCAGATGCATAGGATAAAACTTCTGATGAAATTCCAATTTCAATCGATTGTAGTTCCAAGTCCCAATATCATCGCATAGCCTATACCATGTCAATGCCTTCTCCTATAAAGATAAAGGGAAGACCTTCTTCTTGGCTTCATCCCTGGGCAAACCTGCAAGCTTAAATAATCCACAAACTTCATCCACATAGATTAGATGCATATCAGGATGTAGTGTTCCATCTCCTGTATAAGGATTAGCTAGTAGTTTCTCTATCATACCCGAAGGAATTTCATAATAAATATTTTTAGTAGGTGCAGTAGGTTGAGGGGCAAATCTTTTCTCTTCCTGTCGGGGTGAAGATACCCTGAACAAACCCCTCAAAGGATTATTTTCCATAGTAACAAGTAACAGTAAATTTGAGCACACTATATAAATGTTTCCTTACCAAATTCCACTTACCAAAGGCGCTTCACTCCCCGGCAACGGTGCCAGAAAAGAGTCTTGATGACCCACAAGTATAGGGGATCTATTGTAGTCCTTTCGATAAGTAAGAGTGTCGAACCCAACGAGGAGCAGAAGGAAATGACAAGCGGTTTGCAGCAAGGTATTCTCTGCAAGCACTGAAATTATCGGTAACAGATAGTTGTATGATAAGATAATTCATAACGGGTAACAAGTAACAAAAGTAACTAAGGTGCAGCAAGGTGGCCCAATCCTTTTTGTAGCAAAGGACAAGCCTGGACGAGCTCTTATATAAAGCAAAGCGCTCCCGAGGACACATGGGAATTGTTGTCAAGCTAGTTTTCATCATGCTCATATGATTCATGTTTGTTACTTTGATAATTTGATATGTGGTTGGGCCAGTGCTTGGGTGATGCCCTTCCTTGGGCAGGCCTCCCACTTATGATTAACCCCTCTCGCAAGCATCCGCAACTATGAAAGAAGAATTAAGATAAATCTAACCATAGCATGAAACATATGGATCCAAATCAGCCCCTTACGAAGCAACGCATAAACTAGGGTTTAAGTTTCTGTCACTCTAGCAACCCATCATCTACTTATTACTTCCCAATGCCTTCCCCTAGTCCCAAATCATGGTGAAGTGTCATGTAGTCGATGTTCACGTAACACCACTAGAGGAAAGACAACATACATCTCATCAAAATACCGAACGAATACCAAATTCACATGATTACTTATAACAAGACTTCTCCCACGTCCTCAGGAACAAATGTAACTACTCACAAAGAATATTCATGTTCATAATCAGAGGAGTATTAATTATCATTAAAGATCTGAACATATGATCTTCGACCGAATAAACCAACTAGCATCAACTACAAGGAGTAATCAACACTACTAGCAACCCACAGGTACCAATCTGAGGTTTTGAGACAAAGATCAGATACAAGAGATGAACTAGGGTTTGAGAGGAGATGGTGCTGGTGAAGATGTTGATGGAGATTGACCCCCTCTCGATGAGAGGATCGTTGGTGATGACGATGGCTTCGATTTCCCCCTCCCGGAGGGAAGTTTCCCTAGCAGAACAGCTCTGCCGGAGCCCTAGATTGGTTCTGCCCAGGTTCCGCCTCGAGATGGCGGCGCTTCGTGCCAAAAGCTTCCTTCTGATTTTTTTTCCAGGTCAAAACACACCATATAGTAGAATATGGGCATCGGGGGCCTGCCAGGTGGCCCATAAGGCAGGGGGCGTGCCCTCCACCCTTGTGGATGGCTGGTGGCCCCCCTCTGGTGCTTTCTTCTCCCAATATTTTTAATTAATTCCAAGATGACTCTCCGTGAAGTTTCAGGACCGTTGGAGTTGTGCAAAATAGGTCTCTAGTATTTGCTCCTTTTCCAGCCCAGAATTCCAGTTGTCGGCCTTCTCCCTCTTCATGTAAACCTTGTAAAATAAGAGAGAAAAGGCATAAGTATTGTGCCATAATGTGTAAGAACAGGCCATAATGAAATAAATATCAACATAAAAGCATGATGCAAAATGGACGTATCACCACCTGTTTAGTTTCTATATCATATATGTGAGTTATGCAATCTCATCTTTTTTAGCCAGCCATAATATATGTGAAATATGCAATGCAATCTTGTTTAGCCATGCATCATATATTTGAATAATATCTTGTCATTCCTTTTTAAAATTACATTTCCATTTGTCGACAATGTTTGTACATTCAACTACTCTTCCCGTGAATCAGCCATTTGAGTGGGTGATGGAAAAATCTGGAGTGAAAACAAGGTCTTCAGAGCAGACAGTGCTACTTTCAAAGCAGATCTCTTGCTGGGTCTAGATAGCTCCTCAGAGATGGATTCAAAGATAGATAACCAGTCCTATTCCCCCACCAAGGTGTATGCTCTAACTTGGCAAAATTATACTGCTCATATCATGCATATGGTGTCTTTCATTGCATAGTTTAGACATCATATACACAATATTCAACACCATGTTCTTAGTTCAGACATCATATATGTGAATGCCATCTGCATAGTATATAAATCACATATGTGAATTATATCATGCGACCCTGATTACTTAGATAACATGTATGTGAATTATGTCAGCGAACATGTTTACTAAAGACATCATAAAATTACCTCATGCCATCCTATTTAGTTAGTCATCATATCTTTGAATTATGTCATGCTATGCTATCCAGTTTGGATAGACATCATATATGTGAAATTATGTCATGCTATACTTTTTATTTAAACAATATATATGTGAACTATTTCATGCCCTATTTTTTCCACACTATCTATTGCATCTATCTCTTATAGAAGGTCTGTACATTCAACTACTTTTCTTGTTTGTCAGCCATTTGAATTGGAGGGGGTGATGGCAGTATCTAGCGGAGTAAAAACACGACATTCAACTAAAATAGTGCTACCTCTTGGTGGAGATAGCACTCCGGTTGTACATGCACAAGAACCAACCCTACCACACATAACCCAGACTCTCGCAGATTGTACCCTTACTCCGATGGACAGAGAACCAGCTTCACCCAATCTAACCCCAACCCCAGCAGATAGTAACCCAGTTCCAATTGACACAACACCACCTCCACCATAGAGCTCCCAAACAGGAGCATTTAGTAAGGCAGCTCCGGTGCCCAAAGTGCCAGGACTACGACGGTGAACCCCAACTCCACCAGTTAGTACACATAGTCCCGTGGACGAAGCACAACCAGCCATTCGTAGTTTAGCATCTTTCGCATGTGATGTTGTTAAATCCTATGTGTGTATCTTCCCATCATGAAAATATTATACTGAAGATGAAGTAAAAAGCCAGTTGCAGGTTGTCGGTGTCAAAACTGGCGGATCTCATAGTAGGGGTCCTAAGCTAGGCGTCTTGGAGCGATGGTAACATGGACACAGGATTTTACCCAGGTTCGGGCTCTCTCAAGGAGATAATACCCTACGTCCTGCTTTTGATTGTATTGATATGAGGATAGTACATAGTACAGGTATTTACCATGAGATTGTAGTAATGAATATGAGATTCTCTATTGACTAGCCTGGCCTCGGTTTATATATGCACCGTAGGCCTAGGGTTTAGAGGAGTCCTTGTCTTGTGCGCCAAGTCTTGTGGAATCCTCCTTGTAATCGGCATGGGCTGCCCGAATTGGCCCATTAGTGAATCCTCATGGGGGTCCTCGGCCCGACCCACTGGTCGGGAGACGACGTGGTGAGTACCCCCAAGTCCAGGACACCGTCAGTAGCCCCCTGAACCGGTCTTCAAGTTGAGGACGCTCCTCGGTTCTTCCGAATAATTCTTCATCTTCGATCGTCGGTCTTGAAAACTGGTTCAACAAATCCTCCCATGTCCGAACTTGATGATCACCGAGCTGAATCCGAAGAGTTTACATGTCGGGCATCCGAGGAGCCCCTTTAAGTTATCGGCCTTTATCAATGCCTTGTAAGTTTTTTACGCCACACCTGGGGTTTGAAGTGTTTCTCGTGCGACGGCGCCCTCTTGCGTCCGAGCTCTAATGCCGAACTAAATCCGAGGCATCTTTTCACAGCCGAGCTCCAACACTATTCGGCATTCAAGGTATCCTCTTGCGTCCGAGCTCCAGCGCCGAACTGAATCCGAGGCATCTTTTCACAGCCGAGCTCCAACACTATTCGGCATTCAAGGTATCCTCTTGCGTCCGAGCTCCAACGCCGAACTGAATCCGAGGTGTCTTTTCACAGCCGAGCTCCAACACTATTCAGCATTCAAGGTATCCTCTTGCGTCCAAGCTGCAACGCCGAACTAAATCCGAGGTATCATAGATTACCTTGGCCTCTAAAAATTTGAATGAGTTCATCCGAGCTTAAATGCCAGAGTAGTCTTCTATGGAACGAGCCATTCGAATCCGAGCTTTATGCCGGACCACTTCCAAGCTCCAACGCCGGACTGCATTCGAGTTCTAACGATGGTCAGCATCTGAGGTGTCATAACTACCTCAGTATTTAAAAGATTGAACGAATTCAGCCTAGCTTAATGCCGGAAATGCCCTCTATGGAGCCAGCCACTGGCGCCGAGCTTTATGCCAGACTGCTTCTGAGGTGGTGCACCACCCCAACTGCGGGCTGATTTTTTGTGAATATTTTTGATTGGTGCAATTTATTCTCTGCCGAGATATATAGCCAGTAGCCCTCAAGGTGTGTGCCGGTCTAAAACCCGAGATGCACCTGAAGGATGACATAAGACCGCTGATCCCAGTAGCCCCTGAGACACAGGTTGATTCACAAAACCGGCCAGAGGATCAACTCCTAGCTCGGCAGAATACTTTGGGACACAAAAAGCGGTGTGCACAGTCCTCGAGACTCGGGTTGGGTGCGGCCGACCAACCAAAGGATCATAATCTCCTTGGAAACTATATTGCACTTCAATTTTCTGCATTTGGATTGTTAATGCAGTAGCCCCCGAGAATTGGGTTGGGCAATATGGCCGACCCTAGGATCATACCTCCTCGGGAACTAGTTCAACTGTCATGTATGTGTTGACAATACCGAGGTGGAGTTCAGCAAGAAAGATGCCGAACTGTAGTTTTAGAAAAGTGTTTCACGTCGAACACCTCAACCAAGAGAATGTCCCGCTTCCTGAAAGGAAAACATAACATAGGTGAAAGATGTTATAAGCTCAGAAGACCAAAAAACAAGCGTAAAAAACTTTACGTCTTGATTGAATCAAGCTGTTTTGGTGCCAATACGAAATTGGTCTTAAAATTGTACTTCCGTCATGCTTTGACATGACACATCCGATCTCTAGACTTCAAGTAGGTCAGCCTTCGGCTTCAACCTCCCTATCCCAAAGGCGGAGTGTTTCCCAGGCCAGTTTAGCGAACTAAACGCGAGCGGCTTTAGAGAGAAACCAGGCTACCCGGCTATTGATCATACACCTGAGTCGAGAAAGGAGTGGTAGAAAAAGACTTTGCAACGACTAAGAAGAAAACATCTATTATAAAATGGCTCATATTAATTTAAGAGCCCCCAAGTGACTTGGGTAAAAGAATTTTATGTATAATGATTGTATGTACCGAAGTACTTATATAATATCTGCGTTCGCCCGAACTTTGAACGCGTCTTAACTGACCGTCGGCTTCTCCCTCTTCAGCCAAGGGCTGAAAAGTGTTATCTACTCCGCCTACCAAGAATATCGACGGTGTTTCGGATAACCAGGCAATCAGGCCATGAGGGTGTAACAGACAAAGAGCGCCCAGGGAACTTATGCTATATTACTTATGTAACATAAGAAGCATTTTCAAAGAAAATAGTGCCCCCAATAGTACCTTTCTTTGGACACTCATGATTATTATGAGACTTGTGCAATAGATTTGTGTACGCGTGAGTTCCGTCGTGTGCCGACCATAGTTGAAAACAATAAGAGCGCTAGCTTTCGACTTCACCCGTCTGAGGTACGAGTTCGGATGACCCGGTCGTAACAATCGCAGAGGTGCTCCCTTTACTCCCTAGCCGAACAATCGGGAACGTAGGGGTAAGCACGGGAGCCAGGCAACCCAGCTTTGTGGAACACTTAAGTCAACATGATGCATATTTTGGCATAATACACGAACAAGGAATGGTGCGATACATTAATAATCATATGCAAGAAGAATGGCTTCATAAAGGAAGCCCCCAAGTAAATGGGGTATTTGAATTTGTTTGTAACAAACAAGGTTTTGACAAAGAAAGTTTTTCGCAAACGACTTTTTGTAAAAAAAAGTATAATGCTCGGTCGAACCAAACAAAATTTGAAACTGAAAGTTTTTTGAGCATGAAAGTGACTTAGCTGGTCAATGTGCTCGGTGTGACGTGCGCCGAGCTTGTAGCAGCTCAAGGTCCCAACCCCCAAGCCGGTCTTGACGTACCCGAGCGAAGGGCTCGGCTTGATGAAGTGATAGCACGACAGTGCCGAAGTGCTGAGGCGAAGCCCTCGGTCCAGCCGAGGAGACAGAGTAGTTTCGCAGCATGACAATGAAGCCCCCACGTCAGTCGACGTGTCGAAATAGGTCGGTATGGTGGATGTCAGTTTGATGAAGCGACGACACGATAATGGCGACACAGGGTATCACACCATGGTGATGGTGGAATTTGGTTGATGGAGGCGAGAGGACGACTCCGTACGCCTGCGTGACGCAGCAAAAATTAATTATCTGCACACAAATAGTTCAAGGCAGAAGTAATAATAATAAAATGTTTTAAAACAAAAAATTAAAAATTCCTCCAATTAATTAATTTGAGTGAAACAAATAATTAAAGGAACATGGCCTGGACACGGGGGTCGGCTCGACGGAGTGGAAGCATCAAAGTGTCATTGCAGATCAGAATTTGCCGAACACTGATGTTGTCGGGCCGCTGATAGAAAACCAATCCATCGTATAATGGCGACTGCAAGGGAGACAAGATTGTAGAGCTGCCACAACGAAAATTCCCAAACCATAGAAGACATATTCTGGGATACTGTGCTACAAAAGGCCAACTATGAGCTGAATTATAAAAAAGAAACATATAGGGAGAAAAACAAATCTCCATGATGTATGTTCGGATGTCCTTCTCTCAATGTGGTGACTTGGCACGTACTACCACCGCTTTATGTATGCACAGCTGTACGTGCGCCCTTGAGAAGCCGGTCTAGTTGGAGCTAAGCGGACTATCTTATGGTGACCGTGTTACACAGTCCAAGCCAATTATCTGCGCACATAATATATGGCAAGAAAAAAATAATAAAAAACAAAGGTAATGATAATATACATATATATATTTTTTAAATTCTTCTACTTAGTTAATTTAAGTGAAGCAAATAAGTAAAGGAATATGGCCTGGGCGCCGAGGTGCCTGAACGAAGAGTTCGGTTTGACGAAGTGGAGACGCTACACGGCCGATGTGGCGAGATGAAGTCCTCGGTCCAGTTAACATGGCGAAGCTGTGATCGGCGGATGCCGAAGTCTCATGCAGGTCGGCTGGTGACACCGAAGTCTCATGCCAGCCAAGGTGTGGATGTAGGTCGGCTGGTGACACCGAAGTGGCCGCGTAACACAGTCAAAATCGATTACCTGCACACATAAAACAGTGCAAGCAAAAAACAATAATAATTGAAAGAAAAAATTGCATAATTAATATATGCGAAGCGAATCATGAGGTAAGTTTGGCCTAGGCGCCAAGATCAGTTCGACGAAGTGGTAGCCCGGAGATGTCGATGCAGGTCGCCATGCGCGAGACGACAACATCGGCCTGGTATGATCCGAACTCATTGTGCGGAGGCGTCGATCGGTGCAGGCTGGACGACAATGTCGGATTGCCTAGGTGGCGGCGTGACATAGTCAAGGTTGATTATCTGGCGCAAGGTCAATATCGACATTGGTCGACATGCCGAGGTGACAACAAGAGACTGGCTAGACCGACGCCATGTACGAGGGTCGGAAAAATTTCTCTGCAAAAATAATGCAGCACAAAAGAATAGAAAATATTCTCTGTGTAATAATCTATGTGCTAAACAAATAGCTAAGAAAAATAAAACCTGGACAGCGATGATCGTGGAGGACCGAAGCAAATAAACAAACAATGGTCGAGCTTTGATCGTTGCCCGAAGTAGTGCCAGCTGGACTGCTGGCATTCATCAATACATGAAGTAGTGTTTGTAGATTAGATCACAAGGACCGTGCTTGCAAAACAAGTATTTAATTAGGTTAGAAATACTCTAGGTCTATGCACTTTTCGAAAAGGATTACTAGGAATTGCCAGCGATCGACGAAGAGCTGAAAAAAAGTGAAAAATAATTAAATCTCCCTGTTTGTGTGCTGCCATGGAGCCAAGTCCTAATTAGGGTACTTCTTCCGCACTATCTCTTCGGCTGGATCGCCTGTTGGTCAGATTGAGTCCGGATCCGATGTACCGCCAAGCAGCGGACGCGAACATAGGCCGTACTGCAATCTATATACATACAGCAGTACAAACCTAACAGAAAACATGATGGCACAAATAATTTGCACTACATGTAATTATTAGGAAGAATAGCACCTGAGGATTTGTGAGGCAATCAGCTAGCAATCAGACGTTAGATCCAAATCGATACGGTGCAGAGGTATAGTATCCCACACAGGTAGTAGCAAGCAGTAGTATAGTACTCTTATCTTAATAAAGAAAAGGAAGGATTGATCTCCCTGTGGGTTGCCGCATAGCTGAATTCGTGTTAGCTACGGGCGCTGCTCCGCGTGGACTGTACGCAAATGTGCTCGTCCTCCTCTGCTGGATTCAGGGTGCCCGGAATAATGATGCAGATGTAGCGCAGTGGCAGCCTGATGAAACATGAATTCGCAGGGCGATCTCATTACGGCCACAAATTAGCTAACCTGTGTGGAGAAAATAACACTGGCCAAAGCAATAATTCCCAAGAAAAAATATTATGCATTGAAAGTAATTTGGAGAGATAGCACCTGGTAGTGGCCGGCTAAACCCAAAGCACACAACGCTGATCGAATTTGATGAAAAGCTCAAGTGATGATGTACTCTTGGGAGGCGTGCTCCAATTACTACAAAAGTAGTACTTGATTTTGACAACCATCATGTGGGGTTGTGTTCGGTTCGTACTAGTAGTACTTGGCATCGTACAATTCAATCCATGAGAATTGAGGAGCGCCATCCGAACTGTTTTCTTATTCATTAGTCTTTACGTCTGCACTTGTCTCTCTGATCGATCTCACGTGAAGTGATCCGTGTGCGCACGCCAGCCTGCCTTCGTCGGATCTTGCGCAAAAATCACCGCTGCCAGCGAGCCAAAAATTGATCTGCAAACAGAATAGCAAGGCCGTGGAAACTATTCACAAAGGAATCAATTTATTCCGCGTGAATTCAACTGAAAGATATAACCTGATCATCCCATTGATCCGCGGCGATCACTCAGCAGGCTCTCAATGAAAGCACCAATGTCGGTGTCAAAACCGGCGGATCTCATAGTAGGTTTCCTAAGCTAGACGTCTTGGAGCGATGGTAACATGGACACAGGATTTTACCCAGGTTCGGGCTCTCTCAAGGAGATAATACCCTACGTCCTGCTTTTGGTTGTATTGATATGAGGATAGTACATAGTACATGTATTTACCACGAGATTGTAGTAATGAATATGAGATTGTCTATTGACTAGCCTGGCCTCGGTTTATATATGCACCGTAGGCCTAGGGTTTAGAGGAGTCCTTGTCTTGTGCACCAAGTCTTGTGGAATCCTCCTTGTATTCGGCATGGGCTGCCCGAATTGGCCCATTAGTGAACCATCATGGGGGTCCTCGGCCCGACCCACTGGTCGGGAGACAACGTGGTGAGTACCCCCTAGTCCAGAACACCGTCATAGGTGTTCGTCCAGGAGTTATGTGTAAGCAATGTTATTCATGGCAATTACTTTGCTTTCTCCCATACTTTCTACCTCCATGCTGGTTATAATACATCAAGTGTTCCTATTTTTCTCTATAGAGAAGCACCGATTTGGAAACTCAGGATGAGGTGACCTGTTCTAATACCTCTGCTATCTTCAAGAATGCTTTGTGACAATATCAGAATTACCTAAAGAAAACATATTTCACAGGAAACTCATCAAATTCCCTTACTTTCTCCAAAGACACATTTACGGGACGATGACTAGGAACGTCTTGTTCTGTACTGGTCCAGAACCAAGAATGTGGTAAGGTCTATGAGATCATTTTTTATTTTGAAGTACTATATGCCTACGTCTTACTGTACTCTGTTCGTGTAGAACAAGTGCTTAAACCTGAAGAACAATTGTTCTCATTTAAGATTCCATTGCTATGGTGCTTACTGCTTTGCTCTTGTATCACTGTATTTACTCATACAAACTTATTTTTAAATTGAAGGATCCAATCAAAACTCCAATGGCACAACATGTATGTTTAAACATGTTTCTTTAACTTGTTTGCTCTTCTAAATTGCTCTGTTGATTTCAATTTCAATTGTGTATATAGTTGTCTTCTCACATCATGCACATTACTAGCATCACAACAGAGCCAATAGTGTTGTTGTACTTGTATACCTGTGGTACCCATCTGAAATCTTGTTGTGTCGTGTAGTTTCCCACAATTGTATTCATTCAATGCTGCTTTGTCTTGAACTGATATGATTTGAACAGTTTCTCTATTTTGATTTGGCAAGACAATGAAGTGACCATAGCACATAGATATATGTTTGTTTGATGCTTTTATTATGTACTACTTCGCAATAGAAGACTTGGTAGTTTAATTCTGTCCACCTTACTACTGAATTGGTTCACAAAAATGAGTTTCATATACTACATGCTAAACCTATTATGTGTCTGCTTGTTTCTTCTTTTAGAATGCTAACAGAATATTGGGGAAGAGTACCTTATTAAGCAATGGTAAAGGAAGTAATGCAGATAAGGTTCAGGATAGTGAGACATCCTTGTTGGTCTCCAACAAAGCTGTTAGAATAAATTCGACGCCACCATCGATCTACCGAGAACCAAGCAATCACACGAGGCACGACACCAAGATTTCTTAACAACGTTTACCGAAATGGCTACATCCCGGGGGCATGACTACGGGTGTTCCTCCCCATGACACCGCTACAATGCCGCACCCCGGGCGCCGGCACACGCCACCGACTCCCCCGCATGCCCGTGCTATTATGTTGGCATAGGTTACATCGTGTGTCTACCCCCTCATTATATAAGAGGCCTAGGATATAAGTGTCCTACTTGGACACGACTCCATATCCTATCTACACAAAGTCCAAATCCAAGTCCAACTGTAACCTACCTTGTATAAATAATATTTGACACAATTCTAACAAACTCCACCTTGGCGAATATTCTTCACCACCTTGGATTCATCCATGCGTCAAACCTCCATGTACATTGGACTTGAGATACACCATGAGCACCACTGCTACTCCCAGACTCCATGTGGCTCCACCTGCAACTGTAGTCCCTTCTCGTCTTCTTCAAAGTCAACACGCTCGAGCAAAATTAAGTTCCTCATTGCTCTACCTTGTGTTCCCAACTCCCAGAGTATCCGTTCAATGCCATCACACACCAATCACTGATCCGTGTGAAAGTAAACAACTACATATTGGATGCCACATATAAGAGTTAACTGAACTCAACAACACCGCTCCGACCGTCTGTCTGAAACTTGAAGGAATTCACCGTCACCCTGTGTCACCGTGAGTGAAATTCGCAGTTGTCTCACCATTTTTCGGATAGTATCTCACATGTCCCACACCTATATAACTTCGCCTCCTTCTATACCCGCCATCCGCACTTTGCCATGTGCATCGAACACCACAGAATATACGGCCATGTACTCTCTCTATTTTTGACAATTTCAGACTTTCCCCCACTTTCTCAGATTCTCCATGGTCAACTCCTGTCCATCAACCGGCACCGATAGACCCAGTCACCAACTTGAATCCGGTACTCACAAACACTGCTTCAGAACCCTCCGCACACTTTGTCTGACCACATGTCTAACCACCAGTGCCTTGGTCTGTCGATGTGTCCCGTGCTTACCGCATGCCTCACCGCTATCATTGCGTCGAGTCTCTGCTGTCCTGGTCGAGTCTCTTGGGTAGCTAGCCCACACTTCCTCAAACCCCCACTGCAGAGAACCATCGATCATCACCGACCGATGCCGAGTATCACGTCTCCTTTAGACCACTTGTACCCAGTCTGATCCATGTGTCTCATGCTTTACCCGCTGAAATAGGCTTCGACTCTCCATGCATTTACACCATAGACCATCCATCAGCATAGAGTGAAGTCTTCCACTAGACTCCAACTCCACCTTCAACATGACTCCATGTAGCTGCGCCATGCTACCCTGCGCCCTGTTGACTTCAAGCTCTCAAGTGCACACAACCTTGAATCAACCCTGCGTCATAGTCTTGTCGAAGCCGCACAAGCCCTCAGGCCTGCACCACATGTTTCCACGCCCCAGAAGTCGGTCACCATCAGCATCACACTCTTGTGTCGTCATTGCTAAAATCACTGATGTCTTCTGCTCTGACCAACATCCTTGTCGATCCATCAGACTGTTTCAGTTCGACCTAGCCAAAATTATCCGACTGCAACCATGCTCTAGCCTGCATCGTGTCCGCCCGCACATCTTCATGCATTGTTTGATGCCTTGTGTATGCTTGATCTTGTCAGGACACGCTCCAGACTTTTCCAAGCCTTGTACACACGTCATCATCCTCACGACGTGCACCACAGACCCTCATCATACCATCCACGTACATAATCCATGTACAAAGAAATAAAGCTAAAACTCCACCATATAGGCCTTCCTGTGTGCACTTAACTGTGGAAATAAAAGAAAATCTCCACTTTGTGCTCATGTAGGCTCTTAGTCCATTAGCTTTTCCAATCGGTAGCCTAGTCTATTATGCGTAGCTTCTTCTTTTTTCTAACAAATCTCACGTCTCAGCAGCATATCCGTACGCTCCGCAGCCTCCTGTGTACAGGCGCGCCTGTAGCAGGCACATAATCAACACGCCTTGACTAGCAGTTGTCACGTGCTCCCTCACGGCCCAATCTGCCCACTAAGCCATGACCCAGCACATCCTACTTGCTCTCTGGCACCATGTTGGCTCCGCTCTGCCCCTGCGCTGTATCACTCCAATCGATCGTGTCGCACTTGGACCGAACCTCCTGCACGGCGAGCATCCGTGCCTCCGACCACGTCATGTATGCGTCACGCCTGACGCAGCTTCCTGGACTGCCATGTGAGCCTTGCTGCTGCGTTTCTGCATGAAACCGACCAAGACTCCCGCTGCCTGCCTGTGCGCCGCCGAGAACTGCTGCGAGTCGATCCGCCTCCCGCTGCAGATTGCTTTATACGCGACGTTCTCCGATCGACGCCGACATCCCACACGGACATCATGTCAATCTGTCGTCGATCCCCGTCGCTCTCCTCTGATCAACAGACACGGGACCTCAAATCGAACCTTGCTCATGATACCATTTATTAGAAAAAATCCGATGCCACCATCGATCTACGGAGGACCAGGCAATCACACGAGGCACGACATCGAGATTTGTTAACGAGGTTCACCGATATGGCCACGTCCCCGGGGCATGACTACGGGCGCTCCTCCCCATGACACCACTACAATGCCGCACCCCGACCGCCCGGGCACCGGAACACGCCGCCGGCTCCCCCGCGTGCCCGTGCTATTATGTTGGCATAGGTTACATCGTGTGTCTACCCCCTCATTATATAAGAGGCCTAGGATACAAGTGTCCTACTTGGACACGACTCCATATCCTATCTACACACAATCCAAATCCAAGTCCAACTGTAACCTACCTTGTACAAATAATATTTGACACACTTCTAACAAAAGCTGATAAAACAGCTAAGGAAAACTATCTTGAAGACAGTGAGACAACCCCAAAGTCCTATCTTGATGTAGTGTTTGAGTTGCTGGCCACTACCGTTCGCACAAGCTCTTCGAAATCACTGTCTGAATCAGTTCGGTTCTTGAGTCTCAACTACAAGCTGAAATACATCGATCAGCTGTGTTGCGGCAAGAAGCCGAAGGACTGAGGAAGTCCCAGGAGAATTCAGATGCATACTTTCTGGTGCAATAGCAAGCGTTGGAGGGTTTTAGCGCCAAACAAGAGAAATCTTATAAGCTTGCTAAGCTTATTGGCAACATGGTGGATACCCAGGATAACATTTCTTTAGCTCTTCTGAATCTGTTTCAGTTATGGACTTGTTTTGCTGCCGCGTTTATTTGCACCGGTGGCCAGTTTAGACGCCCAATGTATGTAATATGCTGCTTTGTTCCCTATATTTGCACTGGTGGCAAACTTTGTTGCCCAGTGGATGTAATATGTGTAATAGCCGTAATAGCCTAGTGTAAGTTGCTTGCTTATTTATTTCCTTATTGTCTTGTTTATTTGTTTGCATGTAGTCACTTCAGTTCTTTTTTTTGCAGTTTGCTAGTGGCCACAATAACCTATTTTTTAAAACTAGGCCACAATAACCATGGGCAACATACAGACCGTTGTAACCATGGTCCTACTACCTGCTGTAGTGACCATGGGCCTCCTACGAGCCGTAGGATCCATGGGCCTTCTATGGGTCGTAGAATCAATGGGCCTTCTATGGGTCGTATGATCGATTGGCCAAACATGGGCCGTACTATTGGTGGACCAATAACGGACCACAATATGGGCCGTAAGCAGGCTATAATGGAAATCATATGTTTATGGGCCGACCATAATGGGCCGTTAATAGGCTGATATGTATAACGGGCTTAATTCTATCGACAAGCATAATGGGTCGTTAATGGGCCGTATTTGATGACGATGAAAATGGCCCAATGGATTAACGGGCCACAAACGGGCCGACTATAACCACGGGCTGAATTTGGCCCACAAGCGGAACAAGCCAGTAACGGAGCGTAAGTAATTGATACGTCTCCAACGTATCTATAATTTTTTATTGTTCCATGCTATTATATTATCTGTTTTGGATGTTTTATATACATTAATATGCTATTTTATATTATTTTTGGGACTAACTTATTAACCTAGAGCCCAGTGCCAGTTTCTATTTTTTCCTTGTTTTAGAGTTTCATAGAAAAGGAATATCAAACGGAGTCCAAACGGAATAAAACTTTCGCGATGATTTTTCTTGGATCAGAAGACACCCAGAAGACTTGGAGTCCAAGCCAGAAGACCCACGAAGCGGCGGCAAGGGTGGAGGGCGCGCCCTAGGGGGCGCCCCCCTACCTTGTGGCCCCCTCGGGAGTCCCCTGACCTACTTCTTCTTCCTATATATTCACATATATTCCCAAACCATCAGAGGGAGCCACGAAAATACTTTTCCACCGCCGCAACCTTCTGTTCCCATGAGATCCCATCTTGGGGCCTTTTCCGGCATCCTGTCGGTGGGGGATTCGATCACGGAGGGCATCTACATCAACCCTATTGCCCTTCCGATGAAGCGTGAGTAGTTTACCTCAGACCTAAGGGTCCATAGCTAGTAGCTAGATGGCTTCTTCTCTCTCTTTGATTCTCAATACCATGTTCTCCTCGATGTTCTTGGAGATCTATCTGATGTAATCTTCTTTTGCGGTGTGTTTGTCGAGATTCGATGAATTGTGGATTTATGATCAGTTAATCTATGAATATTGTTTGAATCTTCTCTGAATTCTTATATGCATGATTTGATATCTTTGTAACTTTCTTTGAACTATCGGTTTGGTTTGGCCAACTAGATTCGTTTTTCTTGCAATGGGAGATGTGCTTAGCTTTGGGTTCAATCTTGCGGTGTCCTCACCCAGTGACATAGTAGGGGTAGCGAGGCACGTATTGTATTGTTGCCATCAAGGATAAAAAGATGGAGTTTACATCATATTGCTTGAGTTTATTCCTCTACATCATGTCATCTTACTTAAGGCGTTACTCCATTCTTTATGAACTTAATACTCTAGATGCATGCTGGATAGTGGTCGATGTGTGGAGTAATAGTAGTAGATGCAGGCAGGAGTCGGTCTACTTGACACGGACGTGATGCCTATATGCATAATCATTGCCTTGGATATCGTCATAACTTTGCGCTTTTCTATCAATTGCTCGACAGTAATTTGTTCACCCACCGTATTATTTGCCTTCAAGAGAGAAGCCTCTAATGAAACCTATGGCCCCCGGGTCTATTTTCCATCATACTTGTTTCCGATCTACTATTTTGCAATCTTTTATTTTCAGATCTATAAACCAAAAAACCCAAAAATATTTAGTTATCTTTTATTCAGTTTTATCTTTCTCTATCAGATCTCACCTTTGCATGTGACCGTGAAGGGATTGACAACCCCTTTACCGCGTTGGGTGCAAGTGTTTGATTGTTTGTGTAGGTGCATCTATTGGGGACTTGCGCGTTTCTCCTACTAGATTGATACCTTGGTTCTTAACTGAGGGAAATACTTATCTCTACTGTGATGCATCACCCTTTCCTCTTCAAGGGAAAAACCAACGCAAGCTCAAGAAGTAGCAGGAAGAATTTCTGGCGCTGTTGCCAGGGAGATCTATGTCAATCCTACCAAGTACCCATCATAAACTCTCATCTCTTGCATTACATTATTTGCCATTTTCCTCTCATTTTCCTCTCCCCCACCTCTAAAACGATTTTCAGAAAAACACAAAAAGATTTGCCTTTTTATTTGCTCTTCTTCCGTTCATCTTTTCGTTTGCCTTTTGTTGCTCGTTTGCTAGATCTGTTTTTTCGCCACCATGTCTGAATCTAGGGAGTTTATCGTTGAAAAAGATAGCAATGATTTTGATGGAAGATTTAATGATGTTGCCAACAATGATCCTCATGGAGAAGAACCGACTATTATTCATACTAAAAAACTCCGTGTACGTAGTGGTAACATTATTGGAAAGGGGGTTATTCAAGATTTCTTTACTTGTGCCGGTACTTTGCCAATGCTTGGGGGGTCAATTCTAAATAAAACAATTAGTCTTGCGGATGCGATATCTTTGCTTATAGTTGAATTGGAAAGACAATTTGTTCACATGCATCCATGCATACAAAGGCTTTTACTAGAATTTTCCAATATTCATGACCCTTCTATTAAGCATGTCACTACTATATTTCTAGCTCATGAATTTAGGTTTATCATGAAAGAGGCCGGCGAAATATTTTCTCATTATAAAATTAATGGTGGTTGTCCCCCTATAGAAGATATCCTTTTTAATCAAGAAGAAACTAGGAGGTTGCAATCTCCGGATTATGCTGCTTACAATGAAAACCTAAGAAAAAAGGTTCCTACCGATGTTTTGATTGATAAAATTTCTGAGCTCAACAATAATATTTCTACACAAAGGAATGGATTAGGGTTTGTGCTTAAGGATAAACTTAGGGCTTTTAATCAAAGGAATGTTTAGAATGAACAAATAGTTATCAATTACAAAGGGCCAAAGGAGGAGCCAATTCCTCCCAAACTTGATCTTATAGATCCATACCCTATAAAATTTAGCCCTTTTGATTTTTTTTTGCCACAAAGAAAGCTTGCTGCCGAGAGGAGGGAATATGAGATGAGCATGGATGATCTCCCTCACTTCTATTACAATACCTAGATCTATTGCGTTATGCCTAGCTAGGGGCATTAAACAATAGCGCTTGTTGGGAGGCAACCCAATTTTATTTTTGTTCTTGCTTTTTTTGGTTCTGTTTTTCAATAAATTTTTCATCTAGCCTCTGGTTAGATGTATTTTTATGTTTTAATTAGTGTTTGTGCCAAGTAAGACCTTTGGGATGGCTTACGGTGATAGTTGATTTGATCTTGCTGAAAAACAGAAAATTTTGCGTCCAGTCACAGAATTGTTTAAATTCACTGGAGCGTGGAAAAACCCTGAATAGTTTACACAAGATTGATATACAAATTGCCTCTGTTGTCCAAATTTTTAGAAGTTTTGGAGTTACATAAGTATTAGAACAATTTAGATCTTCATAGACTGTTCTGTTTTTGACAGATTCTGTTTTCTATGTGTTGTTTGCTTATTTTGGTGAATCCATGGGTAGTATCGGTGGGTATGAACCATGGAGAAGTTGGAATACAATAGATATTACACCAATATAAATAAATAATGAGATCACAACTCTACAAAAAGTGGTGATTTTATTTTCTTATACTAACGGATCTCATGAGTTTTCTGTTGAGTTTTGTGTTGTGAAGTTTTCAAGTTTTGGGTAAAGATTTGATTGACTATGGAATAAGGAGTGGCAAGAGCCTAAGCTTGGGGATGCCCAAGGCACCCTAAGGTAATATTCAATGACAACCAAGAGCCTAAGCTTGGGGATGCCACGGAAGGCATCCCCTCTTTCGTCTTCGTCTATCGGTAAATTTACTTGAGGCTATATTTTTATTCACCACATGATATGTGTTTTGCTTGGAGCGTCTTGTATGATTTGAGTCTTTGCTTTTAGTTTGACACAATTATCCTTGCTGTACACACCTTTTGAGAGGGACACGCATGAATCGTGATTTATTAGAATACTCTATGTGCTTCACTTATATCATTTGAGCAAGGCAATTTTGCTCTAGTGCTTCACTTATATCTTTTTAGAGCACGGTGGTGGCTTTATTTTATAGAAATTGTTGAACTCTCTTGCTTCACTAATATTATTTTGAGAGTCTCTCTAAACATCATGGTAATTTGTTTTGGTTATGAATTTAGTCCTAATATGATGGGCATCCAAGAAAGATATAATAAAAACTTTCATATAAAGTGCATTGAATACTATGTGAAGTTTGATTCCTTATGATTGTTTTGAGATATAAAGATGGTGATATTAGAGTCATGCTAGTGAGTAATTGTGGATTGGTAGAAATACTTGTGTTAAAGTTTGTGATTCCCGTAGCATGCACGTATGGTGAACCGTTATGTGATGAAGTCGGAGCATGATTTATTTATTGATTGTCTTCCTTATGAGTGGCGCTCGGGGACGAGCGATGGTCTTTTCCTACCAATCTATCCCCCTAGGAGCATGCGTCTAATACTTTGTTTCGATAGCTAATAGACTTTTGCAATAAGTATGTGAGTTCTTTATGACTAATGTTGAGTCCATGGATTATACGCACTCTCACCCTTCCACTATTGCTAGCCTCTCTAGTACCACGCAACTTTCGCCGGTGCATTACACCCACCATATACCTTCCTCAAAACAGCCACCATATCTACGTATTATGGCATTTCCATAGCCATTCCAAGATATATTGCCATGCAACTTACAGCGTTCCGTTTATTATGACACGCTTCATCATTGTCATATTGCTTTGCGTGATCATGTAGTTGACATCGTATTGGTCGCAAGGCCAGCATTCATATTTTTTGTACATGTCACTCTTGAGTCATTACACTTTCCGGTACACCACCGGAGGCATTCATATAGAGTCATATTTTTTTCTAAGTATCGAGTTGTAATTCTTGAGTTGTAAGTAAATAAAAGTGTGATGATCATCATTTTTAGAGCATTGTCCCATGTGAGGAAAATATGATGGAGGCTATGATTCCCCCACAAGTTGGGATGAGTCTCCATACTTTATGAAAAATAAAAGAGGCCAAAGAAGCCCAAATAAAAAAAAGAGGCCAAAGAAGCCCGCCAAAAAAAATGAGAGAAAAGAGAGAAGGGGCAATGTTACTATCCTTCTTCCACACTTGTGCTTCAAAGTAGCACCATGATCTTCATGATAGAGAGTCTCCTATGTTGTCACTTTCATATACTAGTGGGATATTTTCATTATAGAACTTGGCTTGTATATTCCAACGATGGGCTTCCTCAAATTGCCCTAGGTCTTCGTGAGCAAGCGAGTTGGATGCACACCCACTTAGTTTCTTTTTTTGAGCTTTCATACACTTATAGATCTAGTGCATCCGTTGCATGGCAATCCCTACTCACTCACATTGATATCTATTGATGGGCATCTCCATAGCCCGTTGATACGCCTAGTTGATGTGAGACTATCTCCTTCTTTTTGTCTTCTCCACAACCACCATATTCTATTCCACCTATAGTGCTATATCCATGGCTCACGCTCATGTATTGCGTGAAAGTTAAAAAAGTTTGAGAACATCAAAAGTATGAAACAATTGCTTGGCTTGTCATCGGCGTTGTGCATGATTTAATACTTTGTGTGATGAAGATGGAGCATAGCCAGACTATATGATTTTGTAGGGATAACTTTCTTTGGCCATGTTATTTTGAGAAGACATGATTGCTTTATTAGTATGTGTAGGAGATATGCCCTAGAGGCAATAATGAATGTTATTGATTATCTCCCTGTTCATAATTAGGTTTATGTTCCATGCTATAACTGCTATGGTTCTCGAGTCTGCAATAACCACGTGGCTCGGAGGAAGACTCATATGCCTGTGTGGAATAATAAATGATAAAATGTATTCCTAGTCTGGCCTCTAAGACTAGCTCAAGTGTTGCATGATGGTTCGGTTTTCCTGATCATGGGCATGTCTATGCCAGCAACTTTGAGGGCACAATGTTAGAAGAACATTTGTGTTGAATCGACCCGAATTGATGTTATGCTATGAGTTACATTTGTCACAAGTTAATGGTTAATAACACAGAGAAGGTTAATGTTTGCATGATTCCTTAGACCATGAGAGTATCGAGTTTCTTCATGCTTGCTTCATGAACTTTGGGGTTTGTTAAACGTCATCCGTAAATGGGTGGCTATTACGGCGGCTTACGGGTTCATGGAAAAGTGTGTCAAGTAACTTGATAGCTCAAGATTGGGATTTGCTCCTCCGACGATGGAGAGATATCTCTGGGCCCTCTCGGTGTTACAGTATCCATCATCGTCTGGCCAGACACTTTGTGATTTAATCATGGGGATGCTGGAACATGGTAACGAGAAAAGAGAACAATACCGGTAACGAGGTGACTGGCATAGTGGACAAGTTGTTGATCCACGGGGAAGCCATCATATCTCACCTCAGGTATTTGTAACATATCGTGAAGCAACAGGAACAGCACACGGCAACTGGAGGTTCACTCGAATATTCATTTGTGTGGGTATAGGGGTCAATATGGGTGTCCACGGCTCCGATGTTGATCATTGATCGGAAAGAGTTCCGGTCATGTCTATACTTCACCGAACCTATAGGGTCACACGCTTAAGGGTCATCTATGTGCTGAATACTAGACAGGGAGTCTGAGAGAAAATCACCGAAAAAAGTTTCGGACGCAACGGAAAAGTTCCGAAAAGAGAGGTCACCGGATGAGTTCCGGTGATACTGAAAAGTTCTTTTAGAGGATACCATAAAGTCAAATTGGTTTCGGCACATGCCTGATAATTCTTGGAGGGTGCCAGAATCATTCTGGAAACTTCTGGGAATTTTCTGGGATGAAAACCGGAAATGTTCCGGAGCTGCCGGAACCGCTTCAGATGCTTTTCGCAGATGAAATCACTAATCTGGAATTGTTCCAGAATGCGTTGAAAATTATTTTAGTGGGTACTAGAAATGTTCTAAGCCCACATAAATATTTTTAGTTCGAACGGACGCTGAAAAATGTCATCGTGAATAGTGAAAGTGCTTTTTGGGGATTTTTATGGAAAGCACCTTTTGGGAAATTTCCCAAAAGGCTTCTAGAAGCCTTGGGCACTAAGGAAGCCCCCTGGGGGGGGCCCACCAAGGGGTGGCCGGCCATGGAGGGTGGAGCTCCATGGAGCTCCACATGGCACTCCTTTTTGCTTTATTCTTTATGTAAATGACATAAAGTGGGGGTACTTTTGGTATTTGTGAATGCCAACTTTACCCCTTGGCTTTCATATAAATAGAGGAGAGTGGGCTGCCCACAAACCTCATCCCTTCTCACATACACATGCCATGCATTATCTGGCTTCTTCTCTCCCTCCCACGAAAAGAGTTTCGTAGAGCCGAAAGGCTGTCTGGGTTTCGGTGGGAACTAGTTCTGGACGGCGAAGCCCTGCCGGATAGATGACACCGTATGTGTGCAACCCCGTAGAGAGGTCATAGTTTTGATCTTTGTGCCTGAGGGGCTGTTTTGAGAGTGCCTCCCGAAGGGCTGTCCAAGTGACGGTCCGAGTTTTGTGAGTCCTCCCGGAGGGCTGTCCAAGTGACGGTCCGAGTTTTGTGAGTCCTCTCGGAGGGCTGTCCGAGTGACCGTCCGAGTTTTGAGGGTCCTCCCGAATGGCTGTCCGCGACACCGTCCGGGGGACTATTCGACCGCCTCCCGGAGGGCTGTCCGAGGGGCAGATGAGGGAGTACATCCTCGCGGTTGGGAGGTTGTAAATCCTAGCTACGGGGATCTGCACCGCCGATCGTCATCGACTCTACTTCCGCTGCGCTACGAGTCGGTAACGAAATGATCAAACCTTGTATGCAGTCTCCATAGTGGTCCTGGGCTGGTGCGTAGGTCGGAATTTTTTTGTTTTCTGCTGCGTTACCCTACAGTGGCATCATGAGCCGTGCTATGCGCAGGTGCAGGTTGCGATCTAGAATACATAGAGATGTATGGGTGTTGCACAATATAATTAGGTAGTAGATGAGATCTATTACTGAAAATTATTTGTGCGGGTAGCAGATGAAATCTGTTACCCGATGTTCCTGTTGCTTCCCTTGAATTTGCATAATCTTGATCTTGACGGCATGGTGGAATCTCACAAAGTTCTGGCAATCCGCGATCCTTTCATGCTGCTCCTGAGTATGCTGATTGACAGATCAACGAAGTGCTAACAGTTCTTTGGGTTCCACCATAGTTAAAGAAAGATAGAGGTTTCGCAAATGAAAGGGCAATGAAGATATGATCTGCACGGGGGTCATGTGTATGACGAAGTTCAGTATGGGGTTCGAGATTTTATTATCTCATGCTTCATACACCCCGCGAAGTTAATCTAGCGACTTGAATAATCATACTTGATGATGGATGTTGGTAGCTTCGGTTTGTTTCAAAACCTTAGAAGCCACGTAAAACAAGTTTTTGCATAAACCGATTAGAGGCATCTAACTTGGTTTTGCAGGAGGGTTTGCTTGTGCATGTGATGTGGTATAGCAGTGCTCATATTAATTTGATTATGTATGAGATGTCTATATGATGTAAAATTAACATGGCCTGCGTGTCATGATTCGGCATGATGGCTGGAGCCATATGATTGCACTTTAATGTCCTGCGTGTCAACCTTGTTGTAATGCATTATTTTATTAGCTATAGAGATAGCTATATTATCTGGTGCATCGACAAGGTGGTGGCAATCTTCGCGAAGGTGAACACCAACGTGAATGCCGAAGACAAAGAAATACAAGACTTCTCCGTCAGAAAGGGCTATACCTATTCATGCTATTATAAATTGCCTGAGATTTTTATCCCTTATGATGCACTCTTCTTGATTGCGCGGTAGTCACTTTTATTAGGGTGATCTCTCACAAAAATATCAAGTAGTTAGTGTTCTCCCAAGTGTAGCACCGTCATGGCACCTAACTTTTTGGGGTATCACATGGATGCATGGGTACGAACGATTAGGGAAGTGTGAAGCGGGTGAGTTGAGACCTCGCAGCGTGATCACTTGGTTGTCTTGACGTTCAGGCATGAAAGTCAAGAGCTCGGAACACACGCATCAAAAGATGAACAAGAGTCACATAGAGATGTGATTGGCAAGTTGGCCTACCGATTGCAATTCTCGTCACTTGAGATGGATGCATCCTTGGCGTTGAATTGTAAATATCGATCTTGAATCACTCACAATCAATTTTGAGAGATATTGATTTGAGTGGGAGCGCACTTTAGAATTAATTCTTTTAATTTTTAGTGAAATTAATTATGGACATTGTCTAAGTGTTACTTGCAAAATAGTTGTAGAATAATGGCTCGTGTTTCCACCTTCCCTGTTAAAATTGAATAGCTGTTAAATATCTGGTTAAAACTTTATGGTTGGTAACATAATGTGAGGATTGTCCTCAAGAGTGCCGAGAAGGACTTTGTCCTATCGCATACTTTTGGTATTCTCCCGCTAATGCTATGGATGATGTGACTCTCATCCTTCGATCCAAAAGCTAAAATTCCGTTACGGTCAAGTGAAATATGTTTGCTTCCATGAGACCCGAACTTCGAAAGTTTGGATAGTTATGTGATATTCATGGAATCTGAAAATCATTTTCTGAGACAGACAAAAGCTAAAAGATATGAGATATCCAAAGCAATGTTTGTTTTCAAACTATTAGTAAAGGAGTTTACTATACATTAGAATGATAAGAGAGGGATCCAGGAGAACGCCTGTCATATGATGAAAGGTGAATAAAACAACAACTTAAAGAGAAATGAAGTGTCCGAAGGGTGTTAGTAAAACTTTCACGCCTAGGAAGTCTGGGGCTAACACCACTGTTAAGTTGAATGCTTCTTCTGAGAGTAGGAGAAATACTTAAAGTTAAACTGTTAGAAGTATAAAGGCAAAAAGAAAGAAGACTGGAATATCCAGCTCATGTATGAATGGCATACAAGTTTTTGATGTATAGAAGGCTGGTCAAAGATATAGTTCTTGGGAATTATGATTAAATTGGTAATCACTGATTCTTGGGTATTGTGAGTAAATCACAAAGATACCCGCTCGATTGCATTCTGTTGCAACTCGATATAAGATCTACTATGGCCTGAAAGACTAGCCAGGAATGAGGTTTAGGTATACATATAGGGAACATAGTAAAATGTCACTATACCTTCCATCGGTGTATTACCGTCTGTATTTATTTTCATAATTCATTTAGAGTTTTACAAACTCTAGCCCATTGCATAAGGTATATTCAAGAAAGGTTGTTCATAAGAGAACTTTTGATGTTCGATGTTATGAATAACATAAGGGCCATACTTTCATTATGAATGAGACGTATGTTATGAATATTGATAATAATACATTACCTCTGGGTTTACTTTCATAATTCATTTTAGAGTTTTACACTCTAGCCCCTTGCATATAGTTTTGCAAGAAAGTTGTTCATGATAGAACAATTGTTGTTCGGTGTTATGAATAACATAAGGGCCATACTTCCATCATTGATGGGACATATGTTATGAATATTGATGGTAATATGATACATCCATAACACTGACGCTAAATGTCGTAAGACTAAAAGAATACCACACAAGTGTGGCACTGCATTTGGTCACATTGGAGAAGCCCGCATGGAAAATTCCATTATGATGGATTTTGAAGTCGTTTGATTTTGAATCATCTGACACTTGCAAATTTCCTCCGAAAAGTGAAGTGGCTGAAATACCGTTCGCAGGCCATAAGGAACGAACAACAAACTTATTGGTGATCATACATTTGATGTGTGTAGTCTGATAAATGATGCAAGTAGTGGATTTACTATCTTCAGAAATGACTCAAGTAGTTATATGGATATTTGCTTTATGAGACGTAAGTCTGGATCTTTTGAAATCATTCGAAAGGTTTTCAAAAATGAAATAGAAGTTATTGTAACAAGAAAATTATGTTTCTATAATTCGATTGCAGAAAGGAATATTTGAGTTACAAGTTTAGTGAATGTCTGATGAGTTGTGAAAGGGGTTTCATAACTTGCACCTCCCGGAACACCACTGCAAGTGGAAAGTTCGTGAAGATGTAATTGAACCATTTATGACATGGTAAGATCAAAGATGACATAAATAAAATTGCCATTATCCCTTTTAAAGTGATGCTTTAGAGACTGCGGCTTTTACGCTGAAAAGAGCTCCATCGGGTCTGTTGAAATGACGCCATGGTATGGTACGCCCAACCATGTTATATCTTTTCTTAACATTTGGAATATGGGGCTTGTGTAAAAGGTTACAAACCTATTCCAAATCAGACAAGTGCTACTTTGTAGGTTATCCCAAGTAATTGGGTATTCCTCCCTCACTATACCGAGGCAAATAGGTTTGCCACAAAGCTCGGTATGCTTTTTGAAGAAAATGGTTCTTTCAAAAAGGTGAGTGGGAGAACAATGCAACTCGACAAGATAACAATATCTTCGTCATCAGATCAAAGGAAAGAGACCTTGGAAGTAATTCTAGAGTTTCCTACTGCGACTGATACGGAAGTCTCTACAATAAAATGTATGGACTTCGGTCGAACTTGCAGCTGAACCACGTAGGCAAGGCTCGTGCAAACCTCTCAAGTGCGCAAACAAGATATTGTTGTTAGACAACAGTATACCTACGATACATAAGGAAGCATTGATGGGCCCTGACTCTGGGATTGGCTAAATGCCAATATAATCTGAGATAGTTTCCATAAAATGATTCAAGATTTAAATCTTGATAAACCCTCCGGAAGACTTAGAGTCCAACGGATTGTATTGGAACTAAAAACTGATACGGATAAAAATGTTTTATCCATAAAGCTCGACTTGTTGCAATAACAAGTTCAAGGAGTTGACTACGATGAGGTTGTTTCACCGTAGCGATGCTTAAAGTCGGTTCGGGTTGAACTAGCAATTAATACATACTTCAATCATGAGATATGAAACATGGATGACGAAAGGATTTCCATCTGATGGAAATGAAACCAAGGACTTGCATGTGTTACAGTCCAAGGTATTTTGTCTATCCAGAGGATGCTAGTGAGTGTGCAAACTTCAGAGTTCCAGCAATGGACAGAAGAGAGCAAAATGGAGTTGGAATCTTCATGTTTTGATGAAATGGTCAAAAGGGTTTTTGACTTCATCAATAGGTAATGAAGATGCTTATGATTCAAGAAAGTAAGTGGGAGCCTAATAATATTTCTAAAAACCTTGTGTGCTTGACACATTGTTAATTGGAAATAAATTTCTTTACACAAATTAGGACTTCATTTGAAAATAGTTTTTCGATGAAGTGCTTGGGCTAAATAGCCTTTATATTAGGCATGATGATCTACGGAGATAGATTTACCTAATGGGGCTGAGCAAAGATACATATTAACAAAATGCTAAAACCTTTTAGCATTAAAAACGTCAGGGAGTGATTCTTGCCGAAGTCACATGGAAAGAGTTTTTGAAAAACTCAGTGTCCCAAAACACTGATGAGCAAAATACATGATGGAGATTCCACACACTCTTGTGTTTGGATTAATCATGTATTCCATGGTATGTAAAACAACCAGATATGTCCAATACTCCGAAAGTTGTTGCGAGTATAGATACCAAAGTGATCAAAAGTTCTGATCATGGGACAATAGTGAAAAAGGGTCATTGAGTACTATAGTAGCACTGATGACATGTTTTCTCGCAAGCGAAGATCATGAAGAGTTCGTTGTAAAAGGTTACATCGATACAGTCTTCATCCATGCTCCAAGCGATTTTCGATTTAAATTGAGGGTTTTTGTGTAACACACAATATAGTGGCACGGTAGTTGGAAATTGTTCCAAACAAGTTACTGTGGCGAATTCTATAACAGAGGCGAAGTATGTTGCCACTTTTAAAAGCGACAAAGAAGATGTTGAATCATATAGTTCATTCATGAACTTATTATGGTTCCAAGATGGCTTTTGTCAATGGGACACTACTGCAGGTAGTTGCTCCATAACTCAGTCTAAGGAATCCAGGTTCTACCTGTGATTCACATACATACAAAACCAAGTCCACACAAAATATGAATTTTGTGAAAGTGTGAAAACGCAAGGATATGCAAAGATACACACGGATCTGAAGTTGTCAGATCCGTTGGACATCAGGCTATACCACAAGCGAAGCATATTTACACCGGTGTGCCACAGGTGTAAAGTGCATTAGCATTAACTAGATTATTGACTCTAGTGCAAGTGGGAGTTTGTAGGAGATATGCCCTAGAGGCAATAATAAATGTTATTGATTATCTCCCTGTTGGTAATTAGGTTTATGTTCCATGCTATAACTGCTATGGTTCTCGAGTCTGCAATAACCACGTGGCTCGGAGGAAGACTCATATGCCTGTGTGGAATAATAAATGATAAAATGTATTCCTAGTCTGGCCTCTAAGACTAGCTCAAGTGTTGCATGATGGTTCGGTTTTCCTGATCATGGGCATGTCTATGCCAGCAACTTTGAGGGCACAATGTTAGAAGAACATTTGTGTTGAATCGACCCGAATTGATGTTATGCTATGAGTTACATTTGTCACAAGTTAATGGTTAATAACACAGAGAAGGTTAATGTTTGCATGATTCCTTAGACCATGAGAGTATCGAGTTTCTTCATGCTTGCTTCATGAACTTTGGGGTTTGTTAAACGTCATCCGTAAATGGGTGGCTATTACGGCGGCTTACGGGTTCATGGAAAAGTGTGTCAAGTAACTTGATAGCTCAAGATTGGGATTTGCTCCTCCGACGATGGAGAGATATCTCTGGGCCCTCTCGGTGTTACAGTATCCATCATCGTCTGGCCAGACACTTTGTGATTTAATCATGGGGATGCTGGAACATGGTAACGAGAAAAGAGAACAATACCGGTAACGAGGTGACTGGCATAGTGGACAAGTTGTTGATCCAAGGGGATGCCATCATATATCACCTCAGGTATTTGTAACATATCGCGAAGCAACAGGAATAGCTCACGGCAACTGGAGGTTCACTCGAATATTCATTCGTGTGGGTATAGGGGTCAATATGGGTGTCCACGGCTCCGATGTTGATCATTGATCGGAAAGAGTTCCGGTCATGTCTATACTTCACCGAACCTATAGGGTCCCACGCTTAAGGGTCATCTATCTGCTGAATACTAGACAGGGAGTCTGAGAGAAAATCACCGAAAAAGTTTCGGACGCAACGGAAAAGTTCCGAAAAGAGAGGTCACCGGATGAGTTTCGGTGATACTGAAAAGTTCTTTCAGAGGATACCATAAAGTCAAATTGGTTTCGGCACATGCCTGATAATTCTTGGAGGGTGCCAGAATCATTCTGGAAACTTCTGGGAATTTTCCGGGATGAAAACGGAAATGTTCCGAAGCTGCCGGAACCGCTTCAGATGCTTTTCGCCGATGAAATCACTAATCTGGAATTGTTCCAGAACACGTTAAAAATTATTTTAGTGGGTACTAGAAATGTTCTAAGCCCACATAAATATTTTTAGTTCGAACGGACGCTGAAAAATGTCATCGTGAATAGTGAAAGTGCTTTTTGGGAATTTTTATGGAAAGCACCTTTTGGGAAATTTCCCAAAAGGCTTCTAGAAGCCTTGGGCACTAAGGAAGCCCCCTTGGGGGGGGGGCCAAGGGGTGGCCGTCCAGGGAGGGTGGAGCTCCATGGAGCTCCACATGGCACTCCTTTTTGCTTTATTCTTTATGTAAATGACATAAAGTGGGGGTACTTTTGGTATTTGTGAATGCCAACTTTACCCCTTGGCTATCCTATAAATAGAGGAGAGTGGGCTGCCCACAAACCTCATCCCTTCTCACATACAAATGCCACGCATTATCTGGCTTCTTCTATCCCTCCCACGAAAAGAGTTTCGTAGAGCCGAAAGGCTATCTGGTTTCCGGTGGGAACTAGTTCTGGACGGCGAAGCCCTGCCGGATAGATGACACCGTATGTGTGCAACCCCGTAAAGAGGTCATAGTTTCGATCTTTGTGCCGTAGGGGCTGTTTTGAGAGTGCCTCCCGAAGGGCTATCCAAGTGACGGTCCGAGTTTTGTGAGTCCTCCCGGAGGGCTATCCAAGTGACGGTCCGAGTTTTGTGAGTCCTCCCGGAGGGCTATCCGAGTGACCGTCCGAGTTTTGAGGGTCCTCCCGAATGGCTGTCCGCGACACCATCCGGGGGACTGTTCGACCGCCTCCCGGAGGGCTGTCCGAGGGGCAGATGAGGGAGTACATCCTCGCGGTTGGGAGGTTGTAAATCCTAGCTGCGGGGATCTGCACCGCCGATCGTCACCGACTCTACTTCCGCTGTGCTACGAGTCTGTAACAAAAAGATCAAACCTTGTATGCAGTCTCCATAGTGGTCCTGGGCTGGTGCGTAGGTCGGAAATTTTTTGTTTTCTGCTGCGTTACCCTACAGTATGCTTGAAGTGTTATTGTTTTTATGTCAATATTAAAATTTTGTTTTGAATCTTATGGATCTGAATATTCATGCCACAATAAACAAAATTACATGGATAAATATGTTAGGTAGCATTCCACATAAAAAATTCTGTTTTTATCATTTACCTACTCAAGGACGAGCAGGAATTAAGCTTGGGGATGCTTGATACGTCTGCAACGTATCTATATTTTCAATTGTTCCATGGTATTATATTATCTATTTTGGATATTTTATATATATTAATATGCTATTTTATATTATTTTTGGGACTAACTTATTAACCTAGAGCCCAATGCCAGTTTTTGTTTTTTCCTTGTTTTAGAGTTTCACAGAAAAGGAATATCAAACGGAGTCCAAACAGAACAAAACTTTCGTGATGATTTTTCTTGGACCAGAAGACATCTAGAAGACTTGGAGTCCAAGCCAGAAGACCCACGAGGCGGCGGCAAGGGTGGAGGGCATGCCCTGGGGGCGCCCCCTACCTTGTGGCCCCCTCGGGAGTCCCCTGACCTACTTCTTGTTCCTATATATTCACATATATTCCCAAACCATCAAAGGGAGCCACGAAAATACTTTTCCACCACCACAACCTTTTGTTCCCGTGAGATCCCATCTTGGGGCCTTTTCCGGCATCCTGCCGGAGGGGGATTCGATCATGAAGGGCATCTACATCAACCCTATTGCCCTTCTGATGAAGCGTGAGTAGTTTACCTCAGACCTACGGTTCCATAGCTAGTAGCTAGATGGCTTCTTCTCTCTCTTTAATTCCCAATACCATGTTCTCCTCGATGTTCTTGGAGATCTATCCGATGTAATCTTCTTTTGCGGTGTGTTTGTCGAGATCCAATGAATTATGGATTTATGATCAGTTTATCTATGAATATTATTTGAATCTTCTCTGAATTCTTATATGCATGATTTGATATCTTTGTAACTCTCTTCGAACTATCGGTTTGGTTTGGCCAACTAGATTGGTTTTTCTTGCAATGGGAGACGTGCTTAGCTTTGGGTTCAATCTTGCGGTGTCCTCACCCAGTGACATAGTAGGGGTAGCGAGGCATGTATTGTATTGTTGCCATCGAGGATAAAAAGATGGAGTTTACATCATATTGCTTGAGTTTATTCCTCTACATAATGTCATCTTACTTAAGGCATTACTCCGTTCTTTATGAACTTAATACTCTAGATGCATGCTGGATAGCGGTCGATGTGTGGAGTAATAGTAGTAGATGCAGGCAGGAGGCGGTCTACTTGACACGGACGTGATGCCTATATGCATAATCATTGCCTTGGATATCATCATAACTTTGCGCTTTTCTATCAATTGCTCGACAGTAATCTGTTCACCCACCGTATTATTTGCCTTCAAGAGAGAAGCCTCTAGTGAATCCCTATGGCCCTCGGGTCTATTTTCCATCATACTTGTTTCCGATCTACTATTTTGCAATCTTTTATTTTCAGATCTATAAACCAAAAAACCCAAAAATATGTAGTTATCTTTTATTCAGTTTTATCTATCTCTATCAGATCTCACCTTTGCAGATGACCATGAAGGGATTGACAACCCCTTTATCGCGTTGGGTGCAAGTGTTTGATTGTTTGTGTAGGTGCATCTATTGGGGACTTGCGCATTTCCCCTACTGGATTGATACCTTGGTTCTTAACTCAGGGAAATACTTATCTCTACTGTGCTGCATCACCCTTTCCTCTTCAAGGGGAAAACCAACACAAGCTCAAGAAGTAGCATTAATCGAATGCTGGAAATGTGCCCAAGAATAAATGGGCCATTAGAAGGCCGAAAGATAACACGGGCTGGAAATAGCCCAATGGAATAATAGGCAGTTAATGGGTATAAAGCGATATACTATTCATTATGGGCCAGTTTATATACTGTTCATTATGGGCCTGTTTCACCACGGGCCATTAATGGGCCCAGAGTTACAAAGGGCCTCATATGGGCTGACAGACTTCATGGGCCATACATGGGCCAGAAGTTACAACGGGCTGGAATCATATTGGATGGCCCAGATGTCGGTGCAATAAACCCTGAGTCTGTTGCCCAGACCATGCACTAACCCAAGATCAAGATTGCAACATCCAAGACAAAGCCAAGGTGAAGAAATAGGACCTTTGAGGAATCAAAGGGCAGGTTGAGAAGACCATGTCAAGCCAAGAAGCAAGACACTGCTAAGGGAAAACCTCCCTTGCCGGGCAGGAGAGCCTGGCAAGGTCAAGGTTGCCCCGGAAGCAAGCCTCAAGACCGCCCCGGCAGGCCGCCTTGGCGGGGTGTTTTACCTTCGTATGCCTCGGCAGGCCTGCCAGGGCATACGAAGGTAAAACACCCCACCAAGGCTTCGCCGCCCCACCTCACAGAGACGCAAGCCACTGATCGGTGCGGTGTCAAGCCCCAAGATGACTAAGTGGCTGCCTTTTGCCACATGGTAGCCATTTCCTACAGGAATCACCTCCAGATGACACCCGTCCTACGACGTGTCATGCAGACAGGAGAGAAGGTGGTCAAACATCCCGGCAAGGAGTGCCGGGTAGGCCATGATGTGACACTGAGCGGCGCATTTAATGCATACTACTCTGTCTGCAGAGTAGGTATGATAGCACTGTTCGCTATCTAATCAGTACACAATGATGGATTTGCCACTGTGGTGACCCCTTAATCTATAAAAGGAGGCCCATGGCAACCATAGAAATGATTGGGACCCTTGTACACTCATACGCGTGTAGCTACTCTCGCCCCGAGGCAACCCTACCGGGCAAGAGCGCTACGTTTCCACCGCCATCCACCATCAATCCACCAAAGCAGGAGTAGGGTTTTACGCCTCGCGGTGGCCCGAACCTGGGTAAAACTGCCCGTGTGATCTCTGCCGTGCTACGCTGTGCTCCTCCGCTCTTTGTGCAACGTGCTCAGTCCCCCTGCCGAACCAAAAGGGGCCCTTGGCCCCATAGGTGGCCGTGGTTTCCCACGACATCTTTGGCACGCCAGGTAGGGGGACGCGCTTGCGCGAACCCGAGAAGTGTACGTAGCGCATCATCTTCGCCGCCATCTTCTTCATCAACGGCTCCATCGTCCATGGCGCCCAAGAAGAAGCCCGGCACCGTAGCTCATCCATCCACCTCGAAGGCCCTGCCGCACGCGCCTACCGACGCTGTGGGGGCTACGGGGACGCTTGGAAGCGCGGATGCTGCGGGGGACGTGGTCGGCGCGGGCGGCGTCGTTACCACCTCCCCTGCGGCCGAAGCAGGAGGAGGAGGCATCGGAGAAGGACAGCACGAACTACATCCCAGCGGCCACGCCCCACGAGGTACGGGAGGAGAGATCATTCCATTTGCACCTCCCTGTCCGGCCGAGGGGCACAGCCGTAGCGGTGGTACTCACTCTAGGGGGAATCACAACTCCCCGACCGCTCCCGCCGCGGGAGCGGCCATAGAACATGCACCACCCCCGGAATGAGCCTACCCAGCCGCTACGCCAAACGGAGCCGCTGGCCCTCAAGCGTCTCCACCTCATCCACACGCCATCCAGGCGGCTGGCTCACGACGACGAGAGCACGGCACGACCACTACCGGCACCATCAAGAGCCGGGCGACATTACGGTCTTCATCGACATCTATGCCAAGCACCGCTTCGGAGGCCATGGAGCGGGCTCAGCTGCTGTTGAAATTTCCGTCGGCAGCCGATTAGATGGATGAGTGGAGAGCCACCATTCAGAGTCTGATTGGCTTCGCCGAGGCGGGAGGATTGCAGCGGGCTGGCCCGCCACGGCCTCCCCAGGTAGCGACAACGGCCCACGCTGCTGGCCGTGCGGATGGGACCACTCCTACGGTGCAGTCCCCTCTGCGGCAGCCGGCGCGGGAGCCACATAACCAAGAACCTGACGACGTCTCGATGGCTTCATCCGACCCTCGAGCGCGTCAAGGCCCACGGTGAGTCCTGGAGGACAGGCAGAGGGAAGGCGCACGTGTCAACACCGAGCGACACTGCGACGCCCACCACCAGTCCAACAGGTGCGATGGCCCCGACGTCGACGAGCCCGCACTCGATGACGGCGGGTACCTACCTTTCGAGGCTGGGTGCCCTGCCTTCACCCGTGAGCTACGGCAAGTCCGTTGGCCATCCACTCGCACATTCAAGCCAGAGATACCAGAGAAGTATGACGGAAGACTGAACCCGGCAGAGTTCTTGAGCATCTACACCATCGCTGTTCAAGCTGCCGGGGGAAGAGATGAGAAGGTATTCGCCAACTACTTCCCTTTGGCACTGAAGCCAAATGTGAGGTCTTGGCTGATGCACCTGCCAAAGAACTCCATTTCGACCTGGGCTGACCTGTGCCATGAGTTCGTTGGCGCCTTCACGGGCGGCCATCAAGAACCAAGGCGGCCCAGCGACCTGCAGCTTCTTTTGAAGAAAGAAGGCGAGAGCCTGCGGAAATACATGCAGAGATTCAGTCGAGTCCACAGGAATATTCCAGACATCCACTCGGCAGCTGTGATAGCTGCATTCCAGTCCAACGTGCGCAATCATCGGATATGTTCCAAGATGAACGTTTGATTGCCCAAGACTGTGAAGGAGCTTTACACTCTGGTGGATAAGTGTGCTCGAATAGAGGAGGGGAGGAACCTCCCTGGAGAAGAGGATGGCGTTGACATCGATTCAGAGGATGATGACGAGGCCACCATTCAAAAGAAGAAGAACAAGAAGCGCAACAAAAGGTGCAAGGATAAGGCAGTGATGACCGTTGAGGGATCGGGCATGCCTAGTACAGGCAAGAAAGCCAAGGCTGAGATACTCGGCAAGGAGGTTGCCGCGTGCATTGACTGCCGGGAAGCCCATGGCTGCCGAGAAGGCTGGGAAAGGCGATGGCCCATATTGCAAGATCCATCAGACCAAGGGCCACGATCTCCAGGAGTGTCATCAGGTTGAGCAGCTTGTCAAGAAGCAGAGGGATGAATACAAGAAGCGAGATAAAGAGAAAGGTCAGAATGGCGCTGGCGGAAAGGGCCGGGGTGGCAGAGCAAGCTCCCCGGCAAGGCTCCTCGGAATCAAGGGAAACCCGCCAGAGGCCGTGAGAAGGAGGATTGCAACGATGAGAGTGATGGAGGAGATGAAGAGGAAACTAGCGAGTAGGAATTCCAGAAAGCCACTGACGCCCTGTGCATTGATGGGGGTGCATCTTTGCACTCCTCTCACCGCCAACTTAAACGGTGGGTGCGTGAAGTCAATGCCGTGGAGCCAGCCACAGACTCTCGAAGGCGGCTCAAGTGGTCCCGCACGCCCATCATCTTCGACGAAGAGGACCACCCTGACCGCACCACCGTGGTAGGGTGCTTGCCGTTGTTGGCATCACCAACAATCCGCAACCTCACAGTCACAAAGATGCTGGTTGACGGCGGGCCCGGGTTGAATCTGATTTCTTCAGAGGTCATCAGCAAACTCCAGATAGCAGAAGAAGAGCTCAAGGTTACTGGTATGTTTCAAGGGATCAACCCCGGCAGGAGTCATCCTAAGGGGAAAATCATGTTACCAGTGACATTTGGGGGAGAGTTGAATTACCGGACTGAGAAGATCGTGTTAGATGTGGTTGACCTCCCCCTGCCATACAATGGAATCCTTGGTCACCCAGCTCTGGCCAAGTTCATGGCGGCATCCCACTATGCCTACAACACCTTGAAGATGCTAGGGCCAGTGGGCGTCATTTCCATTCCATCAGACGAGAAGGACGCAATTATTTGCGTGGACAAGAAGTACCGGGATGCAGTCACGGCAGAGGCCACTGAAGCTGCAATCCCCGCCAAGGAAAGTAATGGAAAGAAGAAGGCTAACAGGGACACCGGCAAGGAATCCGGGAAGCGTACCTCTTTGGGGTATGCTGCGCCTATTGATGACTCGCCGGAGAGTTCCAATAGCAAGAGATCCAAGGTTTCTGCACCCGCTGTGAAACAGGTCCCAGCAGGGCTGGCTGGTGCTGGTGGTACTTTCACTATCAGTGCCACCCTCGATGACAAATAGGAAAGTGCGCTCGTTGCCTTCCTGCGGGCGAATGTCGATGTGTTTGCCTGGCAACCATCTGACATCCCCGATGTTCCTAGGGAGGTAATTGAGCACCACCTTGCTGGCTGCCCACATGCCCGACCCATCAAGCAGAAGGTCCGGAAGCAAGCTTTGGATTGGTAGCAGTTTATTGCCGAGGAGATCAAGAAACTTGAGACAGCTGGTCTGGTTAGGGGAGTGTTGCATCCAACGTGGTTAGCAAATCTAGTGGTGGTACGGAAAGCTAATGGGAAGTGAAGGCTGTGCATAGATTTTACGGATCTGAACAAGGCATGCCCGAAGGACCCATTTCCCTTGCCGCGCATCGACCAGATTGTGGATTCCACCTCCGGGTGTGACCTGCTTTCCTTCCTGGATGCCTACTCTGGATATCATCAGATCTTCATGTTCAAGGAAGACATAGAGAAGACCGCATTCATCACCCCATGTGGCACATACTGCTTCGTACGGATGCCTTTCGGATTGAAGAGTGCCGGGTCTACTTTCGCAAGAGCAGTCCAGATTGGTTTTGAGTCGCAGTTGCACAGAAACATTGAGGCTTACATGGATGATATTGTGGTCAAGACTAAGGACAGATCGACCCTCATTCAGGATTTGGAATAGACGTTTGCTAATCTGCGCAAGATCAACTTGAAGCTAAATCCGGAGAAGTGTGTGTTTGGCATTCCTTCCGGCAAGCAACTTGGCTTCTTTGTGTCCCACCGGGGGATAGAGGCCAACCCCGACAAGATCGAGGCTATCAATCAGATTCAAGCACCCAAGACAGTCAAGGACGCGAGGCATTTGACTGGATGTGTTGCCGCGCTTAGTAGGTTCATTTCCAAGTCTGCCGAGCGTGCCTTGCCGTTCTTCAAGATTTTGAAAAAGGCAGGGCCCATGGAATGGACCCCAGAGGTAGACGCTGCACTACAAGATTTGAAGGCCTACCTTTCCTCTGTGCCCACTTTGGTTGCTCCAAAACCTCAAGAGCTGTTGCTGCTATACTTGGCGGCAACTAATTAGGTGGTTAGCACAGCGCTGGTGGCACAGAGGGAAGTGGATGGAGCAGCAGACACATCTGATGTCCCTTCCGGGGAGGAAAGTGAACACACCCCGGCAAGGTCAGATGCAGATCAAGATGGAGAAGAGCAAAGCAGCGGAAGCAGTTCTTTGGTCACGGCAAAGAAGAAAGTGGTACAACGCCCAGTGTACTTCGTCAGCTCCCTGTTGCAGGGGGCTAGATCCAGGTATTCTGGCGTGCAAAAATTGATCTTTGGCCTTGTCATGGCCTCAAGGAAACTGCACCACTACTTCCAAGCCCATGAGATCACAGTTGTCACCCGTTTCCCTTTGCAACGGATACTCCAAAACCCTGAGGCCACCGGCAGGATAGTGGAGTGGGCGTTGGAGTTATCCAGCTTTGGTTTGAAGTTTGAGAGAACATCAACCATTCAAAGCAGAGCATTGGCAGAGTTTATTGCAGAATGTACGCCAACTCCTGATGAAGAGGTATTGGAGACAGTTATCCTCGGCAAGGAAGCGGCCCAAGAATGGATCATGTATTTCGATGGTGCCTTCTCCCTACAAGGTGCAAGGGCTGGCGTGCTTCTTGTTGCTCCCACCGGAGAGCACCTAAAGTACGTCGTCCATATACATTTTCCCCGGGAGGAGGCTACCAAAAATACAGCAGAGTATGAAGGGCTCCTTGCCGGGCTCAGAATTGCAACAGAACTGGGGATCAAGAAGCTGATCATCCGCGGAGATTCACAACTTGTGGTGAGACAAGTCAACAAGGATTACCAAAGTCCATTGATGGAGGCATACGTTGAGTAAGTGAGAAAGTTGGAGGAGCACTTTGACAGATTGCAAACGGAGCACGTACCCCATGCGGAAAACAGCATCGCTGATCATTTGTCAAAGTGCGTTGCGCAGAAGCTCCCTGTGGAACCAGGAACTTTTGTTCTCCATCTGACTCAGCCCTCCGTATCCCCGGCAACAATGGCCAAAAAGAGGAGGAAACTGGACTCCGGAAAGCCTCTCCCGGTAGAACCTCTCGAGGATCCCGGCAGAAAGCTTGTCGGGCACAACTCCCCTTCGGTCGCTGAGCTGCATCCTCCCGCTAGGCCACCAGTCCCCGCGGTCGAGGATTGCACTCTCACGGATGTGGAGGTGCCGTTAGTCCTCGTTGCCGAGCCACAGGCTCCGCCTTGGGCACGGCACATAGTCCATTTCCTCCAAACTGGAGAACTTCCCGAAGAGCAAGAAGAAGCTGAAAGAGTAGCTCGGAGGGCCAGTATGTATCAGTTTGTTGATGACACGCTGTACAGAAGGAGGCCCAACGGTGTGAAATTGAGGTGCATTTGCCGGGAAGGAGGAAAGGAACTGCTGGCGGAGATACACAAGGGTATGTGCAGCTCCCACATTGGATCAAGGGCGTTGGTTGGGAAAGCTTTCCAGCCAGGATTCTACTGGCCCATAGCCCTCCAAGATGCGGTCGAGCTTGTCACCATGTGTGAAGCCTGCCAGTTCCATTCCAAGAACATCCACCTGCCTGCCCAAGCTCTTCAGAAAATCCCTTTGTCATGGCCGTTTTCGGTCTGGGGGCTCGATATCCTCGGCCCTTTCCCCCGTGCTGACGGGGGCTTTGAATTCTTGTTCGTTGCAATCGACAAGTTTACAAAGTGGCCGGAAGTAGAGCCCGTGAGAAAGGTGACTGCTCAGTTAGCTATCAAGTTCTTGAAAGGATTGGTGTGCTGCTTCGGAGTTCCTGCCCGGATCATCACTGACAACGGCACCCAGTTCATGAGTCGCACCTTCATGCAATACGTTCATGCCCTCGGAAGCAAAATCTCATTTGCCTCTGTGGCCCATCCAAGGAGCAACGGGCAAGCTAAGAGGGCAAACGCAGAAGTGTTGTGAGGACTCAAGATGAGAACATTCGATAGGCTGCAGAAGTGCGGCAGGCGGTGGGTCAATGAGCTGCCGGTGGTTCTTTGGTCCCTCAGAACGACACCAAATCGAGCTACCGGGCAGACTCCATTCTCCCTAGTCTATGGGGCAGAAGCAGTTATCCCCGCGGAACTCATTTACGGGTCACCTCGAGTGCTTGCCTACGATGAAGTAGCGCAAGATCAGCACCGGCGTGACGACGCTGTGCTACTCGAGGAGAACCGTCTCCGGGCTGCTATGCATGCCGCACGCTATCAGCAAGCCCTGCGTCACTATCACAGCCGCAGGGTTCGTGCCCGGTGTTTTGAGGAAGGCGACCTTGTCCTTAGGCGCGTTCAGTCCACCAAGGGTGCAAAAAAGTTGACGCCGAAGTGGGAAGGCCCTTACCGGGTAGTATGAGTCACCAGACCTGGCGTAGTCCATCTGGAGACCGGAGATGGCATTCAGTTGCAAAACTCATGGAACATTGAGCATCTCCGCAAATTCTACCCGTAAGGCGCGGCTGTCGGGCCCTGCCCGACAGCCACCCTTTTGTACGGGCCTTGCCTCTGTTGCATGTAACCCCTTGTACAAAGCCAGGCGCAGACCCTGAGCAACAGAGAAATAAATGAAGTGCTGGGGGGACCGACAAATTGCATGCATGCGTAAGCATATCATGAGCATTACATGTTCATTTAAATAAGATAGCATGAGGCATCATTTTCATCTACATCATACTGCAGGCTCCTACCGTGGATTTGGTCCCGAAAAAGGAGAAGAGAAGACAAGCCTACATTGCGATCCCCGGCAAGCCCAAACAGATAAGTTCTCTCTCTTATCCATGCGCATTCTGTAAGTAAAGCTTGTGCATAGGAAAACCTCGCCGCTTCCAAAACATAGGTGCTCCCGTCCCTTGACTCGAACATGCTTCGGTCGGGGAGGTTGTAGTGGCCTTTGGCGAGAAAGTTGCCAGGGGGCTGGTTCCTCTTCATGATTTGTGCCCGGCAAGCTCAGCCCCGCGACAGCAAACTGAGGGTACCGGCAAGATAGCCTACCTGAAAAAAACTTGTTTACTTGAGCGTATAGAGGCATTCTCCCTCTGCAAGGACATGTTACATGCACAAGTGCCTGGCAATGTTTATCTTTTTCATTAATATGCTGATCAACAAGTATAAACCTTACAGAACACAAACATGGATAAAAGAGATTACATAATTTGAAGTAAAGTTTGGCAAGTGCCTACATATTTTAGATTGAAAAAAGATAAGTGCCCCGTAATCCCTTTCTTGTCCACCTCCTCCTAGGCACTGCGGTGGAGCAGAAGGAGGGCAAAAGGCGTGCCTGAGCAAGACGACCCACTCGACCCCGTCAGGACCTGCCGGGCGCAGCCTGACAAGATCGAGAGTGGTGAGGCTGTGAAGGAGGGGGACGGAAGGAGCAGCTCGACGGTGCCTTGGTCACTACCTCCAGGGCCAACCAGAAGCTCCAGCAAAAAGCACCGGCGGGGAGAACCACCGAGGCCCAACTGGAAGACTGTTGGAGGAGGCGAAGGCACCAAGAGAGCGGCCTTCTCCCCGACAACCAAGAGGCCGGTGATGATGGCGCCGGGGAGGGAGGGGAAGAGCGGAAAGACGAGGCAGCAGGTCGGCAATACGAGACAAAGGCGTCAGTGCCATCGTACTCTAACCTGACGCCCTGCCATCCACCTTCTCTTTCATCCCTCGATCTTTCTCCATCGCCGCTGCTCCAGAGGGACACCGGCTCCATGAGCCGTTGCCTCCCCCGGAGAAGTTGCGGGCGGTAGCGGCGTCCGAGGCACGTCGCTCCCCACCTTGACGAGCAGGAAGATGCCGCCGTCTTCAACATTTGCCCTGACTTCACCAAGCGGGGCAATACTGGGATTACCAAGGAACCCGAGCACTGCACCCCTGACAGACATCGGAGCCGCCAAGAACTTCAGCACCCAGGAGGAGGGGACAAACACGCCCCTCGAGAGAAAGGCTCGGCGCCTCCCGCGCCGCGGGTGGCATATCTGCCGCGCCCCTTTTTACTCCTGACCAGGCTCACTTCCCGAGCCCCTTCACAAGCTTCAGACGTCGCTAACCCCAAGCACGAGCCCGGGGCTTGGCCCCGGTCTCTTTCTCTCAACATTGCGATAAGAAAGAAGAAAAAGACGAGAAAAGGAGCGTGGATGAACATTTCCGCTTCCCCCCTGCCCCTCCTTTTTATAGGCAAGCTGGGGGCTGGGGGCTGATCCATCGATGGGTAACCACCATCCTCCTCCACCAATCCATGAAGACCAGGCCCCTGCATTAACGCTCCCCCACACCATGCGCCTCCATTACCTACCCTGCTCGATGCATGCAGCATACGTGGCCGGGGATAAGGGCGTGGTGGGAAGAGTGAATTGGCAGTTACTCGCCCGTGCTTTAAAATCATTCACGGGCCATTACAAGAGTGGCCCCACCACAATTGGCATTACACGACGGGCAGAAGAACCAGAAGCTGATCCAAGCTCAGGTTAATGAAGAAACAAAGAAGATCTCAAAGGGCAAGCACCTATTTCCCCTCGCCTGTGCACAAGTTAGGGCCTACCCCAACGACACCCGGCAGCTCGTTCGGGCCAGGCCCGGGGGCTCCTGTCGGTGCAACAAACCCTGGGTCTGTTGCCCGGACCGTGCACAGGCCCAAGATCAAGATTGCAACATCCAAGACAAAGCCAAGGTGAAGAAATAGGCCCTTTGAGGAATCAAAGGGCAGGTTGAGAAGACCAAGTCAAGCGAAGAATCAAGACACTGCTAAGAGAAAACCTCAATTGCCGGGCAGGAGAGCCTGGCAAGGTCAAGGTTGCCCCAGAAGCAAGGCTCAAGACCGCCCCGGCAGGCCTGCCGGGGCATACGAAGGCAAAACACCCCGCCAAAGCTTCGCCGCCCCACCTCACAGCGACGCAAGTCACCGATCGGTGCGGTGTCAAGCCCCAAGATGACTAAGTGGCTGTCTTTTGCCACATGGTAGCCATTTCCTACAGGAATCACCTCCAGATGACACCCATCCTGCGACGTGTCATGCAGACAGGAGAGAAGGTGGCCAAACAGCCTGGCAAGGTGTGCTGGGCAGGACATGATGTGACACTGAGCGGCGCATTAATGCATACTGCTCTGTCTGCAGAGTAGATATGATAGCACTGTTCGCTATCTAATCAGTACAGAATGACGGATTTGCCACTGTGGTGACCCCTTAATCTATAAAAGGAGGCCCATGGTAACCATAGAAAGGATTGGGACCCCTATACACCCATACGCGCGTAGCTGCTCTCGCCCCGAGGCAACCCTGCCGGGCAAGAGCGCTGCGTTTCCACCGTCATCCACCATCAATCCACCAAAGCAGGAGTAGGGTTTTACGCCTCGCGGCGGCCCGAACCTGGGTAAAACTGCCCGTGTGATCTCTGCCGCGCTACGCTGTGCTCCTCCGCACTTTGTGCAACGTGCTCAGTCCCCCTGCCAAACCAAAAGGTCCCTTGGCCCCATAGGTGGCCGTGGTTTCCCACAACATCATATGACGCTATTGTGCCTAATTCAGATAGGCCATAATGGATCATGAGTTAGCAGGTTGTGAATGGGCTATATGCGAACAGGCCGTTAACAGGCTTTCCGTGGGCCGGCCCACTACTTTTTGACCAACTCAAACGGGCCGGCCTTTTGACCTTAATGGGCCACTATTGGGCCGAGCCACGTGTCGACGTATCATAGGCGCGTCCCGTCCATTCGCTGGATGACATCTCTCCCAACGCGGAGTTGACACGTGATTCTTTCGGCCAATGAGAATTTTACACGTGGAAAATTGCCATTGGTCATTGCTGTTAACGGGTTATCAGATCCAAAACGGACCCGATAGCTTAACGATGACCCATTACAGTGGATGCCACGTGTCGCTTACCCTTGACAAAAACACTTCCATGACACGCCATTTATCGTCATGGAAGTGGACACTTCCATGATGATAATTTGAGTATTGTCATGGAACACTTCTATGATAGCACAGGTATGACTATCTTTATTCTGTCATGGAATCATCGTGGATGTACATGCATGACAGAAAACGTGACCTACTGTGACAAACATGTATTATCACGGAAGTGTTTTTTGTAGTGACTAAAGGTGTCCTGGACTAGGGGGTCCTGGCGCAGCCGGATTAATGTATGGGCCGGACCACTAGGCCATTAAGGAGGGGAAACTCCAGAGGCCTTCCAAGTGCGGCGACCAAAGACTTGGTGTGTACTTCAAGCATATCTGATTAGATTCGGCATGTAAATTCTTAGATGGCAACTGACCATGTGTAACCCTAGATACCCCAGGTGGCTATATAAACCAGGGGGTTTAGTCCATAGAGGCCATCCATACACCCATTCATACGTTCATCATACCCCTAGGGTTTAGACCACAACTCACAATCCCGAGGTAGATTAACTCTGTACTTTGATACTTCCATAATATAAGCAAGAGCAGGACGTAGGGTTTTACAAAACAACAAATAAAAAAACATCATTCTCCAAATTTTCAAAACAACAAATAACAAAAAACATCATCCTCCAACTTTTCAAAACAAGGATCTCAAGGTTTATTTAATCAACATGACAAGTCACTACAAACACATTTAGATGCCAAATGTCTAGTATGATCGTACCATGTTGCTTAATTGAACCTTGAGATATAACAACTTCCCATGTTGCTTAAATGAAAATGTGACCTACTGTGACAAACACGTATCATCACGGAAGTGTGTTTTTTGTAGTGACTGAAGGTGTCCCGGACTAGGGGGTCCTGGCCCAGCCGGACTATGGGCCGGACCTCCAGCCCGTTAAGGAGGGGGACTCTAGAGGCCGTCCATACACCCATTCATACTTCCATCATACCCCTAGGGTTTAGACCACAACTCATGATCTTGAGGTAGATCAACTCTGTACTTTGATACTTCCATAATATAAGCAAGAGCGGGGCGTAGGGTTTTACAAAACAACAAATAAAAAAGCATCATTCTCCAAAATTTCAAAACAACAAATAACAAAAAACATCATTCTCCAAATTTTCAAAACATGGATCCCAAGGTTTATTTAATCGACATGACAGGTCACTTCACCCATCCTTAGATTGCTCCAGCCCAAGCACACTTAACTTGTGCATTCTATTATACTCGGCTAGTGCATGGGAAGCTGCACCTTGCTGCTCCTCGTGTTTAAGGCATTTCCCAATGGTCATCGTGTGGGACCTACTCCCTACTATCACACATGTTTGTGCTTTTAGAAACAGTGTGCACTCTATACATACCGGACCACTTCCATTCGAACTTACATTTTTTCACATAAAACTAACCAGAAGAAGAAAAAGCTTTGACTTTTCATTCAATTAGAACAAAACGGTTGCACAGTTAATTGCTGAAAACTGGGCAAAAACCGATACAAACAGGGCCTAAACATACGGGAACTCTTGGCTGAGCATGAACTGGTAAATGCCTTCGTCCACGCGTCTGATACGCTCACAGAAATGTTGTGCCGTGATATCGATCTCCGCCCAAGATATTTCATCGATGACAGTCGATTCCAAGCCGCGACGAGCATATGCATTTTGCTCTGTGGTAGGACCGAGAGTATATCGACCAGAGGGGGGTGAATGGGAGATTCAAAATTTCTTTCGAAAGGTTTGAACTGATCCCAATCACAGCAGCGGAATAATGTAAAGGATGGAAGAAACAGAATCAATCTTCCTCGTCAGAAGCATATTCCTCAATGAAAGAAGTAATAACAGTACGTGCTTGGGAAATCACAGGTTTAACTACGAAGAGAGTAATGCAACATGCAAACAGATGCAGTAGAATGAGGCAAAACATGATGCGAGAGGTGAGAGATATGCACAAAGATTAACCGAGGTAAAATGATGAAGATGGAAATGCAACAGAATGCGATATGAAGAATAACTCAAGTATAGGACAGCAACGACAGAGGAGAATTAAACTACAACAGATGATAATGATCGAAGAAACTATCGACATGGAGCACGAGAGTAAACTGCTGAAGGAAATGCAGTAAAGTAGATTGAACCAGTGGTGCTCGATGGCGACAGAGAGATTTGGTAGACCAGTTCACCCTTCTGCCAAAGGGCTACGTCTGGTTGGAGGGGCTGTGACTTAACACAGAAGATAAACTCTCTTCACCCTATTCTCCTTCAACTCGAAGCTAATCAGACTTTAGTTGATTTCACTCATGGTAGATCCTTATTGGCGATCTCCAGACCTTCGGTCGACCTTTGCGAACAACAGTCACTCTTGGTTGCGGAAGATCTATCTCGGTGAAGACAAAAACTCTTCAATCACTCGAGCCGAAACCTTTCTATCTAGAGAGTATGCAGCTCTCAAGAATAATAGGTACAAGAAATCTAACTTAGAACTACTGTGATGCTAAACCACTGTCTAAGTTTGGGCTCTTGATTTTTCTCTTGGTGGATCTTAAACTCAAATCTGTCAGAGAGGGGTTGCTCAAATCAATCTTATCAGAATTCTCAAGCGGAGTAGCCAACGAACAACATTGGAGCGGGGTGGCTATTTATAGCCGCAGCCTTCCCTGATGGGAAAAGACCAAATTGGACATCGAGGGCAGCCAATGGCCGAACGACACGAGTCCAATGGTCGGATTTGTGCTCAATGATAACATTGCTTGCGGAGCAAGTAATGCTAACTCCTCGGTCGGATACAAATCTCTCACAGCGAAGAAGGTCACAGTCTCTTGCTAGCAAGTATTTTCTCGGAACACAAAGAGATTTCAGTCGCAACTTTCATAGGTTTTGGCTAAGCATCACAGCGGATCTAAGCTTCGTGAACCTATACCCCTCTTAATAGTATGGAGGTCCTAGGACTCAAATAAACAGAAGAAGAAGAACGAAATGAATACTATGTCTTCACTTTGTAATCGACTTCCACACACTGCAGTCAATTTCTTCGGACGACCATACCGAAACAAATGCTTCGCTTCAGCAGAAAAACTTCGAGGGGTTAATTCCTTCACATCAATATTCTCGTCTACATGACTTCATCATGTATAGCTCGTTCTTCTTTGCAACGCAGATGTACTTCGGTGAAGTTCCTCGAACTTAGCACCAGAGACAGCATTCTCTTTGGTTCTGTATGGACTATTTCTCTCTATATACTTAGCAAACAAATCAGTCCATACCTGTTTCTGTCAACAATCTCCAAAGCACATGGTAGGCAGATATTGCACCAACAATCTCCCCCTTTTTGGACGATTGTTGACAAAATAGATCACATCGAAGGATAGATAATGAATGGAATGTAATGCGAAGGATAATAAAAGATGAGAGATATTTACGAAGATAAAACATGTTCCCCATGAAGATATGCATCAGAGCATAAAATAAACCAGAGGGTGGCACGGTAATTCTTCATATGAGTGTCATCGACAAATAATCTTCTGCTTGACTTCTTTCAATGCACTTGATGGTGTCTGAGGTAATTCCTGTCACATGATCTTCAAAAAGAGCTAAATAAAAGAAATACTTTGAAAGATTTGTGGCGAAGGATCTAACATGAAGGTTTTCTCATTACAGAATTTAAATCCACACGAGATGTAGGTTTCCTGCATGTTAGATATTCGATATGAGCAGAGCAAAGTAAACAAGAATATTTTGCTCGGAGTGGATATGCTTCAGATGTGGTTTTCCTGCACCAAAGATAATAGGAGGGATAATTGCGAGGAAAAACACTCTGTCAGTCAAATATATAGCCTTCACAACGTAAGTCATTAAAGCTTAGACTGACTATCTCATCCTGCAAGGTTAGATAATGAAGGATAACAATCAGAGCATATCCAACCAAGACAGGTAAAATTCATTTAGTACTCGAAGTACTTCTCCCCCTTAGTATCATCACTCCATGGATTCCTATTCTTCTTGGTAGAGCAAATATTTTCCCTGTACGATAGATAATTATTGAGGATAATCATTGCAGGGGAGAATCATATTCGATGGTACCTGTAAACAGATAGTACGAAGCAAATAACATTGCAGGGGGGTTATTAACATTACATGGCGACCGATTATTTCAACAGCACAAGTGGTGCGTTAATTTCATCAAGCAAATTGTTCGAGGGAAAACCAAATGGCGAATAAAAAACACCCTGCAAATACCCCGATAATTTATCACTCGATGTAATTCTCCCCCTTTTTGTCAACAAGTGTCAAAAAAGGAATGAGAACACAGACGAGGAGCTACTCTTCCGGAGAGTCCTCAGAATCAGAATAGAACCCACTCGACGAATCAGAATCCGAAGAGCGAGGAATGGTCGAGGCAGAAGCAGGAGTAGCAGTATGGACACTAAGGACTTGGCGCGATGAGCATCGGGCTTGAAGATAAGAGTACCGACTGTGTCCGTAATTTCATCATCATGGCTAACAAACAATAGGTCAGTTGAAGCAGAACGCTGTGGGAGCACTGGTGTTTTTTCTTCGGATGGGAGGAATAGCAAGTAAGTCCAGGTAGTCATACTCCTTCTTGATGCCCTTTTTAGCTAACTTCTTACGAGAATAATGTTGCCTTAACAGAGTCCATGAGTGCTTCTTTGCCTCCTTCTCATGCAGAAGAATTTGGCGTGTATGATTATGAAGCAAATTCAACTCAGTCATTAACTCCAGCTTTTCCTTTCGATCCAGCTTGATGTGGCTTTCTAGTGTTTGCTGTGTGCGAATGCAAATCTCATAAAGAGATGGGTTTTCCTCATGAGGGATTTCAACCCTGGCTTTCTTGACCTTCGGAACAATTTCGAACGCGGACACAGTGCCAGCAGCATCAACTGGTTCCTTCCATTTTCCAATATCCTTCACCATACTGAGTTTGTCTCGTACTGGTGGCATGAAAACTTTCGGAATGTAAGCCTAGAAGAATTTCTCATTGATGAGCTACTCGATTGCAAACATGATCCATGGAGCATATGGCTTTGATGATTGAGGGTTGTCAGCTACACAGCCAGGTTGCGAATGAAAAGATCAGGAACATCGAACCGAATTCCTTGAGAGATGGCCAGAAGTGCATTTCTCACAATGCCATTGATGGAATTTGGTCTGTTTGTTGGCATGAGAGTATTGCATAGAATGTGAAACAACACTTTGTTGTCATACGCCAACTTCTTCGGGTCTACATCAATGCATTCATCACCAACCAGGTTGGGATCCATCAGAACATGGAGTTCTACTTCGGACACTTCCCAGAAATGCAACCTGTGTTCTCTATCGTTTTCAAACTCACACCAAGGAAGATTCATCATGGCCAAAAACTAATCTGCCGAGCATTTGATCTTTTCTCTGCCTGTCATCCATTCGAGAATCCAGGTTGAAGTGTTTCCAAGCTCTCGTGAGATATACAATGTGGCATAGAACTGAAGGATTATTTCTTTGTTCCAGCCATGATTGAAGCGCATGAATCCTTTCAGGAGTGCATGTTCAATATGATCGATGGCATGGTGGAAACAGGGAATTTCTTCGAGCTCAGCGAAGTTTAATATCTTGTGATTGAAAATTATATTCTTGCCGAATAAGATCCAAGCATAATAAACAGCTTGCTCTTCAGTCCAGAACCTGGGTGATAGTGAAGTCCTTTCTCCTTCATACGGACTGTTCCCAAAGAAATCTAGCTTCGAAAGATGAAGCTGTTGATTGAACGCAGGACCATTAGGGCCATATCCAGCAGGGAACAGAGGAAATGATTCCTGAGGATTCTTTCAATTTTCATCATTGCTAATTTCCATCGGTTGAACATCATCAGAAGCTGGCACATGTTCATCGATTGGCTTCAGTGGAGCAAGAGGCCTTATCACTTTCTCTGGTGCATATGGCATTGTAGTACTTGTCTGGCCTTCATTTTCTTTCGCTGGAACTCCTTCAGCAGCTTTCTGACTGTCAGGCACTAGGGCCTTTTCTTCCTGTGAACTCTCAGCAGTGGGAGGCACTACAATCTCTTCAGATGCTTGGGCAACAACAGCTTATCCTTTGGTGTCCTGGGGCACAACAGGTGGTACAACTTGTGGTATAACTTGTTCATGAGCCATGGGCTCTTCAGCTATCTTTTCTTCCTATTCTGGTTGTGAAGCCAAAGAACCAGGAGCAGGATCAACCCCCCATCTGGGTAGGGGCACCAGATGAGGTGACCGGGGTAGTATTTCCGCGGGAAGCAACTTGCTCCCCCTCAACCTTATCATCCTCCTTGGTGGATCCAGAGGGCTCAATTTGCATATCCTTCGGAGGCAATGGAACTGCCTTCTCAACCTCAGTCTCTTCATCAACTTTCTCTTCAGGGGCATGCTACTTGGGCACGACATTTTCTTCGCCAGAATTTTTCAGAAAGATATTCACCACATTAGATTCTTGAGCAACTATGGTAGGAATGATAACTACGCAGGCTCAGCTTGTTGCATAGTTTCTTCCTCGTGAAGAGGGGATGGTGGTATCTACTGCAGTGGAGCACTAGTGTCGACTGGTGCATTAATGGCTACAATTTGAATTCGGCGATCTTTGATAGCCTTCGACTTGTTGGTTCTTGACTCAGCTTTCTGACGCTTCTCTTCTTTTCCTCTTTGTCGAGCAAGATCTGCTTGACGTTTGATCTCATCATTTCTACGGTCACATAGCTGAGAAACATACATCTTCAGCTTTGAGTGCCACTCAATCTTATTATTCCTCATAATAGTGAGGGCTTTGTTGAGCTCAAGAATCTCCTTGTTCATCTCCTTCCTTTCAGAATCAGTGCTGGCATCCTTGCTCATTTGCTCGAGGATTTTGTTGTCCTCGACAGCTTGGTTCAGTTCCTTGGTGATCTCTCCCGACTCTGCGAAGTGTTTTGCTACCAGCTTGGTAACATAATCAGGAAGACCCAAACTACTCAGATCAGTTGATTTTGCATCATAGGCCGCACTATCAATAAGATCAATCATCAGGTCGAAGTCATACTTTAGTTCCTCTGTGGGAGCAAGAACACTAGTCTTGGCTTTCTTAACAGAAGCAAATGCTTTTTCTTCAGGCAATAGCTTTCTCTTCGTAGACGGGGTAGCAGAACCCGAAGGTTTATCTGAGACTTGAGCAGGTGCAAGCCTTGGCGACATTCTCAACGGAGGTGAAACTTTTGCTGGTGAGGGAGTTTGATAAGGCTTATCCAGAAGAGCTCGTTGATCATACATTGGAATTTCATCAGCAACATCTTTATCGGAGGAATCAGATGAGTCAAATGCTACCTTCTTCGACTTTCTGGCAACAGATTTCTTTCTCGAAGCATGAGGGGAAACATACTTCCTTTTCTTTCGGGCAGAAGCCCGATCCTTCTTTTCTTGCATGTCTTGCTGAGTCAACTCAACATTTCTTTGTTCCACTTGATTTTTCTTCGAGGCCTTGGCTTCACGCTTGGCCTTGGCCTTTGCTCTATTTTCTACTTCTTCGGGGAAATCAGCAGTGGTTTTCAGTGAGTCAACGTGAGCATTTACAGGAGCAGGTGGCCTGACTTTTTCGTCATCTGGACCGAGATAGCCTTCAGCTATGCAGTCATTCCAAGGTGGAGTGAAAGCGAACAGAATTTGATATTTCCTTCGATCATTTTCATGATTGAACCACTTCTTCGCAAAGTGACGGCGAATTCTTTGCAGCCAGTTATTTCTTTTGGTGACAGTTTCAACTCCAGGTGGAGTTTTGTAAGTCTCGGGATCAGACATCTCAGCCGCGGTGTTCCTTTCTCTACCGCGACCACCCTTCTTGGGATTTTCATCAGAGAACAAGGTCTTTGAGTCAGTGATCTGTTCATCCTTAGGCTGACTGTGAGCCGAGGGAATATCATCTTCTTCTTCCTCAGATTCAGATTCAGATTTCTTCTTCGGAATCTTTGGGGGCTTAGCTGCTTTTCTTTCACCAGCCAACTTTGCTCTTCCTGCCACATGCGGCAGCTGAGGTATTTCTTCTTCAGACCCAGAATGCTCTTCCAAACTATGAGCCATGACCACTCCTAAGAGAAAAACAACAATGCGAGGGAAAACAAGAAAAGGTCACAAACATGCACAGAAGCATTTTGACAGAAAACAACAAGTTTTTCGGAAGCAGCAAAGGAATTCATGGTATATATGTTTGAAAGATATCATCGATAGAATTGCAAAATACCATGAGGCAGAGTAACAACTTATATAATCTTTCGAAAAAATATACATGAACCCTAGATCTCAGACGACTCGTACAAGGTAAAAACTACAAACCATACAAGCCATGACTTAGAGAGCCCTACAGATATGCTGCAAGATAAATTCACGTTGGTAAGAACAACCCTAGAACAGAGGAAGGACAGGGCTAGCTCCAGATCTATGCACCCTAACTTGGCAGCAAAGATCATCTACGGCAGTGCGGAGGAGAAGATGTACCGCACTGGCGTTACCAACGACGGCGGGGCTTCACCGGAGTTGCACGGCAGGGCGCGATGGCGATGCTGCTTCGAGCTCGGGCTCGGGCGGAGAGAGAGAGAGAGGGGGGGTTTGAGGACGAAATGAGAAAGAACAAGGGAGGAAGACCCCTAAAGGGTGGGTTTATATAGCCCGAAGGCGGAACCGCTTCCTCCAAGATCTATGGGCAAAAAGCATGGGACGCTCCACATTCAAGGACGAGATCACGATTGTGAGATCGTGGGCACATGTCATCCATTTCCTGTGGAAATCTTGGTAACTGAATGGAATGCCGAAGGGTTTGAGGAAGGGCAAGCAACAAAACAGATAAAGGTTCGAAGTTGATTTCATTCGCGACCAAGGACGTCAGATTGAAATCTTCTTTAGATCAAGTTGCATGTTAATGACGAAAAACACGGATAGAACGAGAAAGAGTAGGGTCCGAATCTAAATACTCAGCCAAACGAAGGAAAACAAAACCAACAAAGAGCTCTGAGTGAGTTCTCATACGGACAGAATGCAAACACAATCGAACAGAAAAACGAAAGAAAACACACTGAACTAGCACCAACAAAGGATCTCAGGATAAAGGACGGATGATGAAAATCCCTGAGATAACATCTGCAAGAAGGGGTTAGTTCTTTTTCGCAACCTACACTTGTGTGGGCAACGAGGATCTCATTTTCTTCATCTGAGCAGCAGCATTCTTTTGGCGAGATATGTGAGACACCTGTGCACTTTTAGAGTAATCATACGAATAAACATTGGAGTTATTTCTAGAGACATGAGAATAATGATTTGAATAGGTACGCATGTACTCCTTCTGTCGAAGGTTTAATCGATACCCATTCGAGAATTTTCCTGAACCATTCTGTGAACGATAATCATTTTCTTGAAGATAATTACTCTGCATGTTCAAGTTAGCAGTGACAGACAGATTTTCAATGATGCATTTCATCACCCAGATTTGCTTCTTGGGTGAACCAGACCTGCAGTTAGTCCCAATATATCGAGCGAATACCTTACCTTTCTGTTGTTTGAACAGTTTGTAATCCGAGTCATCTGACTCATCAGAAATGGTAGTAATGGAAGAATCATATCCTGACAGAATTGCAGTTTCGAGTGTTTTGCTTTTAGCAAGAACCCAACTCGTTCGAGGATATTGCTCAGGAGTCCAGGAAGTTCCATCAACATTGAGTTTCCTTTCGAAACCCTGTCCTTCCTTTTGAGGATTTCTGTGCAGTATAGACTTCTTGAGCACATCACATAGGGTTTGATGCCCTTTTAGGCTTCTTAGCATTCATGTCTCAAGCAAGTCCTTTAGCCTGCAATTTTCATCAGCAATAGCAGCATATTCCTTGGAGAAGGTGTGGCGCCCCGCCTAATTACCACTATAGCCAGACGGTCGCCGCACATACCAGCCCATGAAATCACTCTGGCATGCGCATTTACAACAAGTATCATGAACACATGCATTTCTATTAATGGATATATAAGTCTTACATGATATATTACAGGGGTGATGGCAGCGGAAAAGCTCTATCTAAGGCAGCATGGTCTTGGTGCGGCTCCAATCCACAGGGATCTGATTGGGTTACTCTTCTAGCCCGCGAACGCTACGGCTCCTCGACGACGAACGACGGATCCTTATGTGAACCTGGCCACGTTAAAGGCCCCTGAGTACTTTTGAATGTACTCGCAAGCAAACCAAACTAACATATACACCAAGCAAAGCAATCCATGGCATTCAAGCATGCATATGTTATTGGAGCATCATTAATTATCATGGCATAGTATACCTATCTAGCAAGATTAATCATCAAGTCATAACAGGTTTATCCAGCAAGATAACTACTAAAGTAAAATACAGTAAAGTAAAGCATATCAAGTAAGTGATCCATACTCCGAACAATCTCAGGATCCAATCCAACTCTTTCGGTCATCTGACCATCTCTTTCATAGCCATTCCATGGCTATCATATCATATTCCTGACACCATCCGATGTCTATGCATCTCCTTTGTAAGTCTGATAAACTTACTCTCTTACGGGTTGTCCCATAATCCTCGGAATACTCATGAGTCGCTGAGTACCTCCGATCATAAGACAAGTTCTTCCATCATTATTATCTTTGTTACGGTTGACCACCTAGTGAGGTCTGGACGGACTGTCCAATACCGTGGATGCGGCTATTCGAATAGATTTTTACACTCTGCAGAGGTTGCGCACTTTACCCACACCATGGAGCACCTAGCCTCGTGATCCCATTCGGGTGGACCAGTGTTGCTCCAACGAAACCTGCCTAACCCGTGACTCCTCCACCGTACCACCGGCAATCATTCTCCCCCGGAGTCAAGCCCTGGGTGGCCCCTGTGTCACCTCGTGACATCTGCCACCGTCGTGGCCAAACTAAATTGTCCCAAACGGGGACGCCGGCACAATACTCAACTGGGCTCACAAGGTTATCGCTGCCTACCAGGCCAGGGCAGCACGCGCGCATAACCTTCCCTGTTTGGTGGTACCGATAAAAGAGCACGCGATTAGACCAAGTCAAGGCCATCCCATACCGGCAAATGTGGCTGCACGGATAAGTTCGGACAGGTGACTCTGGATCAACCGACTAGGTTTAGCTTGAGCAAACATTTAGCAAGCATGGTGGTTTATCACAATACCTTGAGATGGCAGTAGCTATGCATTTAGGTAAATTACTTTGAATTATCACATAGCAAACTAATGCAAGTAATGTAAATAGTAAGTGCAATCTAGCATAAGTTTAATTACTTCTATCACAGGCATAATCATTAACTAAACACGCAAAAATAACACAGAGCAATGCTTTAGGGCATATATCAGATGGTCGGTTTGCCTGGGGTCGAAGAATAATTCGGGAAAGAGTGCGGTAGCCTCGCTGGAAAATCCGCCAAAAAAGATTCCCTCTCGGAGGGGCTGATAGAAGGCAAGAGTACAATGGTCATTTTCATAGTGTGGAAACATTATGAAAATGATACCATCGGAACGGGCTTGACGAGACAAAGACGTGGGCGTTGGTTTCACCTGAATCGGAGTTGCGGGCGAAAATATATTGCCGATTGACTACCAGGGACCCATCTATAAATAATTTATTCACACACAAGTCTTTGGCAGTTTTTTTTTGACAAAGGGAATGTGCACTGTGCACATGGGCTGGGTTCGGCTACCGCCGCAGCTGTTTACTGGGCCGGCCTGCACCATTGCTGCTCCCTTTCTTTAAAAAAATGGTGGGCGGCTGACGGGCCAGTCCCACCTTATCTCCCTCTCTCTCCCTGGTCATCCTCTTCCTCGACAGAAGCAGGGGAGGCGTCGGCCGTCGGCGTAGCCGCTGCCCCGCTGCTCCAGAGGGCCAGCCGGCGAGCGCACGGGCTTCGCCGTCCCACGCCGCGTCCGGGGGTAGCCGCGGGGCTGCTTGAGGTGGACCACACTGCCGGCGCCATGGGGCAGGCTGCGGTGACGGAGGCGATGGAGGGGCGCTGCGCCGGCGAGGCTCCCTCGCCGGGGTTGAATGTGACGGCGGCTTGTGGACTCCGAGGGGAGGCTGGGGGACCAGAGAAATGGGAGGGGGAAGGGCCTGGGGAAGAAACTTGCCGAGGGGATTGGCGGCGGCTGCCTCGGCCATGGGGGAGAGGGGAGAGCTCCGGGAGCTCGAGGGGAGGAGCGGTGGGTTGCGGAGAAGCTCGGGGAATCTATTTATAGCCAAGGGAAGGGCTAGCCGACGCCGGCCGAGGCTCCTAGAAGCTCGTCGCCGTGGCGACGATCCGGTGGAGCACCAGAGGTCAGCACAAGCGGCCAGGAGCTAGGGGATGAGGGGGAGAGGCTTCCAGATGATCCACACGTGCGGTGGGGAGCTCGTTGGTGCTACCGGACAAGCCGGAGCCCGCGGGAGCGAGCTCCCGAAGCCTCTAGGCATGCGGTGCTCTGCCTTGGCGTGCACTGCACATGGTCACCGCGTGGCCACGGTGTTGCCACGCCGCACTCGCAGCCAAATTGTGTCTGGGGTCTTCTCCTTGCTTCGCTGAGTTGACTTGAGAGGGTTTGGAGGGAAGTGGCTGCAAGAAATGACAGATGGGAGCTAACTTAGGTTCTGACCAGCAGGTGTTTGACATGTGGTGTGGCCACCACAGTGCTCACCTTGGCTTGATCTTGGGCAAGGGTTAATCAAACACCAAGGTGAACATGATTACAAAGTTTCAACAGCAACGGACAACTCCAGATGGTACTTAATTTGTAACCATGCACTCTGGCCAGAAATGGAGATGAATTTGCTGGAACAAAATGGCTAAATGGATTTGGCTCAAACTTGGTGGAGGGTGATGATTTGGATATATGAAGCCACTGTAAAAGTTTCATACCATTTGGGTACACCAATATGGTACTTGCTTCACAAAGGTTCCAAATGGACAGAAACTTAGCAAAAATGCTGTGGAAGCATGGATGGATGGATTGAGCTGGTTTTTGGTTTACATTAGTAATTTATCAATATTAATCACCATGAAAAATTTGAGCTCAAATAGATCAAGGGTTCAAGCACTTCCTTTGCAATTTGCCCAACTGGACAAAATTTGCAAATTGACGTTGTGCTCAAAATTTGAACTATGGAATTTGGGTTTTTGATGGAAATGGTGAATATATGGATAGGAGAAGCTCCACAATTTATTTGGGATTCTTCCTGGCTACCAAAATGGTAGTTCCTTTAGAAACTGCCCAAAATGCAATATTGGCATTAAATAGGAAAATGCAATTTCCCTTATTTAATTATGGCCAATATTTTTATGGGAGCTCAATATGATCACAAAGAATATCTCCACAAGTTTTCATGAACTTTGGAGATGGATAGATATTTTCCTGGATTTAATTCCTTTAACTGGCAGAAAAAGGAATTAATTATAAATGAAAAATATTGCAAATGACTTGGCAATATTTTTGCATATCCAGGATTTATAAGGATAGGATGATCACTGGGAGAAGTTTGGGAGGCAACAGATCAAAGGAAATTGGGGTTCCTTTGTAACGAAAGCGATTAGGGTTTCCCTTCCAGCAACTCGGAAGGTAGGGTTTCGGTGGCAAAACCCTAAGAATATATCTTGGGTGGCAAGGTTGGAATTGAGAGAATCTCTGGTTGGATAGGGAAGGCAAGGTTAAATGATCATCTTCATATACCCAAGAGCTGAAGAAATCTGATAACACCGAGAAAAAAGACGGGTGTCAAATCCCGCGAAGGAAAAAAAATAGGAGCGAAAACCAGGGTGTTAGAAACCTACCTCCCTTAAGAAAATCTCGTCCTCGTGATTTTCGGGCTTACCTCCCGGTGAAGGGGGACTTACCTGTGTGTGACTTGGATCCATCAACGGTCTTGTCTTCGTTGGTTCATTGACCTTTTAACTGTCTCTTCTGATGGATTGGGTATTGTCTCTGCACACAACTCCCTTGAATCCTTCTCTTTCCTATCAGGTGTACCTTTTGTTCGGATAGTAATGTTGCTGGGTGGGGTAGCGGGTAATACCAACAAACAGCTCAGTTTCCTTGGCCTGTAAGTGACTGCTTCGGTTTCATTGCGATGCTTCGTACTCTGACTGTCATGGGCAAGACACCCTCTGCTGGTACAAGGCTTACATGCTCGTATGGCCTTGGGTGACTTTCTTTTTGTCATGTTAGAATGCTCAGTCTGGCTGTGGGTTCCATACTGATGTTTCCTTCTGTCTTAGGCATTCTGACTTTGTCTTTAGATGATCCACAATTCAAGGAACAACATGACCGAGCTATTGCTGCTATATCCCCAACTGAGATGTCAGGCATGATCACAAAGTAATCATAGATAATAATCTCTTATTCCAATGATGTCATGATGTCTACGAGCTGTTGGTGCTGACATGCTTTGAGCCATTCTATCTGAATGTTTGGTTTCAAACTCTGTTGCTCGTGGAAATGGTTCTGTCATATATAACCTCTGTAGTCCTTGCTGTGACCACTGAGGCAAGCATAGTATGGCTATCATCCGGTGTATCTTTCGGAGTATAGCCTTTTAATTATCTTGGTTGATGGCCCATATTCGTGACAAGTATGACATGTTGGCTGCATTGTTGTGGCCGTATATGCAAGAGTCTGATGAGGATTGGAAATACCACTCCGTCCGTGAAGTTGTATCTTGTTGACTGTCACAGAGGTTGTTTATCCGCATCTTCTTTGTTCTTGAGGATTCCTTTGATGGGCCTGTCATGACCTGCCAACACGGCTCCTTGATTATTTTCCCAGCTTGTCGGGCTTGTTCTAATAACTTACTCTTGCATGTCTCGTAGGGGTTGCTATGCTCATATTCCTTTTTGAACTATGGGGCCGATGTTTCTCTGAGCACATTCTTTCCCGTGTATGAGTGGCTCGCATGAACTGATCCACTAGACTGCAGGCTCACAACATATGCAGAGGTAGGATAACTCCCTTCATAACCACTGAGTTCTAAGGCAGACGGGTGTGTCTGGACTAGTTCGTGCTCCTAACAAGATTGTTGTGGGCACAATGGCGTGTTGAAGAAGGCTGAATTCCTTATGTTCGAAGCTTCTGCCGGGGTAGCGTGCTGAAGAAGGCTGGGTATCGTGCTTCAGAAGTTTCCTTCATCATGTGGCTTGCTGCGGAAAGTCAGTTGTCTTATGCAGGAAGCTTTCCGTGGTAGCACGCTGTGGAAGATGGGAGTGCCATATCCCAGAAGATTTTTCTCACCAAGTGGCGTACCAAGGAAGATTGGCAGTCTGGTGTCGTAAGCTCTTCTTGGTAGCTTGTGATGAAAGGTTGGGTTCCTTATACTAGAAGCCTTTTGCTGTGTACGCAGTCGGATCTATGGCCGACTCTGGCTTCCTTTTGAAGTATTCGGAACTTACCCATAGCGGAGCCAAAACTTGGTATAGGCCATACCTTGACTAAAGATTTTCTACTGGTTACGCACATCGCTTGTCCTTCTGCTGGTCTGATCATTGCTGCTGTAAAGGTTGCACGACTGATGCAAGCTTCATGTTGATAATTAATTCAGAATACCCTTTTGCATTCAAACCAAGTGTTGCCGATAATAAGAAGTTGACGGATAATTCCATTCGGTTCAGCTGAGCTTCCAAGCGTATTAAGTTCTCATTGATTCTGGGTGACCGCGAACTTATCCATATTCCTTGCAAACCCTTTCATAGTGCCCAGAAGTATTTGCATCGGTGAACTCCAAGAAATGCTTTGAAATTTGTACCAATGTACCGGAGTTTTGTTGCTGCTCTTGGCACATTCACATTCTTGAAATATGTCTTCGGCAGGGAAATAAATGATTCTTGGGTCCATTGCGAAAAGACACAGTTCACCTTACTGACTGAAATAATCCTTGTATCACAAATAGAATAATTTGTCCTTACTGGTGTTCATTCTTGGTAACTCATATGGCTGCTCCTTAGGTGTGATCTGTTCGGAGCCACACTATCTCAGGTATATTCTGGCCTTGTCTGTTGCACATATATTCTGCTTCTGACCCATTCTTCATTCTTGACAGATCCGGTGTTGCTGTTCTGAATATTAGACAGTTGACTTGGCATGAACCTTGCTGAATTTGGATTACTGGGTATTATCCAAGTCGTATGCTGGTCTTCTCGATGGCACTTGCGGATGGATCCAGTCGGAGCGAAGAAACAGAACCGATAAAAGAAACAAGAACCGCAAAAAACCAAAAAGCAAATAAAGCTCAAATTTTGCGGACCTTACACACGTGGCCGAAGATTCACTAGTATAACTAATATAGCGCACTCGATGTACTTTGAAGGATTTAGAAGCAAAACCACACAATGCTCCTGGTAGCAATTGGTGTCAAGCTCCTACTACTTCCTTAGGGAACATCACACTCGATGCATGACCATAGCCAAAATGGCTTAGTCAACGATCCTACGGTTGTTGGGGAAAAGATGGAATTTATAGGTGTTTCCCAAAAGAAACTGGATTTAAGGAGAGGAATGCCATGGTTAGCAAGCAAGGTAGGGATATCTAGTTTACCTAAGGGTTCAGGGCTCACGGGTCGTTGCCGGGTGCGAGCATTTCACACTGGAGACAAAGGCCACGAGAGTTGGGGTCTGATGGACCCAAAGACCTATGGGGTTGCCTTATGATCAATAGTAGCCGTGCCAGTTTGGCAAAGATGGCTGAAATCCATATGGGCTTTCTACTGAGCACAAGACAATGAAGTCTGGCTAGGGTAACCTATAGTCAGCCTGGCTGCTCTGATACCATCCGTTGTGGCGCCCCGCCTGATTACCACTGTAGCCAGACGGTCGCCGCACATACCAGCCCACGAAATCACTCTGGCATGCGCATTTACAACAAGTATCATGAACACAGGCATTTCTATTAATGGATATATAAGTCTTAAATGATATATTATAGGGGTGATGGCAGCGGAAAAGCTCTATCTAAGGTAGCATGGTCTTGGTGCAGCTCCAATCCACAGGGATATGATTGGGTTACTCTTCTAGCCCGCGAACGCTCCGGCTCCTCGATGACGAACGACGGATCCTTATGTGAACCTGGCCATGTTAAAGGCCGTTGAGTACTTTTGAATGTACTCGCAAGCAAACCAAACTAACATATACACCAAGCAAAGCAATCCATGGCATTCAAGCATGCATATGTTATTAGAGCATCATTAATTATCATGGCATAGTATACCTATCTAGCAAGATTAATCATCAAGTCATAACAGGTTTATCCAGCAAGATAACTACTAAAGTAAAATACAGCAAAGTAAAGCATATCAAGTAAGTGATCCATACTCCGAACAAACCTAGGATCCAATCCAACTCTTTCGGTCATCTGACCATCTCTTTCATATCCATTCCATGGCTATCATATCATATTCCTGACACCATCCGATGTCTATGCATCTCCTTTGTAAGTCTGATAAACTTACTCTCTTACGGGTTGTCCCACAATCCTCGAAATACTCATGAGTCGCTGAGTACCTCCGATCATAAGACAAGTTCTTCCATCATTATTATCTTTGTTACGGTTGACCACCTAGTGAGGTCTGGACGGACTGTCCAATACCGTGGACGCAGCTATTCAAATAGATTTTTACACTCTGCAGAGGTTGCGCACTTTACCCACACCATGGAGCACCTGGCCTCGTGATCCCATTCGGGTGGACCAGTGTTGCTCCAACGAAACCTGCCTAAACCGTGACTCCTCCACCGTACCACCGGCAATCATTCTCCCCCGGAGTCAAGCCCTGGGTGGCCCCTGTGTCACCTCGTGACACCTGCCACCGTCGTGGCCAAACTAAACTGTCCCAAACGGGGACGCCGGCACAATACTCAACTGGGCTCACAAGGTTATCGCCGCCTACTGGGCCAGGGCAGCACGCGCGCATAACCTTCCCTGTTTGGTGGTACCGGTAAAAGAGCACGTGATCAGACCAAGTCAAGGTCGTCCCATACCGGCAAATGTGGCTGCACGGATAAGTCCGGACAGGTGACTCTGGATCAACCGACTAGGTTTAGCTTTAGCAAACATTTAGCAAGCATGGTGGTTTATCACAATACCTTGAGATGGCAGTAGCTATGCATTTAGGTAAATTACTTTGAATTATCACATAGCAAACTAATGCAAGTAATGTAAATAGTAAGTGCAATCTAACATAAGTTTAATTACATCTATCACAGGCATAATCATTAATTAAACACGCAAGAATAACACCGAGCAATGCTTTAGGGCATATATCAGATGGTCGGCTTGCCTGGGGTCGAAGAATACTCCGGGAAAGAGTGCGGTAGCCTCGTAGGAAAATCCGCCAGAAAAGATTCCCTCTCGGAGGGGGCTGATAGAAGGCAAGGGCACAATGGTCATTTTCACAGTGTGGAATCATTATGAAAATGATACCATCGGAACGGGCTCGACGAGACGAAGACGTGGGCGTTGGTTTCACCTGAATCGGAGTTGCGGGCGAAAAGATATTGCCGATTGACTGCCAGGGACCCATCTGTAAATAATTTATTCACACACAATTCCTTGGCAGTTTTTTTTTTCTGAAAAAGGGAAAGTGCTTTGTGCACATGGGCTAGTTTGGGCTGGGTTCGGCTACAGCAGCTGCTGTTTACTGGGCCGGACCGCACCATTGCTGCTCCCTTTCTTTTTAAAAAATAGGTGGGCGGCTGACGGGCCAGGCCCACCTTATCTCCCTCTCTCTCCCCGGTCGTCCTCTTCCTCGACAGAAGCAAGGGAGGCGTCGGCCGTCGCCGTAGCCGCTGCCCCGCCACTCCAGAGGGCCGGTCGGCGAGCGCACGGGCTTCGCCATCCCACGCCGCGTCCGGGGGTAGCCGCGGGGCTGCTCGAGGTGGACCACACCGCCGGCGCCATGGGGCTGGCCACGGTGACGGAGGTGATGCAGGGGGGCCGCACCGGTGAGGCTCCCTCATGGGGATGAGTGTGGCGGCGGCTCGTGGACTCCGAGGGGAGGCTGAGGGACCAGAGAAACGGGAAGGGGAAGGCCCATGGGAAGAAACTTGCCGAGGGGATTGGCAGCGGCTACCTCGGCCATTGGGGCGAGGGGAGAGCTCCGGGAGCTCAAGGGCAGGAGAGGTGGGTTGTGGGGAAGCTCATGGAAGCTATTTATAGCCAAGGGGAGGGGCTAGCCGACGCCGGCCGAGGCTCCCAGAAGCTCGTCGCCGTGGCGACGATCCGGTGGAGCACCGAAGGTCGGCACAAGCGGCCAGGAGCTAGGGGACGAGGGGAGAGGCTTCCAGACGATCCACGCATGCGGTGGGAGCTCGGCGGCGCTACCAGATAACCCGGAGCCCGCGGGAGCGAGCTCCCGAAGCCTCTGGGCATGCGGTGCTCTGCCTTGGCGTGCACTGCACATGGTCACCGCGTGGCCACGGCGTTGCCACGCCGCACTCGCAGCCAAATTGTGTCTGGGGTCTTCTCCTTGCTTCGCTGAGTTGACTTGAGAGGGTTTGGAGGGAAGTGGCTGCAAGAAATGACAGATGAGAGCTAACTTAGGTTCTGACCAGCAGGTGTTTGACATGTGGTGTGGCCACCACAGTGCTCACCTTGGCCTGATCTTGGGCAAGGGTTAATCAAACACCAAGGTGAACATGATTACAAAGTTTCAACAGCAACGGACAACTCTAGATGGTACTTCCTTTGTAACCATGCACTCTGGCCAGAAATGGAGATGAATTTGCTGGGACAAAATGGCTAAATGGATTTGGCTCAAACTTGGTGGAGGGTGATGATTTGGATATATGAAGCCACTGTAAAAGTTTGAGTCAAAAACTCTAGAGGTTCCAAATGGACAGAAACTTAGGAACAATGTTGTGGAGGCATGGATGGATGGATTGAGCTGGTTTTTGGTTTACATGAGTGATTTATCAATATTAATCACCATGAATTTTTTTAGCTCAAATAGATCAAGGGTTCAAGCACTTCCTTTGCAATTTGCCCAACTGGACAGAATTTGCAAATTGATGTTGTGCTCAAAATTTGAACTATGGAACTTGGGTTATTGATGGAAATGGTGAATATATGGATAGGAGAAGCTCCACAATTTATTTGGGATTCTTCCTAGCTACCAAAATGGTAGTTCCTTTAGAAACTGCCCAAAATGCAATATTGGCATTAAATAGGAAAATGCAATTTCCCTTATTTAATTATGGCCAATATTTTTATGGGAGCTCAATACGATCACAAAGAATATCTCCACAAGTTGTCATGAACATTGGAGATGGATTGATATTTTCCTAGATTTAATTCCTTTAACTGGCAGAAAAAGGAATTAATTATAAATGAAAAATATTGCAAAGGACTTGGCAATATTTTTGCATATCCAGGATTTATAAGGATAGGATGATCACTGGGAGAAGTTTGGGAGGCAACAGATCAAAGGAAATTGGGGTTCCTTTGTAACGGAAGCAATTAGGGTTTCCCTTCCGACAACTCGGAAGGTAGGGTTTCGGTGGCAAAACCCTGAGAATATATCTTGGGTGGCAAGGTTGGACTGGAGAGAATCTCTGGTTGGATAAGGAAGGCAAGGTTAAATGACCATCTTCATATACCCAAGAGCTGAAGAAATCCGATAACACCGAGAAAAAAGGCGGGAGTCAAATCCCACGAAGGAAATAAAAACAGGAGCGAAAACCAAGGTGTTACAGAAGGGGTTAGAGTTATCATTCGTAACTGCTGCACTATTCCCGACGATAGCATTGGAAGTTTCACCATGTGAATCAGCATTGCTACGTTCTAGGCATTTTAAGCATGGAGGGACAAAATCATCAGGAAGGCGATTAGATTGCTCGGTGAAGAGATAAGTTTTTTCTAATGCTAGCTCGTTATGAGACTCTTTCAATGACATGAGTTCTTGATTCCTGTTAAGGAGTTCATCTGATAAGTTCTCGTAGTCAACTATAAGGGAATCATATCGATTGGTAAGATCATCAACAGTTGAGGAAAAAGCATCTTGCTCTTCGATCAACTTTTGATTCTTCTCCATCTCTTCGACCAGTAATCCTTCGGTTTTCCTAAGATTTCTCTCAAGCATTTCAAGCTCATCTTGTTGAGATTTTGCAATCTTAACAAGTTTAGCATAGGCTATGTATTCAGGAGAGTTTTGCTGATACCTGATCCTTTGAGGATTTTGCCATAAGACAGAATGCAATTGGTTCATCATCACTTGAAGCATCATCATCAGCCTCTGATTCGAATGAATTTTTAGATGATTCATAGGCAATGTAGGCATTGCTCCTTCCTATCCTTCTTTGGAGTTCTTCGTCATCTGAATCTGAATTGGATGTATCATCTTCGGAATCCATTCTCATTTCAGTAAAGACTCTGATCAGCTGAGAGATCTTCTTCATGTTTGATTCGATAGAGGCTTTGGCTTGGGCGTCAGTGACTGGTCTCGTCGAAGAAGATGATGATGGAGATTCATGTTTCTTCGGGAGCTTAGTATGATGATCCACTCGAGTGAATCCATTGCAGTGAAGATATTTCCATCTGTGGCTTGGCCTTTCCCAGCAGGGGCAATCAGCTATGAGATGACCGAATTGTTTGCACTTGAAGCACTTCATATCTTTCGGAGGTAACCTTCTTGAGGATTGAGGCAAGTCATCTTCATCATCATTTGAGAGGTATAAGTTTTGTCTTCTGAGGTCACTTAGCCTTTTTGTGAGCATTTCAAGTTCTCTTGTGATGGTGTGTTGATTTTCAATATCTTCTTGTTGTTGTTGCGAACTGCCATAGTGAGAGAGGATTTCCTCTTCACCTTCTGAAGAAGATTCTTGATTTGCATTTTCAAGCTCCATCTTTTCTTCGTGAAGGGACAATAGCGTCATGATCTCAACATAGTGAAGTTTCTCATAGTCAGGTATTTGCTTGATTTCAGCTATGATGGGATCAAAGTTTGCATCAAGAGCGGTCAGAAGCTTGTTGACCACATCTCTATCAGTGATATCAGTTACTCCTTGCTGATGAAGTCTTTCAACAATGTTTGTCAATCTATCAGTGAGTTCCATGGCACTTTCCTTTCGCAGACTTCTGAAACCAGCAAACATGGCACGAAGCATTTGAGTGTGGTGATCCGTTCTGGCAATGAACTCTTCATGAGCATTTTTTATGGCATCCCAGATTTGCTTCACAGTGTCGAGCTTTTGGAATCGAAGGAATATATCTTTTGACAGACTGCAACAGATGATATCTTTTGCTTGAGCATCCAACTGCAGATACGCTTTGTCATCGAAGGTTGGATCATTTGGTTCTTGAATGGTGTATCCATTTTCTACAATCTTCCACAGATCAAAGTTGATAGCTTGAATTCTGATTCTCATTTGTTCCTTCCAGTACAGATAGTCATTTCCATCAAAGATAGGAAATCTTTCAGAGTGCAAGGATCTACCTGCATACGACATACTCAAAACTCCAACGACGTTAGACCTTTAATAAGTAGAGACAGGGAGTACCTGCTCTGATACCAATTATTAGGACCGAGAGTATATCGACCAGAGGGGGGTGAATGGGAGATTCAAAATTTCTTTTGAAAGTTTTGAACTGATCCCAATCACAGCAGCGGAATAATGTAAAGGATGAAATAAACTGAATCAATCTTCCTCGTCAGAAGCATATTCCTCAATGAAAGAGGTAATAACAGTACGTGCTTGGGAAATCACAGGTTTAACTACGAAGAGAGTAATGCAACATGTAAACAGATGCAGTAGAATGAGGCAAAACATGATGCGAGAGGTGAGAGATATATATGAAGATTAACCGAGGTAAAATGATGAAGATGGAAATGCAACAGAATGCGATACGAAGAATAACTCAAGTATAGGACAGCAACGACAGAGGAGAATTAAACTACAACAGATGATAATGATCGAACAAACTATCGACACGGAGCACGAGAGTAAACTGCTGAAGGAAATGCAGTAAAGTAGATTGAACCAGTAGTGCTCGATGGCAACAGAGAGATTTGGTCGACTAGTTCACCCTTCTGCCAAAGGGCTACGTCTGGTTGGAGGGGTTGTGACTTAACACCGCAGATAAACTCTCTTCACCCTATTCTCCTTCAACTCGAAGCTGATCATACTTTAGTTAATTTCACTCATGGTAGATCCTTATCAGAGATCTCCAAAATTCCGGTCGACCTTCGCGAACCAAAATCACTCTCGATGAAGGCAAAAACTCTTCAATCACTCGAGCCGAAACCTATCTGTCTAGAGAGTGCGCAGCTCTCAAGAGTAATAGGTACAAGAAATCTAACTCAGAACTACTGTGATGCTAAACCACTGTCTAAGTTTGGGCTCTTGATTTTTCTCTCAGTGGATCTTAAACTAAAATCAGTCAGAGAGGGGTTGCTCAAATCAATCTTCTCAGAATTCTCAAGCGGAGCAGCCAATGAACAACGTTGGAGCGCGGTGGCTATTTATAGCCGCAGCCTTCCCTGATGGGAAAAGACCAAATTGGACATCGAGAGCAGCCAATGGCTGAACGACACGAGTCCAATGGTCAGATTTGAGCTCAACGGTAACATTGCTTACAGAGCAAGTAATGCTAACTCCTCGGTCAGAGACAAATCTCTCGCAGCGAAGAAGATCACAGTCTCTTCTAGGCAAGTATTTGCTCAGAACACAAAGAGTTTTCTCTCACAACTTCCATAGGTTTTGGCTAAGCATCACAACGGATCTAAGCTTTGAGAACCTATACCCCTCTTAATAGTACGGAGGTCCTATGACTCAAATAAATAGAAGAAGAACAACGAAATGAATACTACGTCTTCACTTTGTCTTTGACTTCCACGCACTGCGGTCAATTTCTTCGGACGACATACCGAAACAAATGCTTCGCTTCAGCAGGAAAACTTCGAGGGGTTAATTCCTTCACATCAATCTTCTCATCTACATGACTTCTGATGGAAATATGCCTTAGAGGCAATAATAAAATGTTATTATTATATTTCCTTAATCATGATAATGGTTTTTTATTCATGCTAGAATTGTATTGACCGGAAACTTAAATACATGTGTGGATACATAAACAAATACCGTGTCCCTAGTGAGCCTCTACTAGACTAGCTCATTGATCAAAGATGGTTAAGGTTTCCTAACCACAGACATGAGTTGTCATTTGATAACGGGATCACATCATTAGGAGAATGATGTGATGGACAAGACCCAACCGTTAGCATAGCATATGATCGTTCAGTTTATTGCTACTGCTTTCTTAATGTCAAATACATGTTCCTTCGACCATGAGATCATGCAACTCCCGGATACCGGAGGAATACCTTGTGTGCTATCAAACGTCACAATGTAACTGGGTGATCATAAAGATGCTCTACAGGTATCTCCGAAGGTATCTGTTGAGTTGGTGTAAATCGAGAATGGGATTTGTCACTCCGTGTATTAGAGAGGTATCTCTGGGCCCTCTCGGTAATACACATCACAAGAAGCTTGCAAGCAAAGTGACTAAGGAGTTAGTTGCAAGATGATGTATTACGGAACGAGTAAAGAGACTTGCCGGTAATGAGATTGAACTAGGTATAGAGATACCAACGATCGAATCTCGGGCAAGTAACATACCGATAGATAAAGGGAATTACATATGTTGTCATAAAGGTTCAACCGATAAAAGATCTTCATGGAATATGTAGGAATCAATATGGGCATCCAGGTCCCGCTATTGGTTATTGACCGGAGAGGTGTCTCGGTCATGACTACATAATTCCCGAACCCGTTCGGTCGCACGCTTAACGTTCGTTGACGCTAGAGTAGTATTGGGATATTTGATGAGTGGTAACCAAATGTTGTTCAGAGTCCTGGATCAGATCCCGGACATCACGAGGAGTCTCGGAATGGTTGAGTGGTAAAGATTTATATATGCGAAGTCATATTTTGGGTTCCGCAAAAAGGTGCAGTTTTTTCGGTATTGTACCGGGAAGCTTCCAGAAGGTTCCGGAGGATTTAGGAGGGGTCCGGAAGTCCACAAGTGGGTTCACCACAACCCAAGGGCTAGCATGGACTGCGGGGTGGTGCCTTGGCCTTATTGGGCTAGGCACACCAAGTCCTCAAAAGCCCATGTGGCTAGGGAAGGCAAAAAAGGAAGGAGTCCTTGTAGGAATAGGATTGGACTTGGAGTCCAAGTCCTCTCCCCCTTAGCTGCGCCCTAGGGCTTGGAGGGGCTGTTTCCCATGCCCCTCCACCTGTATATAGAGGGGAGGAGGCGCCCCAAGAGCATACACCAAGCCCTTGGCGCCCCTCTCTCTCCCGTTACTCCGTAGTTCCACCGCCTCGTCCTGGCGACACTTAGCAAAGCGCTATCGGTGCTCCACCACCACCATCACCACCACGCCGTCGTGTTGGTTGTGATCCCATCTACTTCTCCTCTCCCACTTGCTGGATCAAGAAGGAGGAGACGTCATCGAGCCGCACGTGTGCTAAACTCGGAGGTGCCATCCGTTCGGCACTAGATCGGTTGGATCGTGATCGGATCGCGAAGAGTACGACTACATCAACCGCGTGATAAATGCTTCCGCTTAGCGATCTACAAGGGTATGTAGATGCTCTCCCCCTCTCATAGCTATGCATCTCCATGGATAGATCTTGCGTGTGCGTAGAATTTTTTTGTTTTCCATGCAACGTTCCCCAACAACTTCATCATGTATAGCTCGTTATTCTCTGCAACGCAGATGTACTTCGGTGAAGTTCCTCGAACTTAGCACTGGAGACAACATTCTCTTCAGTTCTGTATGTACTATTTCTCTCTGTATGCACTTAGCAAACAAATCAGTCCATACCTGTTTCTGTCAACAATCTCGAAAACACAAGGTAGGCAGATATTGTACCAACACTCTACTTCGTTGTTGCCGGCACCTGATGCCCGGTGGCGTTCTCCTGATCTTGCAGGGCACCGCTTTGCCGCTCTTGCTCTACTCCACTCCATGGGTGGTGACGAACACATGTGTAAACATTGGCCCACTCAAGCACTAGGGCGCGATGATACCGCTCACGACCGGCGGCGCGCTGCCTCTCTTGCTCGGTGGCGCTCGGCCGTTCTTGCTCCCCGGCCTACTCCGGCTTGTTCTCCTCGTCGAGGAGGTTGATGACGAGGGCGGTGCTTTGCCGGATTAGCATGCTTGGAATGGTATACTGCGGTATGACCGGTGCGTCGCTGCCTAACAGCCTTCTATGCCCACTGATAGTGGCAGCAGGAAACCGACTTGGGGAGTGGCGGGAAACCGACTGGAGGAGTGGCGGGAAACCGACTGGGCGAGTGGCGGGAAACGGTAGCGTGTTTGCATATATAATATGGAAAACTTGCGAAAGAAGGAAGTGCGAGCTAGCACTATGCGTGTGCACACAGTGCTTACCGACGGGTGCCAGACGATTGACCAGTGCTTTAAATTATTCAGGGTTCGTTTGGCCTTTTTTATACATTATAATTGAGTTTCTAGGCATTTAATGTGCATAATTCAAATTTGAACTACAAATACATGCTCCAGTGCACCAAAATGGGTTGAAAAATCATATATGTTCTTGGGTGCATGTTTAGGTCCCATACAAGAAAGGGGAGGATTTACAAACATCTCGGTGTCCTGGCTCAGCCTCAAACATTGAGAATCTTGGCTTTTTAAATCCCCGTAAATCCATAACTCACCTGAAATACATGAAACTTGGCATGGTGTCATGACATGGCACATATATGGCATGGTAATAAAATTGTCCAGTTTGGGGCAAGTTTGGGAACAATCCTCTTACAAACCGGAGCTTCTCACAAGAAGCCTTGTGGTTCCGATAGGGAACGTGTCACCCTTGTGGGCGGAACGACATTCGCTGGCTCTTCTCGACTTGGATTTTTTTACTACATGCAACATAGACCAATAGTAGTGTCGTGCTGAAATTTGGTATTATTTAGGGTCCGTTTGGCCTTTTTTCTACATTAAACTTAGTTTTGTACGCATTTAATGTGCATAATTCAAATTTGAACTACAAGCACATGCTCTAGTGAGCCAAAATGGGTTGAAAAATCATATACATGTCCTTGGATGCAAGTTTGGGTCCCATACAAGCAATGGGAATGAGTTGCAAACATCTCGGAGTCCTAGCTCGGCCTCAAACATTGAGAATCTTTGTTTTTAAATCCCCATAAATCCAAAAATCGACTAAAATTCATGAAACTACGCACGGTGTCATGACATGGCACATATATGCCATGGTAAAATAATTTCCCAATTTGGAGCAAGTTTTGATACAAGCCTGTTACAAACCGGAGCTTCCCACAAGAAGGCTCGTGGTTCCGATAGGAAACATGTCACCCTTGTGGGCGAAACGACATTCCCTGCCTCATTTAGCCTTGGATTTTTTTCTACACGCAACATAGACCAATAGGAGTGCCATGTTGAAATATGGAATTATTCAGGGTTCATTTGGCCTTTTTATACATTAATTGAGTTTTCTAGGCATTTAATATGCATAATTGAAATTTGAACTACACGCACATGCTCCAGTGCGCCAAAATGGGTTGAAAATCATATACGTATCTTTGGGTGCATGTTTAGGTCCCATGCAAGAAATGGGAATGAGTTGCAAACATCTCGGAGTCCAAGCTCGACCTCAAATATTGAGAATCTTGGTTTTAAAATCCGTGTAAATCCAAAAATCACCCGAAATTCATGAAACTTGGCACGGTGTCATGACATGGTACATATATGATGTGGTAAAAAATTTGTCCAATTTGGGGCAAGTTTTGGTACAAACCTCTTACAAACCAGAGCTTCCCACAAGAAGCCTCGTGATTCCGATAGGGAACGTGTCACCCTTGTGGGCAACACGACATTCGCTGCCTCTTCTCGCCTTGAATTTTTTCTACACGTGATACGTCTCCAACGTATTTATAATTTTTTATTGTTCCATGCTATTCTAGTATCAATCTTGGATGTTTTAGATAATTTTTATGCTATTTTATACCATTTTGGGGATTAACCTATTAATTCCAACTCTATTAATTTCAACTCTATAATTTTTTTCCATGCTATTATAGTACCAATCTTGGATGTTCCATGCTATAATTTTTGCCTCCTGAGCCCCTCATGGCTCTGTCTGACCTAATTCAACTCTATAAATTCTCCAAAATTGGGAAACCATTAGAGAGCCACCCAAAACCCTTTTTCTGCCGCTGCAAGTTTCCGTTCTTCCACGATCCCATCTGGAGGCCTTTTCCGGTACTCTGCCGGAGGGGGAATCGATCACAGAGGACTTCTACATCATCCTTGCTGCCTTCCGATGATGCATGAGTAGTTCACCACAGACCTACGGGTCCATAGCTAGTAGCTAGATGGCTTCTTCTCTCTCTTTGATCTTCAATACAATGTTCTCCTCGATGTTCTTGGAGTTCTATCTGATGTAATCCTCTTTGGAAATGTGTTTGTTGGGATCCGATGAATTCTGGGTTTACGATTTGAATATTTATGATAAGTAATGGGGTCTTTTATGAACTTTATTATGCATGATTTTAATAGCTTTGTATTTCTCTCTGAAATATCCATTTGGTTTGGCCAACTAAATTGATTTATCTTCAGTGGGAGAGTTGCTTTTAATTGGTTCAATCTTGCGGTGCTCTATCCCAGTGACAGAAAGGGACAAGACACATATTTGTATTGTTGCCATTAAGAGTAAAACAACAGGGTTTATTCATATTGATTGGGTTTACTTTGTCTACATCATGTCATCTTGCTTAAGGCATTACTACGTTTTTCATGAACTTAATACAATAGATGCATGCTAGATAGTGGTCGATTGGTGGAGTAATAGTAGTAGATGCAGGCAGGAGCCGGTCTACTTGTCTCAAACATGATGCCTATATACATGATCATTGCCTTGAATATCGTCATAACTATGCGCTTTTCTATCAATTGCCCACCAGTAATTTGTTCACCCACCGTATGTTATGTGTTCGGGAGAGAAGTCTGTGGTGAAAACTATGGCCCTCGTGTCTACTTTAATCATATATTAAAAAACAAAGTATTCTTGCTGAAATTTTATTTCCTTTTATTTTGTTTTTCAATTTATCTATCTACCACTACAAGATTTGATCCTTGCAAGTAACGAGTTCAAAGGAATTGACAACCCTCTTGCCTGCGTTGGGTGCAAGTATTTGCTTTTGTGTGTGCACGTGCTGTTCATGAGGCTTTCTGTGATTCTCCTACTAGATTGATACCTTGGTCTCATTGAGGGAAATACTTATCTCTACTATGTTGCATCTCCTCTCCTCTTCGGGGAAAATCCCAACGCAACTCACATGCCTTGGTCTCATTGAGGTGCTCATATTTTGAAGAAATAGTTGCACTCTCATGCTTCACTTATATCTTTTTGAGAGTCTAATAAATAGTAATGGCAATATGCAGGTGTTATGAATTTGGTCCCAATATAATAGGTATTCAAGAGGGATATAATAAAAAACTTTCATGTAGATCACCAAATATGAAATGTGTGGTTTAATAACATTGATGTCGTAATATGAAAGGCTATATGTTCATGATCATTGGTTAGTAGAAATATTGGTATTAAAGTTTGTTATCACTGTTCATCTAAGTGTTGGTCATGGCATTTCGGGGAAGTCTGAGCATTCTTAGGTCTGATTGAAATCCAATGTGTTGTTACAACCGGGGGCGCGCGATGGTTAACTCCTACCAACTTGCTCCCTAGGGGCATACAGGGAGTACTTTTCTTTGAGGGCTTAGTAGACTTTCGCAACAAGTATGTGAATTCTTTATGACTAATGTGAGTCCATGGATTATACACACTCCTATCTTTTCGCCATTTGCTAGCCTCTACGGTAGAGTGCATTGCCCTTTCTTACCTCGAGAGTCAGTGCAAACTTCGTCAGTGCATCTAAACCCCATGATATGATATGCTCTATCACACATAAACCTCCTTATATGTTCCTCAAAACAGCCACCATACCTACTTATCATGGCATTTCCATAGCCATTCCGAGATATATTGCCATGCAACTTCCACCGTTCCGTTATTATGACATACACCTTCATTGTCATATTGCTTTGCATGATCATATAGCTGACATAGTATTTGTGGCTCGGCCACCATTCATCATTATTATACATGTTATGCTAACATCATTGCACATCCTGGTACACTGCAAGAGGCATTCATATAGAGCCATATTGTTCTAGTATCGAGTTGTAATATCGAGTTGTAAGTAAATAGAAGTGTGATGATCATCATTATTAGAGCATTGTCCCAGTGAGGAAAGGATGATGGGGGCAATGATTCCCACACAAGTCGGAATGAGGAACCGGGCAAAAAAAGAGAGGCCAAAAAGAGCCCAACAAAAAAATGAGAGAAAAAGAGAAGGGGCAATGTTAATTACCATCCTTTTCCACACTTGTGCTTCAAAGTAGCACCATGTTTTTCGTATAGAGAGTCTCCTATGTTGTCACTTTCATATACTAGTGGGATTTTTTCATTATAGAACTTGGCTTGTATATTCCGATGATGGGCTTCCCCAAATGCCCGAGGTCTTCATGAGCAAGCAAGTTGGATGCATACCCAGTTAGTTTTCAGGTGAGCTTTCATACACTTATAGCTCTTAGTGCATATGTTGCATGGCAATCCCTACTCATCACATTGACATCAATTGATGGGCATCTCCATAGCCCGTTGATTAGCCATGTTGATGTGAGACTTTCTCCCTTTTTGACTTCTCCTTATTAATCCCTATCACTGCATTCTATTCCACCTAGTGCTATGTCCATGGTTCACGCTCATGTATTGCGTGGGAGTTGAAAAATGTTGAAGCGCGTTAGAAGTACGATCCAATTGCTTGGTTTAACACCTTGGTGCTCATGATTTATATTTTTGTGGTGAAGGCGGAGTTAATGCCATGGCAACATGATAAAATGAGGGGGGATAACACTCGTTAAGGATCGTATATTTTGAAGAAGTAATGATTATGTTTCTTATATTCATGGATATTATTATGTTGATGTTATTACTTCATCGTTTCTCAGCATTTATATCATAAAGAGCTTACATCATAGACATGTTAGGTAGCATTCCACATCAAAAATTCTGTTTTTATCATTTACCTAATCGAGGATGAGCAGGAATTAAGCTTGGGATGGTGACACGTCTCCAACGTATCTATAATTTTTTATTGTTCCATGCTATTATAGTATCAAATTTGGATGTTTCGTATAACTTTTTGTGCTATTTTATCATTTTTGGGGACTAACCAATTAACCAAGTGCCTAGTGTCAGTTGTTGTTTTTTGCTTGTTTTTGGTTTTCCAGGAAATGAGTACCAAATGGAGTCCAAACGCTATGGAACTTTTTGATGACTTTTTTCTGGACAAGAGAGACCCTAGAAGCTTCGAGGGGAAACCAGACTTCAGGTGAGGAAACGGCAAGGCAATAGGGGCGCCCTATTGCCTTGTGGGCCCCTCATGGCTCCGTCTCACCTAATTCCAACTCTATAAATTCTCTAAAATCGGGAAACCAACAAAGAGCCACCCAAAACCCTTTTCCCACCGCCGCAAGTTTCTGTTCTTCCGCAATCCCATCTAGAGGCCTTTTTCGGTACTCTGCCAGAGGAGGAATCGCCCACGGAGGGCTTCTACATCATCCTTGCTGCCTTTCGATGATGCATGAGTAGTTCACCACAGACCTACAGGTCCATAGCTAGCTAGTAGCTAGATGGCTTCTTCTCTCTCTTTGATCGTCAATACAATGTTCTTCTCGATGTTCTTTTGCGGTGTGTTTTTGGGATTCGATGAATTGCGGCTTTATGATCTGAATATTTATAATAAGTAATGGAGTCTTTTCTAAACTTTGTTATGCATGATTTTTATAGCCTTGTATTTCTCTCTGATCTATCCATTTGGTTTGGCCAACTAGATTGATTTGTCTTCAGTGGGAGAGGTGCTTTGTAATGGGTTCAATCTTGCGGTGTTCTATCCCAGTGACAACAAGGGACAAGACACATATTTGTATTGTTGCCATTAAGGGTAAAATGACAGGGTTTATTCATATTGATTGGGTTTACTTTGTCTACATCATGTCATCTTGCTTAAGGCATTACTCCATTTTTCATGAACTTAATGCCATAGATGCATGCTGGATAGGTGTCGATTTGTGGAGTAATAGTAGTAGATGCAGGCAGGAGTCTGTCTACTTGTCTCGGACGTGATGCCTATATACATGATCATTGCCTTGAATATTGTCATAACTATGCACTTTTCTATCAATTGCCCAACAGTAATTTGTATGCAATGTGTTCGAGAAAGAAGCCTCTAGTGAAAACTATGGCCCCGGGGTCTTCTTTAATACTATATATATATATATATATATATACAAAATATGCTTGCTGCAATTTTATTTCCTTTTATTTTGTTTTGCAATTCATCTATCTACCACTACAAGATTTGATCCTTGCAAGTAACAAGTTCAAGGGGATTGACAACCCTCTTGCCCATGTTGGGTGCAAACATTTGCTTTTGTGTGTGCAGGTGTTGTTCACGAGGCTTTGCGTGATTATCCTACTAGATTGATACCTTGGTTCTCACCGAGGGAAATACCACTAGTAGAAAAGGGGGCTTTGGTTCGGGCAAGCCCAGCCCATTAGTCCCGGTTCAGTCACGAACCGGGACCCATGGGGGGCATACGTCCCGGTTCATGTGCCCAAGGGGCCGACCGGGGCCTCGTGGGCATTGGTCCCGGTTCGTCTGGACCCATTTGTCCCGGTTCTTGGCACGAACCGGGACCAATGGGCCTCGCTCCTGGCCCACATCCATTGGTCCCGGTTCGTGGCTTGAACCGGGACAGAAGGAAGGCATTTAGTCCCGGTTCCACGCACGAACCGGGACCAATGAGGTGGCTATATATACCCCATCGCCGGCGAGCAGAGCACTCCACACTGCTCTGTTTTTTCTGGCCGGCGAGGGGAGAGCTTTGTGGTGCTCTAGCGCACCTCCTATGCACATGAGGTGTTTGATGAAATGCCCGAGCCACACTAGTTAAGCTTTCTCCTCTCGAAGCTCGACCTTCAAGCTCCATTTTCCTCAAGATTTGTCTAGGTTTAGCGGTCCGTCATGTCCCGTCCCCGTCTTCACCGCCGTAGATCGCCCGCGCCGATCTCGTCGCCGGCATAACCGTGATGAGCCTCTTGTTCTTATCTTCTTTCTAAAAGAAAAAAATTCTTACTTGTATGATTTAGATAGATACTTGTCTAATTTTCTTACTTTTATTATTGTTTGTTATTATATAGTGCGATGGTTTTGGTATCCGCCCCCATCAGCCCTCGTCCTGTCTATGATTCGGATGTGGTATATATTATATTTTATAACTATTTGGTTCATTTATTGTTTATGACAATTATGCCGACCAACGTGACATAGATTTTTTTATCTAGGAGGTATGTGAACCGGAAATTCCAACCGACCCTATTGTTGAGAGGTTAAATTTAGTTAAAGAAGAAAACAATTACTTGAAGGAAAAATTGAAAAAAATTGAGGAGGAGATGATGATATTGGAGTTGCATGTTGCAGATGTCGTCGATGATCACAAGATCAAGATGGATGCAATGCGCTTCAAGATTAGAAAGTATAGAAAATATGTCATTCATACCGAGGCTTGGTATCATTATGCCGTTGGATCAATTGTTACCTTGGTTGCGATTATGATCGCATTTGTTGTTGCATTGAAATGTTTTACATAGTTTCAATGTATGGTTTAATTAGATGCTCTGGAGAGCTATATGTTGTTCAATGAGAACTATGTATGTACTTTGGTTTTAATGTGATGATGAACTTCTATTAATTTGGTCACTTATCTATTCATGATGTTTTGTAATGGTTTTTTACACACTTAATTATATATAATGCACGCAGATGAACCGGCAATGGATGTACGGTGACAGACGCACCTCCGAGTACATTAAGGGCGTGCATAATTTTCTCGAAGTGGCTGAGACAAACAAGCAGAATGGTTTTATGTGTTGTCCATGCCCTATATGTGGGAATACGAAGTCTTACTCTGACCAGAAAATCCTTCACACCCACCTGCTTGAGAAGGGTTTCATGCCACACTATAATGTTTGGACCAGGCACGAAGAAATAGGGGTTATGATGGAAGACAGCAAAGAAGAAGAGGACGATGACAACTATGTGCCCCCTGAATATGGTGATGCTGCAACGGGGGAAGCTGAAGATCAAGAGGAACCAGACGATGTGCCCGATGATGATCTCCGCCGGGTCATTGTTGATGCAAGGAGACAGTGCGAAAGTGAAAAGGAGAAGCTGAAATTCGATCGCATGTTAGAGGATCACCAAAAAGGGTTGTACCCCAATTGCGAAGATGGCAACACAAAGCTCGGTACCGTACTGGAATTGCTGCAGTGGAAGGCAGAGAATGCTGTGCCTGACAAAGGATTTGAGAAGCTACTGAGATTATTGAAGAAGAAGCTTCCAAAGGATAATGAATTGCCCGACAGTACGTACGCAGCAAAGAAGGTCGTATGCCCTCTAGGATTGGAGGTGCAGAAGATACATGCATGCCCTAATGACTGCATCCTGTACCGCGGTGCGTACGAGGATTTGAACGCATGCCCGGTATGCCGTGCATTGCGGTATAAGATCAGAGGAGATGACCCTGGTGATGTTGACGGCGAGCCCCCCAGGAAGAGGGTTCCTGCCAAGGTGATGTGGTATGCTCCTATAATACCACGATTGAAACGTCTATTCAGAAACAAAGAGCATGCCAAGTTGATGCGATGGCACAGAGAGGACCGTAAGAAAGACGGGAAGTTGAGAGCACCCACTGACGGGTCGCAGTGGAGAAAAATCGAGAGAAAGTACCGGGCTGAGTTTGCAGGTGACCCAAGGAACGTATGGTTTGTTTTAAGCGCGGAAGGCATTAATCCTTTCGGGGAGCAGAGCAGCAATCACAGCACCTAGCCCGTGACTCTATGTATCTATAACCTTCCTCCTTGGTTGTGCATGAAGCGGAAGTTCATTATGATGCCAGTACTCATCCAAGGCCCTAAGCAACCCGGCAACGACATTGATGTGTACCTAAGGCCATTAGTTGAAGAACTTTTACAGCTGTGGAATGGAAACAGTGTACGTGTGTGGGATGAGCACAGACAGGAGGAATTTGACCTGCATGTGTTGCTTTTTGTAACCATCAATGATTGGCCTGCTCTCAGTAACCTTTCAGGACAGACAAACAAGGGATACCACGCATGCACGCACTGTTTAGCTAACACCGAAAGTATATACCTGGACAAATGCAGGAAGAATGTGTACCTGGGGCATCGTTGATTTCTTCCGACCAACCATCAATGTCGAAAGAAAGGCAAGCATTTCAAAGGCGAGGCAGATCACCGGAAGAAGCCCACCATGCGTACCGGTGATCACGTACTTGCTATGGTCAATGATTTACACGTAATCTTTGGAAAGGGTCCCGGCGGACTATCTGTTCCGAATGACGCTGAGGGACGCGCTCCCATGTGGAAGAAGAAATCTATATTTTGGGACCTACCCTACTGGAAAGACCTAGAGGTCCACTCTTCAATCGACATGATGCACATGACAAAGAACCTTTGCGTGAACCTGCTAGGCTTCTTGGGCGTGTATGGAAAGACAAAAGATACACCGGAGGCACGAGAGGACCTGCAACGTTGGCACGAAAAAGACGGCATGCCTCCAAAGCAGTATGAAGGTCCTGCCAGCTACGCTCTTACCAAAGAAGAGAAGGAAATCTTCTTTGAATGCCTGCTCAGTATGAAGGTCCCATCTGGCATCTCGTCGAATATAAAGGGAATAATAAATATGGCAGAGAAAAAGTTCCAGAACCTAAAGTCTCATGACTGCCACGTGATTATGACGCAACTGCTTCCGGTTGCATTGAGGGGGCTTCTACCGAAAAACGTTCGATTAGCCATTGTGAATCTATGTGCATTCCTCAATGCAATCTCTCAGAAGGTGATCGATCCAGAAATCATACCAAGGCTAAGGAGTGATGTGGCGCAATGTCTTGTCAGTTTCGAGCTGGTGTTCCCACCATCCTTCTTCAATATCATGACGCACGTCCTAGTTCATCTAGTCGACGAGATTGTCGTTCTGGGCCCCGTATTTCTAAACAATATGTTCCTCTTTGAGAGGTTCATGGGAGTCCTAAAGAAATATGTCTGTAACCGCGCTAGGCCAGAAGGAAGCATCTCCATGGGCCATCAAACAGAGGATGTCATTGGGTTTTGTGTTGACTTCATTCCTGACCTTAAGAAGATTGGTCTCCCTCAATCGCGGTATGAGGGGAGACTGACTGGAACAGGCACGCTAGGAGGGGACTCAATAATATGCAGGGACGGGCATTCTTGGTCTCAAGCACACTACACAGTTCTACAGAACTCTACCTTGGTGACCCCGTATGTCGATGAACACAAGAACATTCTGCGCTCCAAACATCCGGAGCAGTGTGATGACTGGATTACATGTGAACACATCAGGACTTTCGGCAGTTGGTTGGAAACACGTCTCAAAGGTGACAACACTGTTTCTGATGAGCTGTACTCGTTGTCCAGGGACCATCTTCGACTGTATTGACTTAGAAACGATATGAGATAAATGGGAATACATTTTACACGATCGCCCAAGATCAAAAGAGCACCAACCAGAACAGCGGTGTCCGCTTTGATGCAGCAACCAAGAGGGGAAAGGACACATATTATGGTTACATAGTGGACATATGGGAACTTGACTACGGACATGATTTTAAGGTCCCTTTGTTTAAGTGCAAATGGGTCAATCTGTCATGAGGCGGGGTACAGGTAGAGCCACATTACAGAATGACAACAGTGGATCTGAACAATCTTGGGTACATAGACGAACCATTCGTCCTAGCCAATGATGTGGCGCAGGTTTTCTATGTGAAGGACATGTCTACCAAACCGAGAAAAAGAAAAGATAAGGAAGCGAATACATCATACGATGAGCCAAAGCGCCACATAGTTCTTTCAGGGAAAAGAGACATCATGGGAGTGGAGGGTAAGACAGACATGTCTGAAGATTATGAAAAGTTTCATGAAATTTCTCCCTTCAAAGTCAAGGCTGACCCAAGCACCCTGTTAAGTGATGAAGAATATCCATGGTTACGGCACAATAAGCAAAGGACACAAGCGAAGAAAAAGTGAAGACAGATGAAGTCAGAAAGGGTTGAAAATTGATGATGTGGCTTTGAATGGTTCATTTTGATAACACAAAAAGTCTGGAGTTCAAATAAGTTCAAAAAAAATGAAATCCCTTTGTAACAGATGAGTTTTCGTCCGAAACCCTGATACTTCGAAAGAGATTGTCCATTTTGTACACGAAGTGCATCCAGTTTTTGCCGTAACCCTCTCAACTTTTTAGCACATGCTATGTGGGTGAAATGATGATATCATGCCAATTTTCAACCTCTTCAGAGTTCATTTGAAGTGCTTTTCAATTTCAGGGTCATTTAGCTCAAAAAAATTAGTAAATGCATGAAAAATAACAGATGAAGTCAGAAAGGGTTGAAAATTGATGATGTGGCTTTGAATGGTTCATTTTGAACACACAAAAGAATGAACTAGAAAACTTTAATAGCAAAAAGAATTATCATAAAGATTTTTTTTGTTAGAAACTAAAATAACAAAAACTGTTTGTGAATATAATGATAAAACACAGTAATATTAAATAGCAGGAAAAAGAATTACTCCGAAATCTATTTTTATAGTAAAGTTAATCACAGACTAGTGATTCACACAAATTTCAAAGAATTCAAATTTAAACTATTCAAATTGGAAAACTAATGGCACTAACAGCAAGTTTATAATTTTTATTACCTAAAAGCAAAAAAGAATCACTGAAAAACAGTTTGTATTTTGTTGTAAGTAGAAACAAAATAAAATAAATAAAGCAAAAAAGAAAAAAATAGAAAAAAAAATGCCACCTACTGGGCCACCACGGCCTGAATATGACTAGAAACCCAACCACGGGCCAGGATTCAGGCCCGCAGAAGGCCCACAGGCAGCGGAGTGTCACGTTAGGCCCGTAAGCCTGCATCTGAGAGGAGCTCGAGAGGGCAGCGACAGTGGGGTTTATAAACCACTCCGCGCCCCTCTCAACTAGCGAGGTGGGACTAAACTTTTGGCCGCGGGAAGCACAAGGCCTTTGGTCCCGGTTGCTGGCACCAACCGGGACCAAAGGCCTCTGTTTCCCGCCCTTTGGGCTGCTGAAAACAGACCTTTGGTCCCGGTTGGTGGTATGAACCGGGACTAAAGGTGGCATTGGTCCCGGTTGGTTCCATGAACCGGGACCAATGCTTAGTGTATATAAGCAGCACTTGTGAAAATTTCCATTCAGTTCTTCGATCCTGCGCTCTCTCCCCCGCCGTCCTCGTCCCCGTCTCCGCGTGCCACCCCGAGCCCGCCGTCCTCGTCCCCGTCACCGCGTGCCACCCCGAGCCCGCCGTCCTCGTCGCCGGCCTCCAGCCATCGCCGCCCCCCAGTGAGCACCCCCCTTTCCAATGGTCCCCTGCTCCCCGTCGCCGCGTGCTCCCCCGAGCTCGGCCTTGCTCTGCCACTGCTCCATGGTCGCCGCCGGCCCCGACGCATTGAAGAGCAGCAGCAACACCGTGAAGGAGAGGAGAAGGAGTGGACAGTGAAGAGCAGTAGCAGCCCCCTCCCCCCCCCCCCCCCCCCCATCTGAATTTTCTGAAATTTATTGATGAAATGCATAGAAGGTGTTTGATGAAATGCTAGATGGCTTGGGCATTTTTGAAATTTCTGAATTTTTTTGTGGTGAGGTACTGATGCAAGACAAAGGTGATGGCAAATTTCAGAATTTTTGGAGTGGTTTAGAATAGGTTTTCAGCAAGGAATTTGAATCTAGTTCAAATTTCATTTGAACGAAATTTGAAAATTTTGAACTATGGATCAGAAGTTTTTTGGTGAACTGGAGTGTGGGTACTGTCATGAAGTTGGTGTAATTTTTTCAAAAAAATTTAGTAAGGAAAAAATAGGGTTGTAGTTCAATGCCAAGATTGGACCAAAATTGAAAAATGGAAGTTGTGCTCAAAAGTTTCAAATGACCAAAGTGGGTTTTTGCATAAAAATGATCTATAGGCATCAGAGGACTTCTCAAAAAATTTGTGGCATTTGAAAAGAATTATTTGAAATAGTTCTAGTGCAACAGGGTCATTCTAGAGTTTGAAAATACTAATAAAAGAATTTTTTGAGGCCAAATCATTATAAAAATAATTACTACTGATGTGTTTGTTCATAGCATTTTTTTCAATGTATGTATGTATGTATGTATGTATGTATGTATGTATGTATGTATGTATGTATGTATGTATGTATGTATGGATGGATGGATATAGAAATTGTTCATATATGATGTTTTTTTTGTTCATAGCAATTTTTTTCCATGTATGTATGTATTTTTTTTAGATGTGCTATGTTTTTTCAGATGAGATGAGATGTCCATTTGTTGTATAAACATAACCCCGGTAACTTCAATTCCCCTCGGGCTTATATTTTTGTGAGCATAGAAATTTTTGTAACTTGTATGTGTTTGATCACCGCGGACTTATATACTTGATTGGACTATGGAGTGCATATTTAGTCGAGTCCAACATCAATATTTGTGAATGATTTCATATTGTTGGGCACCGCGGATAGTTGTGAGAGGAGTTTTTCCTTTGATTTTGAGGCATGTGATCTAGATAATGTCCAATGCCTCATATCGCGAACATAGTTATATTGGACAATTGATCTTCATATAAATGAAGCATAAAAGTTTAGCAAACAGTTTGGCAATCACTTAGAAATTTTCATGTTGTAGGAGTACATGTAAAAAAATTCAGAGTTGTTCAGTCACTTCGACATGAGGGGGGACGTCGTTCAACCCCCTCTCGCCCGAACAAGTCTATGTATTATTTTATATCGCGGTGGACATATATCAAAGTTTGATCATATGTCAAAGTTTGAATTTTGACATATGCAACATTTGATCATATATCAAAGTTTGATCATATGTCAAAGTTTGAATTTTGACATATGCAACATTTGATCATATGTCAAAGTTTGATCATATGTCAAAGTTTGAATTTTGACATATATAGATTTATCAAGAATGCCCCCATTATGGATGTGCACAAGTTGATCCAATTTTTTTCTGATCTCATATATATATATATATTCTTCTATATGTCACGTTGTCTGTCAAAGTATTGAAGAAATCCATGGCTTCATCATTAGTCGGAAGTAACAGGCGTATGATGCTATGAAGCTCTTCAAAGTTGTTTTGGAACAGAGTTCCTGATAGAACAATTCGCCTTTTGGTACGAATTTCAGCAAAGGCCTTCCAAATAGCGATATTCGGAAGGCTCTTGCTGAACTTTGTACCAAAAAGCGAATTATTCTATCGGGAACTCCGTTCCAAAACAACTTTGAAGAGCTTCGTACCATTATACGCCTGTCATTTCCGGCTAATGATGAAGTCATTGTTTTCTTGAATTCTTTGACACTAGACAACGTGACATATAGAAGGGTAGATGAGATCAGGAAAAATATGGACCATTTTCTGCACATCCAGAATGGCGTCATTTTGTTAAATCCCTTGTCGGTCCGGACGTCGGACATTCATGAGAGAGGCGGTCCGACCCAAACCCTAGAAGCGTTGTCGAGGCCACCCCAAACCCTAGAAGCGTTGCCTAGGCCACCCCAAACCCTAGAAGCGTTGTCGAGGCCACCCCAAACCGTAGAAGCGTCGAGCTAGCTAGGTCTACGTTTGCACTAATATATCCATCTGTCATGTTTGTATATTAATTGCCATGTTGTAATATTTGCAGAAACTATGGAGCACCGAGACATCGAAGCAGAACAGTTGTTGGGGGACATAATCCTCGGCGGAGGTGATGTCTTGTCATTTCTCAACGACACCGATGGTCTGGAAGGAGAGGGTGAAGCAGGCTCCGGTGATCGAACAATGGAGGTGGAAGGACATGATTATGATGGCTCCGGTGACGGAATGCCGGTGGAAGAAGGAGACCGTGATGACTGCTCCGGTGAGCGAACGGAGGAAGGAGATGTTGCAAAGTCCGGCGAGGTATATATATTAATTAAGCCTGTGCTGACTAGCTAATTCATGCATTAATTGTTTTGGTATGTACACATATTAACTCTCTTCTTTCTTCTTTTCTAGCCCTTCGGATCGAGCCAAACTTCGGTAACGAGACGAGGCCCGAAGAAAAGGTTGCGCCAGGATGAAAGGTTCATGATCACAGCAATCAAGGTCGATGGCCAACCGATTGAACCCAGCCGGACCAAGGAAGCATTTTCTGCTCAGTGCGGGGTTCTTGTTAGGGACATGATCCCGATCAGCATCCACCAATGGAATAAGCCTAAGAGCAAAGACCCTCAAGTGTCTTTTGTCAACGATAGACAGAAAGATGATCTTTGGACCGCGCTGAAGGCAAATTTCACCCTACCGCCAGAGGAGGATCTGGATAAGCCAGTTATAGAGCCATTGGTCAAGGCTCATGCTCTTAAGAAGATGGCAAATCTATTCAGGAGGTGGAAGAATGAGTTGAAATCAACGTTTGTCGACAAAGGGAAGACTCCAGAATTCACCGGCCGATTTGAGAAGATAAGAGATCACTGGCCCGCATTTGTGGCCGACAAGACATCGGAGAAGAGTAAGAAGATGTCAGTGACAAACAAGAAAAATGCTGCAAAGAAGGAGTATCACCATCGCACGGGGTCAGGTGGCTACCTCAAAGCCCGGCCATTGTGGGACAAGGCTGAGAAGGACCTGCTTGATAAAGGGGTCAAACCAGAGACATTGAACTGGCCAGACCGTTCAAGGACTTGGTTCTTCGGGGTTGGGGGAACCTTGGACCCTGAAACAGGGAAGTGCCGTTGGACGAAGGAGCAACTTGAAATACCCGTCAAGAAGCTTCAGAAGTATATCGCCGAAGCGCAGCAAGGGACGTTCGTTCCTGACAGAGAGAACGACGAGCTCACACAGGCCCTCGGGAATCCTGAGCACCCAGGACGAACACGAGGCACGGCAGGCTCCGTTGCGTGGAAGGAAGGGTTTCCCAGCGCAGGCGGTTACAAAACCCGGGAGAGGAGGAGGAAAGTGGAGCAGACCGAACTGCAGAAGCTGAATGCAAGGGTACGAGCGCTAGATGAACAAGCACTAGTTCAGAGGCAGCGACCTGCCGAAGCTACCCCAGAAGCTACCCCGCCATCTCAGCGGAGAAGCAGCGTGGCTTCCACCGAGCTCCTTCAGCAGCCTCACTTCATGGCTCCCAGCTACCCCGTGGATGCTATCACGGAGGCTCAAGATTGCCACCTTATGGCGCAATGGCAGCACCTCAAAGTCAAGGCGGCTGTCGGCTCTGTTGCACCTCCTCAACCCGGCGCAACTTTTCACTGCCTTCCGATTCCAGAAGGCTATGCTGTTGTGATGGTCGATGAAATAACGGAGGGATTTGAGGAGCTCGAGCTTGACCACCCTACCGGTGAAGGGGTGACTCGGCTGGGTCTTGCTCTGAAGACTCCATGTCTATGGCGGAAGGAGCTCATCAACCTTCCGAACTGGACGCCTCCGCCTCCTCCTCCAGCGAGTCAGGGCACTCCACCTCCTCCTCCGCCTCCTCCTCTGGCGAGTGATAAGGGCACTCCGCCTCCTTCTCCGGTTGCTCTAGCGCGTGGCGGCACTCCACCTCCTTCTCCAGCTGCTCCAGCGCGTGGCGGCACTCCGCCTCCTTCTCCGCCTGTGCTGGCGCGTCCGAGCAGCCCGCCTCCTTCTCCGCCTCGTCAGCAACAGCGGAAGACAGCCGCCGCCGCTCCGGCTGCTCCGGCGCGTCGTAGCACTCCGCCTCCTTCTCTGCCTCGTAAGCAACGAAGGAAGACAGCCGCAGCCGCTCCGGCTGCTCCGGCGTCTAGCAGTACAGCCAGAGGCGGGAGGCAATACATATTCGGTCCATCTCTCAAGCCTCAAGAGAAGTTACCATACAAGATGACCGAGGAGGAAAACGAGGAGATCTGTCAAGCCCAAGTGAAGGACTTTTTTGCAAAGAAAAATCCACCTCCGGAGGAGAAGATAGATCCGGTGAAATTGAAGCGCACTTTGAAGAACCTGAAGCGACCACCACCGCCTCCGCCGGATGACAACCATGTCCGTGCTCTGAAAAAGGCAGTGGAAGGAGCACGCCGGTTGGGAACTACTTCAAGTGACAAAAGGTTACAAGAACGAAGAAGTGGGAACAAAATTCCCCAGCTCGGCGAACAGGCAAACCAATCGTGCCCCCCGCTCAAGGTGTCTAGCGATATCATCGCAAATCTGCCGGGGATGGTGCCCGGTACCAATCCTGGTGATTACCTGCCCGACGATGCACATTTTGATACAATGGAGGTGGACAAACACAAATTCCAGTACGGGAAGCCTCTCGTCAGACCTGGTGATCCTCCTCTAACAACGATGATGCGAAGATTCCATAAGTGGTACATGGACACCTGCAAGTCTGGGAAGGATATTTTGACGCTGAGAGTTAAAGAGGAGCACGACCTCGTTGGAATTGATTTGTTGTCTGTTCCATTTGAGGAGTTCTTCCAGTTTTTCAATCAAAAGGACCTCGATAAAATAATCATCACTTGCTACTCTCTGTAAGTACTATACTTCTGTAATTAAGTCTCTATATATAGCTCAGCTCTTTCATTGCATGTATATATAATTATCCTCACTATATTATGCAGATTGAAGATCGTCGAATGCAGAAATACACAAATCTATGATATTGGGTTCATTAACACAAATCTCATAGATGAATGGACGGTTACATATAATGCGAAAGAAACCGAGGGCAACTTGCTACAATCGTTGCTTAAAAATCAAAACAAAGATAAAATACTCTTTCCTTACAACTTCAAGTGAGTGTTACTGTCTTCTGCATATTCGGTGTCCCTTATTACTCGAGGTTATAGTAATGTAATTGATGAGTTATGCATGCGTGCACAGCTTCCACTTTATTCTCCTAGAGATTAAGCTTGAGCAGGGACTAGTAACCGTCTTAGACTCAAGACGAAAAGATCCCAAGGAGTATGCGGCCATGACTGAAATGCTCCAGAAGTAAGTTCAATCGATCATTATCGCACCATATCAGCAACTTTGGTCATTTCCTGATATCAAGTAATTATTTTCTTTGTCTCGCAGGGTTTGGAAAGTGTTCACCACAGAAGCTCCGGGACTGCCGGGGGAGCTGCGATTTACACACCCGAAAGTAAGTACTACTAGCTAGTTCCGCGCATCTCCCATTGATTCTAGCTAGTTTCATCAATACCATTTATAATGCTTGATTATCAGTTTGATTAACCTTTATTTCTCGTAAAGTGGTTGTGGCAGGAAGGCGGGAATAATTTTTGTGGATACTACATTTGCGAGTACATCTACAACGCGACGACCTCTAAGCGGGGCTACTCTGAAAAACAATATGAAGTGCGTAAGCAATAATATTCACAATTTTATTTTATTACCATCATTTGTGTTGAGTTTCATTCATATATATGTATTGACCCCCTTCATCAAATTAGATTTGGCAGATGCGGGATGAACTCCTACCACAAGATCGCATAAAAGCAATTCAAGAGGAATTGGCGGGATTCTTTCTTGACCACGTCATCAATCCAGCCGAAGAATACCATGTGGAACTTGACATCAAATGTTAGGGATTGTAAGAGATCTTATATTGTATATATGTAGCTAGTAGCGTCGGATAGATATACGAAAACTTGTTGTTCGACCAATCTCTCGGAGAAGGAGGAGGTCGATCACTTCTCTCTGTATATGTTCATGACGATCTTGTATACTTAATGGTTTCCTTCATTTGCTTACTAGCTAGCGTGTCGAGTCCTCTCTATACGTATAGTACGTAGCGTCGACCAAGCACGGAGATAAGAGAGGACACTTCTCTCTAGCTATTAGCTAGCTAACACAATATATGAAACCCCTAAATTAACCCTACAAAACCCCCAAACCACCCCCCCCCCTTTCAAAAAAAAAACAAAACCCCCAGCTCCTGAGCTGCTGACACGTGGATGATCTTTGGTCCCGGTTGGTGTTACCAACCAGGACTAAAGGCCCTCCTCTCTGGGCTCGCCGCAGCGGCCACGTGGAGCCCCATCTGTCCCGGTTCGTATAAGAACTGGGACTAAAGGTGTTGGGCTTTAGTCCCGACCCTTTAGTCCCGGTTCCCGAACCGGGACAAATGGGCCTTATGAACCGGGACAAATGGGCCTTTTTCTACTAGTGTACTTATCTCTACTATGCTGCATCTCCTCTCCTCTTTGGGGAAAATCCCAACGCAGGTCACAAGTAGCAACAGGCAACATATACCAATAGGAGTGCCATGCTGAAATATGGAATTATTCGGGGTTTGTTTGGCTTTTTTATACATTAATTGAGTTTTCTAGGCATTTAGTGTGCATAATTCAAATTGGAACTACAAGCACATGCTCCAGTGCGCCAAAATGGGTTGAAAAATCATATACGTATTCTTGGGTGCATGTTTAGGTCCCATGCAAGAAATGGGAATGAATTACAAACATCTTGGCGTCCTGGCTTGGCCTCAAATATTGAGAATCTTGGTTTGAAATCTCCGTAAATACAAAACTCTCCTGAAATTCATGAAACTTAGCATCGTGTCGTCACATGGCACATATATGACGTGGTAATTTTTTGTCCACTTTGAGACAAGGCGCACACATTAACAGCCAACGTAGGCATTTTAGGACAAATAGCTGATAGGTTATTATATCAAATGGTTGTAGTTGTTTAACCATGGGCGTTGCACAAACCATTTACGTGACGCTACGTGTCCCACTTTTTATTGGAGAGTACAGCCTTCATCCTAGTTTATTGGTCCTCTTTGTATTTCGTGCCAAAATTTAACCATAAATTTGACGATAGTAGCTGGTGTGTGTGCAACTGTTTGATTAGACGGGACGAGTGCGAGAAGTCTGCTGCGCAAGCTCGATGGGACACATGCGAGCTATCCGCCGCGCAGGCTCGACGGGACACTTGCGAGTAGTCCGCCGCATAGGCTCGTAGAGAAGCGAGCCCTTTGACCTCCACCCGTCGCCCGCCTCACTCCCAACTACTCCATTACTGGCGGCCAAGCCGCTGTTTAACATGCGGTTAATGCACCTGGTCGGAGGTAATTTGCTTGTGATCCCATGGACCCGCTCAACGTTAGCACTGTTTTTGTTTGTGCCTCACTCAGAACGTGACTTTTAGCCTGTTTTTGACTCGTATAAATGTACCTATGAACAAAATAATAGGACGGCAAATTTACAATGGCAAGGATAATAATCGTCTTACATATTCAGGATAATTCAAAATGCCACATGCGGCAACGCCCGAAAGACACAGGAGCAAGAAAAGAAGGAAGACGCATACAACGATCTGGATCGCTGCTGTCTACTTCTTGATGGGTTGCTGGGTGCGGAGTTCCTCCATCTCCTTCTTCACATCCTCATGAATTTAGTTGACAACAACCACGGATTCCTTCACCAGCAGCTTTTTCTCGATGCGGAGCTTCTTCAAGTCATCCATAAGTTCCTCGACGATGGCTTTTATCTTCATCCCCGAGGCACTACTCCTCTCATGTAGCTTCTTCCAGCCGGTGACCTCCTCATTCTTCTTGTCGAGCTCATTGTGGACCTTCGCATTGTCACCCATGAGTTGCACGTCGAGGTCGGTCGCCTTCTCAACCGAGGCATCTCTAACCTTCAGCAGCTTCACCAAGCCGGCGATCAGCTCCTCCTGCTTAATTAGCTCAGAGATAATGCCGTCGTTGCTGGCTAAGGACTTCAGCACCGCTAGCTCGTCGAGTTCGCCGATGCGGCGAGTGCACATGTGAGAGCCCTTGCCTGCCCGCGAGAGATCATTTGAGGCCTCCGTGGTGTGGCAGGACATCTCTGCGGCGGCTACCGCAGCACGACGGGACCTCTCTATTGCTTCTGCGGCCATGGTCTTTTCTCCTTGGTTATATCTCGACCCAAAACTCCTCCTACTCTCCATGGCAGACGCAAGGAATGACTTAACAAGAAAGACCTGTTTTTCTGGTGATGAAGGAATTGAGGAGAGGAATGTGCAGTAATTTTTGAGTGGGTAGTTTTTATAGCCTAGTGCTAAGTGGGAACACGTTTAGGTTTGATTGGTGTGAACTTATTTGCAATTACTTATTGCGTGGTCTTTTGGAATGTGTCGGGAAACAAGATCAAAATTTATTGCTGGTTTTGGGTTCGAAGCTCGAAAAGGTTTCCGGATGGCATACATCGGCCCGCATTCTAGGATGTGTATGTGTCTCCCCACTATCACACACGGTCCAGATATCATCATCGTGTCCGATGGATGGGCCGTCGCGCCTCCCATGGGTTCCAGACGGTTGACCAAAACTGCTATATGCAGGTGGTTGCTCGCCGTTGAGGCAGCCGCGGCGCGCTCTGCTCGCGTTCCTGCGTGTGCTCTACTCGTCGTTGAGGCGGCTATGGCACGCTCTGCTTGCGTCCCTCCACGCGCTTTGCTCACCGTTGAGGCTAATTTACAATGGCAACGTTTAATAATTGTCTAACATATTCAGGATAATTCAAAATGCCACATGCAGCAACGCCCAAAACACACACGAACTACATATGATTAGTGACTCAAAATGTCGATATGCGACATTTCCATACAATTATAATAAAATATAGGCTAAAAGGCTGCACTGGCGGCTTTCCAACGATGGTCTTCTCGGACTCCATGATCAGGATAGCACCCTTGTGGCCGTTCATTCCGAGTGTCCGGACCCGCGGCCATGGTAGTCGTCTCCGCCTGTGGAGCTGCTAGTGCTAGGAGGCTCTTGGGGCTATTGGGCCTCATCCAGTAGAGCTTGACAGTGTGCAATAGCGCATATGACACGCCCGCGAAACCGCTCCATCTCCATGTCTCTCCACTTGTAGCAAATTCCATCCATGACCTGCATCCTCAAGATATTATGTTAGCTTTGTTCAACTTTGTCAGGGACGTAAACTCCGCCAACGAGGCACTCGAGCTTGGCCACCACATCATTGGGATTGAGGTTGACACGACCGTCGGCGGCAATGATGAGACGGTGGACAGGCTGTCTCATAACTAAATCACAGAGGACCTCTGCCCATTCCTGGCGGGGCATCGGGCTCTCGATGAGCACCGGTGACGGCGGCTCTTCGGGTAGCTGCTCTGGATCTTTTGCGCGGTGGATGGCAAACTGCTCTTCACACTTCCTTTGCAATATGCCCATTGTGCGCCCAAGAAACGACACGACAATATCACTACCGATGGGCCATGGCACCTGCACCGGCGGATGAAGTTCTAGCTCTCCGACCTCCTCCAGCTCGTTCTCCTCGTCGAAGATGTGATCCATGAAGGGTCCAACATCGAAGCTTTGGTTGCCTGGCATGCTTGGAATAATTAATGGTAGATGGGTGTGGACTAGATCTGCGCAGAGTGTCGCTACGGTCCGTTGCCGCCTGGGCCATATAGAGCTAGCCACTAGCTAGCTCTATGAAACCGATGGGGGAGCAATGGGAAGTATAGGCGTTGATTGCGGGACACGTGTATAACGCCATTAATTTTTGCACTGGGCATCTACGTTGGTCGGTAGGAGCTGGTATATGCATCCGCCGGCTTGTGGACGGCTATTCCCAACGTTTTTAACTACTATATGCATATGGTTGCTCACCATTGAGGCGGCTGCGACACGCTCTACTCGCGTCCCTCCGCGAGCGCTCTGCCAGTGGTTGGGGCCGGTGCACGATCACGTTGGGGGGGCCCATATGCATGCGGTTGTGTCGCACGCGTTGCCTCGATGCAGTTACGTGCGGCACGATGGAGTTATGCGCTGCATAAACTACCATCCGGACGTGCCGATATTCCAGGCCGTCCAGCCCCCCCATTTATTCCCGCGACCATTATAACCTTAGTCTCTTCAACCTTTCGATCGCGCCACACAACACAACAAACACACCCACGACGACACATACACAGAGGATATCTACCGGCGCTCCAATGGAGTTCGGCGTGCATCATGTGGACACCCACATGAGGGAGAAGGACCTCTCGGTGGTGTACACCAATGACCCGGCCGCGATGAAGGACTCCATCAACACCATGGAGTAGTTGCTTTCTGAGGATGACAAGTGCAAAGTGGTCGGCATCGACCTCCAGTACACCGGCGGTCATCCCGGGAAAGATCAGAAGGTTGCCATCGCCCAGTTGTGTGTGCGCCATCACACCCTCGTCTACCACTATTGCATGGCCACAAGGCCTTGCGTGCATTTCGCCTGGTTTGTCAACAGCCCCGACTACAAGTTCGCTACGGTGGACACCAGCAACGATGTAAAAGCGCTCAAGGTTTCGGCTTGGCCTGCAAGAAGCTTGTTGACATCCGTGGCCAATACAGGGTCTGGGCAGCAAGAAGTAGAAGGACTCCCTTGTTGACCTCGCCTCGGCCATCATCGATCTCTACTATGAAAACATGAAGGAGGATGCCAAGAAAAATCATGCATCCTAGCATGGGCCCAGGATGCGGAGACTAGATGAAGCTCACCTCCAGTTCGCGGCCAAGTATATGTACACATGCTACGAGATGCACATGCGGATCGTTGACATGAGGGAGTGCCTCCTTCCTGTAATCGACAAGGGATCAAGCCACCAGCAGAGCAGTGGCAGCAAGCGTCACAAAAAGAATTTGGTGATGATTAGATGATTATTTATCCTAGTTAATTTTGCACGTAATTGTTTACTTTGGTGTGTGCAAATGTCACGTGTGTACTAGTTACTTATGTAATTGGATGTTTAATTTGGTTATGCAATCATGTCCTTATAAGTATATATGTTGTTGTTCTGTAGATGGAGTATAGATGTTGTGCAGACTGAGCAAATCACATCGCATACGGATCAAACTACGAGACCCGTCGGTGATGATTTCTTCAATCGCTGACAATTATTTACCACCAACCGTTTGACCACAACACACACAGCTTATTTGGAGCAATCGTATGTGTTATTATCGGTCTTCCCACACAATTCTGACAACTGACCTCTTTGCCAATATCACACACATCTTGGTAAGCCAAATCATTTCCGATGTTTTGGCTCATCGCAAACAGTTCATCTGAGTGAACTATATGCCGCCTATCACACACACTTTAATCTGGCTGACCGTTTCTATTGTTTTCACACGTGGAGCTATTTGTTCCAAATTGATGTACTAATTTGTATTGTGGTCAATATGAAATTTTCATCCATAATAATGTAGGGATGTATGTGATATATTTGTGTTTGCATCTAGTATCTAGTATTTTTCTTAGTACATTGTTCAACAAAGTATCATGATTTCCACAATAACGTGAAAAATGGTTGAGATGCATGACTCAATTGCTCACACTTTGCGTGAAATATTCCAATGTTTTCAAGAGGAAAGGATCTTTGTGTAAATATAAACAACTATACAGTTTTTTTGCTATAGACTAATATGGAACCTTGGAGTTGTCATATCCAAGTAAGAGACGATGGAGTTGAACTTTGACGAAATTTCCTTATACAGATATGCATGGATTGAAAGGAGAGGTTGCACCTTTACTCTATTTTCACACTTTGATAAGATGGAAATTGCCTCATACATCCATGCCTAGATGGAAAGGAAGGTGATGCACCATCCCTCTTAAAAGTGTGAAATTCATCGATGCCAGAAAAGTCAACCTTTTCTAGGGAGGGGTGTAGATCACAAAGCAAACAACAATGCCGACATAGGTGTCTCTAGAATTAAAATCTAGAGATACCAATACACAAACACAAACTTAGATAAAGTATATCATATTGACAAGGGCAACCTGATCTCCACTACCCACCCAATTCTCAAGTTTTGGGAGATTAATACTAGAAATTGAGGGAAGAGAGAAACACAACATGTGTCATTGTGTTAGGGGGCCCCCACACACCCAACACGCGCCCCACTCCATTGCTCCATATCCATCCCAAACCACCCAGCTCTCTCTCTCTCATACGCTCCCCTCCACCTTCCGGATCCAGATCCAACCACCTCACCCGAGAGATACACAGAGCAGGCCCCTCTCTCGGCTGTCACACCCTCCCATTCCTCGACGCTCTCTCCTCCCTGCTTGGCAGATCTCCTCCCCCACGTCCACATCCTCCATCACCAACCTACCTCCCCGCCAGCAAGTAGGCTGAGAAGTGTACTCCATGGCCAGAGTCACCTCCCAGCTATCATCAAGCAGGGCAGAGCCGATGGCGAACTCACCGGATCTAGAATCAACAACGCACAATAGCCCATTCAACCATAGTTTCCTCCCCAACCCCTCCCCCCACTCCTCCCCCAACCAGATCTAGCACCATAATCGTCATTCCCCGCCCAGATCTATGTGTGGGGTTGACCAGCCTACGCGTCCTCTGCGTCGGCTGGATCGCGACCATGCCATCAACGGGGAGATTAGTGAGATCCTACCGATATGCTCCACTCCGGGGTCGGATCCCACCACTCCATGGCTCGTTGTGGCTGGATCTATCCATGGGTTCCTCCAACAACAATGATGAGGAATACCACGTCACCTTCCGGGGTCCAAGTTGCCGCCGCCGCTCCTCTCCCCTCCCCTATGGCGGCCCTCGCGAGTTTGCGTAGCTCATCTCCTGATAAGCTCTGAGGAGGAGGTCATGCCTCATCTGCTATAACCGCGACCCCTATTTCAACCTCAACCGTTGGGGATCTACGACATCAAGGGAAGGTGTACCTCTACTCATGTGCCTTTTGTGTGTACTATGAGCAGTTTTGTGATATGAATGTGTACACCGTTTGGGATATTATGATCCCTTTTCATATTATGGGCAAGATCTTAACTGGATCATGCATAACACTTACCTTGTGCATGTTACCTTTCCTGATGCATGTATCTTCAAATTTGTAATGTTTAGAGCTTTGTGTTGATGCATCCTTAGAACTTTCTAGTATGTTCATGGTTTCTTACTGACTTTTTAGTGTTCTTAACTACAAGGAACATTGTTGGCACTTCATTGTTTAGTACCTTGCACTTTAAGACCTTGTAGATTACTTTGGCACCCTATAACACTTTTTAGCACCTTCTAAATTAATTTGGCACCTTGTGCTTTACTGATTTTTGTTAGTTTTAGCACCATGTAAGTAATTTAGCACTCTCTTAATACTTTCCTAGCTACTAGTCAAACTTTCTTCATGTGTGTATATATGCAGTTCTGTATACACAGTAATTTGGCAATGTCTTGCTAATTGGCACTTTCTATATATGTGTCCAAAAGTGTGAACTTTTATCGATCATATAAACAGTTGGCACTTTGGTAATTAGTACCTTTGTATGTGATCCAACACTCTCTTGTAATTCCGCGCCTTCTGATTTAGCACCTTTGTATATGTGTTGGCACTTTGGATCATCTCAACACTTTATCATGTGTGTACTAGCACTTTATGTATTGGCACTTTGTATCATCTGAACACTTTATCATGTGTACTAACACTTTGTGTATTGCAACTTTGAAACATCTATTGTACATAATTTCATGTAATTTGGCACTTTGTTTTGTGGAAGCAATTTGAAATTTGGCATATTGTAATATGAAATTATTGTGATTATAAATGGCACTTTGTGATTGTTGTATAACCAGGCACTTTATGTATGAGGTGTGTATGAGAAAGTTCCCACGCGTACTCCTGCACATGTATGAATTGTAATTGGAACTTTTTTAAATGGCACTTTCCTATTTTGTGTGCTCAGAAAATACTCTTTTCATAATTAAATGGGTTCCAATGAGTTTAGTTAACGATGTTTAATTAAAAAACATGTATTAACTTTTGTTATTAAGTGTAATGTTTGTCGCAGGCACCATTTAAATTTCAAATGAGCTGGATGATAGTAGTACCAGTCTGGGTGACAATAGTACTAGTGGCAGTCTGACAGTTGTACTAGTACCAGGTGACAAGAATACTAGTGGTGTGCATGAGATAGATGATTTGATGAATTTATGTTGCAAAATGGGAATGGCTCTAGAGATCTCAAAGAAAAATGTATGGTTTTGATAGGCTCTCCTTGGGTAATGTTTGCTAGCATTATTTTCCCATAGACATATACATATATGTATACGCTTTCAAATCTTTGGTCACGCAAATACATGAATGACGAATTCTTTACAACCAATCATGGTTCAATATGCATACGCTTATTATCCAAATGGTAATATATATATATATATATATATATATATATATATATATATATATATATATATATATATATATATATTCGGGATCATATCTTTTTTCTTCTCACCACTGGATGTACGAGCCCTTTTATTCTTGGATAGGGAGACATCAGTATTGTTGTCAGACAGGAACACATCAGTGAGGACAGTATTGGAATTCACTGAAGCCTTGAAAATATCGAACGCCTGCAAATAGATTAATTTAACATATCAACATAAGAAACAAAACATAAGTGTTTGAATATACACATTCAGCGAGCCTCACCTCTTTGTTACCAATCTTGACGGACTTCTCCTCGAACACGAGGTCCTTTTCTTCCCTATTGAGCTTGCTTATCAGCACCATCGCGGATATGTTGGACATGGGTGTGATGGTGAGGTCATCCATGATAGTGTAAGTAACCAGGCCTTGCACGTGCCCACCGCCGGCTACGATAGACCCGTAGAGAGAGGAGTCACGTGCAAAATCTGCCGCCATGCTCCTAGGCGCCAGCGCAGGTGTAGTGACTGATGCATACTGTAGTGTGTACGATGTCGTCCCGTGAACAGATGCTCGCATGGAAGGTGCCGCTGGGAGTGTTGTGGTAGCGTGTTGAAGGAACATGGACCTACATGAGCTCAAGAGCGCCTCATGCATGATCTTGTTGTGCGTGTACATGCTATCCATTTTCTGGACACTAGCATAGATGTTGGCCACGCCTACCCCATCACTTCCGGTCTGAAGTAGCTTGACTACAGTGCCTATGGGCATCGCTAGGAGGCTGAAGAGGAAGTCTACAGCGTCCTTTCCGGCCTCAGCGTACAAGACGCGATTGGCCTTCTTGTCGATGAGAAGCTTGAGGGTCGGTGCGGACGGGGCCAAGTTGATAGGGGCGGGAGGTGAAGACATGATTTTATGTTGAATGGTAATTGGGTGCCCACAGCCTCATATATATAAGGGAAAATACTTTGTAATTAATGCATGTTGATAACTTAAAAAACTTGTAAGATATTTAATGACATTTATTATACGATATTCACCTCATACAAATAAGGAAAGAATTAATACGCAATTAATGCATGTTAATTGGTAAATAAACAAAGGTAATGAACATAATTTATAAACAATCTTGACCTCATATAGATAAGGAAATAATTAATATGTAATTAATGCATGTCTATACTTCCTCCATTCCTAAATATAAGTCTTTGTAAAGATTTCAATAAAAACTACATACGATGTATATAGACATATTTAGAGTGTCCATTCACTCATTTTGCTTTGTATGTAGTCCGTATTAAAATCTCTAAAAAGAATATTTAGGAACGAAGGGAGAGTAAATATACAAATATTATTAAATGTATTTATTACATAATATTCTCCTCATACAAATAAGGAAGAAAATAATACATAATTAATGCAACATGATAAATGAGGAAACAACACAAATAACTATTGATATTTATTATAAATAATTTATTCTAGATTGTTTACATTCTAGAAATATTAAATTGTATACAAATTTAAAGTTGGCACACTTCATCTTTTGTTTACATTCTAAAAATAAAAATAATACTCCCTTCATTCAAAATATAAGATGTTCTATTTTTTTCTAAATCAAGTGCATATAGATGTTCTAAATTTCAATATGTTGTCCATGTTGAAATATCCAAACATCTTATATTTGTGAATAGAGCGAGTACAAACAAATGGTCTTCTTCATTTGTCGAGAACTCACGAAACCATCGCTGTGGAGCAGATTACTTGACACCTCTTATGTTGTGTGTGGTCTTAACCTTAGGTGTAGTTTGTGCAAATTTTGGACACACTACTAGGGAAAACCCTAGTAGTAGTGCGGGTTAATGTGCTAGAAGTAGCACGGGGGCCCACACTACTACTAGGGCGCTACAGCTAATTGGCAGTAGTAGCGCGAGTCTTACCCACGCTACTTGTGTTAACAGTAGCGTGGGATTGGACCCGCGCTGCTGCTAAATAGCAGTTGTGCCTGTTTTTACCCCCGCCACTACTATTAGTGCGTATTTCATTTCTTTATATTTATACTGTATTTATAGACCGCTATACAATTTTTATACAGTAGCAATGAAGAGGTTGTGGAATAAACACAGATTAGATTAAAGTGGATGGATCCATCAACTTTAATCTAATCCGTGTTTCTTCCACCCCAATGATATAATAACTCATCATCCGTAGTCATATAATAACTCATCATCATCAGTAGTCATATAACAACTCATCATTCATAGTCATATATATAATAACTCATCATCATTCTTGCACATGACAAGTAGTACGACCTCCTCCTCATCATCATCGTAGTCATATAACAACTCAATCATCATCCTTAGTCATATAATAACTCACTATCAATATAGCACATGACAATTAACCAACACTAGCTAAGGGTAGTCATCCTAGGTAGATAACTCATCATCATTCTAGCACATGACAAGTACTAGCTAGGACCCACTCCTCTCTCTTAGGTAAAATAGAATTAAACAGGTAAACCCCTCCATCTCCAAAATGGAGAATACAGATCCACCTGCCTCCAACTTGTGTCCTATGCACATTCATGTTGTCTCCAATTGGTTGCCTGCGCACATTCATTACTTGGCTCCATCCTTTGATTTTGGGGCTTTCATCTTTTATAGAAATCGAGTATGCACTATGGAAAGCCACCGGCTGATTTGGCCATAAGCTAACCATACTCATCTGACCTTTGGTATACATTAGGTCAGGCATAACATCCTTCATGAGCTTCTATTGAATAACATAATAGTAACATAGTTAGCAATGTAGTTTACTTAAGAAGAATGTATGCAACTATAGTTAACAAAATCTTGCCATGCTATTTGCACAGATGTTACCATCACTCAACTCATGGACTACTGGCACGTATCCACTATAATTTTGCCTAATTTCATAATTGATCTTAAAAGTCTCAACATCATTAATAACTGAGACAAGAGAATTTTTCTCCTCCCAAGTAAGCTCCGAGCTACAGTGGACACCATCAACGATGTAAAAGCACTCAAGATTTCGGGCTTGGCCTGCAAGAAGCTTGTCGACATCCGTCGTCACTGCAGGGGCTGGGGCAGCAAGAAGGAGAAGGACCCCCTTATTGACCTCGCCTCGTCCATCATCGACCCCTACTACGAAAACATGAAGGAGGATGCCAAGAAAAATCCCGCGGCCTAGAACGGGGCCTAGATGCGGAGAATGGATGAAGCTCACCTCAAGTTCGCGGCCAAGAACATGTGCACATGCTACGAGATGCACAGGCGGATCATTGACCTGAGGAAGTGCCTCCCTCCTTTAATCGATGAGGGATCAAGCCACCAGTAGAGAAGTGGAGGCAAGCGTCATAAGAAGAAGTAGATGATGATTAGATGATCATTTATCCTACTTAATTATGCATCTAACTGTTTACTTTGGTGTGTGTAAATGTCATGTGTGTACTAGTCAATAATGTAATTGGATGTTTAATTTGGTTATGCAATCATGTCCTTAAAAGTATATATGTTGTTCTCCTGCAGACAGAGCATAGATGTTGTGTAGACTAAGCAAATCACATCGCATACGGATCAAACTACGAAACCCGTCGGTGATGATTTCTTCAATCGCTGACAATTATTTACCACCAACCGTTTCCCCACAACACACACAACTTATTTGGAGTAATCGTGTATGTTATTATCGGTGTTCCCACATGGTTCTGATTACCGACCTGTTCGTCGATATCACACACATCTTGTTAAGCCAAATCATTTCCGATATTTTGGCTCATCGCAAACAGTTCATCCGAGTGAACTGTATGCCGCCTATCACACACACCTTGATCTGACTGATCGTTTCTGTTGTTTTCGCTCATCACAGACAGTTCATCCGAGTGAACTGTATGCCGTCTATCACACACACCTTGATCTGGCTGACCATTTCTATTGTTTTGTCTAGTCGCAAACAGTTCATCCGAGTGAACAGTATGTCTTATATCGCACACACCTTGATCTGGCTGATCATTTCTGTTGTTCTGGCTCATCACAAACAGTTCGTATGGATCAACTATATGCCACGTATCGCACACACAACTCTAATTTGAATCGTGCTTGATGTCTCTGCCATCACACATAGTTCGTCTTATTGGTGATGTTTTATTACAACACCGTTTGCGATTAATGCATCACACACAGTTTGGTCGAAGGGTCTCTGATTTATGTGTCGCGTTAGCAGCATCCTGCAGTAGTGATAGAAAGAAGTTATTGTAATCTCCGTGTGGAGCTATTTGTTCCAAATTGATGTACTAATTTGTATTGTGGTTAATATGAAAAACTGACCCATAATAATGTGGGGATGTATGTGATATCTTTGTGTTTGCATTTAGTATCTAGTATTTTTTCTTAGCACATTGTTCAACAAAGTATCACGATTTCCACAATAACATGAAAAACGGTTGAGATGCATGACTGCATTGCTCACTTTGCGTGAAATATTCCAAAGTTTTCAAGAGGAAAGGAACTTTGCGTAAATATAAACAACTATATAGTTTTTTTTTTGCTACAGACTAATATGGAACCTTTGAGTGGTCATATCCAAGTAAGAGACGATGGAGTTGAACTTTAACGAAATTGCCTTATATAGATATGCATGGATTGAAACGAGAGGTTGCAGCTTTACTCTATTTTCACACTTCGATAAGATGGAAATTGCCTCATACATCCATGCCTAGATGGAAAGGAAGGCGCTGCACCTTCCCTCTCAAAAGTGTGAAATTCATTGACGCAGGAAAAGTCAACCTTTTCCTTGTCCACCTCCACCATCGGCGAGTGGCGTCCACCATGGCAGGACCTCCAAACGGAGCTACTGGGCCTCGTGCTCCAGCGCATGCCATCCTACGCGGACCGCGTGCACCTCCGTTCAGTCTGCCGCCTGTGGCCCGCCGCCGCGCGCCTACAATATCCGCTGCTCCCTTGGCTCCTACAACGCAATGGCACCTTGCTCAGCCTCCCCGACAACGCCGTCCACCACATCCCCATCTTGGATGATGTCTACCGCCATATGTCCACCGGTGGCATGCTCTTCCTCATGCATAGAAACTACACGTGCTCCCTGCTGAACCCCCTTCTCCTGGTCCCGGGAGACGACCAGCAGTCAACACATCCACCCCGAGTGCATCCGTCATCAACTCAGCCGGATTCCAGCGGACTACAACATCCGCAAGGTGGTTATAATGCCCTATTATGTCGGAATCAAAGATGATGAACTAGTACTGAACCGAGGTGGAAGACGATGTTTCGCCTGCGCAAACTTGCTGCAGTTTTCTGCTCTCTTTCTCTTTGTATTTATTTGCTTACAACGAAGGAAACATGGCTCGTGGCCTCCTGACTATGTGCCACTATGATCCACATTTCTTGTGCCATCCCACAAATGAATCAGTAGGGCGCAGGACTCGGACGAATTGGTTTAAACCTCGAGCTAATCTCGCTACTGACGAAACTGACGAGACTGACGAAACTGAAGAAAAATGCAGCTATCACCAACTGAACTAACTGAACTTGCAAGGTTTCTTCTAACAATCTCCTCCTAAGCCTTACAGTTCCTACCTTATTTTGATGATCCCAATCTTGCTCCTCAGCTCCTCGAACTTGACTCTGCCCAAAGGCTTCATCAGAATATCTGCGAGCTGAAGATCAGTGCTGATGTAGTCCACCCCGATCTTCTACTCCACACAGTCCCTGATGAAATGAAACCGCAGGTCTATGTGCTTGCTACGATCATGGTGGACAGGATTCTTGGCGAGAGCAATTGCTCACTTGTTGTCCATCTTTAGTACATGCACATCAGCATCTCTCCCCGTCAGGTCCTTCAGCAGACGGGTCAGCCATATGCCGTAGCATGCCGCCACCGTGGCGGTCATGTACTCTGCTTCGCATGATGAGAGCACCACCACCTTCTGTTTCTGCGACTGCCAGGTTACCGGGTTGTCGCCGAGGTACCAGAGGAGACCACTGGTGCTCTTGCGGGTGTCCGGGTCGCCGCCCATGTCACTGTCACTGAACCCGGACAATACTGCGATGCCGCTCCTCTGGTAGCTGCAGCCGTAGTCGATCGTGCCCGCGACATAGCGCAGAATGTGCTTGACCACCGCAAGGTGCTCCATTGTTGGCGCCTCCATAAACCTGCTCACATACCCGACAGCGAAAGAAATGTCCGATCGAGTGTGAACCAGATACCTGAGGTTGCCGACGAGGCTTCTGTAGTCGCCAATGTCCGTTGGAGGAGCCTGGTTGTCCTTGCTCTGTTTGAGCCTGGGCTCCATTGGCGCGTGACAGGGGTTGCAGTCCAGCATGTCAGCCTTCTCCAGTATCTTGCGTGCATACGCGGCCTGGCCGAGCGTGATCCCGTGCGCGCTCTGGTGAATCTCGATGTGGAGGTAGTAGGTGAGCAGGCCGAGATCGCTCATACGGAACTTGGCCATCATCTCCCCCTTGAAGCAGCGAATGTCCTCGTCGTTTGGCCCGCTGATGAGAAGATCGTCCACGTACACGCCCACCAGGAGCCCGTGACGGACATAGACGGCATGCTCCGAGCTGCTTCTGGCGAAACCCAGAGCGCCGAGCGTGGCGTCGAGCTCTAGGCGTGCGGTACTTGATGCAGGCCGTACAGTGCCTTCTTGAGGTGTAGTACCTTGTGCTCTTCAGTTGTGACGACAACTCCCGGCGGCTGCCGGACGTACACCTCCTCTGTCAGCTCGCCATCTAGGAACACGGACTTCACGTCCATGTGGTGGACGCGCCAGCACTCATGTGCAGTGAGAGAGAGCATGAGGCGCACAGAATCCATGCGAGCAACGAGCGCGAACGCCTATTCGAAATCGATCCCCTGCTGCTGAACGAAGCCCTTTGCGACCAGTCGCGCCTTGTGCTTGGTCACCGCGCCGCTCTCGTCCCGCTTGACCTTGAACACCCACTTCAAGCCAATGGGTATATGACCTGGGGGAAGATCAGTGAGCTCCCAGTTTTGGTTCTCTTCGATCGAGGCAATCTCCTCGAGCATGGCCCTCCTCTAGTAGGGCTTGTGTTCTGCTTCTGAGAACGTTGATGGCTCTTCTGCAGATGTGAGCAACAGTCGCTCCTCCTGATCATGGGTCGCATCTGGGCGCCGACCGAGTAGGTCTGATACACGCCATAAGCGATGAGGAGCTCGGGCATTGTCGGCAGCGTCAAGCATCTCCGAGCATGACGTCGGAGGCATAGCGAAGACGATCGGGGGGCTGCTCGATGGAGACGCTGCAGTCCTTGCAGTGATGGGTGTCGTGGGCTTGAAGCATGTTGGGGTTGCTGCCGCAGTAGCATTTTCTGCGCCGTGATCCGTTGCCACAGAGGGCCTCTCTGGCTCAGTCGACGCTCCGGCTGCGACGGGAGGCTGGCGCGATGGCGTGCTGGGGACGATCCTCCCTGCCATAGCAGGGACCCGGCGCACCTCATAGTCGATGGTGAAGGTGTTGGAGCCCGCTGTGCGGTCCTCGGCGTCCCAGATCCAGTGCACCGCCTCGTCGAAGACGGCGTCGCGCGTCACGTGAACACGCCCACCAACTGCGTCAAAGACGCGATACGCCTTGCCGCCTTCCACGTAGCCGATGAAGACCATCGGCGTCGATCTGTCATCGAGCTTCTTCAAGTGTGGGCGCACATTCCTGACATGCGCCACACACCCAAAGGTGCGGAGGAAGTGCACCGCCGGTCGCCCGTTGTGCCATGCCTCATACGGGGTCATGTCGAGCATGCTCTTCGTTGGTGCGCGGTTGAGAATGAAGACAGCAGTGGTCACCGCCTCGCTCCACAATCTGCCGGGCATTGTCGTCGCCTTCATCATGCTCCGTGCCATGGCCACCACCATTTGGTTGCAGCGCTCGACCATCCTGTTCTGTTGGGGTGAGTACGGTGCCATGAGCTGACGCTGCACGCCGCGATCAGTGCAGTACTCCCCGAACTCCACCGAGGTGAATTCGCCGCCGCGAGCAGTGCGGAGCGCGCATAGCTTGCGCCTGGCTCCACCTTGACACGCTCTTGAAAGCGGCGGATCGTGTCTGGCGCCTCATCCTTGCTGCTCAAGAGGGTCAGCCACATGTACCTTGAGAGGTCGTCGACCAGGAGCAGGAAGTAGCGCCGGCCTAAAGGAGTTCGCGGGGTTATGGGCCCGCACAAGTCGCCGTGGATGAGCTATAGGACGTGCTCTGCATGGTAGTTGGCCGCGTCCGGGAACGACGCTCTGCGTTGCTTCTTGGCCAAGCAGCTGTCGCACAGCTGGTCGACTTGATCGATCGCCGGTAGGCCGCACACCATGTCCTGCTGTGCCAGCATCTGAAGCGAATTGAAATTCATGTGCATGTACCTCGTGTGCCAACGCCACACCTCGTCAGTGCTGGTGCGCACGGCCGGGCCAGCTGCATGTTGTAGGGGTAGAGGCGGTTGCATGCTCTGGAAGCGCGCGTGAACACTTGTCCGCGACGATCACTGAGAGTGAACATGCCGCCTGCGATCACGAACTTGCAGCCACTCTCGTCGAGCTGCCCGACGCTGACGATGCTGCTCTGCAGGCGAGGGATGAAGTAGACCCGGTTGAGCATGTGGTGCCCTCCATTGTAGTCGGTGAAGAGCATGGACCCGCGTCCACGGATCGCCACGACCGAGCCCTCCCCAAACTTCACGGTGCCGGCGATGCGGCGGTCGAGCTCGTTGAAGCACGCCGCGATGCCCGACATGTGGTTGGAGGAGCCCGTGTCAAGGTACCACTTGGAGTCGTACCTCCTCCGTGCATCTGAGGTGGACCTCGGCATGTTCCTCGACGAGGTCGCCGTAGTCATCACTGATGTCGCCTTTGTCGGTGACCGTGCACACTTGTGCCATGAGGAAGGTTGGGTCCTCGTTGTCGGCTCCCTCCGCCTGAGCGAGGTTCGCCTCCTCCTCCCTCTTCTTCTTGCGGCAGTCCTTGACCCAGTGGCCAGGAATACCGCAGTACCTGCACTTGTCGGCGTCGGTGACGGGCTGTTTGTTTTTGCCATTGCTGCGCGCACCGCCGCGGCCGCGGCCTCTGCCGCACCGGCAGCCTCGTGGCGCATCGCTACTCAAGCCGCCCCGGCTCTTGAGCCATGCGTGCCACTCCTCCTCCATGAGAAGAAGATGCCCTCCACCCGACTCTGCCTGGTCGAGCTTGTACCTCTCCTCGGTGGCCTTGAGCCGCCCGGTGAGCTCCTCCATGAGAGCATGTCCAGATCAACAAGTGTCTCAATTGAAAGGGCGATTTGTGAGTACATCTTCGGGATGATGGAGAGAAACTTGCGGACGACCCGCTTCTCTTGCACGGTCTCCCCGACCTGCGCCATCTGGGCCACCATGTTGGTGATCCGCATGGCGAAGTCATCGATGGTCTCGCCATCGGTGAAGCGGATGTCGTTGTACTGCTTGGAGAGGGCCACGAGTTTTGCCTCGCGGACACACGCCACACCGAGTGTAGCACCCCGGCTAAGAGCAACCGGCTTACCTTGCATTGCCAGCCCAGAGATCATGTCTTCTCGCAACACACAACAACTTGGTACAGAAAAGCAACCGCTTTATTGATATCTTGCGGGAACATAGGTTCGATGATACATAAGGTAGCGAGGCCAAGTGGCACACACGGTGCTGCTGCACATATGTACATTATTTAGTGGACGTGATGGGGTCCTCGAAGTTAACGACACAGCTACGTGGCAGCGGAAAGACGACATAGTAGGACTCCATTTCACAGGAACACTGATGTGTACATGGCCTAGACTGCGATGCACGATGCAACTCCAACTCCTGGTACGGCTTCTCCTGAAACTGGCATAACACGCTAGGTGAGTACTTGGAATGTACTCGCAACCTCACACAACAAACAATACAACAATGACAAACAACAACATGATATTTAAGCAAGTTATATGCAAGAACATGACATGCTACTCATGAAGTGTAGGTGCTTGCAACCAGGGTCTCTCGGACCAGCTTACCATCTTGGTTACCTCGTAACCACAAACATCATCTTACCACGGTGATCGCCTCCGGATCACAACAGAAACCAACTCGATGGTTCCGACAGCTTATCCATCATATCAAGTGCCATAAGTATAAGATTAGTGTGCAAGTTAATTATTTCTATTAACCCACGGTGTGACCTACTACAAACTGTGTCCATGACCAAGGACGCGACTATCGATAGATTAAACACACTCTGCAGAGGTTAGTACACTGTACCCACACCACAGAACCCATGGCCTCATGCTCTCATTCGGGTGACCAACGGTGTTCCGACAGAACCAATCTATTGCATGGCACTCTTTCGGCCACTCCAACCAACTCCCCTTTGGGCTTAGTCCTGGGTGGCCCCGGTGTCACCTTGTGACATCCAACGGCCACCATCATGGCAAAACAAAAATGATCCCAAACGGGGACAATGGTACCAAAACAACTAAGGGCACACAAGGCTAAACCTACCGGGTCAGGGCAGCGCAAGCGCATAACCTTCCCTAGTTGGAGGCACCGGCGAGAGGCATGACAACAGACCGAATAAGGGCCTTCCCATAAAGGCAACTATGGTTGCACTGGGAAGCTCGATTCGGTGGCACCATGACTCGATCAACAGCATGTTCAAGTTGTATTATTACCAGGTTTAACTTGAAATAAAATCTACTCGAGCCATAGTATGCCATGAAAAATGCCATGATATGCATATGCACCATTTCAGAATAATGACGGTATTAACATAAGCATGCTCATGAGTATATCACCTCTACTGCATAAACTTGAACAAGTAACCAACATACTTCTATAAACACAACAAGCATAATATGAAAGTGAAACTAGCACAAGTGAAATCATTTGAATAACTATATGCATTATATGAATTTAAATTCAAGTAAAATCCGAGCCATTGCCATGTCACTCTTGCAAATGTTTGTGGTGGCTTGCCTTAGTTCAGAGGAGGGTCACAAAACTCCTGGTCCTCTTCAAGACAAGTTTGCTCTTCTGAAAATGATCCAAATGGCAAAAAGGAAATGTCACATAACACATTTAAATGCACCATAAAATATCTACAGCAAGGAAAAATCTCAACTTTGGCATGCTGCAAGAGGAGCTCATAACAAAAATAATGCAGAAAGAATCATCTCATTTGGACTTATGGTTTAGGATTTAGAGCTGGTCAAAGTTCAGTCAAATTATTTGAATTTAAACTAAAAATAGAAACTCCCAGAGAGGGCCACGTCGAAGGCGTATTTTGGGTTTACGCCTCCACTCATACCGCTTCGGGAGAGAGAGGGAGAGGCTAACAGGTGGGGTCCCTCGGTCAGGTTTATAAGAGAGAGAGAAAGAGAGAGAGAGAGAGCAGGGGACGGCGGCGCTGTCATCGGTGGTTCTCCGGCGAGGAGGCCACGGCGACCGTCGGCCAAGGGATGGCTGGACGCGGCTCACGGAGAGGAGCATGTACATACCCGAAGCGAGAGCAGAGATGGACGGATGGCGTCACGGCGATCTTCTCCACAGACGGCGGGCGGCGGAGCTCGTCGGAGTTGGCGTTTCCGGCGAGGTAGCGTCAATCCAGCAGCACTATCGTGATCCAAAGGAGCACACGAACACGCGTGAGAGGTTCGGAGAGATCGGGAAGCACCGGAGCGAGCAGAACACCGAAGGGGATCCGGGCCGGACTCCAGTGAAGAACGGTGGCCAGAGGCCCACCCGGCCTTGCCGCGGTGCTGTACTAGGCGATTTGTGGCCAGATGAGGTGGTTGGGATGGCTAGAAGAGCTCGGGAGGCGTCCTATATATAGGGGAGAGCGAGGCAGGGCTTGAGATCGCCAAAGAGGGTTCTAGAGCGGCGAGCGGTGATGAGAGAGGCTCAGAGCGATGGGAGAGCTCACTGCCTATCATGCAGGCACAATGGAGGAGTAGAGCCAAGCATAGGACACGGGAGAGGGACTGGACGGTCACGCGGGTGCACCGTGCTCTCTGCTCCGCCGTGTCTGCGTCCGCAGTGCCTGCCGCCAGTGTCAGGGAGCGCCAGGGAGTAGTCGTGAGGGACGAGTCGATGCAGCAAAGGATGATTGACATGCTAGCTTGGCTCGGGATGGTCGCACGGGCAGAGCAGAGGCGTTGCCGACGCGTAGAGCGCGCCGAACGCATGCTAGGTGCCGTGGACACGCAATTACCGCGTGCACTGGTGCAACGTGGTGCACCAGAGCTGCAAAACCTTGTCAAGTCTCAAGTACTTGCAGAGCTAGGTCACCTTGATGTGTTGGTTCATTGCCAGGTCGACCAGAAATGACTTGAGATCATTGACAAGTTTCTGGATAGAAACTGTTGCACCATTTTGTGAAAAAATTAGAAGGAGATAAGGGTTGAAACTTGGAGGCTAAGGTTCGGGTTGGAGGGTCATTAAGCTATAAAAAATTTAGCTCAAAAAGATCAGGCAAAAATACACTTCCATCACAAAGTGCTTTTCCTGACCAGAAGAGAAATTATTTTCTAAAGCAAAAATTCCCCACATGACCATAAGATATTTTTGCATAAGAAGTTTAGGCATGATTCAAAGAATATTTGAGAATTTTCTCAGATTTTTCTGAGCAAGAAAAATGAGGGTTGCTTTGGAGTAGAAGTGAAAAACAATCATTTTCAAAGAGAAAATGGATATTATGCCTTTGAGAGAAATATTCCCATGGCATTATTTTGAGAGATATGAAGTCAAGAGATGTTTTTGGGGGTGATGGGAGTCACTTGGGTGAAAACCAAAAGAATACCCAAGTGTTATGTCCAAATGAGTTAATTCAAAAACCCAAATTCAAACCAAATATGCAATAAACTCCAGAAAAAGAAAAGTGACAAAAACCAGGGTGTCACAAACCTCCCCCCCCCTTAGGATGAATCTCGTCCTCGAGATTTGGTTGCTCGGGAAACAATTCAGGGTATGTAGCCCTCAAGAAGTCCTCTCTTTCCCAGGTAGCTTCATCCTCGGTATGGTGTTCCCACTGCACCTTGTAAAACTTAACTGACTTGCTGCGGATGACTCTTTCCATCTCATCCAGTATCCGGAAGGGTTTCTCCTCATAAGTCAAATCATGGGCAAGCTCTATCTCTATTATATTAGTTTGTTTCTCTGGCGGTGAGATGCACTTTCGTAACTGCGATACGTGAAAGACATCGTGTACTTCGGACAACTCAGGTGGGAGTTCCAATTGATATGCAACTGCACCAACCTTGGACATGACAAGGAATTGGCCAATGTACCTGGCTGCAAGCTTTCCTTGAGTCTAAAATCTTTTGACTCCTTTCATGGGTGTGACTTGGAGGTAGGCATATTCACCCGGTTTGAAACTAATCTGTCGATGTTTGGAATCATAGTAACTCTTTTGTTGGGACTTGGCCACTTGAAGTCTGTCTTGGATTTCTCTTATTTGTTTCTCAGCTTCCATCATCAAATCAGTCCCGAAGATGCGGCTTTCTCCAGCCTGAGACCAGTTTAACGGAGTACGGCACTTACGTCCATACAGGGCTTCATATGGTGACATCTTGAGACTGGTCTGATAGCTATTGTTGTAGGAAAACTCCGCATATGGAAGACTGTCTTCCCATTTAGGTCCTTGAGCAAGGGCACATGCTCAGAGCATGTCTTCGAGTATCTGATTTACTCGCTCTGTCTGCCCGTCTGTTCGAGGGTGATAATCCATACTGTAATTCAGGGCTGTTCCCAAGGCTTGATGAAGACGTGACCAGAATGCCGAGGTGAAAACAGACCCTCGGTCGGAGGTGATGGTTCTTGGCACTCCATGCAAACTGGTGATTCTGGACACATAGAGTTGAGCAAGTTGATCTGCTCGGTATGTGGTCCGGATTGGAATGAAGTGGGCTACCTTGGTCAACATGTCCACCACAACCCATACAGCATCGTTTCCTCGGGAAGTTTTGGGAAGTCTGGTAATAAATCCATGCAGACATCATCCCACTTCCATTATGGGATGGGTAGAGGTTGAAGTAGCCTGGCAGGTTTTTGATGTTCCGCCTTTACCTTGTTGCATATGTCGCAGCAGGCGACAAAATATGCAATGTCTTTCTTCATTCCATCCCACCAAAATAATTGCCTGAGGTCTTCATACATTTGGGTACCACCGGGATGGATCGAGTATGACGATTCATGTGCTTCCTTTAATATCTCCTTCCTCAGATCTCCGATGTCTGGTATACAAATTTGTTCTCAAAATCTCAGAGTACCTTGATCATCCACCAGGAAATCTTGAGTCTTGCTAGCTTGCATCCGTGTGACATGGTGTTGCAGCAATGGGTCTTCTGCTTGGGCCTTGCGAACCTCTTCTTCTAGAGTAGGAGTGACTTCTAGCATAGCGGTGTAGTCAGCCTCAACCACGGTCGGGTTGAGCTGGGCCATCTCTTCTTGTAGCTCGGGAGGCAAATATTCCATTAGTGCATTTAATGTGGCTGGTTAGCGGCTGAGAGCATCGGCAAGCACATTAGCTTTACCCGGATGGTAATTTATACCGAGGTCATAATCTTTGACCAACTCAAACCATCTTGTTTGTCGGAGATTCAAGTCGGGTTGAGTGAATATGTACTTGAGGCTTTTGTGATCGGTGAATATTTGGCACTGCTTAATGCCTCCAGATTTTTAAGGCATGTACCACTGCCGCTAACTCTAAGTCATGAGTAGGATAATTTCCTTCATGGGGTCATAGCTGTCTGGATGCATAAGCTACAACCTTGCCGTCTTGCATAAGTACGCACCCTATACCTCTTCTGGATGCGTCATAATACACGTCGAAGCTTCGATAAATATCCGGAAGCGTCAACACAGGTGCTGAAGTTAACCGAGTCTTCAACTCATTAAAGCTTTTCTCACATTCTTCAGACCATACGAACTTCTGATCCTTCTTGAGCGCAATTCTGTCATTGGTTTAGCAATCTTGGAAAAGCCTTGAATGAATCAACGATAGTAACCAGCAAGCCCCAGAAAACTCCTGATCTCAGTTATGGTCGTTGGTGCTGGCCATTTTAGAACATATTTGACTTTACTTGGGTCTACTGCTATTCCTTCTGCTAATAGGATATGACCCAAGAATCCTACTTGCTTAAGCCAGAATTCGCACTTGCTGAATTTTGCATATAACTGGTGAACTCGGAGCCTTTGCAACACTGCCCGGAGATGTTGTTTGTGCTCTTCTTCTCCTTTAGAATATATAAGAATATCATCGATGAAGACCACCATGAACTTGTCCAAGAAGTCCATGAACACTTTGTTCATCATATGCATGAAGAAGGCAGGGGCATTTGTCAGACCGAAAGACATGCTCTGTACTCATACAGACCGTATCGAGTGGTGAATGCGGTCTTAGGAATATCTTCCTTCTTGATTTTGAGCTGATGGTACCCGGTCCTTAACTCAATCTTGGAGAATATTTGAGCTCCATTCAGTTGATCAAACAAATCATCAATCCTGGGGAGCGGGTACTTGTTCTTGGTAGTGACATCATTAAGCTCGTAGTAGTCTACACACATTTGAAGACTACCATCTTTCTTGTCCACAAATATGGTAGGTGATCCCCATGGTGAAGAACTAGGGCAGATGTACCATTTCTTGAGCATCTCATCTAGCTGCTTCTTCAACTCAACTAGCTCGCATGAAGGCATACGGTAATATTCTTATATATGGGTGTTGTCCCTGGCACGAGATCAATGGCAAACTCGAGCTCACGATCTGGTGGCATTCCTTGCAATTCTTTAGGGAATACATCTGGGAACTCGTTGACCACTCGAATTAATTCCATGCCTGAGGTTACAGCTGTGAAAATCATATCCTTTTTAGCCACAGTTCTACAAGCCACAAACTGCGCTGCTTGTCGTGCCGGCTTTATTAATGTAACTTCTCTTGTCGCACAGTTTATACAGACTTGAGTTCTTGTCAGCCAATCTATTCCCAGTATAATATCCAACTTCGCGGATTCAATTGATACCAGGGTGGCAGGGAAGATAACTCCATGAATATTTATCTCCAAGCCACAGCATACCACATTTGTTTTGAGCAGGGACACTACAAGAAATATGTCAACTTGTGACCTTCTGTCAGTGACCCTGGAAGAATTGGTCATAAATCTATGACCATTTGAGACCAATTGGTCAAAAGCTGTTCGGGGGGCTCCAAACCCTAAACTATAACGACCATTTTGGTCAGAAAGGTCGTAATTTCCTTACACGAAATGGTCGTAAAGCAAACAACACTGGTCCGCTGCCTTATTTCTAGCTGATAACGACTAATATAGATGGTCATAGCCTTGTAAATTGTGGTGCGTTGCTATGACTAGGCGCCACCTCATCAGTTTTGCCTATGTGTCATGTCTATGTGTCAATTTTTGCCCTAGGTTGTGAAGCAGCCTATATTTCTGTCATTCCCAAAATTCCCAAAAAAATAGGCATTCTTTACTATCCAAATCATTGCCTCATGACAATATTCAGCTCCATTTGCCTGGTAAATCTTCCTCGACAAATTTCCAAAGTTTCTATTCAGCTAGAACCGTTGTGAAGGAAGTACTAGCAAGGCATATCCTAATGAGCTGAATTTTTGCCACATCTTCTATATTCCCAAATCATATCTCTCCACAAAATTTGAGCCCCATCTAACAATCCATGTGAGCTCACCATCCAATCTTTGTTTCTGGTAATATTTTCAGTTTGTGAAGCAACTATATTTTATGTTAATTTATAATTGCTAAAAATTTACCAGGACATGACCCTACCCATATAACCTCCCTCCACCAAATTTTAGCTCATTTAATCTATCCAATTTCCCTCAACATTTTTCCTAATTTTCTGTTCAGTGGAGAGCACTGTGAAGGAAGTACCATTTTTATTTATCCAAAAGGTATGAAATTTTTACAGTGCCTTCATATGACCAAATTATCATCCTCGTCCAAACTTTAGATCAATCCATTCATTTATTTGAGTTCAGGTTCAACATTCATATTTCTGTCTAGTGTGGTACTTTGCAAAGCAAGTGACACCTAGGCTCCTCCATTTGAGCTGCAAATTTTCCAAGAATGTGTCCTTAGTAGATGATCATCCTCGGCCAAACCTCAAGCCCATTGGCCATGTGCATTTTCCCTACCACTAATCAAACACTTGGCTGCTAATTCATGTTTGATCTTAGTTCAGTCTCCTCGTGAGATTCTTCTATTTCCTTCTTCTTCCTAACACCTACCGGGAGAGTGCCCAACCCACTAGACATGCCTAGGCTGCCAGAATGCGTGGCAACGCCACGGTCACGCGGTGACCACGCGGCGGGCATGCGAGTTTACGCGCTCTGGAGTTGGGGCCCTCGGCCACCATCCAAACCTCAACGTATCGCCACCAAACCATGTATTTCTAATTAAATAGATACTTATGTACCTATAAATGAATTTTGGAAAAAATAAAGAGGAAACTATGAGGCAGCTGCAGTTCAAATTTGACCCGCTTCCTACTGAATCGGCGGAAATTTGTCTTTTTCACGAGAGGTGTATAAAAACTTTTGACAACCAACTATTTTGTCAATTGTACATTAAATAGGCCTAATATATTATAAAAATGATCTGGTCCCATTTTGCAACAAATATATGGTAGGTCCTTCACAAAAAAAACTCATTTTGGGCACTCAAAAAATAGAAAATGAATTTTTCGTCCAAAGAAAATGAAAGCCCCCTTAGGCAACATTGTTTGCCATTCCAAGATGCACCCTTGTGCACAATATGAGATCATTTGAACAAACTATGCCATGAATGTGGCCATAAGATTTATCATTTGGCTTGAAAGCCATGAATCTTCACACATGATAGCTCATTTATGAGAACACTTTTTTAATAATTACCATATTACAAGTTTATTATTTTTCCTGGTAACTTGGTCACATATAATGACACAATGCGAAGGTTTTCCCATTTTTTGAATTTTTTTTTGAATTTTTCATGCCCATTTTAAAATGCAGTCAAAACGGCGGGCATGACCGTTCCTAGCTAGTGGTTGAATCTTGGAAAACTTTTGGTGTTTCTGTGATTAAATAGATACTTATGTACCTAGAAATGATTTTTCAAAAAAATAAAGAACAAACTATAAGGCAGCTGCAGTTCAAATTTGACCCGCTTCCTACTGAATCGGCGGGAATTTGTCTTTTTCACCAAAGGTGGATCAAAACTTCTGACACCCAACCATTTAGTCAATTGTGCATTAAATATGGCCTAGTATTTTAGAAAATTGATTTGGACCAATTTTGTAACAAATATATGGTAGGTCCTTCACAAAAAAAACTTATTTTGGGCACTCGAAAAATGAAAAATTGATTTTTCGTCCAAAGAAAATGAAAACTCACTTCGGCAACATTGTTTGCCATTACAATATGCACCCTTGTACACAATATGAGATCATTTGAACAAACTATGCCATGAATGTGGCCATAAGATTGATCATTTGGCTTGAAAGCCATGAATCTTCACACATGATAGCCCATTTCTAAGAACACTTTGTTAAAAGAATTGCCGTATTACAAGTTTATTTTTTTTCCTGGTAACTTGGTCACATATAATTACACAATGCGAAGGTTTTCTAATTTTTTGATTTTTTTTGAATTTTTCATGCCCATTTCAAAATGCGGTTAAAACGGTGGGCATGACCGTTCCTAGCTAGTGGTTGAATATTGGAAAAAATTTGGTGTTTCTCTGATTAAATAGATACTTATGTACCTAGAAATGATTTTTGGAAAAAATAAAGAGCAAACTATGAGGCAGCTGCAGTTCAAATTTGACCAGTTTCCTACTGAATCGGCGAAAATTTGTCCTTTTCACCAAAGGTGGATAAAAACTTTGGACACCCAACCATTTAGTCAATTATGCATTAAATATGGCCTAGTATTTTATAAAAATGATTTGATACAATTTTGCAACAAATATATGGTAGGTCCTTCACAAAAAAACTCATTTTAGGCACTCGAAAAAATGGAAAATGAATTTTTCGTCCATAGAAAATGAAAACATCCTTAGGCAAAATTGTTTTCCATTCCAATATGCACCCTTGTGCATAATATGATATCATTTGAATAAACTATGCCATGAATGTGGCCATAAGATTGACCATTTCGCTTGAAGGCCATGAATCTTCATACATGATAGCTCATTTCTGAGAACACTTTTTTAAATGAATTGCCGTATTATAAGTTTATTATTTTTCCTGGTAACTTGCTCACATATAATGACACAATGCGAAGGTTTTCCAATTTTTTGATTTTTTTTGAATTTTTCATGCCCGTTTCAAAATGCGGTCAAAACGGCGGGCATGACCGTTCCTAGCTAGTGGTTGAATATTGGAAAACTTTTGGTGTTTCTGTGATTAAATAGATACTTATGTACCTAGAAATGATTTTTGGAAAAAAATAAAGAACAAACTATAAGGCAGCTGCAGTTCAAATTTGACCCGCTTCCTACCGAATCGGCGGAAATTTGTCTTTTTCATGAGAGATGGATCAAAACTTCTGACACCCAACCATTTGGTCAATTGTGCATAAAATGCGGCCTAATATTTTAGGAAAATGATTTGGTCCAATTTTGCAACAAATATATGGTAGTTCCTTCACAAAAAACTCATTTTGGGCACTCGAAAAATGGAAAATGATTTTTTTGTCAAAAGAAAATGAAAACTTCCTTAGCCAACATTGTTTGCCATTCCAAGATGCACCCTTGTGCACAAATTGAGGTCATTTGAACAAACTATGCCATGAATGCTACCATAACATTGATCATTTGGCTTGAAAGCCATTGATCTTCACACATGATAGCTCGTTTCCGAGAACACTTTTTTAAAATAATTACCGTATTACAAGTTTATTATTTTTAATGGTAACTTGGCCACATATAATGACACTGTGCAAAGGTTTTCCAATTTTTTATTTTTTCTTTGAATTTTTCATGCCCATTTCAAAATGCGATCAAAACGGCGGGCATGACTGTTCCTAGCTAGTGGTTGAATCTTGGAAAACTTTTGGTGTATCTCTAATGAAATAGATACTTTTGTACCTAGAAATGTTTTTTGGAAAAAATCATGAGAAAACTATGAGGCAGCCGCAGTTCAAATTTGACCCACTTCCAACTCAATCGGCGGAAATTTGTCTTTTTCACGAGAGATGGATCAAAACTTCTTACACCCAACCATTTGGTCAATTGTACATTAAATATGGCCTAATATTTTGGAAAAATGATTTGTTCCAATTTTGCAACAAATATATGGTAGGTCCTTCACAAAAAAACTCATTTTGGGCATTCAGAAAATGGAAAATGAATTTTTCGTCCAAAGAAAATGAAAACTCCCTTAGGCAATATTGTTTACCATTCCAAGATGCACCCTTGTGCACAATATGAGATCATTTTAACAAACTATGCCATGAATGTGGCAATAAGATTGATCATTTGGTTTGAAAGCCATGAATCTTCACACATGATAGTTCATTTCTGAGAACACTTTTTAAAAAGAATTGCCGTATTATAAGTTTATTATTTTTCCTGGTAACTCTGTCACATATAATGACACAATGCGAAGGTTTTCCAATTTTTTGATTTTTCTTAATTTTTCATGCCCGCTTCAAAATGCGGTCAAAATGGCGGGCATGACCGTTCCTCGCTTGTGGTTGAATCTTGAAAATATGTCAAATACATGAAATTTTACATAAAATGGTCTAATATTTTTGAAAAATAGATTGGTGCTATTTTGGAACAAATATTTGGGAGGTTATTCACAAAAAAATCATTTTTATGCACTCAGAAAATGGAAAATGTTTTTTTATGCAAAGAAAATAAAAGCTCTATTTGGCAATATTGTTTGCCATTCCATGATGCACACTTATGTTAAATACAAGATCATTTTGAGAAACTATGCCATTGTGTTTTTTAAAAAACATCAGAGATTTAGGTCTAAAATTTTGAGAATTCAAGTGCAAAACAACCGGCCAATGAGACGCGAGGAACCGCCTTCACGCGGATCACCAAATTGGACGCAATCTGAGTCGTCCATCGCGCACCCATCCAACGGTGGAGCTTCTCCCGAGAAACAAAAACCCTAACGGCCTAACCCACCCACCCACCCTCCCCTCGACCCCCCAGATCCGATACCCCGCCGCCACCCCGACGCACCCACCCTCCCCAGCTAATTTTTTTTAAATAATACATTTTTTTTATTAATTTTCAAAAATATTACGCTAGCTAAAAAAATTTCAAAAATAATACACCATCGGCCCGCTGCAGGCCGATCGGCCCACAGCAGGCTGACTGGGCTGCCACAGGCCGAGAGCAGGCCAGCTGCGGGGCTGTTGGCGCGGCCTGGTTCCTGTCGGCCCGCAGCGGGCCGATCGACCTCTGGCCACCGACGGGTTTCGCCCCCCCCCCCCCCCCCCGCGGCCGGCTCCTTCCTCCTCTCTCTCTCCTTCTCCTTTCTCCTTTCTCCCTTCTCCTTCATTTCCCCATTCCTCTACAGCTCCATTTTTTCTCCTCGAAATGCCTCAAATTAATACACCAAAATGAGGCGTTTTTTTACAGATTGAGCACCGTGAATGGGTTCTACGTAGTTAGGGGAGCCAGGGGAGACCTCGATCTACTGATGGGGTAGCTCGTGGTTGTCGTGGTGAGCATTTTTTTGAAACTTTTTTTTAGCACATTGGAGGAGGTTGTGGCGGCGGTGGAGGTGGTGCTGTTGAAGCTGGGGCAGTGTGGCGGAGGTGGTGGAGGTGAAGCTCCGGCAGTTTGGTGGAGTTTCCGGCTCCGGTGATTGAAGGCCGCCGTTCGTCGTTCGTCGTTCGTCGTTCGTCGTTCGCTCGCACGCTTCAAGGGTATATTTCAACACACATTTTATTTTTCGTAGTTGCTCCGGTAGTATTCGGTAATATGTTTTGATGTGAAATAAATTAGGTGTGCGATTATAGTTATTTGCTCCGGCAGTATCCGTAAATATATTTAGATGTCAACTATTTAGTTGTGTGAATATTTGAAGTTGCTCCGGTAATATTCCGTACTATATGTGGATGTCAAATATTTAGGTGTGTCAGTAGTTGGAGTTGCTCTGGTAAATATTTGTAATATATTTGTAGGTGTGTGAATTTTTTTAGTTGCTCCATTAATATTCCGTAATATATATACATGTCAAATATTTAGTAGCGCGGATATTTAAAGTTGTTGCTTAATACTTGTCTGTCATTGTTGAAAAAAAAATAGGTGAGTCGAGATGTTTGATGTAGTGACGTTCAAATTTTACTATGGTCCTGGTACTGTCCAAACAACTGGCATGGGAGCTGATCTGAGTGAATTTACTCACATAGAGGTGCCAATGAGCGCACCTCAAACATGGTCAGTCAGTCGGTTGAAAGAATGGATTACAGGAAGTTTAGGGCTTGATACAGAAACACACACCGTCGGTGTTCATGCATTGTGGACACGGTCAAGTTCAATAATTTACTTTTATTTGAGGCCAATAGAGCGAGACTCCGAGTGGGTGCGGTGGTTACAAGGTTGCGAACGCAGGGGATGCAATCCTATTGCCTTAGTGCTTCCCGTCGTGAAGGAGGTCACTCCACAAGAAGGCGAGGGTGGCTACGATCTTGGGCAGAGCAGTGGAGGGAGGCAGTTATCTATGTCAAATGCTGGAGATGATAGTTACGAACCAGGGCAGAGTAGTCAGGTAGAAGGAGGAAATGCCGATGGTGATTACAGTGGCGAGGTGGACGCTGACGAGGTAGATGGGCACATGCAGGACCTGATGGAAGAAGAAGACACCGATGTTGATAGGGGTCATGCCGATGATTCTGACGAGTCGGATGAAGAAGAAAATGCAGAGGAGGTCCCGAATCCTGCATCATGGAATCATGACTTCTCATCTGCAATGATGTTGAACGATGGACATGATTCTGCCTGGCAATATCACCAGAACAATATTGCGACGGGTGCTATGTATCCCAACAAGGAAGCTCTTAAGGATGCAATAATAAATTGGGCAATGTCCACGCAAAGGGTTTTCACAGCTCAGGTGTCAAGTCAGAAATACCTGACAATGGTATGCAAGAACACAGATTGTCCCGCCAGGGTGCACGGCTATCTCCCTAAGTATGGCACAAGTTGGGTGATCAACGACTTAGTGAATCACACTTGTCTTATTCCCTGCATCCCTCAAGATCATGCCAACCTTTCATCGACGCTTATTGCTCGGTTGTTTTACGATGAGATAGTGGAGGGCAAAGCTATGGAAGTGAAGGCAATCCAGACAAAAGTCTTCGCCAGGTCGAAGTACAGAATTTCTTATGGCAAGGCTTGGAGGGCTAAGCATGCGGCGCTTGAGAGGAGATTTGGTTCTTATTTTGATGCATATGACTCTGTTGTCCAGCTCCTCCACACACTGCAGCAGTGGAATCCAGGCACCTATATCGATATCCAAGACCTCTTCATGCCAGAGTTCCCAACTGTGAGGGTGCTGCATCGTCTCTTCTTCTCTTTCGGTGTATGCATCGAAGCTTTCAGGCATTGCCGACCGGTGATATGTGTAGATGGTACTTTTCTCACTGGCAAGTACAAGGGTCAGATCCTAACAGCCATAGGTTAAGACGGCCAAAATCAAGTTGTCCCACTCGTATTTGCTTTTGTGGAGAGTGAGAACATTGAAAGTTGGACATGGTTCTTCAGACAGTTGAAAATATCAGTTGTGAAGGAGAAGCCCAATGTGTGCATCCTTCATGACAGGCATGCAGGTATACTCAGTGCGATAAGGACACTAACAAACCCAGGCCCTGAGGAACAAACTCCATGGCAGGACTTGCAGAGCCGTTGGTGCATGCGCCATCTGGGGGCTAATTTCTTCTCGCAGTTCAGAAATAAGAGCCTGATGAATCTGTTCAAAAAACTCTGCAAGCAGAACCAGTCATGGAAGTACAATTTGATACATGACAGACTTAATATGTGCACGCAGAGACACATTAGGGACAGGAAAGCTGCAAGAGATGCAGCGGTGAGGGCACATGTTGAAGCAGTAGCTGCACAGTTGGCAACAGGATCAGCGGCCGTGGAGGAGGAGCCTGTTGGGTTATGTGACCTGCCAGGCTTTGACCCACCTGGTACTAGGAGAAGGCTCGGAAGGTTGATTAAAACCTTCCAGCAGTGGATAGAGCATGAGCCTCTGGAGAGGTGGTCTTTGCTACATGACACACATGGAGCAAGGTACGGTGTCATGACAACCAACCTCGCGGAAACATACAACTTTGTCCTCAGAGGAAACCGGGCATTGCCACTTACAGCCATCGTTGAGGGTATTTTCTATGGCACCGTGAAGTATTTCAGAGATAGACGTCAAAAAGCAAAGCAGCATATGTTGAACAACCCGAATACACGTTACTGTGAAAGAGTGGCGAAGTACATGGACAACAAGATGCAAAAAGCTAGGTCACACACTGTAGTCGCCATCAGTAATCAAGAGAGAAGGTTTGAGGTCCGCTTAGTCAACAACAAATTCGGATGTGCAAATGAGTTGAGGATGCATGAGGTGAAAATTGGAAATGAAGCCTGGCCAACTTGTGAGTGCACATGCAACAAACCGAAATTGTTTCACCTACCTTGCTCACATGTACTTGCTGCTTGCGGGCAACTTGGAATGGACGCAATATCGTTTGTGTCTCCATTTTTTCTGAAAGAGTCTGTCCTCAATACCTGGACAGGTGAGCTGATGGGTTTTCGATCAATGGGTAACTTCAACAACGTCAACCCAGCTGAAAGGCGTTACATTCCAAACCCAGAGCATATGCATACAAGTAGAGGCAGACGGCAGTGTCAGCGCATCCAGAATGATATGGATGAATCTGAAGCAGGAGGTCCGACTAGGCAATGCATTCTATGCAATGAATTTGGCCATAGGGACACTAATTGTCCCACTTTCGTCACTGCCAGTGGTACTGGTCGTGGACGAGGCAACCGGGGACGAAGAGGAGGTAGAGGAGGTAGAGGAGTAAGAGGAAGAGGAAGAAGCTAAGCTAGCAGTACTATGTTCTGAATTTGTATTAAGTGTGGCAGCATGTTCTAAATTTGTATTAAGTGTGGCACTATGTTCTGAATTTGTATTAAGTGTGGCACTATGTTCTGAATTTGTATTAAGTATGGCACTATGTTTGAAATTTGTATTAAGTGTGACACTATGTTCTAAATTTGTATTAAGTGTGGCACTATGTTCTGAATTTGTATTAAGTGTGGCAACTATGTTTGAAATTGGTTTGTGCAGGAATGGCGGGAATGTGGTTGCTGAATGCGGAAATTGATAAGGGTCATCGTGGTGCGATATGGTATGAGCGAAGGCTCAAGCCTCTGGTCACTCGCACTCCTCTGGAGAACTGGATGATACACCCAGGATGGGTTCAGCGGTACGTGATTTATTAATTTGCACACTGACATGAATATTAATGGGAGACACTAACTAAAATGTTCTGTCATGAAGGTTGAAATGGGCCGGCCTTTTACCTTTCGCGCGTCTGGTTGAATCTATCCCGGGCTGCAAACACCTCGCCATCGACTCCTCCTTGTTGAGCTGCTTAGTGGACCGTTGGAGGCCAGAGACCCACACGTTTCACTTCCGGTGGGGAGAGATGGCTCCTACTCTAGAGGATGTGTCACTTTTGCTGGGACTACCGTTGGCAGGTCATGCCATAGGACCGTTGGACGCACCGGCTGGTTGGGAGGTCGGTCTTACACAACGTTTTCATGGTGTTTTTCCGAATGCTCCGGATCCGGTATGGGAGCATCACGGACCTAAGTATGAATGGTTGCTCAAATTCCAGGTTAGTTCCCCTACCTATTATCTTCAAGTTATCATGCAAATGGTTTTACAGAAGTTACCTGTGGCTTACTAAATATTTGTCTTTGCTTAATGCAGATCCAGAAGTTCCCGGCGCCGTTGAGTGCGGAACAGATCACTCGGAGCCTGGAGGCCTACTTAATGTGGCTTTTCGGCAAGGTGATGTTCACAGAGAACCATGTCAGCACTATTAGCGCGCTCTACATCCCTATGGCACTCGAGATAGCTAGCGCGGAGACGGCGGATCAGATCAGACAGAGGAGTTGGGGTTCGGCGGTCTTAGCGGCTACATACCGAGGTATGTGCAACGGCTGCCAGCTTTCATCGACAAAGCCAGCCCTTCTTGGATGCCCTCTATTCCTACAACTGTGGTCGTGGGAGAGGTTCTCTATAGGGCGACCAGATATACGTGTTCATCAGCCTATAGACGCCATGTTCGATGCTGACGGCATCGACATGCCTACTTTCGGTCTGTGTTGGACACGTCGCGAGGTATGCATCGTGTTATAGTTTAATGCAACTTTTTTGTGCACAAGAGATAGTTCAATGCTAGCGGCTACTAACTTTTGTTTTCTGCAGAGACGCTTTGCTAGTGATCAGACCAGGAAGGCATACACGGCATTGAACGAGCAGTTCGATACGTACACTGGGGTCATCTGGCAGCCCTACACGGAAGTAGCCATACATGCAAGATACCCCGGTGGTATGTCTGTGCTATGCACAAGGGACCGAGATTACTGGATGACGAAATCGAAGATCATCTTTGATATCTTCGTCGAGGAGATGGCACAACAGAGGGTTATGAGGCAATTTGGTCTTCTACAGTTGGAGCTGCCTCCCCCTACAGAGAACCCGGTGCCAGCACACGTCCACAGGTATTAACCAGTTTTTCAATGTTGCATTATCTTTGACAGTACTCCATTCGAAGCATTGCGTAATTGTTGAACACACACCATAATTTTAGGATGACGAGGAAGGGCATGCATAGGACAACTGCTGACTGGCTAGTTAGACTAGAGCCGTATGTTACAGAATGGGAGACAGCAAACACACATCTATGGCAGGAGAATCACAATTTTGATCTCAATGAATTCAATCTCTATTTGCGGCGTTACATGACCGGAACACGGTTACGCATCATTGAGCGCTCTCACCCAGAGGAGATACCTGACCCTACTCCGTCGGATATGTACCCGAGCTATGATACTTCGGGCTCTAGGCAGTACGCGGTAAGATATATTTTCTTTAAGTAAAGTTGTGACATACTTTGACGTGCATACTTAATAATCATCATGAAAATTTTCGGGCTCGCTTGACACACGAACTACACGACGACGTGACCACCTTTGGACGATCACTGTCGTCTGGACCTCTTCTTCAACACCGGACTGTGGTACAGCCCTTCTTGGAACGCATGCAGAACAAGATACGGGCTGTCTACGAGGCTATCACGTGCACCCGGAGAAGCGACGTTGTTCAGCACCAGCAGCAGCAGCAGCCGCCGCCACGTCACTCCATGCACCGACAGCAGCCACGTCCACGTCTAGCACATCAGCCGACGTCGAGGCCACCCCCTCCTGACCAACCTGGCAGTTCGACGTGGCAGCACCCATAGCACTATGGTCCCACGTCAAGCTTCGTGTTTTCTCCACAGCAGCAGGGTCCCTCGTCGAGCTTCGTGTTTCAGCTAGAGCAGCCGTCACAGCCAGCAGGTATGTCTCTTCATATTTATTGTTTTCAATATTAGTTGAGGCGACCTCATTCTTCATGACTTAACGTTCATCGTGCAGGATCCTACGGATATGATGCGTCTATGTCGGCATCACATGATACGTGGGGGAGTGATCAACATCCTGAGGACAACATACAGGCTCAGATGTCGCAGCACACCGAGTGGATGAACATGTTCTCGACTCCTCCACCAGATCCCACACAGCCCACACAGCCCACGCAAGACACACAGTATGGCGAGGACGGGTCTTGGATTCCTCTTCGTAACGTTCGGCCACCGAACAGGTATGAGTGGTCGACGCCCCCTCCACCACAGCCACGCCGCGGACGAGCACGGCGTGGCTGATACTTATGTATGCGAGGGACGTATTTCTGTGTGAGAGACATATTTCTACCTATGTATGCGAGAGACATATTTCGACCTATGTATGCGAGACACATATTTCGACCTATGTATGCGAGAGACATATTACTATTAATTCGCATTGTTATTCGAGTTACATTTCCACACTGACTGAAATAAGATACATTAAACTTTTGAAATTAAGATGCATCGAAAATAACATGCATAAAATAAGATACATTAAAATTAACATGTTCAAATTAAGATACAACTTGCTGTTTAAGATACAACTTGCTGCAATGCGAATTTTAGGATACAATAACATAAATCTACTGAGTCTCGAATGACAAGTTCATCACATACAATGTCTCGAAAGACATAAATAGTTCATGACCACGATGGTCCACGATAGTTCAAACGACATAAACATCACATATAACTCGGTTTCCTGTAGCAATGCAAGTCAACAACCCTTTTCCATTCCCATTCTTTGAGCATTTCATGAATTGTATCATCTCAGTTATTTAATGAATTTTCTTTCCCTAGGGCCACTGGTGCAAGCTGCTGACTAGTACACAAAATCGTCTTCCTCATCACCCTTGCTTCAACATGAATTTAGTCTTTAACCTCAAAAAGTGAGTCCCACTTCACTAACTTGCACAACACTTGGAGAAAGCCTTGGACAGAAACAATAGGGCTAAGCACCCATGAGTACCCTTAGCCATCTGCAACACACAAATCCCACTCAAATCCCACTGACACCTAACTCTACCCCTTGAGCATAACCACTACGACAAAGAAACTAGGGTTTGCAAAAAACTATGATACATAAAAAACCAAATAATGGGGGGGGGGTGGATTTGATTTCCTTCTCGTTTGGAAATGCCTTCGATCCAACTGTGAAACGAGACTACACTAGACTGCTTACCCACGTTACTGCGCGAGGTGTTTTTATGGTTGAGAGCACAAGAAAGGCGGGAGGGAGACACTGCCGGGAAGTAGAGAGTGAGAAATATGGCGGGAACTTGATAGCGGGAAAAATGGCGGGAACTAAGAAAGCGGGAAAATTGTGGCGGAACATATGGCGGGAACTACCGAAGCGGGAAAATATGGCGGGAACTAGCGAAGCGGGAAAATATGGCGGGAAGTACAGACGGGAAAATATGGCGGGAACTACCGAAGCGGAAAAATATGGCGGGAAGTAGAGAGCGGGAAAATATGGCGGGAACAAGCAAGATACAACATAATGCTCCTACAATTAAGATACAAGTACATCTGAATTAAAAAATACAACTTACAAACTACATGAAGGCATCATCGTCATCCTCCGTCGATGCAGCACTCTTGCCCTTCGACGATGCGGCAATCTTGGCCTTCGACGATGTGGCAGCCTTCGACGATGTGGAACTCTTGGCCTTCGACGATGCGGTACTCTTGCCCTTGGTGCTCGGCATGAAAATTTCGTCTTCATCCTCGCTGTCTTGGGTCCATAAATAAGTATGTTGTGCTGCAACATTTAGGAATACTTCACCCTTATGTTGTTGCTTCTTCCACCTTCCTTGCAACCTCAGAAGTTCTTTTCGTATCTCCTCAAAAGTCCTTGCAGGCCACCCGCACCTACTTAATGCGTGAGCCAACTCATTTAGTAAGGTGTCACTACTAAGGAGTTCGTCCCATGGAACTATCCTATTGTCTATCTTGAAATCAAAGGCTAAGCTAAGAAGACATTCGGACTACATTAAGGGTGAAAGAACTACGATCGAAAGGATAACGGACATCTTGACGAGACTACACTGGCCTGCTTACCCTCCTTAGTGTGGAGGGGGTTTTATAGGTTGAGAAGACAAGATGGCGGAAAAGAAGTTGGCGGGAAAGAAAAAGGCGGGAACGAAAAAGGCGGGAAAGAAAAAGGCGAGAAAGATATTGGCGGGCAACGAAAATGGCGGGAAAGAAAAAGGCGGGAACAATATTGGCGGCAACGAAAATGGCGGGTACAATATTGGCGTCAACGAAAATGGCGGGAACGAAAATTGCGCAACGAAAATGGGGGAAGAATTTTGGCAAGAAAAAAAGCGCAAATAATATTGGCGGCAAAGAAAAAATGTGGAAAATTAAATGACGGGAACAATATTGGCGGCAAAAAAAGGCGCGAAAAATTATTTGTGGTAAAGAAAAACGTGAAAAATAAAATGGCGGGAACAATACTCGCGGCAACGAAAATGGCGAAAATTAATAAAAAAAATGTATTATTTAAAAAAAATTAGCAAGAATTTTGCCAGCAAAAAAAAGGCGCGAAATAATATTGGCGGCAAAGAAAAAATGTGGAAAATTAAATGGCAGGAACGGAGAAAGAAAAGAGCTGTACTTGAGGAATGGAGAAACGAAGGAGAAAGGAGAAAGGAGGAAGCAGCCGCACCTGTCGGCCGGCAGCAGGCCGATCGGCCTGCAACGGGCCGACAGGGTCTATCGGCGCGAGCGGGCTGACCTGGCCGCCTGCTGTCGGCCTGTGGCGGACCCAGTCGGCCTGCAGTGGGCCGATCGGCCTGCAGCGGGCCGACGGTGTATTATTTTTGAAATTTTTTCATCTAGCGTAATATTTTTTTAAATTAATAAAAAAAATGTATGATTTAAAAAAAATTAGCCCCTCCCCACGATCCCCAGCTCCGATCCCCCGCCGCCACCCACCATTGACCACCCGCGCGCCTCCTTCCCCGCCGTCCTCTACCGCCCCTTCGTCTCCTCCCCGTCCCCCCCTCCTTCCTCGACCTCGCCACCGTCGGTCCCGACCCGGACCCGGAGCTCACCGGCCTCCTCCTCGCCCCCTCCGGCCCGCTCCTAGCCACCGCTGCCGCCGACCGCCGTGCTCTCGTCCGCTTCGTCCTCCCCTCCGAGCGCCTCTCCTACTGGCTCCACGTCGCGCTCGCCGACGCCGACGCCTCCGCCGCCATTCCGAGCACTTGACGCAACGCTGCGCCGCGACTCCTTCACCGTTCGCCGCTCCTCCTGGCTCTGCACCTCGCCGACATCCCCTTCGTCACGGCCTCGGCTAGGGCGGCAGCCACGGCCGTGGCGCCTTCTCCTTCCAGGCACCGCCGCCGGCGAGCTCTCCTTCACCATCACCGCCTCCCAACCCCGGGCTCCGACCTACCCACCATCTCGAGCAGGTCCAGATCCGCCACGGCTCCCGCAACCACGCGCCGGCAGACCAAGCAGGTGCAGGACGTCGTCTCTTCCCCTTCTCCCCCTCTTTTCGTTTTCATTTGATTTGGAAGGCTGATGCTGTTCGTTCTCTTCGATTCAATTTGGCAGACGCGCAGGTGCACGACGTGTGGTTATTACTCCGGTGGCCACCATTCTGCTTCCTCCCCTCCCCTGGTTCAGCAGCAACAGCAGGTAGCACCTCATCCCCATCTCACTTTGGCTAATCTACAGACTGTGTCTTGTTCTTGTACACTGTCTTGTATCTCAAAAATGAATCTATTTCTGAGAAATTTTACACTATATTAATTCGGGAGCAACTAGAGTAGAATCTGGAGTTGTGGTAGAAGAATAGAAAATTTGATTCTGGAAACAGTTTGCATGGTTGATGAAACTGCCGATTCTAAAGGCTCAATTTAGACTATGGGTATCTTGTGTGAAATGGAGGAGCTAAGCTAAGCTATTTGTAATTTTACTATGTCTTTTGTTTGTAGAGGCTAGTTTCTGTGCATACTTGTATGCTAAGCTACCCCTGGTTCATGACCGAAGGTTGTGGGGTAATGCTTTTGTGAATCATCTTGCTATTTGTATCCAAACTGAGTAAACTTTGATGTGGTTACTGCAAAAGCTCCTGTTTTATATCTAACTGTACTAGGTTTTTTTTCATGAAATGTACAATAAGTGGCCTGGGATCCCTCACATGAATCTGTACCAACCATGTTTGATCCGACGGCCCAGTATCAAATTTTCTATTCTTCTACCACAAGCCCAGATTCTACTCTAGTTGCTACCTATTAATTCTCAGACCAATGATAAGATGATGAAATTTCTTACTGCCTTCAAGGTCAACTGTGCTGCCATCTTTCTTGCTAGAAAATCTTAGTTTGTTTAGGCATATAAATTGGCTTGTGCATTTGGCAGATATAGTAGTGTTTGTAGTGCTACTAGCATCCTGCTACTAACAGATTGAGCACAAACATTATGTGTTAAGAGGGCCCTGCAGTTATATTTTGGCTGCCTTTTGCTCCTTTATTTTTGTGTGTTTGAAAATCAATACAACTGACATGCTTTACTTCTTCCACGTGCAGTGATTGCTAAAAATGACAGGGATGAGATCCACCGCCAAGAATGATGCATATCTTAACTGCTGTCGTAGTCGATTTCCAACAGGGAATACCTTTCTAGACTCCAACGTTCACAGTTCTCGTTGATTCATCTTGCTAGCAACTGAGTAGCTTTTTTGCGTACTTCTGTCAACAGCTCAATGCCACCAAATGTTTTTTGCCGTTCTTCTCTGTTATACATCATACAGTGCCGAGCTCCGCATACACCAACCATTGTACAAACATATCATGATTGGTAGGAAATTTTTGAACCTGCAGCATGTCACCTTGTTTTCCAGATGGGCAATAGACGCCGTCGTACTGTACTGTAATAATGTCTTATTGGGTTTCAATTTGTTTTGCTTTGTACAATGCTTGCACTGGAAATGTTGAACGATCGAATCAGTCACCTACTAGCTAAGCTTGTTTTGCCATCGAATCAGTCAATACTGTTTCACTTTGCATGTTTCTCGTACTAGGTCTTTCAGTTACAGCATAAACAAACAAATTGCTTAGCTCTCAACTCTGAATACATAGCTAGCTGAACCTGTTCTTTCTTTCTTCACTTTCTTTCTTCAGAGCTATGACATATATGGGTCAAGCTGCTGTTTTGCTGTGCTCGATGATACTATTGCTGCCTATGTACCGATACATGTGGTGATATTTAACTGAACTGAAGTTGTGAATGTACCATTATTGTCTTGCTGCTACTTATCCTGGGATCACCTGCCCTTTAATCAAGCGCGACCCAGCTAGCTGTATGAAAAACAACGTGTCAGGAATGATAACAATTTGATAATCTAGAATGAAATTTGCAATTCAATATTCCCTTGAGATTGAGACACCTCAGTTTCATAGTATGCTTGCTCCTCTAGTGTTAATAGCTTAGTGTTTTGTTTCGGGGTTTCTTAATGTTCTTGTGCTTTAAGAACAATACTTAGTTTTTTTAATCATGCAGGTGTTACTTTTGATGAAAAATGTGTGTAGATCATCAACCTCAGCGACGCTATCCCAATCAGATCATCGTCGACATTATCATCATTAGGTCTTGGTTCCCTTTATTCTCTCCTGCCTCGTGATGTTAGTCTGTGCGGGCTTAATAGTATTGTTAGATGCTGTCTTGAATGGATGGTCGTGGTAGTAGAATAGTATTGTACTTTTATTCAGGTGAATTTGTTACAGTGACGTTCATTGCATGACCTGCACTTGTACCAATATACCACGCTGGTACCTGTAGGTTAGTATTGTTAGTGCCTAACATGAGCTTGAATGTTGTAGTGGAAGTGTAGAACAACAACAGGTTAACTTGTTTTATTTGCCCTATGCAAATCTGTTGTTTTATTTGCCCTTTCTAGTATTGTACAAATTGATGAAACTGGTGCATTCCTGGCATAAACAAATTATTCTATAAGATCTGTAAAAGCAAACATTTCACTATGCAACTATAAGATCTATTTTATTTGCCTTCTCTAGTATTTTATAACGGGAAAGGTGAAGCTGGAACGTACTAGTTGGTAGATCTGCTTTGCTGCTTATATTAGTGTAGCCATTGCATTTGTTTGGTTCTGGCCTCAGCAGCAGTACACTAATGGTAGCCTATGTGTTCACTCTTTTACAGGAGCGCCAGGACAAATTTGAAGTGCAAAGCCATGAAGCCAAGTGCGCCATGGGCCGTGATGCCTTACTTGCCAGAGATTTGTTTGTTCTGTTTGACTGTAATAGACAGATTGTGACATTGTAACAGATTTACTGTTATTTGATAAATTACGTTTGTTCTGTTTTGTTTGAAACAGTAATTTAAAAATGTGTGAAATGGAAACTTGACTAGTGGGATTCACTTGTCAAAATAATCTGAGTAATGTTGAAATATCTGACGTGTGGGACCAATGTATGAGATTATGACATGTGGGGCCCGACTGCTTAGTGGGACCAGCTCCAATATATAATGGCCGAAACTAGAAAATCAATGGACTAAAAAGGCCACGACCCATGAAATAAAAGGCTGAATTGTTGGGCTTGGCCCATGAAGTCGACCAAAAATTCACAGGAAAAAAATATATAGAAAGGCTGAATTGTTGGGCTCGGCCCATGTAAAACACTGAACTGGACCGGGCTGATTCTTATCAACGACCTTTTCATTTGGTCGCAATTTTTCCACGTCGGATCCGACGTGGCCTGGGCAGACAGCTAGCAACCAAAACAGAAGGTCGTAGGATCAACGACCTTTTGTTTTGGTCGTTGCCTTCAACAACCTTATCACAAAGAAGGTCGTTAATTTCCATTAAAGACGGTCAGCTTTTGACCATCTGTTTTTGGTCACAAAAAGGTCACAAATGAAAAACAACGACCATTCAGCGACCAATAGTGATGGTCGCAAGTTGACATATTTCTTGTAGTGGGATCCCGGAGATTGTATCACCATGAATTTTTCAAGAAGAGAGCAAGAAAGCTTGTTTTGGGCAACAAAACTCCGCAAAATAAAAGAATGGGAAGCCCCAGAGTCAAATAAAATTGTTGCAGGTATGTTGTTAATAGGGAACATACCAATGACCACTTCGAGGTTTTCTTGGGCTTCTTCGGTGCAGAGATGATGCACTTGCCCTTGGATAAGCTTTTCCGCGGGGAAAGATCCCATGTTGTTGACTTGTGGCTTGAGTGTTGTATTAGGCTTGCCGTTCTTGGGACATTGCCTTGCATAGTGCCCGGTCTGTCCACAAGTTAAGCATGCGTTGTTACGCTGACAATCCTCTCGTACGGGGCTGGTCACAATATTCTTGACTCGATTGTCGGTCTTGTTGGCATTCTGCTGCCACGTTGGCTTGAACTCAACTGAGGTTGCTTCCATGTACGAGCCTTCTGAACCACTTGTCCGTCTTTCTTAGGCTCGAACTTGCATTTGCGGTCTTCATAAACTGGCTTGTTATCATGGACGAGCTTGTGCTCCCTTTCTGCGATAAGAGCCTTGTTCACCAAAGTCTGGAAGTCTGGAAAGTCGAACATGCTGAGGGTGCATCGGAGGTTCTGGTTGAGGCCTCCAAGGAATCGATCTATCTTCCTTTCTTCGGTGGCCACATCATGAAGGGAATAACGAGCCAAGTGATTGAACTTGTTTAAATATTCACTTATTGACAGGTTCCCTTGCATGAGGGCGAGGAACTCACGCTACTTGACCTTCATAATTCCGGCAGGAATGTGGTACTTGCGAAACTTGTCCTTGAATTTATCCCAAGTGATCTTGTCGTTTGCGGGCCACATGGCTCTAGTATTATCCCACCATATAGCAACGGCTCCTTCAAGATAGTGAGTAGCAAATGGGACCTTGTCAACCTCTTCGGTGCGAGTAATCTCTAGTTTGTTTCAATAGTTCTCAGCCAATCATCCTCCTCCATAGGGTCAATGACTTGACTGAAACCGGGAGGCTTGGTCCTCTGGAAATCTGACAGCTTGGAGTGATTACCATTCTGATTGCTATTCTGAGCTACCATAGCCTGTACACTCTTCAGTAGCTCAAGAAAATCTTTGTTCCTCCTTTCTTCGAACATGCGCATGATTTGTTCTATTGTGGGTGGATGTGGTGGAGGAGGTGGTGGTTGATAACGTTCTGGGGAATGTCTGGCTTGTCTGGCGGAGCGACGAACAGGAGTATCGTCACCCCCTTGGCTGCTGCTACCACCTCTTGTCATCCTATTTTTGTTTCCCAATACGAAGCATCGAGATGAGCAACATCCATAAATAGGGAAGAAAAGCAAGCGACAAATCATAGAGAAAAGCGACGAAAAACCAAGGCGAATAAAAAAAAGTCCCAACATAATTATACATAAACTCATACATGAAAAGAAAACATCATGACAAGTACGACTACACTCATACAACCAAACATCATGACAACCTCGTCTACTCCTGAAGAACGTGACCGCACTAGTGCTCCGCAGATCCTGCTGGGGTCTCCTCTCTCTCGGTCTCTGATCCTGAACTAACGACGTTAACAGAAACCTTCGGATCAAAGGAAACATGAAGACGCTGCCTCGAGGGCTCTCCCTCAGGGGCAGGTGCTGGGTGAGATTGAAGCATAGGGGCGGCGGGAGTAGCAAGAAGTAAAGCCCACTCCGCAGGAGATTGGTGGGGAGTCACTGTCAAGGTGTTCGAGTTACTCTGAGGGGTAACCGGAGTAGCTGGGGGTACGAGTGGGGTAAAATCGAGTGAGGGTGGAGTGAAAGCTGATCTAGCGGCAGCTAGAGCTTCTCACGCACGAGTCAGCTCCTGGGCCAAGTTGAAAATTAGAAGGTAACTAGCAGTTATGTAGCAAGAGAGGTGGCTGGATGTACGGTCGCATGCCGGATCAATGGAAGGGAAGCGAATACGTCCATCATCGAACATGGACGGGTAGAAGTGGAAACCTGGGTGAGTCTACATCCGGACCTCGTTGTAGCGCAGGTTAATGAGAGCCTCGAACGCAACATACAGAACTGCCTGATCGGGGGTAGAAGCAAAACCACTCCTAGAAGAACGACTGTAGGTGCCGGTCAGAGAACTGTTGTGCAAGGTGACCTCCGCGTGGTACTCGTACACCGAGCCCGCCAGTCGCTACCGATACACCTAGTACACCGGGTCATCACCGTCGGGGTAGAGTCGACGCCACACGTTCTGAAGAAGGTGCGGAGAAGTGAAGGGTGCTGGCTCAGACTGGTACGGGTACGGCACTGGAGCCATCTACACTCACAACTATTAGTCCGTTAGTAATAAAATAATCAAAATGCATGAAATGCAACACTCGGATGCAAACACACACTACCGGCACTCGAGACTACTAACTACCGTTTAACTAGCGCTGTGGCTGTCTAGGGTGTCCTACAGTCAGCGCGGCTCTGATACCAAGTGTTGTGGCACCCTGGCTCAGAGTAACCGGTTTACCTTGCATTGCCAGCCCAGAGATCATGTCTTCTGACAACACACAACAACTTGGTACAGAAAAGCAACTGCTTCATTAATATCTTGCGGGAACAAGGTTCGATGATACATAAGGTAGCGAGGCCAAGCGGCACACATGGTGCTGCTGCACATATGTACATTATTTAGTGGACATGATGGGGGCCTTGAAGTTAACGACACAGCTACGTGGCAGCGGAAAGATGAAGTAGTAGGACTCCATCTCACAGGGACACTGATGTGGACACGGCCTAGACTGTGATGCATGATGCAACTCCAACTCCTGGTATGGCTTCTCCTGAAACTGGCATGACACGCCAGGTGAGTACTTCTAATGTACTCGCAAGCTCACAACAAACAATACAACAATGACAAACAACAACATGATATTTAAGCAAGTTATATGCAAGAACATGACATGCTACTCATGAAGTGTAGGTGCTTGCAACGAGGGTCTCTTGGACCAGCTTACCATTTTGGTTACCTCATAACCACAAACATCACCTTACCACGGTGATCGCCTTCGGTTCACAACAGAAACCAACTCGATGGTTCTGACAGCTTATCCATCATATCAAGTGCCATAAGTATAACACTAGTGTGCAAGTTAATTATTTATGTTGACCCACGGTGTGACCTACTACGAACTGTGTCCATGACCGAGGACGCGGCTATCGATAGATTAAACACACTCTGCAGAGGTTAGTACACTGTACCCACACCACAGAACCCATGGCCTCGTGCTCCCATTCGGGTGGACCAACGGCGTTCCAACAGAACCAATCTATTGCATGACACTCTCCCGGCCACTCCGACCAACTCCCCTTTGGGCTCAGTCCTGGGTGGCCCCGATGTCACCTCATGACATCCAACGGCCACCGTCGTGGCAAAACAAAAATGGTCCCAAACAGGGACAATGGTACCAAAACAACTACGGGCACACAAGGCTATGCCTGCCTACCAGGCCAGGGCAGCGCAAGTGCATAACCTTCCCTAGTTCGAGGCACCGGCGAAAGGCATGACAACAGACCGAATAAGGGCCTTCCCATAAAGGCAAATGTGGTTGCACTGGGAAGCTCGATTCGGTGGCACCATGACTCGATTAACAGCATGTTCAAATTGTATTATTATCATGTTTAACTTGAAATAAAATCTACTCGAGCCATAATATGCCATGAAAAATGCCATGATATGCATATGCACCATTTCAGCATAATGATGGTATTAACATAAGCATGCTCGTGACTATATCAACTCTACTGCATAAACTTGAACAAGTAACCAACATACTTCTGTAAACACAGCAAGCATAATATGAAAGTGAAACTAGCACAAGTGAAATCATTTGAATAACTATATGCATTATATGAATTTAAGTTCAAGTAAAATCATAGCCATTGCAATGTCACTCTTGCAAATGTTTGTGGTGGCTTGCCTTAGTTTAGAGGAGGGTCACAAAACTCCTAGTCCTCTTCAAGACAAGTTTGCTCTTCTGAAAATGATCCAAATGGCAAAAAGGAAATGTCACATAACACATTTAAATGCACTAGAAAATATCTACAGCAAGGAAAAATCTCAACTTTGGCATGCTGAAAGAGGAGCTCATAACAAAAATAATGCAAAAAAGAATCATCTCATTTGGACTTATGGTTTAGGATTTAGAGTTGGTCAAAGTCCAGTCAAATTATTTCAATTTAAACTAAAAACAGAAAATCCCAGAGAGGGCCACGTCAAAGGCGTATTTTGGGTTTACGCCTCCACTTATACCGCTTCGGGAGAGAGAGGGAGAGGCTGACAGGTGGGGCCCCTCGGTCAGGTTTATAAGAGAGAGAGAGAGAGAGAGAGAGAGAGAGAGAGAGAGAGAGAGAGAGAGAGAGAGAGAGAGAGAGCGGGCAGGGGACGGCGGCGCTGTCACCGGTGGTTCTCTGATGAGGAGGCCACGGCGACCGCCAGCGAAGGGATGGCTGGACGCGGATCACGGAGAGGAGCACATATGTACCCGAAGCGAGAGCAGAGATGGACAGACGGCGTCACGGCGATCTTCTCCAGAGACGGCGAGCGGCGGAGCTCATCGGAGTTGGCGTTTCCGGTGAGGTAGCGTCAATCCAGCAGCACCTTCGTGATCCAGAGGAGCACACGAACACGCTTGAGAGGTTGGGAGAGGTCGGGAAGCACCGGAGCGACCGGAATACCGAGGGGGATCCACGGTGGACTCCGTTGAAGAACGGCGACCAGAGGCCCGCCCGGCCTTGCCACGGTGCTATACTAGGCGATTTGTAGCCAGATGAGGTGGTTGGGATGGCTAGAAGAGCTCTAGAGGGGTCCTATATATAGGGGAGAGCGACGTAGGGCTCGAGATCCCTGGAGAGGGTTCTGAAGCGGCGAGCAGCGACGAGAGAGGCTTAGAGTGATGGGAGAGCTCACCGGCGATCGCGCAGGCACAATGGAGGAGTAGAGCCAAGCACGGGACGCGGGAGAGGGACTGGATGGTCACGCGGGTGCACTGTGCTCTCTATTCAGCCTTGTCCGCGTCCGCAGCGCCTGCCGCCAGCGTCGGGGAGCGCCAGGGTGTAGTCGGGAGGGACGTGTCGAGGCAGCAAAGGATGATCGACATGCTAGCTTGGCTCGGGGTGGTCGCACGGGTGGAGCAGAGGCGTTGCCGACGCGTAGAGCGCGCCGAACGCATGCCAGGCACCATGGAAACACGCGATCACCGCGTGCACTGGTGCAACGCAGTGTACCAGAGCTGCAAAACCTTGTCAAGTCTCAAGTCCTTGGAGAGCTAGGTCACATTGATGTGTTGGTTCATTGCCAGGTCGACCAGAAATGACTTGAGATCACTGACAAGTTTCTGGACAGAAGCTGTTGCACCATTTTGTGAAAAATTTAGAAGGAGATAAGGGCTAAAACTTGGAGGCTAAGGTTCTGGTTGGAGGGTCGTTAAGCTATGAAAATTTCAGCACAAAAAGATCAGGAAAAAATACACTTCCTTCACAAAGTGCTTTTCCTGACCAGAAGAGAAATGATTTTATAAAGCAAAAATTCCCCACATGACCATAGGATATTTTTTTCATAGGAAGTTGAGGCATGATTCAAAGAATATTTGAGAATTTTCTTAGATTTTTCTGAGCAAGAAAAATGAGGGTTGCTTTGGAGTAGAAGTGAAAAACAATCGTTTTCAAAGAGAAAATGAATATTATGCTTTGAGAGAAATATCCCCATGGCATTATTTTGAGAGATATGAAGTCAAGGGATGTTTTTGGGAGTGATGGGAGTCACTTGGGTGAAAACCAAAAGAATACACAAGTGTTATGTCCAAATGAGTTCATTCAAATACCCAAATTCAAACCAAATATGCAATAAACTCCAGAAAAAGAGAAGTGGCAAAAACCAGGGTGTCACACCGAGACACATCGTCTCGACGGTGTCCCATGCCTCCTTCGTTGTGGCCTTGCCGGCGAGGGTGGGTGAAGGATTATGCCCTAGAGGCAATAATAAAGTTGTTATTTTATATTTCCTTATTCATGATAAAGGTTTATTATTCATGCTAGAATTATATTGATCGGAAACTTAAATACATGTGTGAATACATAAAAAAATACCGTGTCCCTAGTAAGCCTCTACTAGACTAGCTCATTGATCAAAGATGGTTAAGGTTTCCTAACCATAAACATGTGTTGCCATTTGATAACGGGATCACATCATTAGGACAATGATGTGATGGACAAGACCCATCCGTTAGCTTAGCATATTGATCGTTCAGTTTATTGCTATTGCTTTCTTGATGACAAATACATATTCCTTCGACTATGAGATTATGCAACTCCCGGATACCGGAGGAATACCTTGTGTGCTATCAAACGTCACAACATAACTGGGTGATCATAAAGATGCTCTACAGGTATCTTCGAAGGTGTTTGTTGAGTTGGCATAGATCGAGATTAGGATTTGTCACTCCGAGTATCGGAGAGGTATCTCTGGGCCCTCTCGGTAATACACATCATAAGAAGCCTTGCAAGCAAAGTGACTAAGGTGTTAGTTGCAAGATGATGTATTACGGAACAAGTAAAGAGACTTGCCGGTAATGAAATTGAACTATGTATGAAGATACCGATGATCGAATCTCGGGCAAGTAACATACCGATGGACAAAGGGAATTACGTATGTTGTCATAAGGTTCGACCGATAAAGATCTTCATAGAATATGTAGGAAAAAATATGGGCATCCAGGTTCCGCTATTGGTTATTGACCGGAGAGGTGTCTCGGTCATGTCTGCATAGTTCTCTAACCCGTAGGGTTCGCACGCTTAACGTTCGTAGATGATATAGTGTTATATGAGTTATATGATTTGGTGACCGAATGTTGTTTGGAGTCCCGGATGAGATCACGGACATGACGAGGAGTCTCGAAATGGTCGAGAGGTAAAGATTGATATATATAGGACGATGGTATTCGGACACCGGAAGTGTTTCAGAGTGTACCGGGTAGTCATCGGTATACCAGAGGGGGTACCGGACACCCCCGGGAGGGTAATGGGCCTATTGGGCCATTAGAGGGGAGCACACCAGCGCACAAGGGGCTGGCGCACCCCCTATGGCAGCCGCCCAAGTGGGGAAAGGAAAGGGGGGGGATTCGGCCTCCCCCTTCCTTCCCTCTTTCCCCTTTCCTTCCCCCCTCCGATAAATATGGTAAGGGGGGCGCCACTTGGGGAGGACCCCAAGTAGGATTCGGCCTACTTGGGGGCACCTCCTGGCTGCTCCCTCCCCCGCCCCCACCTATATATATGTGGGAGGGGGCGCCTAGCACAACCAGAACAATTGCTTAGCCGTGTGCGGCGGCCCCTCCACCGTTTACACCCCCGGTTATATTTTCGTAGTGCTTAGGCGAAGCCCTGCGGAGATAGCATCATCATCACCGTCATCACGCCGTTGTGCTGCCGGAACTCATCTACTACTTCGCCCGTCTTGCTGGATCAAGAAGGCGAGGACGTCACCGAGCTGAACGTGTGCTAAACGCGGAGGTGTCATACGTTCGGTACTCGATCGGTTGGATCGCGAAGAAGTTCGACTATATCAACCGCGTTACTAAACGCTTCCGCTTACGGTCTACGAGGGTACATAGACACACTCTCCCCTCTTGTTGCTATGCATCTCCATGGATAGATCTTGCGTGTGCGTAGAATTTTTTTTGTTTTGAATGCAACGTTTCCCAACAGTGGCATCCGAGCCAGGTCTATGCGTAGATGATATGCACGAGTAGAACACAAAGAGTTGTGGGTGGTGATAGTCATACTGCTTACCACCAACGTCTTATTTTGATTCGGTGGTATTGTGGGATGAAGCGGCCCGGACCAACCTTACATGTCCACGCACATGAGACCGGTTCCACCGACAGACATGCAACTAGTTTTGCATAAAGATGGCTGGCGGGTGTCTGTTTCTCCTACTTTAGTTGAATCGAATTTGACTACGGCCGGTCCTTGAAGAAGGTTAAAACAGCAAACTTGATGAATCATCGGTGTGGTTTTTGCGTAGGTAAGAACGGTTCTTGCTAGAAGCCCGTAGCAGCCACGTAAAACTTGCAACAACAAAGTAGAGGACGTCTAACTTGTTTTTGCAGGGCATGTTGTGATGTGATATGGTCAAGATATGATGTGATATATGTTGATGTATGAGATGATCATGTTTTGTAATATCGACAACCGGCAGGAGCCTTAGGGTTGTCTCTTAATTATTGTATGAAATACAAGCGCCATGTAATTGTTTTACTTTATCGCTATGCGTTAGCAATAGTTTTAGAAGCAATAGTTGGCGAGACGACCCCGACGCAACGATGGAGATCAAGGTGTCGAGCCCGTGACGATGGAGATCATGACGATGCTTTGGAGATGGAGATAAAAAACACAAGATGATGATGGCCATATCATGTCACATATTTTGATTGCATGTGATGTTTATCCTTTATGCATGTTATTTTGCTTAGAATGGCGGTAGCATTATAAGATGATCCCTTCACTAAATTTCAAGATAAAAGTGTTCTCCCCAAGTATGCACCATTGCCAAAGTTAGTCGCTTCTAAGCACCTCGTGATGATCGGGTGTGATAGACTCTATATTCACATACAACGGGTGTAAGACAGTTTTGCACATGCAGAATACTTGGGTTAAACTTGATGAGCCTAGCATGTACAAACATGGTCTCAGAACACTGGAGACCGAAAGGTCGAACGTGAGTCATATAGTAGATATGATCAACATAGAGATGTTCACCATTGAAGACTACCCCATCTCACGTGATGGTCGGACATGGGTTAGTTGATTTGGATCACGTATCACTTAGATAACTTGAGGGATGTTTATTTAAGTGGGAGTTCATAAGTAATTTGATTAATTGAACTATGAACTTAGTCTTATAGTTTTGCATATCTATGTTGTAGATCAATGGCCCGAGCTACCGTTCCCCTGAATTTTAATGCATTCCTAGAGAAAGCTAAGTTGAAAGATGATGGTAGCAACTTCACGGACTGGGTCCATAACTTGAGGATTATCCTCATTGCTGCACAGAAGAATTATGTCCTTGATGCTCCGCTAGGTGACAGACCTGCTGCAGGAGCTGAAGCAGATGTTATGAACATCTGGCAAGCTCGATCTGATGACTACTCGATCGTTGAGTGTGCCATGCTTTACGGCTTAGAACCGAGACTTCAAAGACGTTTTGAATGTCATGGAGCATATGAGATGTTCCAAGAGGTGAAGTTGATATTTCAAGCAAATGCCCGGGTTGAGAGATATGAAGTCTCCAACAAGTTCTATAACTGCAAGATGGAGGAGAACAGTTCTGTCAGTGAACACATACTCAAAATGTCTGGGTATCATAACCACTTGACTCAGCTGGGAGTTGATCTTCCAGTTGATAGTGTTGTTGACAGAGTTCTTCAATCACTGCCACCAAGCTACAAAGGCTTCGTGATGAACTATAATATGCAAGGGATGAATAAAACGATTCCTGGGCTCTTCGCAATGCTTAAGGCCGCGGAGGTAGAAATCAAGAAGGAGCATCAAGTGTTGATGGTTAACAAGACCACTAGTTTCAAGAAAAAGGGCAAGGGAAAGAAAGGGAGCTTCAAGAAGAGTGGCAAGCAAGTTGCCACTCCAGGGAAGAAGCCCAAAGTTGGACCCAAGCCTGAAACTGAGTGCTTCTACTGCAAAGAGAATGGTCACTGGAAGCGGAACTGCCCCAAATACTTGGTGGATAAGAAGGATGGAAAAGTGAACAAAGGTATATCTGATATACATGTTATTGATGTGTACCTTACTAATGCTCGTAGCAGCGCCTGGGTATTTGATACTGGTTCGGTTGCTCATATTTGTAACTCGAAACAGGAGCTGCGGAATAAACGAAGATTGGCTAAGGACGAGGTGACGATGCGCGTCGGAAAAGGTTCTAAGGTCGATGTGATCGCCGTCGGCACGCTACCTCTACATCTACCTTCGGGATTAGTTTTAGACCTCAATAATTTCTATTTGGTGCCCGCGTTGAGCATGAACATTATATCTGGATCTTGTTTATTGCGAGACGGTTATTCATTTAAATCGGGGAATAATGGTTGTTCTATTTATATGAGTAATATTTTATGGTCATGCACCCTTGATATATATGAGTGGTCTATTCTTGTTGAATCTCGATCGTAGTGATACACATATTCATAATATTGATGCCAAAAGATGCAAAGTTGATAATGATAGTGCAACATACTTGTGGCATTGCCGTTTAGGTCATATTGGTGTAAAGCGCATGAAGAAACTCCATACGGATGGAATTTTGGAATCACTTGATTATGAATCATTTGATACTTGCGAACCATGCCTCATAGGCAAGATGACTAAAACTCCGTTCTCCGGAACAATGGAGCGAGCTAATGACTTATTGGAAATAATACATACCGATGTATGCGGTCTAATGAGTGTTGAGGCATGCGATGGGTATCATTATTTTCTGACCTTCACATATGATTTGAGTAGGTATGGGTATATCTACTTGATGAAACACAAGTCTGAAACATTTGAAAAGTTCAAAGAATTTCATAGTGAAGTGGAGAATCATCGTAACAAGAAAATAAAGTTTCTACGATCTGATCGTGGAGGCGAATATTTGAGTTACGAGTTTGGCCTTCATTTTAAACAATGTGGAATTGTTTCACAACTCACGCCACCTGGAACACCACAGCGTAATGGTGTGTCCGAACGTCGTAACCGTTCTTTATTAGATATGGTGCGATCTATGATGTCTCTTACCAATTTACCACTATTGTTTTGGGGTTATGCATTAGAGACAGTCGCATTCACGTTAAATATGGCACCGTCTAAATCCTTTGAGACGACACCGTATGAACTGTGGTTTGGCAAGAAACTTAAGCTGTCGTTTCTTAAAGTTTGGGGTTGCGACACTTATCTCAAAAGGCTTCAACCTGATAAGCTTGAACCCAAATCAGAGAAGTGCGCCTTCATAGGATACCCTAAGGAAACAATTGGGTACACCTTCTACCACAGATCCGAAGGCAAGATCTTTGTTGCCAAGAATGGATCCTTTCTAGAGAAGGAGTTTCTCTTGAAAGAAGTGAGTGGGAGGAAAGTAGAACTTGATGAGGTAATTGTACCTTCTCTCGAATTGGAAAGTGGCACATCAAAGAAATCCGTTCCCGTGATGCCTACACCAACTGGAGAGGAAGCAAATGATAATGATCATGAAACTTCAGATCAAGTTGCTACTGAACCTCGTAGGCCAACCAAAGCACGATCCACACCAGAGTGGTACGGTAATCCTATCCTGGAAGTCATGTTACTAGACCAAGGCGAACCTATGAACTATGAAGAAGCTAAGATGAGCCCAAATACCAATAAATGGCTTGAGACCATGAAATCTGAGATAGGATCCATGTATGAGAACAAAGTATGGACTTTGGTGGACTTGCCCGATGATCGGCAGGCCATAGAAAATAAATGGATCTTCAAGAAGAAGACTGACGCTGATGGTAATGTTACTGTCTACAAAGCTTGACTTGTCGCGAATGGTTTTCGACAAGTTCAAGGAGTTGACTACGATGAGACTTTCTCACCCGTAGCGATGCTTAAGTCTGTTCGAATCATGTTAGCAATTGCCGCATTTTATGATTATGAAATCTGGCAAATGGATGTCAAAACTGCATTCCTTAATGGATTTCTTAAAGAAGAATTGTATATGATTCAACCAGAAGGTTTTGTCGATCCTAAAGGTGCTAAAAAGTGTGCAAGCTCCAGCGATTCATCTATGGACTGGTGCAAGCATCTCAGAGTTGGAATATACGCTTTGATGAGGTGCTCAAACCATATGGTTTTATACAGACTTACGGTGAAGCCTGTATTTACAAGAAAGTGAGTGGGAGCTCTGTAGCATTTATTTTATTATATGTGGATGACATATTGTTGATTGGAAATGATATAGAATTTCTGGATAGCATAAAAGGATACTTGAATAAGAATTTTTCAATGAAAGACCTCGGTGAAGCTGCTTATATATTGGGCATCAAGATCTATAGGGATAGATCGAGACGCTTAATAGGACTTTCACAAAGCACATACCTTGATAAAGTTTTGAAGAAGTTCAAAATGGATCAGTCAAAGAAAGGGTTCTTGCCTGTGCTACAAGGTGTGAAGTTGAGTCAGACTCAAAGCCCGACCACTGCAGAAGATAGAGAGAAAATGAAAGTCATTCCCTATGCCTCAGTCATAGGTTCTATCATGTATGCTATGCTGTGTACCAGACCTGATGTGTGCCTTGCCATAAGTTTGGCAGGGAGGTACCAAAGTAATCCAGGAGTGGATCACTGGACAACGATCAAGAATATCCTGAAGTACCTGAAAAGGACCAAGGATATGTTTCTCGTTTATGGAGGTGATAAAGAGCTCGTCGTAAATGGTTACGTCGATGCTAGCTTGGACACTGATCCGGATGACTCTAAGTTACAAACCGGATACGTATTTATATTGAATGGTGGAGCTGTCAGTTGGTGCAGTTCCAAGCAGAGCGTCATGACGGGATCTACGTGTGAAGTGGAGTACATAGCTACTTCGGAAGCAGCAAATGAAGGAGTCTGGATGAAGGAGTTCATATCCGATCTGGGTGTAATACCTAGTGCATCGGGTCCAATGAAAATCTTTTGTGACAACACTGGAGCAATTGCCCTGGCGAAGGAATCCAGGTTTCACAAGAGAACCAAACACATCAAGAGACGCTTCAACTCCATTCGTGATAAGGTCAAGGATGGAGACATAGAGATTTGCAAAATACATATGGATCTGAATGTGGCAGACCCGTTGACTAAGCCTCTTCCGCGAGCAAAACATGATCAGCGCCAAGACTCCATGGGTGTTAGATTCATTACAATGTAATCTAGATTATTGACTCTAGTGCAAATGGGAGACCGAAGGAAATATGCCCTAGAGGCAATAATAAAGTTGTTATTTTATATTTCCTTATTCATGATAAAGGTTTATTATTCATGCTAGAATTGTATTGAACGGAAACTTAAATACATGTGTGAATACATAAACAAATACCGTGTCCCTAGTAAGCCTCTACTAGACTAGCTCGTTGATCAAAGATGGTTAAGGTTTCCTAACCATAGACATGTGTTGTCATTTGATAACGGGATCACATCATTAGGAGAATGATGTGATGGACAAGACCCATCCGTTAGCTTAGCATATTGATCGTTCAGTTTATTGCTATTGCTTTCTTGATGACAAATACATATTCCTTCGACTATGAGATTATGCAACTCCCGGGTACCGGAGGAATACCTTGTGTGCTATCAAACGTCACAACGTAACTGGGTGATCATAAAAGATGCTCTACAGGTATCTCCGAAGGTGTTTGTTGAGTTGGCATAGATCAAGATTAGGATTTGTCACTCCGAATATCGGAGAGGTATCTCTGGGCCCTCTCGGTAATACACATCATAAGAAGCCTTGCAAGCAAAGTGACTAAGGTGTTAGTTGCAAGATGATGTATTACGGAACGAGTAAAGAGACTTGCCAGTAACGAGATTGAACTAGGTATGAAGATACCGACGATCGAATCTCGGGCAAGTAACATACCGATGGACAAAGGGAATTACGTATGTTGTCATAAGGTTCGACCGATAAAGATCTTCGTAGAATATGTAGGAACCAATATGGGCATCCAGGATCCGCTATTGGTTATTGACCGGAGAGGTGTCTCGGTCATGTCTACATAGTTCTCGAACCCGTAGGGTCCACACGCTTAACGTTCGTTGATGATATAGTGTTATATGAGTTATATGATTTGGTGACCGAATGTTGTTTGGAGTCCCGGATGAGATCACGGACATGACGAGGAGTCTCGAAATGGTCGAGAGGTAAAGATTGATATATAGGGCGATGGTATTCGGACATCGGAAGTGTTTCGGAGTGTACCGGGTAGTCATCGGTATACCAGAGGGGGTACCGGACACCCCCGGGAGGGTAATGGACCTATTGGGCCATTAGAGGGGAGCACACCAGCCCACAAGGGGCTGGCGCACCCCCTATGGCAGCCGCCCAAGTGGGGAAAGGAAAGGAGGGGGATTCGGCCTCCCTCTTCCTTCCTTCTTCCCCCTTTCCTTCCCCCCTCCGATAAATATGGTAAGGGGGGGGGGGGGCGCCACTTGGGGAGGACCCCAAATAGGATTCGGCTTAGCCGTGTGCGGCGCCCTCCTCCACCGTTTACACCCTCGGTCCTATTTTCGTAGTGCTTATGCGAAGCCCTGCGGAGATAGCATCACCATCACCGTCACCACGCCGTCGTGCTGCCGGAACTCATCTACTACTTCGCCCGTCTTGCTGGATCAAGAAGGTGAGGACATCTCCGAGCTAAACGTGTGCTGAACGCCGAGGTGCCGTACGTTCGGTACTCGATAGGTTGGATTGCAAAGAAGTTCGACTACATCAACTGTGTTACTAAACGCTTCCGCTTACGGTCTACGAGGGTACGTAGACACACTCTCCCCTCTCGTTGCTATGCATCTCCATGGATAGATCTTGCGTGTGCGTAAAAAAATTTGTTTTCCATGCAACGTTTCCCAACAATGGGAGCCATCTCCGGTGGCACGCCGCGCAAGATTGCTTCGAGCATGAGCCGGTCGTCGCTGCGCTCCGCCGTGCCCGTCACCACAGCGTCCCACAGGTGCCGCCCTTCCATCATGACCTACATAAGTATGGCCCAGTCGGTGTAGTTGGTCCGCGTCAGCTGAGGCCACACCGTGCCGCTGGTGTCGCGCACCACCCGCGCCATGGATCTCTATGCCACAGTTAGCTCTATGCCGTCGGAGATTCATGCACGCGGCATCGGTGGCGACTTGCTCCCTCTGGTGTCATCCCCGGCCATGTCTTGGACCGAAAAATGGCTCTATTGCCAATTGTCGGAATCAATGACGATGAACTAGTACTGAACCAAGGTGGAAGACGAGGTTTTGCCTACACAAACTTACCGCAGTTTTCTGCTCTCTTTCTCTTTGTTTTTATTTGCTTACAACGAAGGAAACGGGGCTCGTGGCCTCCTGACTATGCGCCACTACGATCCACATTGCTCATGCCATCCCACGAACGAATCAGTTGGGCGCAGGACTCGGACGAAGTGGTTTAAACCTCGAGCTAATCTCGCTACTGACGAAATTGTCGAGACTAACGAAACTGAAGAAAAATGCAGCTATCACTAACTGAACTAACTGAACTTGCAAGGTTTGTTCTAACAGATCACATCATCACCATCAGAAGAGCATACTATCTCGAGACCCAATGCAACAACGTCGTCTGCATCCGCAGGCGCCGGTCGACGGCGACCGTGCACATCCAGTGGATGCCCTCCATGCCCAGCGTTTCATGTGCCATGGCGGACGTCGCGCTCTTCCAGGAGAAGCTCTACGTCCTCGTCGGAACACCCGGCGGCACCATCCATCTTATGTCATGGACATCATCAGCGACAGGCATGTCACCCTACAACGCGTCCTCCGCACGCCAATGGACGACGACGACCAAGGCTACACCGGCATCGTGCACCGCTACCTGGTCGCGTCAGGCGATCGGCTGTTGATGGTGAAGGAAAGGAGAGACCGCGGTCCCAAGCTCCCAAGCCTGTTCAAGCAGCCTATTTTCGAGGTATCCGAGGCAACGGCCTTTTGCAGCGGCGGTGGACGATGGAGAAAAGTCGATACGTTGATGGGACGTGCTCTCTTCCTCAGCAAAGGCTGCTCCGAGTCGCTTCCTGCCGATGACCCATACGCCGGAGCTCGAGAAGACTGCATCTACTTTCTGTGCGAGCGTTACCAGTGCGATCATAGTTGGAGCATGTGCTCCGGCATGTACAACATGTGCCAAGGGACGGTCTCGCCCTTGCTGTTCGAGGCGCTGGCGGCACAGGAGGGTCCAGGGACCACGTCTTGGCTTTTTCCTCCTACTGATACTCGAGGTTTACACTATCGGTACAACCGCATAGCCATACCCTTACATTAGATCATTGATGACGCGCGTTGCAGCGCCCGTCTATTTTTCAGATAAGATGATAGGAACTTCCATAAATACATGGACTCATGAAAAATAAAGTTAAATTTGCGTACACTAACACATATATGTTGGACAATAATCGAAGAGGTCAAAAATCCACATCATGTGTGTCTTGGAAAAAATGTCGACACATCAACTATTTGCAAACACCATATACAAATTATAAAATAAAATACATAAATAGCCAAATGCAACCTGACCAAAAGACCAACACCTTTGGTAGTAACTATCACAATCATAGGAATTAACTACAGTCTTTTTGTTCATGTGAGTACGACCAATTTAGCCAGACAATCTTTACCATTAGTTGTTGCATGAAAATTAATTTTTTGAATAAAAAGATAGGGTATTCTCTACCTTATGCATTCAAAACGGGCGAAGTGCCCGGATGACCGAAGTCATTTACATGAAGGTGATGTTAACGCTGCACAGAAAATGCAGCAGGCCATCACCAGACCTTTACATAAAACAGAAGTCTTGAAGGAAGAGAAGATCGCAACCATGCATCTAGGTTGAGGTAATTACATTGGCCCATGACCGCAAAGTCGCCCTAGTGTCATCCTCATGTGTGCGCGCAGTCCACAATGTGAGCAGCTCAGCTATCTCATGGAAGACTCGCCCCTGCCGCCAGAATTCGCTCTTGAAGACTTGCGCATTTCTGGCGTTCCATAGAGAGGTGGCACATGCTGCAAAAAGGATATGCCAAAGCTTTCCATGCATGTTACCCGGCCGCTCAGAATTGAAGAAGTCTTGGAGTCCAGCCGAGGAAACGGCAAGCTCCTTCAGTCCCACTCTAGTCCATACCGCATCCGCCAGCCTGCATCTTAGTAGGACGTGGCTCATCGTCTCTGCGGCTGGGCATAAGTCGCATCCATTGTGTGCTGCAACTTTGTCCCAGTGCTTCCGTGCCATATTGTCTCTTGTGTTCTGCCTATCTCTGAATGCAAGCCAAAGAAACACCCGGTGTCTGCGTGGTATGATCTTGTCCCAGATGTATGGTGCCATGGGACAAGTTTTTCCACGGAAGCTGAGGAGCTTGTAGAAGTAAGCTGTCGATATTGTCCTGTCTTCGGTGAGAGGCACACGGTTATCTGACTTGTTTACTTGCAGTTGAACATTTGGCAACAAAACCTGGAGAGCTTGTAGTTCCTGGGATGCTGTTAGACATAAATTCGGGTGTAGCTGTAGCTCCCAGTTGCCCTCGTTGTACTGGGAGGCGATTGTACAAAACCTAGCTGTGGAGAAGGTGAACAGCGTTGGGAAGGCGAAGGCCAGTCGACCACACTGTAGCCACAGGTCAAACCAGAAGGAAGTGGTACATCCATCCCCTAGCTCGCACCTTGTGGCTTGAAGGATTAGTGGCACACCATATTTGAGTCCTCCCCAGATGGCCGTATCCCCATTTCGCGGTATAGGTGAGATCTCCTTCTGATAGTAACGAGTGGCAAACCAATTGTAACATGGGCTATTATTATGCTGTAGTACCTTGGCCATGAGATTGCAGACCATCGCCAAGTTATGGGCCCTGAGGTCACGTACTCCAAGGCCTCCATTTTCCTTTGGCATCAAGACCACGTCCCAGGCAACTAGTCAGTGCCCCGCATTGGCACGGTTCTTCCCTTGCCATAGAAACCCTCTCATGATCTGCTCCAGTAGCTCCAGCGATTGTTTTGGCCAGATGAAGCACCCCATGAAGAAGCTAGGAATTGTTGCCAGCACTGCATTAATAAGCGTCAACCGCCCTCCCCACGAAAGGAAAGTGGCAAGCCAGCCTGACAGCCTCCTATCAACCTTGTGTATAACGGGCATCAACAGTGCGTGTGTGATCTTATTGGGTGAAAGGGGTAAGCCCAAGTATGTGCAAGGAAAAGACTCAACCTGGCACTGGAGAATCTGAGCAGCTTGTTGGCATGTATCTTGGTCCAGGCAGATAGGTATGAGCGTACTTTTGTGAAAGTTGATCTTCAGCCCCGTGGAACCAAAGAAAGCATCAAGAATTTGTCTCACCACTTGCACCTGCTGGACATCCCCTTGGATTAGCAAAATCGTGTTGTCTGCATACTGTAGGATAGAGAACAGGTCAGCCACACAGAGCGGGTGCTTGAGATTCCCTGCTCTGTATTCCTGATTACATAGCTGCTGTAGAACGTCTGCTACCAGGATGAACAAGTAGGGTGACAGAGTGTCGCCTTGCCGCAACCCGCTCCTGGCACTAAAAAAAAAGACACATTCATGATATTTTGGCCCGAATGAATTTTTTTCCTGTCATGCTTATGACACTTCTATGACGATAATTATGACAAAAGCACGTATCATCATAGATGTGGTGGGCTCCTACTTCTATGGCAAAAAATCATGACAGAAAATGGGCTTTTCATCCTGGGCGGGCCGGGGACGCACCTGCATGACACTCTTTGGGCCGTCCATGACGGAAAAAATCGCGGTAGAAGCGAGGGCGAGGAAAATTTCGGGGAGTTCCCGGTTACGGTGGGTGGTCGGAGCCGAGCGATGCATGGATGTTTGCGCGTTTCTCTCGTACACGTACACGCGTGTGTGCGAGGCGTTGGGCTCTAACTGAACCCGAGCGATTGCACTAGCTACGTTACTGAACCCGAGAGATCGATCCCTGACTGTTAACTGAACCCGAGCGATTCCTTCGCTACTGCTGCTAACTGAAGCCGATCGAAACTGCCTCTTGATGAACAGTCCCCGGTGGGGGTTGGATGAACAGTTCCCGGTGGGGGTTGGATGAATAGGACCCCATGGTAGTAGAGGCCGTTGCGGCTGGATGAACAGGACCCCGTGGAGGGCTGGTTGAACAGTAGTCGGTGGAGGCTGGATGAACAGGACCCTGTGGATGAACAGTGTCTGGTGGAGGCAGGAGGAAGTCGACGGTGGATGAACAGTAGTAGGTGAAGGCTGGAGGAAGTCGACGGTGGATGAATAGTAGCCCGTGGAGTCCCGTTTTGCGGTACGCCACACCCCTCCCGATGAACAGGACCCCGTTTCGACCGTAGGCGCTCCAACACAAGTCCGTTTCCTCCGTTTTGCGGTACGCCACACCTCTCCCGATCAACAGGACCTCGTTTCGGCCGTACGCACTCGAACAGAAGCCCGTTTCCTCCGTTTTACGGTACGCCAGACCCTTCCCGATTAACAGGATCCCGTTTCGACCGTACGCGGTCGAACAGAAGGCCGTTTTCCTCCGTTTTGTGGTACGCCAAACCCCGTTCCGGCTGTTCCGTCCAAGCCGGTTGGCTCCCGATGAACAGGACGCGTTCCGACCTAGTTGCTTCGCTCTCGATGAACAGGACGCGTTCCGACCCAGTCACTTGGCTCCCCGATGAACACGACGTTGTTTCCTCCATTCCGACCCAGCCGGTTAGCTGCCGATGAACAGGATGACGTCGTTGTCGTGCATTGCCTCTCCATGTATACGAGACCTAGTCGTAAGTATGCACGCGTACACGTTCGAGACCCCGCCCGTATGTACGTACATAGCCGTGTTTACTTTCTTGCAGCGTGGCTGTACGTACGTGTACATGATATATATAGACGGGACTGCGTGACATGCTACGTCCGCGCCTATACTACGACACGTGCATCTCCTTACTCGGCCACGATTCATCGCTGCAGAGAGAGCGATCGACCAGTATGTACGTACACGTTCGCGACCAGACAGACAACCTTACGTACGGTTCGACCCGGTGGGTCCCAGCTGTCAGGGAGGATAACGACGCACTTCCTTGCGTGCGAAGATATAGCTGGTGGATCCCAGCTGTCAGGGGGAAGAATCATTTTTTTGCCCGTAATATGGACGCACTTCCTTGCGTGCGAAGATGTAGCTAGTGGGTCCCAGCTGTCAGGGGGGAAACATTTTTTTCGTAAAATATGGCGGCCCTTCCGGTGGGTCCCTGCTGTCAGGTGGAGGAATCATTATTTTGCGCGTAATAAGGAGGCACTTCCTTGCTGCGGCCGTGGACCCAGCTGTCAGCCTCTCCACGTACAGTCCTCTTCCGATGTAAGTCGTTCCTTGACCACGTTGACCACGCCGCGGCGAGAGCACCAAGGCGGTGGACGACGGCGAGGCCTAGGAAGGGAATGACCCGGAGCCGGGGAAGACTCGGCAGTTGTTTCCCACGCGGAGGGGAGTACGAGGGTTTACTGGTTCGGCTGCAGTGTTAGGCTGTCGTCGCCGGAGAATAACAGGAGGTCTGTATGAGTACAGGGATGGCCAGGCCAGCGATGGGAGTAGGGTGGGGCAGTGAGGACTGCGCGGCAGCATAGCCGGCCACGGGAGGCAGGAGCAGGCGGCACGGCGGGCGCTGGTTTGGGCGGCTGGAGCAAGAAGACCAGAGGTTGAAGAAGCACGGCGGCCGTTGGATGGACATCATACGGTCACTGCAACTAGAATCATTTATATTGACTAAGTTGACAAAGCCCTTTGTCCGCGTCAACTTAGTAGGCCCACAAGTCAGCCTCCAAATATGGTGGGTCCCATCAAGTAGGGGGAGTATTCATTTTTTTTGTGCGTAATAAGGAGGCACTTCCTTGCGTGCGAAGATATAGCTGGTGGGTCCGAGCTGTCAGCGGGAGGAACGTTTTTTCACGAAATACAGAGGCCCTTCTGGTGGGTCCCCGCTATCAGGTGGAGGAATCATTATTTTGCGCGTAATAAGGAGGCACTTCCTTGCGTGCGGCCGTGGACCCAGCTGTCAGCCTCTCCACGTACAGTCCTCTTCCGATGGATGTCATTCATTGACCACGTTGACCACGCCGCGCCGAGAGCACCAGGGCGGTGGATGACGGCGAGGCCTAGGAAGGGAACGACGCGGAGCTAGGGAAGACTTGGCAGTTGTTTCCCACATGGAGGGGAGTAGAAGAGTTTACTGGTTCGACCGTCATCGCCGGAGAATACAGCAGGTGTGGGTGAGTAGAGGGATGGCCAGGCCAGCGATGGGAGTAGGATGGGGCGGTGAGGCCTGCACGGCAGCACAGCCAGCCACGGGAGGAGGGAGCAGGCAGTCCCGCCGGCGCTGGTTTGAGCGGCTGGAGCAGGAAGAGCAGAGATTAAAGAAGCACGACACCCAACAGTCACTGCTCTCGTGTTGACTAAGTTGACAAGGCCTTGCGTGCGTGTCAACCCCTTTTTTTAGGAAAGCCTACGCGTCAACCCAGTCGGCCCACAACTCAACCTCAAATATGTGGAAAACAACATAATAAATGTATAGCCCATTGGCTAATTCTTAAGGATTTTTTCAAGCCCGTATTCTTTTTGATACCATTACAGCCCATATTCTGGCCACGGTTAAAAATTCAACCAAATTTTCATATTTCGGTGCGGTCCGAACTGTTTTTAATCCCGAAATTTCGAATCACGTTCAAACTAATTTAAAAATAATAAATTTATATCAATTTAAAATCCAACCTAATTTTTCCTGCAAAAAACAATTAAATTTGAAATCTCGAAATCTTAAAAAAAGATATTTGAAACTAATTGCCGGTTTGCTGTGTTTTTAAAATTTACATCCCATTTCTTACTACTTCATTTTCTGGGCAAGCAAATACATCGCTCTCGTCTTGAAAGATTTGCAGCCCAGCAGGGCTGAGAAAGCAAGTAGGCCTCCGTTGGGTATTTATTAAAAAAAAAAGAATTCGGCTAGCCATTTTCAGAAAGAAATAAACACAACTGGGCTCATCATGTGGTAAACATAAATTAAAACCCTGGCTAGACGGGCCACAGCCCCTGCACAGCCCCGTTGTTACCCTGATCCGTCTGTAAAACTAGTAGTACTAAATAACAACTGCTTGTTCCTAAAACAAAAAGTAAATAACAACTGCGCGACCTGCTGGGTCCCTGGTGTCAGCCGCTCGTTGTGTAATTCTCTCGTTTATTGACTATATTGACAATGGCGTGGGACCCAGATGTCCAACAATTAGGAGGAACCATTTTTTTGGGCTTGTAATAACGAGGCACTTGCTTGCGTACTTCCATGACCTTGGTAGGTCCCTACTGTCATCCTCTCGACGTACAGTCATCTCCTTATTCCTCTTGGTTGTTGACCACGTTGACAACACCAGACGGCGGCGCACCGCGCACGGCGAGCGAACCAAGGCGGAGGATGACAGCGAGGCCTCGGACGGGAACGAACAGGAGCCGTGGAAGATGCGGCAGTCTAGTCACAGGCAGAGGGGAGTACGAGGGTTGACTGGTTCGGGTGCGGGTGCGTGTTGGGGCTGACGTCGCCGGAGAATAACAGGACACGTGGGGGAATAGAGGGATGGACTGGCCAAAGTTTGAGGGTACGGTAGGGCGGCGGAGGCGCAACCAGCCGTGGGAGGCAGGAGCGGGAGGGACCGGCGGGGTGGTTTGGTTTGGGCGGCTGGAGGAAGAAGACAAGAGATAGAAGATACACAACAGATGTTGGATGTCAATCCAACGGCTGGTAGGCAGAATCGTTTGTTGACTAGTAAGTCGACACCACCTTGGATAGGTATTTCCTCGTGGGTCCCAAATGTCAGAATCCAAATCTGTCACGGCCATGCAGCCTTTCTTATGAAAATTTACAAACCATTTGGTGTGCTAGTTCAAAATAAGTTTGTGTGGGTGCTGGTGGGGGCTAATCACTTGGGTTCTATAATGCACAGTGAGCTCAAGCAGCCGGCGAGAGTGATGTTATTTCCCTTGGTTGGGATTTGTTACAATATTTCTCTCTTAATTAAACAAATGGCAAGCCATTTGCCTTGTTTCAAAGAAAATATGACAGTCACAGCCGAGTTGAGAAGGAAAACAACATCTAACCCCAGCTTACAAACTGTACAAAAGCACGAGGGTTAAATTTCCATCAGGTTTAGACAAAACACAGATTGAAAAGGGCAATAACATCTAACTCCAGCACTGTTTTCGGCAGTCACAATCAAATGGATCTGTCAGGTCCATAGAATGAACATCCTGGGTCGTAAAATTTGCTGGATTATGACCACAAAATGTTGTAAATAGAAGCCCGGCACATTCAGAAGCCCTTTTGTCCACCTGAAACTCCTTTTTTTGCTCTTCGACATACCCATCCGTCAAAACCATGCTGCTGATAAACTTAAGCCTGATGGACAATAGTAACCTCGCATTTAGCAGGAAGAATCTGACAAATCTAGTGTTTGCTTGGTTGGTTACATATCGTTCCAGCATTATTGTCTTCAATCGAATGTCATAAGAACTGAGAAAATCCCGGTGCTTACGAATCCACCGATTGGTTATAACTTTCTTACCCCGTCCTATTGCCTAAATAAACATGAAGATTGAAAACAGTTAAGGTCTAAAAAAATGAGTGTCGAAAGAGCAACAGTTGAACGGTTAATTCTAGTACACTATATGCGGGCTTCCAATGTGCGTGAAATTATCATCTTTATATACAACTTCTCCAGACATGGAAAGCATTGCAACAAGCCAATAATCTTGTTCAGATCAAAACTATTCATATGGATATATAAGATCTTGACAGAATCCAGCACCATTGATATGCTATCCATGGACAAACTCTTCATTGAGCATAGAACATAATATTAGTACAAAAAGTGTACTCCAAGATGATATAGAACTTACGCGCAGAAATTTAAAATGCAGCTTATGATTACAAGTGTAGATGATAATATACAATACCTGAAGAACTGTGGAGCCAAACACCATCTTGAAATGAGCACAGAGATCATGTATTACACCCAAGGTCTCCAGTTCAGGCGCAGAGATGACGCTTATTTCCGATGGTGAATAACGAGAATCAAGGATCAACCTTTGAAGTGAAGGGGCATCTTCGATGATGAGCTGCCTTCCGTCAAAAGAAATTACAATTCTTACAAGGTTAGGCGACTTTATTTGGAGACAGCCGATTCTAACTGTGAAAACAAGCACCAAGCACTCCAGGGCAAGGCAACTGGAGTGGATGATGCTGTGCAATGAGGCCTCCGACATATGAACCCGCACAAGTGAAAGTTTTTTGAGAAATGGGAGTCGAAGGTTTAGTATCAGATTGTCTGGTAGGTTTCACAGTGCAAAGGTGGTGGTGTGGAGAGAGGAGGAAACACGCGAGATGGACATCGGTGCTGAGGGCACAAGTACATGGCGTTCGGTATGTGGTATGTGATTTCTGGGGGAATAGTAGAAGTCAAGCAGCTATAGTTATGTGAATTCAGGGGATTTCAGCCAGGCGTCCACCATGCAGGGCATGCTCAGGTAGCATGACGGGATGCAGAGGCCTTGAACGGAGCCCTGGTGGGAGGAGATGATGGCTCTGGGGAGTTCAAAATCATTGAAGAGAGATAACTGATGACAGTCGAGATTAAGGGGCGCGGCGCGCCATAGAGGGCGCCACCGAGTTGAGAGGACTTGGGTGCGGCAGCAATCCTTGGTGGGGAGAAGCAAGATGATCTCCCCAAGGATGGCGTCCGGGAGATCGCTAATGCGGTCCACCCGAGATTCTACGGGTTCCTCCGATCCGGTGGGGGGGGGAGGCTCGCCGCTTCTACCCACGCTGCCGGGTGCGGGATCTACAATAGGCGTCGCCGCTGGCGGGAGCCTCATCTTCTTGGCGCTGGGGTCAGCCGACTCCATTATCCTCGAGGGCATCGCGTCAAGCTCACGGATTTGAGTAGAGTAACGAATGACGAGCCTAGTTGTAGTGCGAGTGAAGAAGAAGGAGAGCTGGGGTTTTCTGTAGTAGTGAGGAAGAAGGGGAGCTGGGGTTTTCTGTAGGAGTGAGGTAAAGAATTTGGGGGTACGAGTGGAGCGAGCTGACATGAGGTGGGTGGGAGTGAGGAGGAAGAAGAGCACCCAGGTGTGCTGGGTAGCACCTCTCATTAAGTAAATATATGGGCTTTTGAATTGTTTTTATTATTTACTAGGGTGGATGGGCTCTTTTGTCTTGGGCCCAGAGAACCAATTACTACTACTAGGACAGTGGAGACACTCTACAGCTACCTAGAAAAACAATTACTACTAGTACAGTGGATACACTACCGCTTCTGGCTCCTCCGAGGTCATCGAAACGTCTCCCGCTATTGAATGCCGTTTTACTTTGGTTTGCCGACATGCGGGCCATGCAGCGCGCGGGCCCAAATGCCATCTAGTATTTTAGAAGGCGGTATGCAGGCGGAGAGTCACCCCGGTCGTAGCACGGCAGTAACGAGCCGTCATATCACAAAGCCCCACCTCCCCGCAGTCTAAGTTTGACGGACGAAGCAACCATCATTTCACTCTTCGCTGAATCCCCTTCTCCCTCACCGTCTTCAAGAAAGCCAACACTCGCATCTGCCATTGTTCTTCTATCCCAACGAAGGGAAGGTAAGCAGACCCATGATGTTGGTATATTTTCTTTCAGAAAAAAAGAACTTTTGCAAAGCAGTAACCGATCCTCACTCTCTTCTTTGTTTCATTGTCATTACGATTGTGTTTTCCTTTCAGTTGTCTCCTAGTATTCGTCAGTTTCATGATGGACCAAGGAGAACCAGGCAAAGATCTCTCGATGTTGGAGCAGACGCGGGAGGCTGATCCCCACGAGACAGAGATCTCCAAGAAGATGGAGGCCGCCACCGAGCCGACCCCAGATACGCTCACGGCCACTACTGAGATGGTCAACGCCTCATTTGAGGTTACAGCCCCGTGGCCCTGCAGGAGCAGTTTTCCCCCCTTCGAGGATGTGTCCCCCTCCCCCCGCTGAGCTGCCCAAGGTGAATTTCTTCTTTGCCGATCTTGATTGTGGTTTTTCATCTAAGTATGTGGTGATAAATAATGCAAAATTTTATTAGCTTCGATGCCATGCTACCTTCCCTGTCATGCATACTTTTGACTCTACATAGTGGTTTAAATAACTTGTGTTTTTTATATTGGAAAGTAATTCAGAATTCGTTTTTGTTTCAATTAGAGCCCTGATGCAGACAAGGATTGTGTGGTTGTACATGTCACTCGCTATGAGGCGGATGACCTGAATATACGCACTGGGAAACCAAAGTTCTTAGAGCAACGTGAAGGAAAGAGAATGCAAGTAATTGAAGACCGTATCCTCAGGTTCTGGATACACAGCGAGAAGGGAATCTTCCTGAAGCCATTTGCACTTATACCAAAGTCGAGATGTATTCCAGCCACACTATTGTCAGGCGTGTTGTCCAGCGTGTACTGAAGCACAACAAGTTCAAAGCTACTCCTCCATTTCTGAGGCATACTGTTCTTGTCAAGCTTACACAGGAAGATGACGTGGCATGCCTCCACAAACAAGTTTATGAGTGGCAAGGCCACAAGGTTATCTTCAAGAAGGTTCACGGGATTGAGCTGTTGCCGGACGTCCTCGATGATGTTCATGGCAAGGTCCGTCTTGTGTCCATCCCAAATTAGATCGAGGCATGAAATAGTTGGCCCAGCTAGTGTTTAAAAGTAGTTTGGATTGTGTCTAACTATCCGAACCTTGCCTATTATCGAGTCCTCTCGGGCTAGTACTCTGTTTGAATCCGTCTATGGGAACTACTGCTACTTTTGTGTGCCCGTGAATCATGTGAGAACCATCCTAATTGTTGCCGAAACAGATGCATCCTCACTAGTTTTTTCATGTAATATGACGTATGGTAAGACATAAGTTGTCATGGTTTATCATACGAGTAGTGTGTGTTTGATGAAATAGAGTACTTGTTTGAGAACTGTGCGCCGACGTATACATAGGGTACGTAAGGCTGGTTAAGTACTTGTAAACACTGTTGGTGCTACCCCACTTGTAAGCAGTTGTGCAAAACACGGCACATTGGCTCAGCTCGCTTCAACACTAGAAAAGTCGGCTATCGACCAGCTAACAATCAATAATCTGCTGTCTGACATATAAGCAACTACGTATCTTGTTACAGTGGTTCATGCAGTTAACTGAGGCCACAATGTAAATTCCAAACATTCACACAGCGTTCATGTGGAACATTCACATTAAACTCGGCTTCATAAAATACTTGAAAAGCATAAGTTAAGCAATTTTATACATCTCAATGATTCATAGAACATAACAAAAATTTACTAGTTCACAGCAAAAGACAAAGTTGTGAGAAGGTTTACAAATCAGGAAAAATCAAGCAAGGCTTCTCTGAGCAAAGGGCCTCCCTAGGCAAGCTTTAATTTCCTGGAGTTCACTCTGGTTTTTCTTGTTACCACCATCCAGGGTTAGGTTCTCTCATTCCAGAATAACCAATTATAATTGTGTTCTCAGTTGGAATGCTGAACTGAACCATTGTCGGGGGGATGACCCCCGGGTATGCCCAAGACGGCGAAATGATGCTTCAAAACATTGCCAGGGAAGTGCCCCCTAGCTGGAACCTGGCTAGCTGGAATCTGACTGGTGGGAACCTGGCCGGGTTTTCCCTGGCTGGGTTCTCCCTGGCCGGGTTCTCCCTGGCCGGGTTCTCTCGGGCTAGGTTCTCCCGGGCCGGGTTCTCCCTGGCTGGGTTCTCCCGGGCTGGGTTCTCCCTGGCCGGGTTCAGTCTGGCTGGGTTGAGCCATCCGGGTTGAGCCCTATCCGGGTTCAGTATGGCTGGGTTGAGCCCATCCGGGTTGAGCCATACGGGTTGAGCCATCCGGGATGAGCTCGTCCAGCTGGAATCTGGCCAAGTCAACTAAGACGTCCCGTCGGACCTGCGCAGACATGACGGCCATGCTAGTGGAGCACTGTAGATGAGCAACTGACACTATAGCCTGCGTCATGTGTCACTTTACTGCGCTCCAATAGTGGTGCACTGTAGCCTGCATCATGCATCACATCATATGACATCCCAATAGTGTAGTGGGTGTGTGGGCCACCCCTTGTCCCTGGGCACTAGTATATAATGACCCAGGGGAGGCCTCACAGACGCAGCCTCACTTGGCCACATCCACGCACCAATCCATCCATCCGTGCTCACTTGGCCACAAGCCACAAAGGCTCCAACGCCACACACTCATAGCCAGAGGCTCATGCCCGCTCATGTACATGGAGACTAGCACATAGTTGCTCTCATCTCCAGGAGCAACTCTGCTACATATATACTGCATATATCATCAAACATGCAGGAGTAGGGGTGTTACCTCCACACGAGGGCCCCGAACCTGGGTAAACGACCACGTGCTGCTTGCCCAATCCCGTCCCTTGATCTCCACTGCAGCCTTGACCTCACCTCAAGCCACCCCGTGGCATCTGTCGTCTCACGAACCCACCCGCGAGATAACCACGACAGTTGGCGCCCACCGTGGGTCAAGCTGCTGCTGGAACCGCGGTCCGGGCAGGACACCTTTCATCATCATCACCGCGGCGTCGCGCCGTCTCTCCGGTAGCGCTCGGGGCCTGACATCAACACGCCCCCGGGGCGACCGCGCGGGGCGGCGCATCCTCGTCGTCGGCCTCGTCCTCTTCATCACCACCGCTGCGACGCCGGCCGTCCGTCCGCACGGGCCGCGCCGCCTCGCTTCGGTCGACCGCATCCATCTGTGCGTCGCGTCCGGCCTCCTCTCCACTGCACCCGTCGCCGCTCCAGCCCGGCCGTCCATGACGCCTCTCCTCTACTTGCGCCTCTGCCCCGCCACCAGGCTCATATACGTTCTGCTCCTGTCTCTCCCTCGTTTTTTTTTTTCACACCAACCAGATGCAAATCAGACTATGGTCATGCACTAATCATACACATCCCAGATACATGACGGACATCACATGTACACCACCCGGATATTGGCCAGATAATCCTCATATATGTCTCATACACTTCCCATACATTGCCTGTACACTGGCCAGATGCGGGACGGACATTGCCCGTACACGATGCGTACACTAGCTCGCCTCCGCTCCTATCCGCCACCGGTCGCGCGTGCAATGCCCCGGCCGCTGCCTCGCGCCGTCGTTCGCGCCCGCGTGCACAGTCCCAGCCTCTGCTCCGCCCTCGGCCTTCTGCTCCACCGCGCCCGCGTACGCAGCTGCGGTCTCTGCTCCGCCAGCTCCCCTCGCCGCGGCTGCTGCCTCTTCCAGCGCCCCGCGCGTGATCCTTTCCCGTGGTCGCGCGCTGCTCCCCTTCCTCCTGAGCCGTGGCTGCTGCAGGCTCCCCCATCCGCGCGCCCGGGCCGTCCCGCTGCTCGCAGCTCGACCCGCCCGAGCCGTCCCGCTCCTCGCTGTTCTGCAACTCACCCGCATGTGGCACCCTCCTCCCCGCCAAGCCCTTCTGCGGCCACGGCGGTTGGCCGTCCTCAGCGCGGGCTCCCTCGGCCTCGGCCCTCGTGCGTATGCGCCCCCGCGTCGCCCCACTCCGTCGGGCCGCCTCTGCGCCCGCGCCGGCTCTGCTCCGGCCCTCCGCCCCGGCCGCTGCACCGACTCCCCGCGCCCATGCGAGCCCCGGCGCTAGCTGCTTCCTCGCAGCCGGCCTCCCCTACCGCCCCCGCCGGCTCCGCCTTCACGCGCGGCCCCAACCCGGCTTCTCTGCCTCCCGCGCCGGCTCCGGGTGGCCGCCCCATCCCGGCCGTGTCCGGCTCCGCGCACTGTCCGCCGGTCCGCCTTCCCGTCTGCCGCCTCCCGCGCCCACCCCTGCGTCCGCACACGGCCGGCGTGCTCCGCCTCCTTCCCGGGCCCACGTTGCCGCCCGCCCGGCCTCCTCCACCGCGGCTCGGCCACGCCCGGTGGCTCCCCGTCGTCGGCCCCGCTCCTGCTCGGCCCGAGCCCGCGCGACGGCTTTGCCCTCCTCCCAACGCGCGGCTCCAGCCATCCTCGTCCGCGCACGCCGGCCGCCTGTCGGCTCCGCCCGCAACCCAGTGACCCGGCCGCTTGCCGGCTCCGCCCGCATCCCGGCTGGCCGGCTCGCCGCCCTCGCGCCGCCTCGCCAAGCCGGCCTCCCACGCGCCAGCTGGCCAGCTCACCGTGCCCGCGCTGGCTGTGTCCCGCGAGCTCCCCTGCCGGCTGGAGCGAAAGAAAGAAAGAAACAGAGAAGAAGCAAAAGGAAAAAAGAAATGTCATCGGCTGCAAAAAAAAAGGGGAAAGAAGGCCGCCAGATGCCTCTGCCCGCCCACGACGCCGTTCCGCCAACGGCCCTGCCTACCCGTTTCAGCGCCGGGCCGGCAGTGCCAAGCCGGCATGGCCGCCTGTCCGCCTCGGCGACTGGCTGGCTGTGCCAAGCCGGCTCGGCCGCGTCCCGCTCCGTCGTCTGTCCGGTCGGGCCCAACCGGCTGAGCCCCCCTTCGAGCGCCCGGAGGCTCGAAGGCTACCCCCAGTGGGTGTGTCGGCGCGCTCCGTGAGCACCAAGCCATGCCGGCTGTCATCGACAACCTATGCCTCGTCTGCGCCAAAGCAATGTGAGCTCCTCACCCGCATATTTTTGCACCACGCACAAAAAACAGACAACCCCGAGCGAACATCGGGGACCACCTCCGCTTCTTTACAGTTGCATTACTGTTCGCCCCAGTGCCAGCTAGCCTCGGCCCGGAGGCTGGCCGTTCGGCCCGATACGTTCGCTCCTACAGACGGCTTAGTAGCGCATACGGTACCGAGGGCCCACCTCTTAGCCACAGATCGCCACGCGGCTGTCCGGCAAGCAAGAGAAAAGCTGGAGGTCACCCCACGCGAAAAACGTCTGGAAGAAAACGGCTTGGGCAACCCGGCCGTTTCCTTTATGAGTATCTACTCGGTCGAATCTGCTCTTGTAGTCCGAGTACTGTACGCTCCACTCCGCGACCACTCTTCGTAACAGCTACAAACCGGCTCCCGGCTGTCTAGCTAACAAGAGGCAAAACCAAAGAGCAGAGTGGACATGAAAAAGATTGAAGGGGGCTCGGACGAAACCGAGTCGGCATCCTCCGCATAAAACTTGCAATGCTAAAAGCAAACATTTGATATATTTGCGCGGACTAACCTTGTCTTTTGCATGATCATCTCTGTGGGGAATCCCCTCCTCGCCCGGAGGCTCGGAGGCTACACGCGGGTTGCAGGCCCGAAGCCGGCTGAAACCGGCATTTCCGACGCCACCGTCCGCTTCATCAACAGCAAGACCCTCCGCCCAACTTTTCCAAGTTGCCCGGAGGCTCGGAGGCTACACCCAGTGGGTGCACTTGCGCGCCCCCACTCAGCCGGCGGGCTCCGCGTCCGCCCCCGGCAGGGCTCCGCGCCCATCAGCCGGCGGACTCCGTGTCCACGCCTGGCACCCTCGATGTCGTCGTCCGGTTCGTCATTAATAGCAAGACCCTTCGCCCAACTTTTCCAAGTTGCCCGGAGGCTCAGAGGCTACACGCAGTGGGTGCGCTCGCGCGCCCCCACTCAACCGGCGGGCTCCGCGTCCGCACCCGACAGGGCCCCGCGCCCACCAGCTGGCGGACTCCGGGTCCGCGCCCGGCACCCTCGACGTCGCTGTCGGCTTCATCAACAACCGCGAAGACCCTCCGCCCAACTTTTTCAAGTTGCCCGGAGGCTCGGAGGCTACACCCAGTGGGTGCGCTTGCGCGCCCCCAATCGAAACACGCCACGCCTGTTGCACGCCTGCCGCCGGCTGTAACCGGCATCCTCGACACCATCGTCTGCACCAACAACCGCGAAGACCCTCCGCCCAACTTTTCCAAGTTGCCCGGAGGCTCGGAGGCTACAGCCAGTGGGTGCGCTTGCGCGCCCCCACTGGAAGCAAGCCGCGCCGGCTGCGGTCCACAGCCGGATGTCATCGACATCTGCTACATCAAAGCCTGCAAGAACCCTCTGCCCGACTTTCCAAGTCGCCCGGAGACTCAGAGGCTACTGTCGGGGGGATGACCCCCGGGTATGCCCAAGACGGCGAAACGACGCTTCAAAACATTGTCAAGGGAGTGCCCCCTGGCTGGAACCTGGCTAGCTGGAATCTGGCTGGCTGGAACCTGGCTGGGTTCTCCCGGGCTGGGTTCTCCCTGGCCGGGTTCTCCCTGGTCGGGTTCTCCCTGGCCGGGTTCTCCCTGGCTGGGTTCTCCCTGGTCGGGTTCTCCCTGGCTGGGTTCTCCCGGGCTGGGTTCTCCCTGGCCGGGTTCAGTCTGGCCGGGTTAAGCCATCCGGGTTGAGCCATCTGGGTTGAGCCCCATCCGGGTTCAGTCTGGCTGGGTTGAGCCATCCGGGTTGAGCCATCCGAGTTGAGCCCATCGAGGTTGAGCCCATCCGGCTGGAATCTGGCCAAGTCAACTAAGACGTCCCGTCGGACCTACGTAGACGTGATGCCCATGCTCTACAGTGGAGCACTGTAGATGAGCAACTGACACTATAGCTTGCATCATGTGTCACTTCACTGCGCTCCAATAGTGGTGCACTGTAGCCTGCATCATGCATCACATCATATGACATCCCAATAGTGTAGTGGGTGTGTGGGCCATCCCTTGTCCCTGGGCACTAGTATATAAAGTGACCCAGGGGAGGCCTCACAGACACAGCCTCACTTGGCCACATCCACGCACCCATCCATCCATCCGTGCTCACTTGGCCACAAGCCACAAAGGCTCCAACGCCACACACTCATAGCCAGGGGCTCATGCCCGCTCACGTACATGGAGACTAGCACATAGCTGCTCTCATCTGTCTTCCCTAAATACAACTCCAGGAGCAACTCTGTACTGCTACATATATACTGTATATATCATCAGACATGCAGGAGTAGGGGTGTTACCTCCACACGAGGGCCCCGAACCTGGGTAAACCACCGCGTGCTACTTGTCCAATCCCATCCCTTGATCTCCACTGCAGCCTTGCCCTCACCTCAAGCCACCCCGTGGCATATGTCGTCTCGCGAACCCACCCGCGAGATAACCACGACAACCATGTAGTGTACTGACCATCTGAACTTCTTGTGCAGTTCCACTAAATTTAAGCACCACTATTTGGAGAAATAAGCAGACCACAATGCCTCTTGTCCGCGCACCTATCCCAAAAACCTTCGCGCAGCCATGCCAGCTAGTCCTCTGTCCATCCGTGAATTGGGAGAAAGTGCATTCCCGACTAGGATGCAGTTGTTTTCGCTCGTCCCTGCACTGCAATCAGGAAGTAAAACGTATCAATCAGCTTGTTTTAGATTGTGTTGGTCATTCTACCTAATTACTACCAATGTAGGAATACCTGGAAGACGGGAGGTTGACGACGGCAGCTAGAAATAGCCATCTCATTTTGTGCAGTTCTACTAAAACTGAGGTGTGTACTTTTGATTTCACAAATAGAAACGATATGGAGACAGACATCCCTGTTTGCACAAATATGAAATACGGTTATTTAAGCAGTGACAGTTATTTGCAGTGGCATATGATTAACAGCAGCATCTATTGTGTTATAATTGGCACTACATTGACAGTATGAAAGTGCCATTAAGTAAGAAGTAGCATCACATCACATCAACACTGCCACTAGATTAACATGCAGAACAATAGCATTAGTATTATTGTCATGAGAGTAGCACATGGTCAGTAAATGTGCAATCAAATTTGTGTAGTTCCACTGGGATGAAGCAATGTTAGCGTTGTGAGATTTAAGTGTAACTGCAAAAACATAATTCATGGGAAATAAAGCAAGACGGAAGCACTTCATAAAATTGTGGTGTCATTGCTTCGATTTATCGACGGCACTAGACCGACAGCGGCATTACTTAATAGTGACATTAGGTGGCATTGCTTCAATTTATCGACGGCACTAGACCATTACTTAATAGTGACATGAGGTGGCATTACTTCATGCTTCATGTGATTTTACATTAACGGTAGCGATATGGGCGTAGGGACAGTAGGGGCATAAAGTGGTGACGCAGATGTGGTTGCCGAGAGCGGTAAACATTCAGGCAACATGTCTACATTTGTCCCATTTTTTATGTCCTCGGCGACATTTTCCTATGTGAGCACAGGAAATCTAGACCTGCTCATTCTCATTTGCGTTATCCCCCCCAACACCCCTCACTTTCTTTTCCTTTTCGACCAAGAGACAGTTCCACTTCCCCCCACCCTTCGCCATCCACCACACTTTCTTCGCCTTTTCAACCAAGAGACCGGTTGGGTAGCCAGTATGTACTACTTTCCCCCGTTTCCTCTTAGAACCAAGTCCTAGATTCATGCTACAGCTTTCCCACTTTCTTCCTTGTTTGAACCAACTCTTATATTCGACTGTGTGAACCAGCTTTATCTCTAATAATAGTAAAAGTCTAGGTGGCTTTGGAACAGCCGACAGAAGTAGAAAAAGATCCACACGCAGCCACGTGGGGAGCTGGGGTAGTAGAGCAAGGCAGGTTTCGAAGGAATATATACCTGAGGGTCATCGGGATCTGGCAAAGACGGCGTCGGGAGGCCGCATCTTAGCCACAATACCGCAGGGAGGAAGAAGGGGTTGGAGGCCCTCCCGAGCTGGCACTATCTAGGAGAGAACGTCACGGTCGCCGATCAGGGCGTGTGGGCAGCTGTTGGTCTCCTCCCTCGCCGCTGACGACCGCATGAACGATGCACCTACACCCCTACCTCGGCCGAGGTGGTCCGGTGTAACACCCCAAAATTTTGGTTTGATTTTTTTTCAAAATTCTTTATTTGATTTAAAGGAGGTTATTTGAATTTTTCTAAAAGAGGGACTCTTCTTCTCAATAATACTTTTTATGACAAATCTTTTATGAGTCCTTCTCGATCTTGATTCTGGTCTTGAGGGTTTTTCAACATGTGTTGGTTCAACACAAATGCTCTTGGGTTGTTTTATTTTTTCTTTTATTAAAAAAGAATTCCTATAATTTTTGGATTTATCTTTCTTTATTCAAAAATACTCTCTTGCCATGACCTATGTTGTAAATTTTCCTCCTAAACCCTCCTCCCCACTTTGGGTCAAGCCAAGCATCCAATTCCAGCAAGTTTCAACCTCTTTTAGATTTTATTTCTATTTATTTCATCATCAAATCATTTTCTGCCATTTATTTTGGACCCTTGGGATTCACAAAGGAAGTACCCGATTCCTTGAGCTTTTAATCCCAAGTAAATTACCCTAGCTCCTCCTTGGTACCCTCAACCTAGATCCATCAAGAGTTGCTGGTCCATAGTTCAAATTTTTCAAAATTTGCTTACTGCAAATTTGGACCAGATTTGCTATTTTTGGTGAAATTCATTCTTTTTCCTTTCTAAAAATTCTGAGAAAATTCAAGTAGTCTCTGGATGCATCAAGAGGCCAACCCTCCAAGTTCAGCTCCAGAAAAATTTTCCACGTGCGTCAAACATTTCATCGAATAGCTGGCATGCACTGTTTCGGTCAAGTTCAGAGATTCAGTGTTAAAATTCAGAGTTTCAGTGTTGTTTTTGTCAGTCGCCAGTGACAATCTCGCCAGTGCTCTCATTGGCTCGTTGCTCACTGCTCCTGCTTCTTATCCATCACGCCGCACGGTCGTCTGGACAGTTGCGAGCGTCGGTGGTGAGCTGGCAGGGAGTACCACATCCCGTGAGCGGCGGCAGCGATGCCCGCTGCGGTCGCCAGAGAACTCAGCAAGGAGCGGCGCCGTCCAGCACCGCCCACACCACCTTGAGCCTCCGCGTGGCCGTCCTCTTCGCTGGGCGCGCTGCAGGACCGTCGCCATGGCCTGAGAAGCGCAGAGCACGCTCTCTGCCACCGACGTGCCCGTGAGGCCGTTTCGTCGAGAACCTGGAGTATCGCCCAAGTTGGACCAAGCTTAAGCCAAGGATGGAACCGGTGAACCAATCCGCAGTTGCCCAGTCGCCTAAACCCCCAGCTCGACCACCACCTCGCCGTAATTGCTTGCCGGAGTAATCCCGCTTTCGGCAACCGCCTCGGGCCGGCTATAAATAGAGGCCCCGAGCCACCCATAGACCCAGCACCTCTTCACCTTTCCTCAGAACCACGCTCCACTCATCAGAGGACCTCGGGAGGGTCTTCTTCCTCGCCTTCGGCCGCCCCGATCCGCTTTGGGCTCCGGCTAAATTCTCTCTGGTGAGTGAGCCCCCACAGCCCAGATTCGGTTAGCAACCTCCTAGTCCACCACCTCTTCTAACCCGAGCTCCAATTCGGTGATAGCAGCCCTCCTCGGCGAAATCCCTCATCGCCCGACGCCGCCGTCCGCTGGAGAGGAAGTGGCCATCGACGTGGTGCTCCCCGACGCCTCCTTCCACCACCCACCGACGCGGAATTGTCCCATGAGTGCAACCATATCCTTGCCCTCCTCTGGACCGCCGATGATCGCTGCCGGCGATCATCGTTCGCTTCTGTCGCCGGTGGGATTTTTAAACCTGACGTGCGGGACCCCCTCGTCAGCCTCTACTCTTCTTCTTCAAACCGTTTTCTGAAGACGCCTTCGGGCAGAATACGTTTTCTCTTTGGTTTGGCGTATTTCTATCCGAAACATTTTCTGTTTATTCAAACTAGCCCCTGGATAATTTTCTGTTTATAACAGATTAGTCCCTGGACTAAAACCCTTATAACTTTTAAACAAAAGATGATTTTGAGTTGATTCTTTTTTTGTCATCTCTATTTTTCTGTCTAGTTTTTTATCATATTTATTTGAAAAATATTTGGAACTATTTTTGTGCACGCACGGTATTTACGTTAGAATTCGATATTTTTATGTAACGTAGATACCGAAGGAAGTGACGGTGTCGCCAACTTCGCCGAGCTAGACTCCGACTGCTCTGAACCAGGCAAGCATGTTTGAACCTTTGATATGATGAGTGTCTTTCATGTTTGCTTGAGTGGTTTTCTCATGGCATGTTTATATAAGCATTTGTTGAATGATATATTTCATGCAAGGTAAGTTGCAAGTGAGCTACAAAACTTGATGTGATCATAAGATGGTGAAACAACCTAATCATGTGGTGGCTTGATAGGTTGCAAGCTGGTATTGTTGGAGCATGCCAGTTCTAAATCAAACTGTTTAACTCCAGAGTTGACGTGGATCGAGTCTTGTTCCCGTTCGCCTTCTTTTCGTACTACCACATGTTTTCTGCAAAGAATGCGGTTTAGTAAGTTGCAAACCTCTTTCCATGTACACACCAAATAGAGGGGTCGCGATGAGGGTTCCATGGCCCTGGATTAAAGCCCGTCATCTGGTCAGGGGGCATGGGTGTTTCCGGTTGGGACCGAGAGGGGGGCACCCCTTAGAGCGCGCGATATAAATTTGATCCCATGCTATTCGAGGTGTTGGCCTCCCCGTCTTAGAGTTTTTTCTGAACGCTGCCTAGGGTGATTCCTGGCATCGGGATGTTGAATGGGTGTGTACTGGTTAGATGTGTTTTCTTCTAAAATACCGTAGACGGAACTAGTCCTTGTGGCTACTGAAAACCGTTGGCTGTGGGTATAGAGTACAAACTCTGCAGTGTCAAAACCATTCGAGTAACCAAGTCCTCGGTCAAGGACGTTGGTTGACCAATCAAGTGTCAGTCTCAGTGTCAGTCCCAGTATCAGTCTCTGGAGAACAAACTTGCTAACTGACAGTGGTAAACCGGCTGAATGTTATTCCTGTGGATGGACTAACCTGTTTATTATTATGTACCGAGTATTCCTTGGGATGGTGCTACTCCATGGACTACTCGAATTTGAATGATGAAATATAAGCCCTTTATGTGATGTCGCTCAGACGTCCGACTGTGGCATTCTTGTTAATTACTTTTGATATAAGCCCTTTATGTGATGTCGCTCAGACGTCCGACTATGGCATTCTTGTTAATTACTTTTGATATAAGCCCTTTATGTGATGTTGCTCAGACGTCCGACTGTGGCATTCTTGTTATTTACTTTTGATATAAGCCCTTTATGTGATGTCGCTCAGACGTCCGACTGTGGCATTCTGATTATTTACTTTCATTATAAGCCCTTTTCGAGATGTCGCATTCAGACGTCCGACTGTGGCACGTACTATCATTTGCTTTTCAGTATAAGCCCTTTTTGTGGTGTCGCCCTGACGCCCGACTGCGGCATGTTAATTTCTTTCTACCTTTCGAGGCGTCGCTTCAGACACCCGATCGGTCTTCTGCTATTTTATTGGGATTTCGGGAGGACTACCGCTTGACTTTCTTTTTATTTATCTTGCAGCGCAAACTTGTTACCTAAGTGTGTATTACCAATTTGCTCGCGTGCATCATGTTTGCATTTGTTATATCTTATGTCCAAACTGTCTTGCGAGTACATTCAAAGTACTCACCTGGCTTGTTGATTTTGGCCAGATGTTGACGAAGGCGATCTTATGGATGAAGAGTACGATAGCGAGTCCGACGCCTAGAGGAGTCCCAGTCAGTCCCTTGCGATCCTGGAGTTGGTCACTTGTATTATATACGCTTCCGCTACCCTTATCAAATCATCGAGCCTCACTCCGGCGCTTGATGAGTCATGTCACCCACTTCACTGTGACATACCCACCACCACTTTTATTGCGAGTCAGTAGTTATGCCACCATACCCTTTGTGTCATATCCGCCTTTATGTGTAATATTGGCGTGCTTGTAATAAATTGTTGAGCAGCCTCAGCTCAACCCTGTATAATATTTAGTACTACTGGATTTTTGTATCAAGGATTTGTCTACCAGTAAGAAGGATTTTTCTGTACTGGTCTGACGAAAGGGGCGATTTTTCAATAAATGTTTGTTGAAAAACCGGTACTGACATCCGGCCGGATTTGTGACCAGCGATGAGCAGAGAGAGAGTGTGGCCACCTATGTCTTGCTTAGATCTGGAGAGCATGAAAGAGTGAAAGAGAGGAACCCTAGTAAACCAAGCGCCGAGGCTCCTGCTTATATATATAGTGGAGTGATTTTGTTGTAGCAACCTTTATTAAATTGAATATGCCCGAACCACTATTTTCATTTAAAGTTCAAGTAAAAATAAAACTCGATCAATAACGTGCCACAGCTTCCAGGTTGCACTATCAAATCACCGCGTCCAGGATGCACTATGTACTGTATCATTCACGTGCGGTCCCCGACCCTCCATCAAGTTGAAAACTAGACTAGTCAAAATGTCAATTGGGATGCCTCTTTGTAAACAAATGCGCTCCTAGCTTAAAAAAATGCTCTCCTACGTGTACCCACGAGTGGGTGTGAGAGAACTAGTGCGTGCGTGCAACGCTTCTCTTCATGAGAGTACAATATACTACGCCCAAAGAACGTTCACCACAAGAGTAAAAGTATAAGTGTGTGACGTGTAACTTTTTTTTGAGGGAAAGCCAGTTGGCACTTTATTGCTGGTTTGAAAAAAGTGTGACATGTGACTTAAAATATAAGGTGCGCGACGTCTTTTATTTTTTAGAAGTTCTGAGAGTAGGGTGTGAAGAGCACATATGTGTGTGACGTCTACCTACAGATAGACGGTGGGTGCGAGAGGACTCGGGAGAGTCGTGACTCATGAGGGTGCGTGTGTGCGTGAGAGAGAGGGGGCACATATCAATGCAATGCATGTGTCCGTAAATCATATCTGACAAACATTCGCCACAAGCCGTTTCTTGACGGATGGCGTAAGAACTGTTAGATTGGCATCCGACAATGTCAGTTTTTCCATGGCATTTAACAGAACAGCCACTCCTCCGATACACAAATCTTCCACCTCAGTGTTAGCAACTGCGTATGCTCCTCCCTCTGTTCCAAAATGTAGTGCATATAGCTTTATTGAAAAATCAAACCTCGCAAACTTTTACCGAGTTTTCGTATACCAAAATGCACATATAGAATACCCAGTATATATCATTTCATTCATCTTCGAGAGGTAACAATAAAGATGGGGGAGGAGTGTACAAAGAAAGACCGTCGTATCACCTGCAGCAATTTCAACCATCCTTTGGTGTGGAGGAATATCATAGGAAACTACATTGGTTTTTATAGGAATTTTTCCTTTAGAGCCAATTGGTTCATAGGAATATATTCATATACTCCACATTTCAAAGGAAAATAAACATGATATCATTTTTATAGCTTTAGAGCCACTTGGTTCATACGAATGGATTCCTATACTCCCACAATTTCAAAGGAAAATAAACATTAGCCTAGATTCAATAGAAAAGTTCCTATGATGTGAACCAAATGACATATCTTTTCTAATCCCTCCTCATAGGAATTGAGATACAAGTCATCTCTAGATTCAATAGAAAAGTTCCTATGATGTGAACCAAATGACATCTTTTTTCCAATCCCTACTCATAGAAATTGAGATACATGTTATCTCTTTCCCTACAACTTCCATATATACATCTTCTATTCCTAAATAGCTAGTACAACCCACTAGCTTTTTTCCAGGACATGCAACTATGGCACATGAACACGTCATGCATGCAAGTCATAAATCACATTGTTTTTGTACTCTATGCATGCAAGCACCACATCATCAATTCGTGCATGTTACTCATAAGTTATTTCTTGCATTAGATTTTGTATTGACAATAAATGTGTTGGTCACGTGCACACATATTTAGTTCACATTCACATTTTTGTTAGAAATGTCATTCCTTTAACTGCAATTCATTTTTTCTCTTTGTATTACATTTTCATTTTAAGCATACATTCACTTCTCATTAGTTATAGATGTTTTGGAGGAACTTTTATGCATTATTTTGAGTAGCAAATTTCACGCGGCCGCGGGTATATCAAAATACGGGGCCCATGCGTCATTGCCTTTCGGTTGAACCTACGTCCACAATTTTTTGTACGTATATCTTCATTGCTCCCAGAACACAAAATTCTGCCTCGCTCCGGTAAAACTGAGCGGCCCACCCATATTAAGGCGTCGACTCGAACTCAATCCCTCTCCTGTTTACTACGGTGTGGCCCCTTAATCCTATTCCTACAAACCCTACCCGCCGCACGCATCATCTGTTTTCTTCAAGAGGACGAGGGAGAAGCGGATCTAGAGCGGAGGCTCCTACCCTAGGGCGCCCTAGGTAGCTGCCACACGCATCATTGGTTTTCTTTTTTTCTTTATGCTCTTGCGCCATAGAGTGAAATGATGGTTGCTTCGTTCGTCCAGCTTAATGCGGGAAAGGTGGGGCTTTGTGGTTTGACCCCTCATCGCTCATTTACTACTACTGCGGCGCTACGACTGGGGTGCCTCCAAGTCCAACCGCTGCTTCGAACTGGACAGTGGAACAAGACGGTGGATGAGCCACACGTCGGCCAAAGGGGTCCTGTAAGTGTGTCGCCATTTCGTGTGCGGACTGACCCTGCTGAGTTGCTATGCCAACGCGACAGGAGCAGCCTACCACTTGGTTTTGCTCCTTGGTGAATCCCGACTATCCCTACTCTTATGAAAAATAGATTTGGTGATGATGGTGTGCCTGCCATCCTGCAATATAGGCCGTCCGATTTATATCTGATGGATAGGATGGAAACTATGGCAATTTTGCAAAAAGATACCCACACCCCTCTTCACATTTGCAAATAAGGCCTTCCCTCGTTCATCCTTTTCTCCCACAAGATAAACTACTCATACAAATGCATCTTGATGTTCCATGCAATGCACGGGCATCTTGGTAGTATTGATCTAAAAAGATAGTATCCAGATTAGTAAAAATGAGGTGATTTTACCGAGCGGTGGGCGGGGGAGCATGGCCTGTCATGCGGTCCCATGTGTCATGATGTACCAAGGCGATGCACGTCCCTCTTAAGGTGGAACAATGGCAGAAGCAATACATGGTTTTCTTGAAGGAGATGATGGAGAAGCGGATTCAGTGAAGTGTGAAATAATGGTTGCTTCGTCCGTCTGGGGGAAAGGTGCGGCTTTGTGATTTGACGTCTCATTGCTCATTACTACTATACTGGGGTGCTACGACTGGGGTGCGTCCCTCCTGTTGTTCTGCACTGTTATTTGGTGCCTGACACGTCGACCCGGTTGCTGTGACCCACATGTCGGCAAGAGGAATACAACATTCATGAAAGCGAGCGTCTCCACTCTTTTAGTATGACGGAGGAGTACAAGACATGGCTTGGTTTTCGCTGCTTCCCGTGATCCATCAATACAAACCCGGACTAAAAAAGGCAAGGGCGGGTCTTTTCCCGCGCGGCAGGCAGGGGAGTCTGGCATATAGTCTGTTTGAGGCAACGAGGCAGGAAGGAAGGGAAACAAGCAAATAAAGGTTGAGCGACTTAGTTTTGGGAAAATCTGATTTTACGGAGTACGTACCCACTATGGAGATAGTACTACTTACTACTCCCTTCTTTCCGGTTTATAGGGCTCATCTAAAAAAATTCCTTTTTCCCGTTTTATAAGTCTCAATTCTACTAGTACTTACCATCACATGTTTGGATTTCAAGGTGCATTAAATCACCCGATGCGAGCAGCATCAAAACAAAACTCGCCAATGCATGTAAAGTTCATGGAAATTTAGTGGTCATGCATGCATTCGTTGTAATTAATGCATCGGTAAACATAACTTGTTGAGAAAAACGAGCGTACTAATTAAGTACTTGTGCAAACTACGAAATTAATTCCACCACTCACCGTCTACCTTGGTTGGAGAGATTTTGAAATTGAGCCTTATAAACCGAAAAGGAGGGAGTAGTAACATAGCCTAGGGTAGCTTGCTGCAGCACAGACTCCAAGGAAATTGTTGTAGTACTACTCCTACCACTGTAGTACTCCTACTACTAAAAGACAGATGTCGGGGGGATAGACCCCGGGTAGCCTCACCCGCACTTAACAAAATTTCAAGGCATCGGGGCAAGCCAGGCCCCTCAGGCCGGCAGGTCTCACGACCGGCCCCCAGAAGACAGCGCGCTCTCCGAAGGCGGCGTGGGTACGGGCCGGCTTCTAGCTGGCGGCCCGCCCCTTCCCTCGGAGTCTGAGCCCGACGAGGCGACAAGCTGGGGCATGGCCACAGTGCACCATGCCTCCCCCAAATCACTGTCGTATGGCTACAGTAGGCCCCGCCAGGTGGCCGCCGACCCGCCCGGCGCGGCGCTGTAGCCATGGCGCGCCCGACACGGCCTCCGTCAGCACGGACGGCGCCATAGTGAAGAGCCATCAGCGGGGCCCGCAGGCGGCGGGCCCCACCTGTAGGCCAGTTCCTCGGCAGCCGGCAGGGCCCAGTAGAGGCGGGCCCCAACAGCCGGCGGAGAACCCGGCCCCCATAGACGCTGACAGCCAGGGCCTACCACCCGGCCATATTACCATTGTACCCCTGGGGGGTTAGCCTATAAAACCCCCCAGGCCACACCCTTGCAAAGGGTTCCTCTCATGTTCCACCCCAGTTCTACACACACCGTAGCCAGGGAGAGAAGAGAGCTAGCCTTGCCCTTCTTCCTCCTCTGGCCGAACAGCTCTAGGAGCACCATTGTACTCTTTGCTTCATAGTGATCATGCGGAGACCCCGCAGAGCAGGAGTAGGGGTTTCATCTCTTAGGAGAGCCCTGAACCTGGGTAGATCTCGTGTCCATCCGAGCTTGTGCCCACTCCCGCTTCCAGGACCCGACGACGATCTCATGGCCCCAACCATGATAAGCCACCCCTGGCATCTGTCGAGATATTACCACAACAGTTGGCGCCCACCATGGGGCCAGCAGCGACATCGGCCGGAGACACGTTCTGGACGGGAACCTTGTTCCTCTCCGGCGAGTGTACCGCGGCTGGCGAGATCAGCCGGCCCGATGCGCCCGCCCGCGCCGGCCTTGGCGCATCGCCTGACACGGGAGCCACCTTCCCCGCGGGTCATCTCGCCGTCCTCTTCGGCGAGCTCAGCCTCTTCAATGAGCCCACCGCCGATGCACGAGCGGCCGACTCCCTCACCGAGCTCTTCGGCAAGCTCGCTCTCGTCGACACGGCCTCCACTGACGATTTCCCCAGCTACATGGAGATCATCGACGATCCCCTCCCTCCTGCCGCCAGCGACGCTCCTGCCGGCGCGCTCGACGCCAGCCCCTTCGCGGAGGTGATGGTCATCGGCGACGGCCTGGGCGCTGGCGGATCCAACCAGGATTCGCTGGACGCGACCATACACGCCCTGGCGACGCCTCCTTCCCCTGGCGCCAGCCAGGAGGAGCTGGAGGAGTTCCGCGTCAAGCTTTTCGACGGCGCTTCCAAGATGGCGACGCTGAAGCGCCGCGCTGAAGCCACTCAGCGCGAGATTGATCGCGTGGTCGGTGGGACGCCAGCTACGGCTAAGCCTAGCCGGGCCGGCGCGATCCGGTAACGCGGCGCTGCGATTGCCAGCATGCTGGGGGTCGAACGCCCGCTCTACGAGACCCCAGCGCAGAACATGCATGCCGCCCAGGCGGCCGCAGACGAGCTCAAGCACTTGCAGGGCGAAGAGCTACGCGAGCAACTGGAGCGCCTCCAGCAGCTCATCGACGCTGCGAACGCGCAGCAGGACACGGGCAACCATGTGGTGGGAGCAGGCCGACGGGTCGACACCCACGTGCCCCGTCGCGAGAACAGTGCGACCTCTCGGTCCCCTAGCGGCGGAGGCCGCGGGCAGCCACGAGACCCAGAGCCGGCTGCTAGCAACTGCCGGCGCACGCGCCGCACGATAGCGGACAGCCACCAAGAGCTCCAGAACCCGGAGCCTCGACGCCTGCCGGAAGAGCACTTGCCTCCTCGGAGGGAGAGGGCGGCCACCCCCGTGCCGCCGCCTGAACACCCGACGCTCAGCGGCCGGCTCAGCCCCCGCGAAGCAATCAGCGAAAATGACGCACGCCACCGGATCGAGCGGCTGGCTCCGGCCCTGTTGTTGGAAGAGGAGCGTACAATCGGGCCGGCCTGCTTCGGCCCCCGCATTCGCGACGAGCCCTTTCCCAAAGGGTTCACGCTCCCCAGAGACACGCCCAAGTACAACGGCGTCGTGAAGCCGGAAGACTGGCTAATCGACTACTCCACAGCAGTCGGCATCGCCAACGGCAACAAGCGCATCGCCGTCAAGTACGTCCCGCTCATGCTTCAGGGCACGGCCCGGACGTGGCTGAACAACCTCAAGCCCAACAACATCAATAGCTGGGTAGATTTCAGTGACGCCTTCGTCCGCAACTTCACCAGTATGTACAAGCGGCCCCCCAAGCCACACCAGCTCTCCATGTGCATTCAGGGGCTAACCGAGTCTACTCGCGACTACCTGACGCGTTGGGGCGAGCCGCGCAACTCCTGTGAGGGGCTCCACGAGGTGCAGGCCATCGAGTAATTCACTGCCGGGTGCAGAGAGGGCACTCTGCTCAAGCACAAGCTCTTGTGCGACGAGCCGGCAACCATGGACGAGCTCCTGGTTGTGGCCGACAAGTACGCCACCACCGACTCCTCCATGAACTCGGAGATCTGGGTTGACTCGACCGGCAGGGTGGTCCAGCCGGGTTCCCAAACTCCGGCTGGGGACACCAACCGGCGCCAGCAACCGAACGACAACAAGCGCAAGGCCCCGCAGCCGGCTTCCAATAGCCGGCAGGTGGCCGCTGTCGAGGATCAGCAGCCGGCCGGGCAGCCCGGTCCCAAGCGTCAGCGCGGCGGCAAGGGTGCCTAGCAGCCTGCCTTCTCCTTTGAGCAAGCCCTCGATGCCCCGTGCAAGTTCCATAGCGGCGCGAAACCATCCAACCACACCACTCGGAAGTGCAACTGGCTCGCCCGGATTGCCAAGGGCGAGGCCCTACAGCCTCCTCCACCAGTCGGCCAGGTAGCTCCGGCTGTTCAGCAACTAGCCCGAGCTGCCGGCATGCTTCAAGATGAGTTTCCCGAAGAGAACGCCACCTACGTCGTCTTCACAAGCGAAGCCGACGACAAGCACAGCAGACGGCAGAAGCACCGCGAGGTGAATGCTGTCAGCTCAGAGGTCCCCACCTTCATGCACTGGTCCGAGAGGCCCATCACCTGGAGCCAAGCTGACCACCCGGCCCTGATGCCTTCGCCGGGTGCGTAAGCTCTGGTGCTAGAGTCCACTTTCTCCACGGAGAGGCGGACTTGCCGCTTCAGCCGAGTTCTGATAGATGGCGGCAGCAGCATCAACATCCTATACTGCAAAACCATGGAGCTGTTGGGCATCTAGGCAAGGCAGCTCCAGCCCAGCCGGACTGTCTTCCACTGCATAGTTCCCGGCCTTTCCTGCTCTCCAATCGGCAAGATCAAGATCAATGTTTTGTTCGGCGACAAGAACCACTTCCGCCGCGAGCCAATCTGGTTCGAGGTGGTCGACCTGGACAGCCCCTACCACGCGCTCTTGGGCCGACCTGCGCTGGCCAAGTTCATGATGGTCCCGCACTATGCCTACCTGAAGGCCAAGATGCCGGGTACCAAGGGCATCATCACTGTTGCCGGCGACTACCAGAAGTCGCTAGATTGCGCCGCCGCCAGCAGCCAGCTGGCCGAGTACCTCGTCATCGCTCAAGAGAAGCGTCTCCTTGACCGGATGGTAGCCATGGCCAGCGAGAAGCCGGCCATGCCGGCTGATCCCAAGGAGACAGAAGCGGGAGCCTCCTTCCAGCCGGCCAAGGAAACCAAGAAGATCGCCTTCGACCCGGCGCACCCGGAGAGGTTTCTTGTCGTAGGGACCAACCTCGACAGCAAATAGGAAGGCGAGCTCGTTAATTTCCTCCGTGAGAACCGAGACATCTTTGCATGGTCCCCCAAAGACATGCCGGGTGTCCCGACGGATTTCGCCGAGCACAAACTACATGTGAGGCCGGATGCTAAGCCGGTCAAGCAACCCCTCCGCCGCCTATCAGAAGAGAAGAGAAGGATCATTGGTGAACAAATCGCCCAGCTTCTGGCAGCCGGCTTCATCATGGAAGTGTTCTACCCGGACTGGCTTGCCAACCCAGTCCTCGTCTTGAAGAAGAATAACAAGTGGTGCATGTGTATCGACTACACGAGCCTCAACAAGGCCTGCCCCAAGGATCCGTTTGCCCTGCCACGGATCGACCAAGTGATAGACTCCACGGTCGGCTGCGAGCTGCTATCCTTCTTGGACACATACTCCGGCTACCACCAGATCAAGCTAGATCCGGCCGACCGCTTGAAGACCGCCTTCATCACACCATTCGGCGCCTTCTGCTACATCACCACGATGTTCAGCTTAAGGAATGCCGGCGCCACCTTCCAGCGATGCATGCAGAAGTGCTTGTTGAAGTAACTCGGCCGTAATGCCCACATCTATGTGCATGACATTGTGGTGAAGACGGAGAAGCGCGGCACCCTCCTAGAGGATCTCAAGGAGACCTTCAAAAATCTGTGCCGTTTTCAAATCAAACTCAACCCGGAGAAGTGCATCTTCGGAGTACCAGCCGGCCAGCTCCTCGGCTTCCTTGTCTCTGAACGCGGCATCGAGTGCAACCCCATGAAGATCAAGGCCATCGAGCGGATGGAGAGACCCACCAAGCTGCGTGATGTCCAAAAGTTCACCGGGTGCCTGGCATCCCTCAGCCGCTTCATCAGTCGGCTGGGCGAGAAGGCGCTCCCCCTATACCAGCTCATGAAGAAAACCACTTGCTTCGAGTGGAACGACCAGGCGGACGAAGCTTTTCGTCAGCTCAAGCGCATGATGTCCACGCCGCCTATCCTGGTGGCTCCGGCTACCAAGGAACCGATGCTCCTCTACATCACTGCCACCAGCCGAGTCATCAGCATGGTGATTGTGGTCGAGCGCCCAGAAGCCGGCAAGGTGCAGCCGGTCCAGAGGCTAGTGTACTATCTGAGCGAGGTCTTGTCCGCCTCCAAGCAGAACTACCCCCACTACCAGAAGCTGTGCTACGGCGTGTACTTTGCCGCCAAGAAGCTGAAGCAATATTTCCAAGAGCACTCCATCACGGTCATCTGCACCGCCCTCCTTGCCGAGATCATGGGCAACAGAGATGCCTCAGGCCGGGTGACCAAATGGACCATCGAGCTGGCTCCCCATACCATCCTCTACCAGCCCCGCACCGCCATCAAGTCCCAAGCACTGGCCGACTTCTTAGTCGACTGGGCCGAGTCCCAGTACCTGCCGCCCGCACCGGATTCTACGCATTGGCGGATGCACTTTGACGGCACAAAGATGTGCACCGGCTTGGGAGCCGGCATCGTCCTCACCTCTCCCAAGGGCGACAAGCTAAGTACACGCTGCAGATCCACTTCGCCGCCTCCAACAACGTAGCCGAGTACGAGGCGCTCATCTTTGGGCTCCGACTGGCCAAGGAGATTGGCATCCGCCGCATCCTCTGCTACGGTGACTCGGACTTGGTGGTCCAGCAGTCGTCCGGCGACTGGGACGCCAAGGATGCCAACATGGCAAGCTACCGCTTCCACGTCCAGCAGATGAGCGGGCACTTCGATGGGTGCGAGTTCCTCCATGTGCCAAGAGCCGACAACGACGCAGCGGACGCCCTCGCCCGCATTGGTTCCACCCAGTAGGCCATACCAACCGGCGTCTCCCTCGAGTGCCTGCGCAAGCCGTCTATCAAGCCATCGCCAGAGTCCGACTCCATCTTCGTGCCGGCTGACCCCGGAGAAGTCGGATCCGGCTCGGGGACTCCAGCAGCCGGCCCGGGGACTTCAGCAGTCGGCCCGGGGACTTCAGCAGGTGGCCCGGGGACTGCACCACCAGCACCCGGCCCAGGAATTCCAGCAGACGACCCGGGGACTACAGCAGTCGGCCCGGGGACTTCATCGACACCACCAGGAGTGGCCGACACCAGCCCGCCGCCTCCCAACCCGGCCACCCTCGTGCCAGTTGCTGTCTTCACAGTGGTGGCGGCCCCATCTTGGGCACAGCCCATCCATGACTATCTGGTAAGCCGCGTGCTACCAGCAGACAAAGTGCTAGCCCGACAGATCTAGCGCCGGGCAGGCGCCTACACCATCGTCAACAGAGAGCTCGCCAGGCGGAGCGTGACCGGCGTTTATCAGCGCTGCATGGAGCCGGAGAAGGGCATGGAGATCCTCATAGACATCCACCAAGGCGAATGTGGCCACCATGCCGCCTCCCGGTCCCTCGTAGCCAAAGCCTTCCGCCATGGTTTCTTCTGGCCAACTGCATTGGACGACGCCAAGGAGTTGGTCAAGAAGTGCAAAGGGTGCCAGAAGTTCAGCACCAAGCAACACCAGCAGGCCTCTGCCCTCAAGACCATCCCCATCACTTGGCCGTTTGCCGTGTGGGGTTTGGATATGGTGGGTCCTTTCAAGACAGCACGCGGTGGCATGACTCATTTGCTGGTCGCCGTGGACAAATTCACCAAGTGGATTGAGGCCAAGCCAATCAAGAAGCTGAACGGTCCGACTGCCGTCACGTTCATCGCCGACATCATCGTCCGATACGGCGTTCCCCACATCATCATCACCGACAACGGCACCAACTTCACCAAAGGCGCCTTGGCCCGCTTCTACGCAAACCAGGGTATCCGACTGGACCTAGCATCCGTTGCCCATCCGCAGTCAAACGGCCAGGTGGAGCGAGCAAACGGCCTCATCCTGTCCGGCATCAAGCCCCGCCTGATCGAGCCGCTGGAGCGATCGGCCGGCTGCTGGATCGACGAGCTGCCGGCCGTCCTCTGGAGTCTTCGGACCACGCCCAACAGATCAACCGGCTTTACGCCCTTCTTCCTCGTGTACGGTGCCGAGGCTATCATCCCCATGGATATCGAGTTCAACTCACCTCGCGTCACTATGTACACGGAGGCAGAAGCAAAGGAGGCGCGAGAAGACGGCGTCGACCTGCTGGAAGAGGCCCGGCTGCTAGCATGCAGCCGGTCCACCATCTACCAGCAGAGCCTGTGCCGCCACCACAACAAGAAGGTCAAGCCGCGTACATTCCGCGAAGGCGACCTTGTGCTCTGCCTGATCCAGTGATCAGCCGGCCAGCACAAGCTCGCAGCACCTTGGGAAAGCCCCTTCATCGTCAGCAAGGCCCTGGGCAACGACTAGTACTACCTCATCGACGCCCAAAAGCCTAGGGCACGCAAGCGAAGCACAGCCGGCGAAGAGACGGAGCAGCCATGGAACGCGAACCTACTCCGTCCGTTTCACAGTTAAAGCGACTGTATGTACCACGCCAACTTTTGTATTAAGTAAAGACCTCAGGTCCCCCGAGATGTACTCGGGGGCTACCTTTTTATCCACGAGATAAGCTTATACCACGAATTGAGTTTTTTTAATATATTCTTGCCCCGTCCGGGTTCCGGTCAGCCGACCCGGGGGCTCGCCGTCTTGGCCTAAGTCCGCACCAGCCAGAGCCGACTAGTAGTGTGCCGACGCCAAAGCCCTCTTTTCGCTCCATGTCACAGCTCGCAGCGCGGCTGTCCGACTGCCAAGAGTCAAAGGCCGGAAACGCTGTCCACACGAAAAACGACTAAGGAAAACGCCGACTACGGCCAAGCAGGCCTCTCGCCTCCCTCGTCCGGCTGCTCAGACAGCCGGCAGGCCGGCTTCTCGCTCGACTAAGCTACGCTCTAAGCGGCCGAAGTAACTTGCCCGTTCTAAAACGACCAAGCCCCTGACCCAGCCATAGATCGCTGCGCGGCTGTCCGGCTGGCAGGGAGGCGGCCAAGGAAACGCGGCGAAGGAAAAAGCCAAAGAGGGCAAAAGCAAACTCAAGCTAGAACCCGGCAACACATGCAAATTGTGGGGATTTAAATTTTGTACATTGCAAAAGGGCCCAAGGCCAGCATTCATCAAGTTTAAAAAAACACCCCCAGTGGGTGGAACCGCGCATAACTGACATTGTTTTCATGCACGAGACAGAAAAACTCGAAAAAAGATAACATGCCATCTAGGCGGACGGCCCCTCGGGCTGCACGGACTGGTCGGCAGCAGGCGTAGCTCCGGCTGGTGGGGCTGCCGACTGTGGAGTCTCGGCTTGGCGATCAGCGGCGGCTGACGTTGTCTTCGGCTGGTCGCCAGTCGGTGCCGGGTCGGGCCGAGTCCGGCTGGCCGCTCCGCCACCTGGTGCGACGTAGCTGCCACCCTCGTCCTTGTCGTCCGCATAGCCTATGTGGCTGGAGGCAATCTCCTCCGCCAAGTCCTCCCCGTCCGACGGGTTCAGGCCAAACCAAGACAGGGGCACTTCGACGCCATTGTCTTCCCGCTCCGGGACGAAGACGCTGACATCAGCACAGTCGGCAAGAGCCGACGCTCGGATGGTGATGGCGTCGCGCTCCGCCGCCAGCTCCGGCAGCGCCTCCTGGAGGAAGGTGGCCAGCTGCGTCAGGCGCAGCTCGGGGTACCAGGCCTTGATGAACTCCAGCGCCTTCGCAGCCCCAGACCGTGCCACGGAGCTCTTCCAGGCTTCGAGCCGGTCGGCCGCCACCTCCAGCCAGTCGGCCGTCCGACTAGGAGTCCGCGGGATCCGAGAACCCGGCCACAAGCCCTCCAAGACCCGCGACCCGGCCCGCTAAAGCCGGCGGAGTAGGCGGCGCATTGGCTCGAGGCGCATCCGGACAGCCATGAGCTATTCGCGCAAGGTCCGAGGCCGGTCCTGCGCGATATCCTTGCCCCGCCGCCTGCACTCCTCGCGCTGGGCCTCGATAGCCATGCAAACAGCGACAAAGTAGCCCGGGTGGAACTCTGTTCAAAAAAGACAAAAGTGTCAGAAGACGGCTTCTAGCAACAGCTGGCAGCCAGCAGTCGGCAGCAAAAAGAAAGGGACGCACCATCGAGCAGATCCTCGATCACAGTGTAGCCGTCCCGAAGGATCTTCTCCTTCTCGGACCAGTCCGAGCGCTGGATCTCGAACTCGGCCGTGAGGTTTTCCTCGTCCGCCTTCAGCTGCCGGACCCGCTCCGCGTGCCGCTCGGCCTGGTCTGCCAGCTCCTTCTCCAACCGGTCGCGCGCTGAGGCTGCCTGGTCGCGCTCCTGCCCCGCAACCCAGAGCTGGCCCTCGAGCTCGGCCACGCGCTCCCTCAGCTGGGCGGCAGCCGCTGAGACAAGCAAGAGATGTCACCATCTACTCAACAGTCGGCCCGAATCTCGGGGGCTACACCCAGTGGGCGCGCTGGCGCGCCCCCCACTGGAAGCCGGCTTACGTACCTGGCCTCTGAGTCAGCTCAGTGGTCTGGGCGGTGAGCATCCGGTTCTGCATGTTGTAGGCGGCCGCTCGCATGTTGTGGTAGTCCTGCAACAAAAACAAGCATTTCAACAAACAAAAAGAATACCTTTGAGTTCCAACCCGCCTGCTCTGCAGCCGGCTCGGAACTCGGGGGCTACACCCAGTGGGTGCGCTGGCGCGCCCCCACGGAAGGTTACAAGACGAAAAAGCAAAAGCAAGATGCGCCTACCCGGACAGACGACAACAGCGCCAACAGCTCTCCCCTCGCCGCTAGGTTCAGGGCGGCTAGGCCGGCACCTGCCACCAAACCTGAAGGAGCAGCGCTCGTAGCCCCGGTGCTGGCCCCCCGCGAGCTCGAGGCCGCGGCCTCCACCCGCCTTGGCTCTGAGGTCGCCCGCGTCACACGCAGGCGTGCCCGCGTAGGAACACGCACCGCCAAGACCCGGCCCGCCGCCTGCCCAGCACCGGCTTGCAGCGCCTCCGGCTGGCTGGGCCTGCCACCTCCTCGACCGCCAGTATCCGACGCGTGCTGAACCTCCTCCACCTTAGAGATGGCGGTGTTGGTGACCGCCAGCCCCGGCACCGACTGGTCGGCTCCGGCTGCCCCAGGCGGCGTTCGGTTCTTCGCCACCTGCACTTCCGGATGCTCAAGAGTGATGGTCTCCGGGACCTCACCACCAGCCGGATCCACCGTAGCCCTGGCGTTGGCCTCCGCTTGCGCCTTGGCCGTGGCTTCGGCCTCCACGCTCTCTGTCGCCGCCTCCGCCCTCTCCACGGCCTGGGCCTCCGCCTACGCCGCTTCCTCCGCCCGGGCGTCGGCCCGTGCCTTCTCCGCGGCCTCCTGCTCCTCGCGCGCCTCCCACGCGTTCCTCGCTGTCGCCTCTTGAAGAGCGGCAGTCGGGTCCACGCGCCTAGCCTCCTCGGAGCAGCCCGCTGCATCCATCAATGAGGCGGACGGAGCCCGCATGATGACGCGGGCCGTCCTGCTCAACAAGAAAGCAAATATGAGGAAACCCCCAGGGGAGAAGAAAAACGTAAGTCAGGGCAGCAAGCGCGCGTACCCGGACATGTACGGCATGGGCTTGGGCCCCTGCCGGACGGCGGCCACCTTCAGGGCCTCTTGTCGCCTGGTCGCGTCCGCCTACTTGGCCTTTTTCGCCGGGTGGCTGCCAAACCTCCCCACAAGGAGGCGGCGTTTCTGTCCGTCGGCTGAAGCAGCCGGCCGCAGCGCAGAAGGGACGGCTCCCGCCCCCGCGCCTCTGCCAGGTCGGCGCCGCTCCTCATCGTCCTCGTCATCGTCCGGCCAAGACCGGACGTCGGCGACTCCTCCACCTCCCGAGGAGCCACCTGCTCCGGCGGTGCCTCCTCCGGTGGCCTCGTCGTTGCCACCTTCCTCCATGGCGGCCGCCCCCAGCTCGGGGTCACCCACGTCGTTGTTTTCGTGGTCCGGCATCCACAGTCGGTCCGTGGCCGGCCCGCCTTGGCCCTGGAAGCACTGCCTCAAGACCGGCTGGTCAGGACGGAGGAAAGGAGAGCATTATAAGTAAAGCATCCGGATCTGGTACTTACCGCGGGGGGGGGGGGGGTTCCCCGACTGTATGGATCCTTGCCGATGTGCCACTCCTCCTCGCTGAGCTTCCAGTTGGAGAAGTAGTGTCGGGGATATCGTGCGACATCTGCCAGGGGGTGGCTTATCATGGATGGGGACAAGAGTACGTCGCCGGGCTCTAGAAGCGGGAGTGAGCGAGACCGCATACGCTTGCGAATCTTACCCAGGTTCGGGGCTCTTCTCGGAGATAACACCCCTAGTCCTGCTCTACGGGGTCTCCGCATGATGACTATGATCGACAAGGTAGCTACAAGCTTGCTCCTTGAGCTGTTTTGGCAAGAGGAGGGAGAAGGGCAAGGCTAGCTCTACTCCTCGCTCTACGTGTGTGTACGAATGGCGTGGGTGCTGAACCGAACTGTGAACCCCTCGCATGGGTGACCCTGGGGGGTTTATATAGGCCTACCCCCCAGGGGTACAATGGTAATCCGGTTGGGTGTAGGACCTGGCCGTCAGGGACTCTGGCCACCGGCTTCTCCGTCGAAAGCTGGGGCCCACCGCCTGGTGGACCATGTTGACTGCTCTATGCTTTAGCCTCGCCCTCGATGACGAAGGCCTGATCGAGGGGACGTGGTTACAGTCCCGCCGCCTGACGGGTACTCGCTGTAGCCATACCCCGTCTCATCTGGTTAATGGTGCACAGCCTCCAAGGGGGAGGAGGGCCGCCTGCTAGGAGTCGGTCCTCCCTTGTTGCCGCCTGCTGGAGGTTTGCTGCATTCTGGTGGCCCGCGGACAGGTAGGGCCCTCCGCCTGCGGGCCGTACCGACCGCCCGTCATGGGAGCATGGCTCCCTCTGGCGCTAATGATGTCACAGACTGTGCGGTAATAGTGCCGCGCTGGGCGGGGGGTGTCCGCCCAGTACACAGCTCTGTGGCCACGTCCCATCCTAGATTTGGGGGTGGCAGGCCGCACTGTAGCCATGCCTTGTCTCGTTGTGGTGATGTGGTGCTGACTTCGAGGGGACGAGGGGCCGTCTGCCAGGAGTCGGCTCCCTCGCGACCGCCTTCCATTTCCTGCCGCCTTATAGCAGCCGGACTCTTGGACCAGCGGGCCTAAGAAGGAGATGGAGCTCCCGGACGGTGTGAGGGGCGCGGCTAGCCCCGATGTCTTGAAATACCATGGGGGACTAATGAGGCTACCCGTGGTCATTTACTCCGACAGTAGTCCCCGAAGCTGGTGGGGCACCGCAGCTGAAAAAACAAGGAGCCTCAGCAGCTTCCTACTCTGAGTGGTCTAGTAGTTGGGCCTCGTCCGTCTTCTGGAGAGGCCGGTTGCCAGGAGCCGGCCAAGGCCAGGCCGGTCGCCTGGCGAATTCGAACCGTCGTGCGGAGGCCAGGTAGAGTGCTAGCCAGACGACAGGCCTGCCACCCGTTGCTCGCTCGCCACGCGGCGCCAGCAGGCCAGGCCGGCCTGCCAGCCCACGTGCGTGACGAGACGTCGCCGCAAACCTGGCCCCGCCACTACTGGGCCTCAGCATGTGTGCGGATCCGCTGCGGCCGAGGCAGGCGGTTGCGCTTTCTAGGTGCGGTAAATGCACACCGTTATGGCGCGGTAACTGCGGGGTCATGGGGGGAGCGGGCGCAATTAATCCTGCGCCCCCCCACATCTCGCCCCCTCGGCTTCGCCGCCAGAGGGCTATAAGTAGGGGGAGGAGGGGGGCGGCAGAACACACGCGCGCCCTCCTCTCCCTTCTCTTTGCTTTTCTTCCTCCTCTTCTTCTTGCTGTTGCCACGGCCTCTTCTCTCGCTGGAGTGCTGCTGCAGCCTGCCGTTGCCGGACCTCCTCGCGCCGCAGCCACCTTGCACCGGCGCCGAGCACGGAGCCCATGGCGCAAAGCGGCCGTGCGGGCGCCTGGGACGGCTCCAATGTCCACGACGGGCACTTGGAGTTCCTCCGCCAGACGCGGCGGCTTCCCCATGCATCGAACGTCAAGGTGCGTGTCCCCCCCGAAAGGGAGATCTCGTCGGCGCCGGAAGGCGGCGAGCGCGTCGTCTTCCGGTCGTATTTCCTCCGCGGCTTTGGCCTTCCGGTGAGCGGATTCCTTCGCTCTTTCTTGGATTTCTATGAAGTGCAGCCCCACCACCTTACTCCGAATACGGTGGTGCTGCTCCCCACCTTTGTCACCCCGTGCGAGGGCTACCTTGGCACGCTCCCCACACTCGAGCTGTGGGGAGAGCTCTTCTACCTCAAGCTTGGCAACGCCGCCAAGAACGAGGCGGCCCAGTGTGGAGCCTGCGTCGCGGTGTGGTGCACGGGATCCGGGGTCCGCTTCCCAGCTCTCGCCCTGCTGCAGTCGGCCAAACTATGGCAGAAGTCGTACTTCTATGTCGAGAATATCCACTCGACGCGGGACTACGTCAACCTGCCGGCCTACGCAGCCGGCCCGCCTGTTGGGCCTCGCACCAACTGGAAGTTCCGGCCGAAGACCCTGTCGGCCGCGTGCTCCACCGCGCTCCTCCGGCTCCAGGAGATGACGGCGTCGGAGGGCCTCAAGGCTTCGGACCTGCTGGCCGTGTTCGTGAAGCGCCGAGTGCTGCCCCTCCAAGCCCGGCCTCACGTGATTGGCGAAATGAGTGGGCGCCGGGACCTGTGCCGGCTGTCCACCAAGGTGATGCTGGACGTGGAGGTGGTCTGCATGGTGAACTTCTTCTCCGACTGCAAGCTGTCGGAGACGGAGTGGCAGTTCGGCAAGCGGCCGTACAGCCGGGCCAACCCGCCGCCTCCGGTACGTATCCTTATTCATTTTTCCTTTGTTTGTCCGGGTTCTTTCTTGCCTCCTGACCAGTCAGCCTTGATGCAGCGCTTCCTGGGCCAGACAGCCACTGACACGCCAGCCCCGTGTCACCAGTACATGGCGGACCGGTCGGTGAGTGACGTGGACGACCATGACTTGGGGGCGGCCGCGCAGGAGGAGGACGACGCCACAGGCGGTGGCGGTGAGGGAGCAGGCGTCTCCTTAGGAGGCGGACTTGGGGCTTGGCCAGATGACGACGAGGAGGGCGAAGAGCCGCGCCATGCCCATGGCGCCGACAGGGCGGGCGCCAGTTCCTCGGCCACGCCGACTACAGCAGCCGGCGCGCCGAAGCGCCGGGCCGACGCCGGGTTGTTCGGCAGCCGGCCCAAGAAGGCCAAGACCTCGACCGCCATGACCAAGCGGCAAGAGGCTGCCGCGAAGGCGGCCCTCTTCCAGAAAGCCCCAAAGCGGCTCCCGCTGGTGTCCACGTAAGTGCCTTGCCCTTTCTTGCATCTTGCTTTGTGTTTGCTTTTCTTCTATCTTTGCGATCTTTCTATTCTCTTCCTCGCTTGGCGTGCAGCGCCCCACTTTCCTTGTCGTGAGCCCCGTTCGTCTCGGTGATCGGGGCGGTAGACGATGTCGCGGGCCCCCGCCACATGGATCCGCTTGCCGCCCTCCAGGATGCGACGGATAAGAACGCGTGGGAGGCGCGAGAGGAGCGGGAAGGCGGAGGCCAACGCGGCGGCCAAGGCCCAAGCTGACGTCGCGGCCAAGGAGCAGGCGGCCGCGGCCGCCAAGGTGCAGGCGGAGGAGGCGTCCCGCAGCCGGGCTCCGGAGTCCACCGGTCTACAAACTATGGAGCCTGTGGTGCTGGTGGTCCAGGCTCTGACCGGAGGGGCCGGCGATGACCAGCCGATCCAAGAGAGGGGAGGGGACCCTGTTATCCCGGAGTCGGAGGTGCCCCCGCGCACGCCAACTGCCAATGCCCAGGGCGGTCGTCCCGACGTGTCGCTGGTGCCGCCAGCCAGCGACGAGTTGGTGGTGGGTCCGACTCCGGCCACCCGTATCCTGGTGCATCGGTAAGCGGGGAGGGCGGCCTCAGCACCGCGGCCGTTGGAGGTCGGGGCCGCTAGCTCGTCGGCCCTGACGCCGAGGCTACCAGCGCCGCCCCACCGGGTTGGACGTCTGGGGGTGGTACGGGTGTTTTGAATGCGGCCTCGCAGGAAGTCCTGGCCCGATTCAACACCCAAGGTGCTGCTCTCCAGCAGTACACGCAGGAGTTCCTGGCGACGCGGGCCGCCGTTCGGGTACGTTTCTTGTTTTCGTTTCTTTGTAATCTTCCGTGGGGGCGCGCCAGCACACCCACTGGGTGTAGCCCCCGAGTTCTGGGCCGGCTGCTGAGTAGGCGGCTCGGAACTTCAGGTCGAGCTCCGAGTACTGACTCGTTACCTTCTTCTATTGTCTTTGTTGCAGGATTACCACAACATCCGTGCGGCCGCCTATAACTCTCAGCTCCAGGAGCTAACCAAGCGGACCGCTGATCTGACGGAGAGCCAAAGTAAGTACTTGGTCTTCTTCACTGCGGGGGCGCGTCAGCGCACCCGCTCGGTGTAGTCCCCGAGATTCGGGCCGACTGCTGAGCAGTCGGGCCGAATCTCCCGGCAACTACTTTTCATTGGTGTTGATGGTTTCCTTTTTTCTTTGTTTTGGCAGAGGCTGCCGCAGATCTGCGGCAACGCCTGGGCGAGGCCGAGTCCGCGCTCCACACCAAGGAGCGGGAGCACAGCCAAGCGGTCCAGGAATGCGACCGCCTGGCCAAGCAGCTGGCGGACCAGGCGGAGCGGCACAAGGCGGAGCTCCAGAAGTTGAAGGAGGAGGAAGACTCCCTCAAGGCCGAGTTCGAGACTCAACGCTCGAACTGGGCTGAGAAGGAGAGACTCCTGACCGACGGCTACAGCGAGATCGAGGACATGATCGATGGTAAGTTACTTCTTCTTTTGAACGGCTGCCGACTGCTGTAGGAGTCGGCTTCTGGCTTCTAATCTTTGATCTTCTTCTTGTGCAGAATACTTTCCCGGTCACTCCGTCGTCGTCAGCCAGGCCATCGAAGCACGTCGCGACATGCGGAGGAAGACGGGCGCGGACATTGCGCCCAACGCGCCCCGGAATCTCGGCGAACAGCTTCTGGCCATCAAGACGCGCCTGCAGCCGGCTCAGAGGATGCTTCGTCGCCTGCAGCGCACCGGGGCTCAGGTGTTGGCCGCCTTTTGGCCCGACGCTCAAATTCCACGCACCCCCAGTCAGACTGCCGACTGGCTGGAGGTAGCGGTCAGCCGCTTCAAGGCTTGGAAGGGCGCCGCGGCTCGGGCGGGTGCACGGACGACCTTGGAGTTCGCCAAGGCGTGGTATCCTAGGCTGGACCTGGCCCAGCTGGCCACCTTCCGGCAGGAGGCCGGACTGGAGCTGGCGGTGGTGGGCCTTGCGCTTACTCAACGCGCGGCGGTGATCGCCGAGTATGCCGACACCACCGTTTTCATCCCCGAGCTGGACGAGGAAGGCGCTGAGGTGCCGCCCAGCTGGTTCAGGCTGAAACCGGGGGATGCGGGGGACTCGGCGGAAGAGATCGCCTCCAGCGGCGAGGGCGAGGACGAAGAGGACAAGGACGGCGAAGATGACACACCGGACGACGGAGCAAACAGTCGGCCTCAGCCCGACCAAGCCTCGACCAATGAGCCGCGTGCTACCGCACCGACTGCTGCCGAGGGCGATCGGGCCGAGACCCATCAGTCGGCCGCTCCACCATCCGGCGCCGCTGCCTCTGCCAACCCGTCGGACCCGCCTGCTGCTCCCCTGGCCTAGATGGCCACGTCATCTTATCTTTTCCTGTTCTTGTAATCTTTTGAACAAGTATGTTAAATTCGCGCAATTCCACCCGCTGGGGGTGTATTCAAACTCTGTTGAATGCTGGCTAAGAGCTTTTGCTATGTAAATTAACTTTATTCGCACAAGCTGTGCTCTGCCGGGTTCTGACTTTGTCTTGCTTTTCTGTTCTTTTTTGGCTTTTTCCTTTGCCGCCTTTCTTTGGCTACCACCCTGCCAGCCGGACAGCCACTCTGCGGTCTGTGGCTGGGTCCGGTATTTGGCCGTTTAGGAAGACAAGTACTTTGGCCGTTTAGAACGTAGCAAGTCAAGTGAGAAGCCGGCCGGCCGGCTGCTCAGCAGCCGGATGGAGGGGCGAGGAGCCGGCTTGGCCTATGTTGATGCTTTTTCCTTAGTCATTTTTCGTGTGGACACCGTTTCTTGCCTTTAGCTCTTGCCAGCCGGACGGTCGCTCTGCGAGCTGCGGCTTAAGGCAAGAGAGGGCTTAGATGTCAGCACACTACTTGTCCGACTGCAGGCGGCACCAACGTAGGGCAAGGCGGCAAGCCCCCGAGCCGACTGGTCGGACCCGGTGCTAGGCGGAGGAATGAAATAACACATTCTCAGGCATAAACTTATCATACAGATAAAAAGGGGAGCCCCCGAGTGCTCCTCGAGGGACCCGATGCCTTTGCTCTTAATACGAAAGGTAGCGTGGTACATACTGCATTAACTGTAAAATCTTTGGAGGAGGTTTGCATTCCATGGGCGCTCTGTTTCCTTGCCGAAATCGTCCCCCTTGCGTGTCCTGGGCTTCTGCGCGTCGACGAGGTAGTAGGAGTCATTGCCCAAGGCTTTGCTGATGATGAAGGGCCCTTCCCAAGGGGCCGAGAGCTTGTGCTGGTCGGCTGTTCACTGGATCAGCCGGAGGACAAGGTCCCCCTCTTGGAAGGATCATGGCTTGACCTTCCGGCTGTGTTAGCGACGCAGGCCCTGCTCGTAGATAGCGGACCGGCTGAGTGCCAGTAGCCGGCCCTCTTCCAGCAGGTCGACGCCGTCTTCTCGCGCCTCCTTTGCTTCCGCCTCCGTGTACATGGTGACGCGAGGCGAGTCAAACTCGATGTCAGTTGGGATGACGGCCTCGGTCCCATACACGAGGAAGATAGGGGTGAAGCCGGTCGATTTGTTCAGCGTGGTTCGGAGACTCCATAGGACTGCCGATAGCTCCTCGATCCAGCAGCCGGCCGAGCGCTCCAGCGGCTCAACCAGTCGGGGCTTGATGCTGGACAAGATGAGGCCGTTTGCCCGCTAGACTTGGCCGTTTGACTGCGGATGGGCGACGGACGCCAAGTCCAGTCGGATGCCCTGCGTCGCGCAGAAGCAGGCCAAGGTGCCTTTGGCAAAGTTTGTGCCATTGTCGGTGATGATGCTATGCGGTATGCCGTACCGGACGGTGCTATCTGTGATGAAGGTCACCGCGGTCGGACCATTCAGCTTCTTAATTGGCTTTGCTTCAATCCACTTGGTGAATTTATCCACGGCGACCAGCAGATGAGTCATGCCGCTGCGTGCTGTTTTGAACGGGCCCACCATGTCCAGCCCCAGACGTCAAATGGCCAAGTGAGGGGGATGGTCTTGAGTGCAGAAGCTGGCAGATGTTGCTTGGAGCCAAATTTTTGGCACCCTTTGCACTTCTTGACCAAGTCCTTGGCATCGTCCAAAGCAGTCGGCCAGAAGAATCCATGGCAGAAAGCTTTGGCGGCGAGGGATCTGGAGGCCGCGTGGTGGCCGCATTCACCTTGATGGATGTCTCTGAGGATTGCCTTGCCTTTTTCCGGCTCAACGCAGCGCTGGAAAACGCCAGTCACGCTGCGTCTGACAAGCTCTCTGTTCACTATCGTGTATGCTGCTGCCTGGCGTTGCACTTGCTGGGCCAAGGTCTCGTCGGTTGGTAGCTCTCCGCTTACCAGGAAGTTGAGGATGGGCTGCGCCCACGACGGTGCTTCGACCACTGTCATCACGGCCACTGGGACCAGGGCGGTTGGGTTGGGAGGAGGCGGGTTGGAGTCGGCCGCCGCTTGTTGTGTCATTGAAGTCCCCGGGCCGACTGCTGCAGCCCCCTGGCCGGGTTCTGAAGTCCCCGGGCCGGGTGCGACTGCTGTAGTCCTCGAGCCGCCTGCCATTGTCCCCGGGCCGACTGTCGCAGTCCCCGGACCGGGTTCTGAAGTTCCCGGGCCGGGTGCAACTGCAGCAGGCCCTGAGCCGCCTGCCGAAGTCCCCCGGCCAGCTGCCGTAGTCCCCGGGCCGGGTTCTGAAGTTTTCGGGGCCGGGTGCGACTGCAGCAGGCCCCGAGCCACCTGTGGAAGTCCCCCGGCCGGCTGTTGCAGCCCCCGAGTCGGATCCGACTACTCTGGGAGCAGCCGGCAAGAAGATGGACTCTGATTTCGGCGAAGGCTTGATAGACGGCTTGCGGAGGCATTGGAGGGAGATGTCGGCTGGTATCGCTTGGCGGGTGGAGCCAATCCGTGCCAGGGCATCAGCTTGCTCGTTGTCGGCTCGTGCCACGTGAAGGAATTCGCACCCGTCAAAGTATCCACTGATCTGCTGGACGAGGAAGCGGTAGCTCGCCATGTTTGCATCCTTGGCGTCCCAGTCGCCAGACGACTGTTGGACTACCAAGTCCGAGTCACCGTGGCACAGAATCCGGCGGATGCCAATCTCTTTGGCCAGTTTGAGCAGTCGAACTTGCAGGGAGCATCAAGGGTTTGCTCGAAGGAGAAAGCGGGCAACCAAGCAGGCTTGCCGCCTTTTTGACGCTTGGGGCCGGGCTGCCCTTCCGGCTGTTGGTCTTCAACCGCTGCCACCTGCCGGCTGGTGGAAGCCGGCTGCTGGGCCTTGCGCTTGTTGTCGTTTGACTGTTGGCGCCAACTAGAGTCGCCAGCAGGCGTCTGAGGGTCTGGAGGGAGCATCTTTCCAGACACGTCCACTCGGAGCTCCGACTTCATGGAGGAGTCGGCGGTGGCGTACTTGTCCGCTATGATTAGCAGCTCGTCGAGTGTGGCCGGCTCGTCGCAGAGGAGTCGGTGCTTGAGTAAGGTGCCCTCTCGGCACCCGGTAGTGAAGTATTCTATGGCTTGCACCTCATGCACCCCTTCGCAGGAGTTGCGCAGTTCGGCCCACCGCGTCAAGTATTCGTGGGTGGACTCGGTTGGGCCTTGGACGCACAGGGAGAGCTGGCAGGGCTTGGGCGGCCGCTTGTAGGTGCTGGTGAAGTTGCAGATGAAAACTTCGGTAAAGTCCAACCAGCTGTTGACACTGTAGGGCTTGAGGCTGTTCAGCCACGTCCGGGCTGTGCCCTGGAGCATGAGCGGAACGTACTTCACGGTAACGCGCTTGTTGCCGTTTGCTATGCTGACGGCGGTGGAGTAGTCAACCAGCCAATCCTCCAGCTTCACGGAACCGTTGTACTTGGGAGTGTCTCGAGGAAGAGAGAACCCTTTGGGGAAGGGCTCGTCGCGAATGCGGGGGCTGAAACAAGGCGGGCCGATCACATCTTCTTCTTCTAACGCCAGGGATCGAGCCAAGCGGTCAATCCGGTAGCGGGCGTCGCTTTCTCCGACTCCTTCACGTGGGCCCAGCCGCCCTCCGAGAGTCGGGTGCTCAACAGGCGGCAGGGAGGCGCGCCTCTCCCTGCGCGGGGGAGGCAGACGATCATCCCGCCGTTCTACAGCTCGTGGGCGGCCGTCTTGGTCGCGCTCGATGGTGATGCGTGTGTGGCTGCGGCTAACAGCCGGCTCTTGGTCTCCTCGATCGCGGGCGCCGCCTATCGGCATCCGGGAGGTCGCGCCGTGCTCTCGGCGAGGGCGAAGGTTCCCGGCCTACACGTCGGGTTCCACCACGCGGCGGCCGGCTTCTTGCTGCGTGGCGGCCGCGTCGATGAGCTGCTGGACGCGCTCCGTCATGCAGCGACACTCGTCGCCCTCCAGGCGGTCCAGCTCGTCTGCTGCCGCCTGGGCGGCGCGTAAGTTCTCCATTGGCGTGGCGTAGACTGGGCGGTCGGCCCCCAGCATGCTGGCGATGACCGCGCCGCGCTGCCGAACCGTGCCTGCGCGGCTGGGCTCGCCGGCAGCCGGCGTGCCGCAAACGGCGCGGTCGATCTCGCGCTGGTAGGCCTCGGTGAGGCGTCTCATGGCTGCCAACTTGTTGGTGCTGTCGAGGAGTGCAACACATCACACTTCCAGCGTTTCGCCGTTCGCACCGGGCGCTACGGGCGTGGACAGGTCTCGCATTGCCGCCCGCAACGGATCCCGGCCGGCCTCGTCGGAGGCTCCATCGTGGATGATGACTAGCACCTCGGCGACGGTGCTGGTGCCGGTGCTGCCATTAGCAGCAGGGAGTGGGTCGTCGAAGATCACTACGTCATCGGGGAAGGCATCAGAAGGCGCGGCGTCGGCGTCGATGACCATGTCGACGGGCGGGTCGGTGGAGCCAACGGACTCCAGATCGGAGGCTTGCTCGCGGGTGACGTGAAGCTTGCCGAGGGGGTCTGTCGTGGACTTCACATGGCAGATGTCCTAGCGGAAGGACTTAGTCGTGGAGCCATCGCAACTAGGTTAACTTGAAGGGGTTAAACGGGACAAAGGACACCGATAGTTTACCCAGGTTCGGCCCCTCTCAATTTGGTAAAAGCCTACTCCTGCTTTTGTGTTGTATTGCTAGGGTTTCGATTACCAGGGAGCGAATACACTTGACCTAGTTCCCGATTGTTTGTTACCTGTCCCTAAACCGCCGCCGGGTCGTCCATTTATATCCACAGGTTGACGCTCGGTGGTTCACAGAATCCCGGCCGGCTCATCAACATGTCCGGCTCGGTATCCACTCTTTCCTATCTTACAATTGAAAGTGCGTTATATCGACTAGAGGGGGGGTGAATAGGCGATTTTTACAAATTCGTCACTGAGGAATTTCAAGGTGAGGAAATTCCTAAGCGACAAACTACTTAGCAGCGGAATAAGTACTCAGATGCAAGCATAACAGAGCAGTAGCACAGTCATCATGATGAAATGAGAACAAGCACAGAGTACGAGTAGCGTAAACACAGGATAAGCAGGCTGAAGACAAACTGACTGAAGAAATTGAACTGAGGAAATTGAGAAAGTCTTCAGTCAAAGTCTTCAAACAGTAATGATCAAATACATAGCAAGTATGCGAGGAAATGAAAGGGTTGAGGAAATAGAACCAGTAGCTCGGTGAAGACAATGATTTGGCAGACCAGTTCCAACTGCTGTGACAGTTGTACATCTGGTTAGAGCGGCTAGGTATTTAAACCTGAGGACACACAGTCCCGGACACACAGTCCTCACCGTATTCTCCTTGAGCTAAGGTCACATAGACCTCGCCCAATCACTCGTGGTAAGTCTTCAGGTGACTTCCAAACCTTCACATACTCGGTCACTCGGCAATCCACAATTTCCTCTTGGATGCTCTAGACCATGACGCCTAACCGTCTGGAGGATGCACAGTCCTCAAAGGTAACAAGCGTCGGTTCCACACAGGAACAATCTCTTCAGTGATGCTCAATCACTTTGGGTTTGTAGGTGTTTGGGTTTTTGGGTTTTTCCTCACTTGATGATTTTCGCTCAAAGTCCTCGAAGGATGGGATGCTCTAAATGACAAGTGTCAATCTATCTTTCGGAGCAGCCAACCAGCTAGTGGTTGAAGGGGACGGCTATTTATAGCCTAGGGAGCAGCCCGACATGATAAGACATAAATGCCCTTCAATGATATGACCGTTAGGTGGGTAGGATATTTGGACAGCTGGCGCGCAGCACAGCAACGGTCGGATATTTGAGTATCAAATTCCTCAGGGCTATCATGTTCCTCACTTGTAGGCAATCCGCACTGGCGAATTCCTAACTCCTCAATCAGAACAAATTCCTCAGAGAATAGAAGAACTTCGTCTCTGTCACTGAAGAACTTGACTAAACTGTATGAGATTTCCAATGGCTTCACTCGAAAGGATTGGGTGGGTGTAGGATTTTGAGTTGAGGATCACTTGGAAACTTTTCCTTAGTTTTACCTCGACCCCCTTTAACAGTACGGTGTTTCCTATGACTCAAGAAGAAGAAAATGAAACTACAAAAACAAAAGTCTTCACGCTTCATAATCCTCGCATGAATATCAAGTCTTCAGGGTCACACCAATTTCTTCACTTTCAAAGTCTTCAAGAAAACCAAAGTCTTCAGTTGAAGACATTCATTTTTAGGGGTCGACATTCATCGTAAATAACAAACTCCTCATAGACTTATAGACCTGTGTACACTCACAAACGCATTAGTCCCTTAACCTATAAGTCTTCAATACACCAAAATCACTAAGGGGCACTAGATGCACTTACAATCTCCCCCTTTTTGGTGATTGATGACAATATAGGTTAAGTTTTCAACGGGGATAAACATATGAAGTGTAAATACTGATATTGAGGAATTTGATTGCAAGATATAGAAGAACTCCCCCTGAAGATGTGCATATTTGAGGAATGTGCATTTGAAATAGCAAATGCACATTGTTGAGTAATATCATGGAGATCTCCTCCTATATCTTGAAATTCATACACGCATTTAACATATGATATGAAGAATTTGAAATGCATGATGAGATATGGTGTCTGACGAAATTCAGCATGCGTGCATTAAGGTACTTGAGGAAATAGCATGTAGAAAAACAGAGCAAAAGTATCAGACCACCATAGGACTTAAGTTTACAACTCATCAGAGCAAACACCTCAGAAAAGCAAGAGTTGTAACTTAACAGAAATATAGCCCATATATAAGACCCGCTTGAAGACTAACTCAAATTTCTCCCCCTTTGTCATCGAATGACCAAAAGGGACGAAAAATGAGGACTAACGCCCCTGAAGAATATCATCATGATGTCGATGGAGGAGCGCCAGCATTGTTGGGGTCGTCCGTTGAGGTAGGGCCTGCCGCAGTGTCGTTCAAGTCTTCAGCTTCATCCGTCTCGCGCGATGAAGAATATGAACTGGCAACAAGCTGAGGAACTTTGACTTTCTTGAATTTCTTCAAAGGTGGCTGAGACCAGTCAAAGTCCTGTTTGAAGCCCATCTCCTTGAGTTCTTCAGCACTATGAAGATTAGACAGAATCGCCCAAGTGCGGTCAAAGACTTCATGCAAGTAGTAGTGATTCTTCTTCACAGTATTTTGAGTGATTGTCATGTTCTGAAGAATTGCACCAAACTGACGCTTGACACACTTGTGATTTCGATCAACTTTCTGATGAAGACTAAGGAGAAGTTCACGATCAGTCATCACACGCAGAGCTGTGGCTTGAGGATGATGTTCTGAAGCTTTGGCGGCAGAATCTTGAGTTGTAGAGTCATCATTGGTGGAATAGGAAGTAGCTTTGCGAAACTGTCCATCCAATGGACGAGTACCTTCATCAATAACAGCAGCCTTGCCCTTCTCGTCAGCTGAGGAAATAGTCCGTTTGAGGACTTCAATAGGGGGCAAATAGCTGAGATGATTTTGAAAATCAGCCTTATAATGAATTGAAGACCTTGATCTGATGAACTTCATGATCCAGGGAGCATAAGGCTTCAACTCAAAAGGTGACAGAGCAGCATTGGCCAAAGTCCTCATGAAGAAATCGTGGTAGTTGATAGGAATACCGTGAATGATATTGAACAGTAGATTCTTCATAATGCAAACAACTTCTTCATCATCAGAGTTGTGGCCCTTGATTGGACTGAGGGTTTTGGTCAATATGCGATAAACTGTCCTTGGCACATAGAGCAATTCCTTGACGAGGAATTTGGTCCTTGGAGCTTGGCCTGGCTTCAAAGGCTTCATCAGCACTTGCATCAGATGATCAGACAGTTCAGGTTCAATATAGAGAAGACTTGCACCTTCAGTGGGAGGACTGACTGGGACGGCATGAAGCAATTCAGAGGCCGGTGCTTTGAAATGAGTATTATCGGTCATCCAGTCCAATACCCATGAATTGACATCATCAACATTTCCAGTAATGTGCAGCGTGGCGAAGAACTGAAGAATGAGTTCTTCATTCCAATCGTAGATGTCGGTGCAGAAATTGAGTAACCCAGCGTCATGAAGAACACTGAGGACTGGGGTGAAGCAGGGCAGCGATTCCATATCTACATGAGGAATTTGCTCATGTTCAAAGATCTTATCCTTTTCAACCAACAATGAGGAGTAGAAGTTCATCTGGCTTGCAGTCCAGAAGCGCTTGCGACGAAGTCGAGCAGAGTCATAGGGATTGTAGTCAGTGAAGAATATGTGCTCATTGAAGAAATCCTCAGCATTAAACTTCTGCTTCTTGGAGTGAGGGTTCTGTGGCTTGGGCTGAAGATTAACAGTTGAAGAATTTACAGCCTCTTGAGGTATAGCCACTGGAGCCACAGGCTGCGGAATTTCAGCAGCAGCCTTGGCCTCCATTTCTTCAGACATATGTACATTAGCGCTAGTGACTGGAACTTCTTCAGGAATAGAGTGAAGAGAAGCTTGACGTTCATCAGAGCCCGTATGAATTTCTTCAGTTGGCACAGGGGACTAAGGAACTTGATGTAGAGGGGTTGTCAGAGGTGAATTGGGGTGATGACTTTCCCAAAAGTCATCATTTAGAATAGGTGTTGTAGACCCAATATCCACATCCTCATCTTCTTCAATTCCTTCGACGCCTGCCTCTTCAGCTGTGAACTGAGGCATGGGCGATCATACCAGTGGGGTTGAAGGGAAAGTATCCACTTCAATTTCTTCATCCATCTACTCTGTCGAAGCAGCAAAAGGATCTTCTTCATCAGATTTACTTGGAATTTCATATTCCTCACCAAAGGGAATGATCTCCTTTGATGGCATGCTTGATATTGGGATAGCATCAATTGGGTTTTCAGATGAACTCGTCAAAGTCTTCACTTTCTTGGGAGCTGAAGACTCTGAGGAGGCAGATGCTTTCCTTTTCTTCACAGCTGCTCGCTCCGCAGCCTTGGTTTTCTTCGCTTCTGTTGCAGAAGGAAGGTTGATGCTTGTCATCGGTGTAGGAGGAGCAGAGGAAATTGGTTGAATTTCTTCAGGCACAACTGATGCAGTTGCCTTGGCTTGTTCAGATTCCTCAGGCACAGTAGCAGATGCTTCAACTGGCCTGGATTGCTCTTCAGGCGCAATGTTGGAGGTTGCCCTGGCATTTTCTTCAGAGACTGGAATTTCTTCATCAGCTCTGGCGCTTTCATTTTCTTCAGCAGATGTTCCAGTCTGAGGAAATTTGGGTTGCGATGAAGCTGCAACACTTGGAGTAAATCCTTTTGCCATTCTGACGAATCTGACTTTGGCACCTAGCCAATCTGCACGGAATGCATGAAATTTATCACTGAGTGCTTTGATCTCAGCCTGCATAGACACAAGTTCTTCAGGAGACATTTTCACGACATTGTTCTTCAGAAAACGCTCCTTCTTGTACTGAGCCTTCTTCACCTGCCTGGCCTTTTCAAATTTCCATTTCTCTTCATTTATGAAGGCCGTCAACATGTGACTTTGACCAGGAGTGAGGTTTAATTCAGGCAAAGGTGTATTTGGATCCTTGTGCCATAGATCAATAAAATCAAGGATCTTCCTTGGATCCAGCATGAGGGGCACAGCACTGCCTTTGGCACTAGAGGCCCTTTGTTGTCGATCTCTGATGATCTCAGCTAATTCTTCATCATCAGCTTCGTCTTCGCTTGACGGAACCTGAAAGGCGACCTGCTTCTTGTGAGGACTTGGTCTTGTGCCTCGTCCAGCAGTGGCCTTTTTCTTCAGCAAGATAGGAGTTGTTGAAGACTGAGGTGGAGCTGAAGAACTTGCAGAGACTCCTGAAGCAATTGAGATTCCAGTGGTCCTTTGGCATGTGGCAAGATGCACAGGTGCTGAGGACATTGTAGGAGCAGCTGAGGATTTTGCAACTGAGGGAGTTGGAGCTGCTTTTGAGGAATTTGCTTGAGGAACAGGCCGTGAGGACATTGAAGAGCTTGGCCGTGAGGGCATTGCAGCTAAGGAACTTGTCTTGATAGCTGATTTCTTCAGCATAGCCTTCTTAGGCTTGATAGCAGAGGCCTCAGCGGCGGCAGCAACAGAATCTTCATTGAATTTCTTCACTGCCTCTTTAGCCACTTTGGCCAGCTTGGCTTGATGCTTAGCCCACTCCTGAGGAAATTCCTCACCTCTTCTGATGCTAGTGGGATCAGCTTCTTGGCCAGGAGCCAATGGAGGTCTTGGACATGGAGGGTTAACAGCGAATTTCTTCATGTACTTGGGAGTGACATAACGATATTCCCTCCATTCTCTTGCCCATCTCCTCTCAATCTTCTGAATGCGCACTTTGCGCTGATTTTTTTTCTCCTTGCCATGAGTTGCTTCATCAGGAGTACAATATTCATCATAGATGTCATTAGGGATCTCAAAAGCAGTATTTGTTTCTGGCCTCTTTCCTGCCTTCTGAGGTCTTTTACCATCAGCCATTTTCTTCACTTGAGGATTTTGAACAATCAAATTTTCTGATGAGGTATGCAATTTTTCTTCAAGGAACGCTGCAAATGAGTTAAGTTGATGAGAACCTAGAGATTCAGCAGCGGACATGTGTACCTGTGAACAGAATATAGGTGCGAAGAATTTGGAGAGGTCATATGCGTTCTCAGAAGATTTTCAAAAGTATCAAGTTTGAGGAATTTGACCAGGGGTGTCTTGAGGAATTTCACTAAGCATTTTGACTTAGGTTTCAGAGTTGTGTAGATTAACAAATCCACACAATTGAGGAATCTTGAAGAAAAACGTTGCTTAGAGAAACTGATCAAGGACAGAAGCAAGTTGGTGTTTAAGAACATGAAAGTTGAAGAATAAACACCTTTTGAAGATTTTGTGGAAATCATCAGAATCAACAAGGGCAGTAAAATTAAATTTTATTTACCCTTGACGAAGAACACGACGAACTAAGAGTAGCAGTGGAGATGTTCGTCCGTTCAGATCTTCCACGCCCTAACTTGGCGATGGAAAACAGCTACGGCGGTGGCAGAGTGAAGATTTCCGCGGCCGGCGTGAGTACGATGGCGACGAGGTCGAGGCAGTGAAGCTCTTCCTCACCGGCGATGATGGAATGTAGCAGCGGCGCTAGGTCTGAGAGCTCGAGCGAGGGAAGTGAGATCGAGCGGGAGGAGAAATCTGAGGAGGGTGAGGGGTATTTATAGCCGAGGTGAAAAAAAACCGCCTGTCCGAGGAAAATGGACGAACATGCCCCTGACCCTTCTCATCCTAGCGACATGTGTCACCCACGTACTGTGAAGTGGAGATCGTGTTTGATCGCGGGTGAATAGATAAATCTCATCGAGGGATATGGAACGGTTTGAGCGGCAAAAGCCGAAAATTCAGATAAGAATATTTTAATGTTTCGTTCGCAAATTCTTCAGCTGTCAAGGACACAGTGAAGACTTTGAACGGGTTTCAAATAGAACGCACATGAGGAATTTGTGAACAGACTAGGTTGAGTTTAGCATAGAGGGGGAAAGGGTCCGATCACATTCACTTAGAAGAAAAACAACTTGAAGAATTAGCAATAAATGAATGCTGTAGAGGACAGAAAACTCAAATATATATATATAGTCAATGAAGAACATAGACGGAAAGAGTGAAGATTTTTCAAAGTTGAAGAATTTGAAAGTTTGAAGAATTTGCACAATGATGAAAAACTCAAATTTTGAAGATTTTCAACTTTTTGTGGTGGCGTGACCCACCGTGTAGGAGTGATGATTTCAGACACCGTGTACAAATGTCGTAGGGCTCTGAGAATCAAATTCTTCATTAATTTCTTCACACTTAGAGGGTTAGTCTTCATTGATTGAAGAAAAATGTTTCTTCGTGTGTTGCACATCTAAGTCATCAATTTGCATAAGTGTTAGGATGTGTGTCCTTTTCAAAGGACATTCGAAGATTCTAAGATATTTAGCTCACACCGCAACTTGCTAAATCTCTTCTCATCCAAGGGCTTTGTGAAGATATCCGCTAGCTGTTCTTCAGACTTCACGGGATCAATAGAGATGTCACCCTTCAACACATGATCTCAAAGAAAATGATGACGAATCTCGATGTGCTTTGTCTTTGAGTGCTGAACTGGGTTATGAGCAATTTTGATGGCACTCTCGTTGTCGCAGTAGAGTGGCACATTCTTCACATTGATGCCGTAGTCCTTGAGGGTTTGCTTCATCCATAGCAATTGAGCATAGCAAGAGCCAGCAGCAATATACTCAGCTTCAGCAGTAGAGAGTGATACGCAGTTCTGCTTCTTCGAGGACCAACATACTAAGGATCGTCCGAGGAAATGGCATGTGCCTGATGTTGACTTGCGGTCCACACGATCACCAGCATAGTCAGAGTCAGAATATCCAATGAGATCAAAAGCCGAGCCCTTGGGATACCATAATCCAAGTGTTGGAGTGTGAGCTAGATATCGAAGAATATGTTTCACAGCCTTATGGTGTGGTTCCTTCGGTGTAGCTTGAAAACGGGCACACATGCAAACACTAAGCATAATATCCGGCCTAGATGCACATAGGTACAATAAAGAGCCAATCATGGAGCGGTATACCTTTTGATCGAAGTCTATTCCATTTTCATCAGTGCATAGATGGCCATTTGTGGGCATAGGGATTTTGACGCCTCTGCATTCTTGCATACCGAATTTCCTCAGAACGTCCTTGAGGTATTTCTCTTGAGAAATGAAGATGCCATTGCGTTGTTGACGAATTTGAAGACCTAAGAAGAATTTCAATTCTCCCATCATGGACATTTGATATTCCTCACTCATCATGTAAGCAAATTCGTCACTGTAATGTTGGTTAGTACAGCCAAAGATAATATCATCAACATATATTTGGCACACGAATAATTCATCATCATAGGTTTTGGTGAAAAGAGTTGGGTCGAGTGAACCGGGTTTGAAGCCTTTCTTCATGAGGAATTCCTTCAAAGTATCATACCACGCCCAAGGGGCCTGCTTGAGGCCATAGAGGGCCTTATTGAGTCTGAAGACTTTGTCTAGATGCTTAGGATCTTCAAAACCTGGGGGTTGAGCAACATATACTTCTTCCTCAAGCTTACCATTGAGGAATGCACTTTTCACATCCATTTGATATAAGATGATATTATGATGGTTAGCATAAGCCAGCAATATGCGAATAGCCTCAAGTCTAGCAACAGGTGCAAAAGTTTCATCGAAATCAATTCCTTCAACCTGTGTGTAGCCTTGAGCTACAAGACGAGCCTTGTTCCTCACCACTAGGCCATTTTCATCTTGCTTGTTGCGGTAGATCCATTTGGTACCGATGATATTGTGCTTGCATGGGTCCGGTCGCTTGACAAGCTCCCACACATTGTTCAGCTTGAATTGATGTAATTCCTCTTGCATTGCTTGAATCCATTCAGGCTCCAGAAATGCCTCATCAACTTTGGTGGGCTCTGTGATAGAGACGAAAGAAAAATGCCCACAAAAGTTAGACAAATGTGAAGCTTTTGAGCGAGTCAGAGGACCTGGTGCGTTGATGTCATTGATGATTCTCTCAATCTGTACTTCATTTGCAACGCGGGGATGAGCAGGTTGACGACTTTGATTTGGCTCAGCATTTTCTTCAGAGCCATTTTCTTCAGATGCGCCAGCATGCTGTTCTTCATGTTCTGGAATGATTTCTTCAGCAGATTCTTCAGTAGGAATGACATCCTCAGTAGCTTTGAACTTGATGGTTTCCTCAGGCGTCTTTTCATCTAGCACAGGAGGTAGGTGCTCTCTTTGCGAGCCGTTAGTTTCATCGAACCGCACATCTACAGTTTCAACAACCTTATTGTGATAGGTGTTGAAGACCCTGTAGGTGTGCGAGTCCTTTCCGTAACCAAGCATAAAACCTTCATGTGCTTTCGGTGCAAATTTAGAATTGTGATGAGGATCTCTAATCCAGCATTTAGCACCGAAGACTTTGAAATAACTCACATTGGGTTTCTTGTCAGTGAGGAGTTCATATGAGGTCTTCTTGAATAATTTGTGAAGATATACCCTGTTGATGATGTGGCATGCAGTATCAATTGCCTCAGGCCAGAAGTGATGAGGTGTCTTGTATTCATCAAGCATGGTGCGAGCCATCTCAACAAGAGTCCTGTTCTTGCGCTCCACAACGCCATTCTGCTAAGGAGTGTATGGGGCAGATAGCTCATGAGTAATACCAAGTTCATCGAGATAGTCATCAAGACCAGTATTCTTGAACTCGGTCCCATTGTCACTACGTATATGCTTGATCTTCACACCGAAATTCATCGAAGCCCTTGAGGAAAATCGTCTGAAGACTTCCTGCACTTCAGTTTTGTAAGTAATGACATGCACCCATGTGTAATGAGAATAGTCATCAACAATGACAAAGCCATATAGAGATGCTGCATTTGTTAGTGTGGCATAATGAGTAGGGCCAAAAAGATCCATATGGAGCAATTCAAAAGGACGAGAAGTAGTCATGATAGTCTTCGAGGGGTGCTTGGCTCTGGTCATTTTTCTAGCCTCACAAGCCCCACAAAGATGATCTTTGAGGAATTTGACACCCTCGATGCCAATGACGTGCTTTTTCTTCACGAGCGTGTGTAAGTTCCTCATGCCAGCATGACCCAGTCGTCGATGCCATAGCCAGCCTTCTGAAGCTTTAGCAAGTAGACAAGTGGCAGGCTGTGGTCCTGCAGAGAAATCAACAATATACAAGTCTCCTCTCCTAAAGCCTTCGAAGACTTTGGAATTGTCAGATTCCATGAGCACTAAGCAATGATATTTGCCAAAGACAACAACCATATCAAGATCACAAAGCATTGAGACAGACATGAGGTTGAATCCGAGGGACTCGACAAGCATGACTTATCCATGTGTCGATCCTTTGAGATTGCAACCCTACCTAGACCCAATACCTTGCTTTTGCCTTTGTCAGCGTAGGTGATATGTTTCAAGTGTGATGGAGATAAAGGAGTGTTCATCAGTAAGCTCTTGTCACCGGTCATGTGATTTGTACATCCACTATCGAGGACCCACTCAGTAGCTTTGGGTAAATCATCCTGCAGATGAATTAGTGCATCTTACGAACTCATATACTTCAGAGTGAAGAATATGACATCAAATTCATCAGACATATTTCATCAATTAAAGCAACATATGAATATATAGCAATGTGAGGACGTGAGAAATGAATAAATCATGAGGACATTCACCTGAAGACTTTGATCTGGGGTTCTTATTCTTCACAGGTGGTGTCATGAGGACATTCACCTGAAGACTTTCAAGGCACCTTTTGGGAACCCAGATTTTCTTCATAGGGGGGCCATTCCTGCAGTTAGATCCAACATATCTAGCAAATACTTCACCATTCTGATTTTTGAACAGTTTATAGTTGGAGTCAAGTGACTCATCAGATGAATATGAGGATTCACAAGTAAAACCAGATAAAGTGGATGGATCTACGGGAGATCCCTTCGCAGCAACCCATGAGGTTTTGGGATACTGCTCAGGTTTCCAGTAGGTTCCATCAGCATTGAGTTTCCTCTCAAAGGCAATACCCTCTTTCCTAGGGTTCCTGTTCAAGATCTGCTTTTTGAGCACATCACAAAGAGTCGGATGCCCTTTGAGGCTTTTGTACATGCCTGTCACATACAATTCCTTCAACCCTGCATTTTCGTCAGTGATACTAGTGGTATCCTCAGATGAGGAATTTGTGACCACAGAGATAGTTGAAGAATTTGCAGCAATAGAAGCATTTGAACATTCAGGTGAAGAATTAGCAGTTTCATGTTTAATGCATTTCAAGCATGGTGGAATAAATTATTCGTGAGCGGAACTGATCTGTTGAGCAAGCAAAGAATCATTTTCCTTCTGAAGATCTTCATGACTCACCCTTAGCTTCTCAAGATCTTCTTTCTTTGAAGAAATTCATAAGAAAGCTTCTCAAGATCGGCTAAGAGAGTTTCATGACGACTTTGAAGGTTGTCAAACTTAGATTGTAGTTGCTGAAGATTATCAGTCAGTGTTTGAGTTCGATCCATTTCCTCACCTAACAGGTCATCGCTTTTGTCTAGCATATTTTGAACCTTTTCCAAAGCCTTTTGTTGTTTAACAGCAATATTAGCAAGTTTGGAATAGCTGGGTTTGAGGTTATCATCAGATTCATCCTCACTTGATTCAGAGGAGGGATATTTGAATACCTTGGCACCTTTTGCCATGAAGCAATAGGTGGGAGCATAGTCATCGTTGCCGTCATCAGCAATGTTGGGGAAGCCATTTTCCTCAGTGTTGAAGATGGACTTGCTGACGTAAGCAGTAGCGAGGGCTAGGCTCGCCACACCAGAGTCTGACTCCTCAGATGCCTCCTCTTCCTCATGTTCCTCAGATTCAGCTTCAGAGTCCATTTCCTTGCCAATGAATGCCCGAGCTTTCTTGGAGCTGCTCTTCTTGTGAGATGAGGACTTTGAAGATTTTGACGATGAGGACTTTGAAGATTTCTTCTTCTTCTTAGAGTCATCTGAACTATCATCCTTGTATTTCTTCTTCTTTGATTCCTTCTCCCACTGAGGACAATCAGTAATGTAGTGACCAGGTTTCTTGCATTTATGGCAAGTTCTCTTCTTGTAGTCACAGGATGAGGAATCTGATTTCATGTCATCACCTCTTGAGGATTTTCCAAATCGGCCACGTCTAGAGAACTTCTGGAATTTCCTCACGAGCATTGCTAGCTCCTGACTCAGTTCTTCAGGATCACCAAGGCTGCTACCAGAATCTTCATCTTCAGATTCAGAGACTGCCTTGGCTTTCAGTGCACGAGATCTACCATAGCTCAGTCCGTAGAGATCTCTCTTCTCAGCTAGTTGGAATTCATGAGTGTTCAGCCTCTCAAGAATATCAGCAGGATCAAGTGACTTGTAGTCTCCACGTTCTTGAATCATCAGTGCCAGTGTATCGAATGAAGAATCAAGTGACCTCAGCAATTTCTTCACCACTTCATGGTCGGTGATGTCAGTGGCACCCAGTGCTTGAAGCTCGTTTGAAATGTCAGTGAGGCGATCAAAGGTTTGCTGAACATTTTTGTTGTCGAGTCTTTTGAAGCGGTTGAAGAGATTGCGAAGAACGTCAACTCGAGAGTCACTTGAGTTGAGACTCCTTCGTTGACCTTGGACAGCCTATCCCAGATAAGCTTAGCTGTCTCCAAAGCACTCACTCTGCCATACTGCCCTTTGCTCAGATGGCCACATATGATATTCTTTGCTTGAGAGTCAAGTTGCTTGAATCTCTTCACATCAGCAGCATTTACGGAAGGAGTGACAGAGGGAACACCATTTTCCACAACATACCAGAGATCGTTGTCAATTGCCTCAAGATGCATGCGCATCTTGTTCTTCCAGTAGGGGTAGTCCGTCCCATCGAAGGTAGGACACCCAGCCTTGACCTTGATCATGCCAGCAGTCGACATAACTAAAACTCCAGGTGGTTAAACCAAAATCACACAGAACAAGGGAGTACCTTGCTCTGATACCAATTGAAAGTGCGTTATATCGACTAGAGGGGGGGTGAATAGGCCATTTTTACAAATTCGTCACTGAGGAATTTCAAGGTGAGGAAATTCCTAAGCGACGAACTACTTAGCAGCGGAATAAGTACTCAGATGCAAGCATAACAGAGCAGTAGCACAGTCATCATGATGAAATGAGAACAAGCACAGAGTACGAGTAGCGTAAACACAGGATAAGCAGGCTGAAGACAAACTGACTGAAGAAATTGAACTGAGGAAATTGAGAAAGTCTTCAGTCAAAGTCTTCAAACAGTAATGATCAAATACATAGCAAGTATGCGAGGAAATGAAAGGGTTGAGGAAATAGAACCAGTAGCTCGGTGAAGACAATGATTTGGTAGACCAGTTCCAACTGCTGTGACAGTTGTACGTCTGGTTAGAGCGGCTAGGTATTTAAACCTGAGGACACACAGTCCCGGACACACAGTCCTCACTGTATTCTCCTTGAGCTAAGGTCACACAGACCTCGCTCAATCACTCGTGGTAAGTCTTCAGGTGACTTCCAAACCTTCACATACTCGGTCACTCGGCAATCCACAATTTCCTCTTGGATGCTCTAGACCATGATGCCTAACCGTCTGGAGGATGCACAGTCCTCAAAGGTAACAAACGTCGGTTCCACACAGGAACAATCTCTTCAGTGATGCTCAATCACTTTGGGTTTGTAGGTGTTTGGGTTTTTGGGTTTTTCCTCACTTGATGATTTTCGCTCAAAGTCCTCGGAGGATGGGATGCTCTAAATGACAAGTGTCAATCTATCTTTCGGAGCAGCCAACCAGCTAGTGGTTGAAGGGGGCGGCTATTTATAGCCTAGGGAGCAGCCCGACATGATAAGACATAAATGCCCTTCAATGATATGACCGTTAGGTGGGTAGGATATTTGGACAGCTGGCGCGCAGCACAGCAACGGTCGGATATTTGAGTATCAAATTCCTCAGGGCTATCATGTTCCTCACTTGTAGGCAATCCGCACTGGCGAATTCCTAACTCCTCAGTCAGAACAAATTCCTCAGAGAACAGAAGAACTTTGTCTCTGTCATTGAAGAACTTGACTAAACTGTATGAGATTTCCAATGACTTCACTCGAAAGGATTGGGTAGGTGTAGGATTTTGAGTTGAGCATCACTTGGAAACTTTTCCTTAGTTTTACCTCGACCCCCTTTAACAGTACGGTATTTCCTATGACTCAAGAAGAAGAAAATGAAACTACAAAAACAAAAGTCTTCACGCTTCATAATCCTCGCATGAATATCAAGTCTTCAGGGTCACACCAATTTCTTCACTTTCAAAGTCTTCAGTTGAAGACATTCATTTTTAGGGGTCGACATTCATCGTAAATAACAAACTCCTCATAGACTTATAGACCTGTGTACACTCACAAACGCATTAGTCCCTTAACCTATAAGTCTTCAATACACCAAAATCACTAAGGGGCACTAGATGCACTTACAACAATACAATTCATACTTATGGCGGTTTACATCTATGGGCCCTAACTCGCCTTTGGGCTTTAGGCCTTCTTATTAAGTCTCCTTCGTAAGTCGCCATCTTCTATGTCTTCATGGGCTTCAATACAGGTAAACCACTATGAGCATAACCCGGCCCCTCCTGGGCGGTTTATACTCAATAGTTATATCCCCAACATTAGGCCCCAGGTTGATGTGAACTTATTCATATCAATCTTCAATACTTGACTTAGAAAAAATCCTTCATCATCAGTCCTTATGAAAATTTATAACCCGCCACGACGTCTGCTCACAGCATTGTGCTAACCCGCCATGATGTCATCTTGCATTAATATCGCACGAGGCCCAAATCTCAGCCTCCTTGATTCCCGCGCATGCCATCTATCCACTGCCTTATAAATAGGGACAGGGGTCCTTTTCATTTTCCCCCCTTGCCTCCTCGTCTTCATCCTCTTCCTTGCCACGCCACACGCGCCCGAGCTCCGCCGCTGTCGACCTCACGAGCTGCCTCCACTCCGGCCGCTGCATCGTCCTGAACGCACCAGAGCACCGCCGCGCGCCACCACTGTCCAACAGTCCTGGTAAGCCCCCCTTTTTACCTCACCGCAGATCTCCATTAGGGTTTGCTTGAGTTCTTCAGAGTTCATCTCGGTTCACCTTTGTTCCTCCATAGACCATGTAGTTTTTGATCTAAGTATAGTACCAATCTTGTGCGATAGCAATTTAGCACTCACTTTTAATATCCGAACGCCTCCCCCCATAGGAGATCTTATCTGAGCACGTGAACTGTCCTGCTGCCGCTACTTTAGGTTAGAATTTTTCTTCATTATCTGAACAACTGTAGATCCAAAATTATAACACCAATCTGTGAAACCTGTTTTTCACCACTTAGCCATTTTCCAACTTCAGATCTATACTTTCAACATCCGTGTAGGCGGTTTAACCTCAGAAAGTAATAACCTGCCAGGTACCATTAGTCCCCTTTTAAACCGCCAAGTGCTCGTCTTTAATAACGTCACTATCCGGTTGAACATTTATGCATGCTTCAACACTTTCTGCCTGTTAACCATGAACCTTAAACCGGCACAAATCTTTTCCAGGTTATCGTATAAATGGCCAAATCCTCTTATTCCTGTAACTGGGTTCCATCCCGGGTTAGAGAAGAAGAACTGAACGGGTGTGTTGCAACCGGTGCTTTAGCGAAAAAGGAAGACATCCACTGGAGAGCCCCCGGTCCAGAAAATCCTCCTGAGCCCAAGGATGGGGAAGTGATCATTTTTTTTGATCATCTGAGTCGAGGGTTCAGCCCTCCCGGATCAAAAAATTTCCGTGACGTGCTTCACTTCTTCCAACTTCACCCTCAAGATATTGGGCCTAACTCCGTGTCCAATATTTGCAATTTTCAAGTGTTTTGTGAAGCCTACCTGCAAGAAGAGCCCACAGTTGACCTGTTCAGAGATTTCTTCTATTTAAACCGCCATACTGAATTTACGGATGGGCCCAATACTGAACTTGGCGGGGTTTCAATTCAGAAGAGAAAAGACGTCAGCTTCCCTCACGCTAGGCATCATAGCCATCCCAAAGATTGGAATCAAACTTGGTTCTATTGCCAAGATACATCTCCAGCTGGCGAGAATCCTCTGCTGGGTTACCGTGCTCACCGGCTTACCGATGCACATCCATTCCCCCAAAGACTCAATGCAAAGTAACGGTGCAAATATGCACCACAGCTTTCAAACCTCAGAGCCTTTATGGCAAACGGTTTGACAGGCATTGATTTTGTCCGTTGCTGGGTATCTTGGAGCATTTTGCCTTTAAGCCGTCGCCCCGGTTTAATGTGTGAGTACACAGGGGATGTGAAAGACCCTCAACTCCACACTGATATTCAGCTGACTGATACTGAAATTACTGAATCTGTCAAGAAGATGTTGGATGAACCGGTGGCCGACTGTAGCAAAACAGGACTTAGTCCTTTCTGCGCTTCAAATAAACTGCCAGCTGTAAGAATTGCTCCACTCCTGCTTTAATCCACATTCTTAATGCTCCCTTATGATTTTTTCAATCTTTAAACAGGGTGATGATCTGTTCTGGAAGAAGAAACCGCAGGATAAACTGGCCAAAACACTTCGTGTCAAGACCAAGGCCAACAAGAAGCCCGCCAAGAAGAAAAACACCGAGCCTACCGAGTTAAACATTGACGATGAAAATCCGGAGTCAGAGGTAGAACTTGATTCACTTGGCTCTTTTTTCATACATCTCATTGACAATGATTTTTATCAGGACGACATAGAAGCTAGCCACGCAAACGACGTAGAGGTAACTATTCTCTCATCCGGTTCAGAACCTCTGCCCACACAGAAAACCCGACAAGCAAGCCGGAAAGTAAGATTTTCTCACCCCCTAGCTTACTTGGATCCAAACTTTCTTTTGAAGAAGCAGCAACACGAAGCTCGCCGCACAACCCGGCATAGCGGCCATGTGGTCACTTCTTCCGGTTTACCGAACTCGCCAGTTCGTAAACGCCGCCCAGAGGTCTCTTCTATTTCTGACACGTCTTATCCCAAGGCGGGTTATTTCTGACAACCTCTTAATCCGTCTGATTCAAACTACCAGGGAACTTCCCTTTCATCCTCTGGCGAGTCCACAGGGACACAAATTCCAACCCTCAAAACTGTTCCTGGGTGAACATTTTTAACTAACCCCTTGTACCTTATGCTTGATCATTATACTAACCTATTATTTGCGTCTCTGTTAGAGCCAAGGCCAGGCCTAGTAAAAAGGCCAAATTAAACAAACCAGCTAATGATAGTGCACCAACTGATCCGGAAAAGAACCCGGAACAGTTTGAAACAAATACTGAAGCTATTCTTGATGATCTGCCACCGCAAGATCATGACACCTTTGTTGAGCAGATGGAAATTGATCCGATAAGTCATGCTGATAAACTGCCAAGCCCAACTAAGGCTGCTAATGATAAAGCTGATGATGTTGTAGTTACCGGTGTCGGGTATACAGCCCCAGACAACCCCACTGCTCTGTCAAAACATAGTGCCAAAGAAGAATTTTCTGCTGTTGACAAGGGCAAGTGGAAGGCGGACTTGGAAAGCTATGCCCACCTCAGTGCCCAAGATATTCATTCTGGGTTTTTAAACCGTCTGTACACAAGCCGTGATTATGAAGCCGGTTTACTGAACATGATGAAGGAGCGATATGAGGTAAATGCTGTTAACTCTGCATACATATTCTTCCCTTAGCCGCCAAGTTTACTGGACATAAAAGAATAGAATGTTCTGCAAACTTTCAAGAGCCATATAGATCAACTCCACTAGCCCGCAAGGGCCGGTTTATAATGTCAATATGAACCGGGACTTTAGAATAATATATCTTCAATTTTGCCTGTGTAGCCCCCAAGGGTCGACTTAACAAATATGTTAAGTTGAGACTAATTATGTTGCAAGGCTCAAAATTCTTACTTAGGACCTTTATAATCCCGTTGACCATCAAGCTGATAGTTGTTATGTGCTTGGGACTTGTAAAGATTTTTTGATCAGAAGCAATAGACATTAGCCCCCAAGTGCCAAGTATATTACTTGTTATGTGCTTGGGACTTTGAATATGCACTGCTATCTAATTAATTATATGTCTCTTGCAGGCCGATCTTAACAAGAAGGAATCTCAAATCACCGACCTTCAAGAAAACATCAAGTTGCAACAAACCGAGACCTCCAAAGCCAAGGAAGAACTGACCAGCGTCTTAACGGCAATGGAAAAACTGAAGGAGAGCTTTAAGAATGAGTGGGCAGGTTGGGATACGGAAAAGTCAACTCTGCTGAAGAGGGCTGAGGATGCTGAGGCTGCCCTTAAACCGGTAGCTGAAGAGCTGACTGGCTTGAAACAGCAAATAAATGCCATGACTACTGCCGTATTTGGTAAATAACTTCTTCATAAGCTTTGAACATGTATTATGTAAGAGACTGCCGGTTTACCGATGTTTTTGATGATGTAGGAACTCGCATTGCTCATCTTGGCTCAGATATGCGGCAAAAACTAAAGGCTGCCTATACACTTATAGAGCAATTATATACCGGCGTACAACGGGTTATCTGCACAGCTTCCCATAATAAACCGCCCCCAACCTTGATCAAGGAGACTTTGGAAAGGCTGGCGATGATGCCTGCACGGTTTGAAGAGCTAAAGAAGTCAGCTGCCAGGGCGGGTGCTCTTACTGCACTGACTCGGGCCAAAGCTTGGATATCTGATCTTGATCCGGCCGATGTGGGAAACGGCTACCCGAGCATAAAGGAGGACGGGTCAGAGTTTAATAACGATGACCTCAGAGCCTTGACGAGGGAAATGCGCCCATTGGCTAGCCAATTGGCTGAAGAAACCGATCTTTCACATTATCAGTCAATTTATGATGCCAACAACAAGAGAGTTAACGCGGCAACTTATGATGCTCCAAATCTTATCCCTCCAATCCGTAAGCATACCTATGCCCCTGATGTTGACCCCTCCACACTTATAAGTGATGAAGCTGTATTCAAGGCCTTAACTGGGATCGATTGGACCACCATTGACTTCCAGCCACTGGGTAGAGAGGATGCTGAGGAGGAAGATGAACCGGCGCTGGACGATCTGCAACCTTCAAGTTAGCCAGGCCAGGACTCGTAAACCGGGGGCCGGTTTAGCAGCTGCTTTCTTTAAGACTTGTTAAAACAATTATTCTTTTGGGCACCAAATGCCTTGTAATAGGCTAGCTTAAACTCTTGCTCTGCTATGCCATCGTGCATATTTACTTTGCATGACACTGCCAATCCACCATGTTAAGATATGCCACTTATGCTTATAATATTAACAATGCGGAATCTGCTCCTGCATGCAACGGATTAAAAGTGTCCTGGCGGTTTACCGCTGGACGGGTCAAAATGCCCAATATAAAACCATGGAAACTAACATAGCTTATACCCAAGGCTGGACTTTAAGAATAACCAAATTTGAAATATAGCATACCTGTGATATTTGATCACACTGTTGGTTTACCAAACCGGTGTAGTAAGGGGGAGAACCCAAATTTTGAGCGCTGGTAATTATCATAGATTGCTTACTTATTAACAAAACCAGGTCAGGTTAATAAACACCGGATATTATCTTATCTCATACTGGCGACTTATAGTCAAAAGCCAGGCCGGGTTAATAAATACCCGATGAATTATGATCATAAAGCATTATATGCCTCATCAAATAACCTCAAAAATTGTGGAATAAAACCAACGAAAAAATGAGGCTTTTCATGGGCTGCCAGGCCGAAAATCGAGTGCTTTCACGGGCCGCACATCCACTGAGTTAAACCTATATACAAACCTTATAAGATGGACCTTACATAACCAATCGTCGTTTTAACTTTGACAAGTTCAGGGTCTGTATAAGATTGACTTGTCAAACGTTCGGCGGGTCATTCCAGGAATACCTGGGTGGAGTGGCTTACTTAAAAAGGCAGGATAACCCGGGGTTTTAGGTGAATACACCTGGCTTCCAAGCCTGGCTTTTAAGCCTATTACAAGGGTTACACAAACTCTTTGTTCTTTAGAATCAAGGAGGCCCCAAGTAATATTTTTGAGCTGTGCTCAAGGGGCACCAATGTTTGAGCTGTGATTTTGCAACACTCTCTTTGGTACCTTTTAACCTGGGTAGCAAGCCCCGAAGTTTTTTTTCAGTTGGGTTGTAAGCCGGTTCAAAGGGTAATCATAACTTTGCTCATAAGCCGGAAGCCCCCAAGTAACCAAAAACTCATTAAGAAAAGACGACAGAGGCCCTGCTTTAGCAGGGGTGCCGGTTTGATATATACATTGTCAAAAATATGTACATCAGAAGAGCCAATGGCTCAGGTGTAGTAAGGCCGAAGATGAGCAATATTCCACGGCCGGCGAGTCTCTTCCTCCGACGTGCGTGAGTCCTTGTGGTCTCGAACATCAATAAGGTAGTATGACCCGTTGTTCAAATTCTTGCTGACCACAAAGGGTCCTTCCCAAGGTGGGGATAATTTGTGCATATCAGTCTGATCCTGGATAAGCCGGAGCACCAAGTCGCCTTCTTGAAAGGCTCTGGTCTTGACCCGACGGCTGTGATAACGACGTAGATCTTGCTGGTAAATCGCCGAACGAGCCGCTGCGAGATCACGTGCCTCGTCTAACAACTCAAGTGCATCCTGACTTGCCTTTTCATTATCAGCTTCAACGTAAGCCGCCACCCGGGGTGAGTCGTGATGGATCTCACTGGGGAGAACCGCTTCTGCTCCATGAACCATGAAAAAAGGCGTGTAACCCGTAGATCTGTTGGGCGTTGTGTTGATGCTCCATAGCACTGAGGGTAACTCCTCTACCCAACAACCCGGCGTCCTCTGTAAGGGAACCATAAGCCGGGGCTTGATGCCTCTCAGAATCTCTTGATTGGCTCTCTCAGCTTGACCATTACATTGGGGGTGAGCCACCGACGATACATCAAGCCGGATATGCTCACGTTGACAAAATTCTTTCATAGCACCCTTGGAGAGATTAGTGCCATTGTCTGTTACAATGCTGTGTGGAAAGCCAAAACGGAAGATCACCTTCTTCATGAACTGAACCGCCGTTGCTGCATCACACTTACTAACTGGCTCTGCCTCTACCCACTTAGTGAATTTATCAACCGCCACCAAGAGGTGGGTCTTCTTATCCTTGGACCTCTTAAAAGGTCCAACCATATCAAGCCCCCAAACTGCAAACAGCCAAGTGATTGGAATCATTCTCAACTCCTGAGCCGGAACATGAGCTCGACGTGAAAACTTCTGACAACCGTCACATTTTTTGACCAAGTCCTCAGCATCAGCATGAGCCGTCAGCCAATAAAAACCGTGACGAAAAGCCTTGGCTACAAGAGATTTAGAGCCGGCGTGATGACCACAATCTCCTTCATGGATCTCATGCATAATCTCACAGCCTTCTTCAGGAGAAACACAACGCTGAAACGCCTCGGTAACACTGCAATGGTGCAGCTCTCCATTGACAATTGTCATTGACTTGGACCGCCGGGTTATTTGCCTGGCCAAGGTTTCATCCTCAGGTAACTCGCCCCGGGTCATATATGCCAAATATGGAACTGTCCAATCAGGAGTAACATGAAGAGCCGCCACCAACTGAGCTTCCGGGTCAGGAATAGCTAAATCCTCCTCTATAGGTAACTTGACCGACGGGTTATGTAAAACGTCAAGAAAGACATTAGGTGGCACCGGTTTACGTTGAGAACCCAACCGGCTTAAGGCATCAGCCGCTTCATTTTTCCTTCGATCAACATGCTCAACTTGATAACCCTTGAAGTGACCAGCAATAACATCCACCTCTCGTCGATAAGCCGCCATGAGGTGATCCTTAGAATCCCAAGTACCAGAGACTTGGTTAGCCACCAAATCTGAGTCACCAAAGCACCTTACCCGGCTTAAGTTCATCTCCTTAGCCATCCGAAGACCGTGGAGCAATGCCTCATATTCAGCTGCATTGTTAGTGCAAGGGAACATCAAACGGAGAACATAACAAAATTTATCACCTCGAGGGGAAGCAAGCACAACTCCAGCCCCCGATCCCTCCAATTGCCTGGATCCATCAAAGTGAATAGTCCAATACGTGTTATCTGGTTTTTCCTCAGGCATCTGCAGCTCTGTCCAGTCATTGATGAAATCCACCAGTGCTTGAGACTTGATGGCCGTGCGAGGCGTATACATCAAACCATGAGGCCCAAGTTCAATGGCCCATTTGGCAACCCGGCCTGTTGCTTCCCTGTTTTGTATGATATCTCCTAAAGGAGCAGAGCTAACCACAGTAATGGGGTGACCCTGAAAATATTGCTTAAGCTTCTAGCTTGCCATGAAAACCCCATATACAAGTTTCTGCCAATGTGGGTATCTCTGTTTGGACTCAATAAGCACTTCGCTGATATAATAAACCGGTCGTTGAATCGGATATTCCTTGCCTGCCTCTTTCCTTTCAACCACAATAGCCACACTGACAGCCCGGCTATTAGCAGCCACATATAACAACAACGGCTCCTTATCAACGGGCGCAACTAGGACCGGCGGCTCAGCCAGCTGCTTCTTAAGCGCCTCGAATGCCTCATTAGCAGCGTTACTCCAGACGAAGTCATCTGTCTTTTTCATCATCTGATACAAAGGGATGGCCTTCTCACCGAGGCGGCTTATGAACCGGCTTAGCGCCGCAATATGACCCACCAGACGTTGAACATCATTGATACACGCCGGTTTAGCCAGAGAAGTAATGCCTTTGATCTTCTCCGGATTAGTTTCAATGCCCCTGTTAGACAGCAGAAAACCAAAAGCTTGCCCGCCGACACACCAAAAACACACTTGGCCGAATTAAGCATCATCTTATAAACTCGGAGATTATCAAAGGTTTCCTTCAAGTCGTCTATCAACGTCTCCTTCTTTCTGGATTTCACCACAATATCATCCACATAAGCATGAACATTGCGTCCAATCTGATTATGAAGACAATTCTGCACACATCGCTGGTAAGTCGCCTGGGCACTCTTGAGCCCAAAAGGCATAGACACATAGCAGAAGGATCCAAAGGGAGTTATGAAAGCTGTCTTCTCCTGGTCCTTAACTGCCATCTTGATCTGATGATAACCAGAATAAGCATCCAAAAAACTCAAACGCTCACTACCCGCCGTAGCATCAATAATCTGATCAATACGAGGGAGAGCAAAAGGATCAGCCGGACAAGCTTTGTTTAAATCCGTGTAGTCCACACACATGCGCCAAGTGTCGTTCTTCTTAAGTACCAGCACCGGGTTAGCCAACCACTCAGGATGAAAAACCTCAACAATAAACCCAGCCGCCAAGAGCCGGGCTACCTCCTCACCAATGGCCTTACGCCTTTCTTCATTGAAACAACGAAGAAACTGCTTGACCGGTTTAAACTTGGGATCAATATTGAGAGTGTGCTCAGCGAGTTCCCTCGGTACACCTGGCATGTCAGAAGGTTTCCATGCAAAGATGTCCCGGTTCTCACGGATGAACTCGATGAGCGCGCTTTCCTATTTCGGATCCATATTAGCACTAATGCTGAACTGCTTGGATGAATCGCCAGGAACAAAATCAACCATCTTAGTGTCATCTGCCGATTTAAACTTCAAAACTGGATCATGCTCTGCAGTTGGCTTTTTCAAAGACGTCATATCCGCAGGATCAACATTGCCCTTGTAAAATTTTAACTCCTCCGTTGCACAAACCGACTCAGCATAAGCCGCATCACCCTCTTCACATTCCAAGGCTATCCTTCGGCTCCCATGTACTGTGATGGTCCCCTTGTAACCCGGCATCTTGAGCTGCAGATAAACATAACAAGGCCATGCCATGAACTTGGCATAAGCCGTCCGTCCAAACAGAGCGTGATACGGGCTGTGAATTTTGACTACTTCAAAGGTCAATGTCTCCGACCTAGAGTCATGATCATCTCCAAAGGCAACTTCCAGAGCTATCTTACCAACAGGGTACGCCGACTTACCAGGCACCACACCATGGAAAACGGTATTCGACGGTTTAAGATTCTTATCTGTCAACCCCATGCGACGGAAAGTTTCGTAATAAAGGATATTGATGCTGCTCCCTCCGTCCATGAGTACCTTGGTAAACTTATACCCTCCAACCTGGGGTGCAACCACCAATGCTAGGTGACCCGGATTATCAACCCGGGGTGGGTGATCTTCCCGACTCCACACGATGGGCTGCTCAGACCAGCGCAAGTAACGGGGAACCGCCGGTTCAACGGCGTTCACTGCCCTTTTGTGAAGCTTATGATCCTGTTTGCATAAATTTGTGGTGAAGATGTGGTATTGCCCACTATTCAACTGCTTTGGGTTACTCTGATACCCAGACTGCCGCTGCTGATTCCCCTGACTTGACTGTTGATGGTAGCCACCTTGATTGCCCTGATTACCTTGGAATCCAGAACTAGAACCGCCACCGCCGTAACCCGGCCCATGAGAACCAGACCCTGAACCACCACCCGGTCCATGATTGTCTTGAAAAAGATTGGAATTTTTATACTCTTTCATGATGTAGCAATCCTTCCAGAGGTGGCCAGACGGTCTTTCTCGCGTCTCATGCCTTGGGCAGGGCTGATTTAGCATCTGCTCAAGATTAAAGACTGACCCTCTGGCCTATGGGGCGGTTTACCTTTATGACGCTGGCCATTATTCTGTGCGTTTGTGTTAGCCACAAAGTCCAAACTATTATCAGCTTTGCGCTTACCATTGCCTCCCTGATTCACTGGATTATGCTGCTGTCCTGTGGTGCTGCTGCTCTTCTTTCCCTTTCCCGGCTTGTCATCATCAGACTCGGGGTCCTTGGTACCATCAGAGTCAGCGTACTTAACCAGAGCCGTCATCAGCTCTCCCATGTCATTGCAGTGGCGCTTGAGCCGACCCAACTTCTACTTAAGAGGCGTAAACCGGCAATTCTTCTCCAACATTATGACCGCTAAACCGGCATTGATGCGATCCGATGAATGTAAGATGGTCGAAACTCGGCGCACCCAATGGGTTGTGGACTCACCCTCTTCTTGGACACAGGCATCCAGATCCACAATTGACATCGGCTGCTTGCACGTATCTTTGAAATTCTGGATAAACCGGGCCTTTAACTCGGCCCATGACCCAATGGAGTTGGCAGGGAGCCCCTTCAACCAAGTGCGAGCCGTTCCATCCAACATCAGGGGAAAATATTTAGCACATGCCGCATTGCTAACATCTAGCAATTCCATGGCCATCTCATAACTCTCGATCCATGCTTCAGGAGGTAAATCGGCTGTATAGTTAAGCACCTTGCGAGGACCCTTAAAATCCTTGGGCAGACGCTCATTACCTATGATCGGCACTAAACATGGTACGCCCAAATTCCTAAAGGTTACACCTGGCTCCACCGAAGTTGTCGGACGAACCGGAGAAGGTTGACGGGCCGCACGTTGCGCCGCCAGCTCGGCCTCTCGACGCGCTCTACCTTGATCCACCATGTTCTGAGCATCAGCACCACCACCCGCCGGGTTATGCCCACGAGGCTGGCTATGGTTCCGCCCATTGCTTGACACAGCTGGTTCATCAATATGCCTACTGTAACTCCGGCTTGGGCGAGGGGTGGAATGAATCCGGCTTCGACTGTAAGAATAAGCCTGCTGCTGAACCAATGCTATCTGAAGGAGCTCTCTAGCCCTCCGCATCTCAACCGCCGTTGGAGACTCGCCTTCAACCGGGATAGCCGCCAATCGTGATGCTGCAGCGATCATGTTATCCAAAGGGTTAGAGTAATGACCCGGTGGTGTTGGCATGTGTTGCGGCGGGATATTGTTCTGACGAGGCGGATCCGTGGTGTGTGGCTGAACCGGCGCTCCCGTCCCAGGCGTTTCAACCTGGTCCGCCACTGGTGGGTTACTGGTTCCTGCTCCTGGCGTGTTAAAGAGGTTCCTCGCCTCGTAAACCGGTGGCACGCGAGACTGATGCCTCCTCCTCATGACTTTGTTTGAAGCGTTCTGATCTAGCATGAGCTGGTAAGACTCCGACTGGATCCGCTGCGCCTGTGCATCCAACGTAACCCGCTCCGCAGCCATCCTGGCATCTTCAGCTGGTAGGTCTTCCTTAGCTTGAGCTATCTGATCTAGCAATTTCACGACTTCCACATTATGCTGATCTTGATTACCCGGGTTAACCTCCGTCGTCAGCAGTGTTGCCAAGGCGTCTAGTAACCCGGACAAGACTTGAGCCGGCGGGCGCGCAGGGCCTCCTGCCCTGGCTGCCGTCGCCGCTGCTGACCCGGAAACCAATGCCGCTGCAGTTGAAGAGTGCTGCACTGGCTGCGTACCGGCCAAGAAGATTGCAACCCGGTTCGGTGGCTCGTAGGAGTCCGGAATACTATCGCCATCGGAACAGCCCCCAAGCCGACCGTCTTGCAGTTGGTACAATGACTCGGTTTCACCGGTGGATGACTCGCCATCAGAATAGACAACTGTCTCACCGTCAAATACCGATTTATCTTCAGATCCCGCACCATTGATGAATCCCACAAAGGCACGACTCATGGCGGGCTGAACTCGGGCGGGTTTTGCACGCTGAGCCGTCTCGATGATGTTGGTGTAGGTGTCCGGCTCAGGGCCCGGTTCGCCGATCTTGCCAATGAAGACGTGAATTCCACTGAAGGGGACCCGGTATCCGTACTCAATTGAGCTGGCCTCGGGGCCCCAGCCTTCATCGTCGATGTAGAGCTTCCCGCGATGACTCTTGGTCATCCGGCCCACAGCGTATCCCTTGATCCCTTTGAAGTTGCCCTTCAAGAACTCGAAACCACCGTGCGCTGGCCCCACGGTGGGCGCCAACTGTCATGGACTTGACACGGCAGATGTCCTAGCGGAAGGACTTAGTCGTGGAGCCATCGCAACTAGGTTAACTTGAAGGGGTTAAACGGGACAAAGGACACAGATAGTTTACCCAGGTTCGGCCCCTCTCAATGAGGTAAAAGCCTACTCCTGCTTTTGTGTTGTATTGCTAGGGTTTCGATTACCAGGGAGCGAATACGCTTGACCTAGTTCCCGATTATTTGTTACCTGTCCCTAAACCGCCGCTGGGTCATCCCTTTATATCCACAGGTTGACGCCTGGCAGTTCACAGAATCCCGGCCGGCTCATCAACTTGTCCGGCTCGGTATCCACTCTTTCCTATCTTACAATACAAGTCATACTTATGGCGGTTTACATCTATGGGCCCTAACTCGCCTTTGGGCTTTAGGCCTTCTTATTAAGTCTCCTTCGTAAGTCGCCATCTTCTATGTCTTCATGGGCTTCAATACAGGTAAACCACTATGAGCATAACCCGGCCCCTCCTGGGCGGTTTATACTCAATAGTTATATTCCCAACAGGGTCGACAAGGCAGCTCTCGGAGCTGGTAGCGCCCATGTTGGGTGCGGGCTCGTCGGAGAGGCGGATCCCGCCGATGAGGTCAGCGAGGCAGCCCGAGGCGCAGGCGGCCTCCATGCCACGCAGCGTGTCGGCGCAAACGCCATCGGGCGTGCCGGGCTGGCTGCGCTCGCCAGGAAGGAAGAGGGTTCCCGTCCAGAACGTGTTTCCGGACGACGGTGCACCTTGCCCCATGGTGGGCGCCAAATGTCGGGGATATCATGCGACATATGCCAGGAGGTGGCTTATCATGGATGGGGACAAGAGTACGTCGCCGGGCTCTAGAAGCGGGAGTGAGCGAGACCGCATACGCCTGCGAATCATACCCAGGTTCGGGGCTCTCCTCGGAGATAACACCCCTAGTCCTGCTCTGCGGGGTCTCCGCATCATGACTATGATCGACAAGGTAGCTACAAGCTTGCTCCTTGAGCTGTTTCGGGTAGAGGAGGGAGAAGGGCAAGGCTAGCTCTACTCCTCGCTCTACGTGTGTGTATGAATGGCGTGGGTGCTGAACCGAACCGCGAACCCCTTGCATGGGTGAGCCTGGGGGGTTTATATAGGCCTACCCCCCAGGGGTACAATGGTAATCTGGCTGGGTGTAGGACCCGGCCGTCAGCGACTCTGGCCACCGGCTTCTCCGCCGACCACTGGGGCCTGCCGCTTGGTGGGCCATGTTGACTGCTCTATGTTGTAGCCTCGCCCTCGATGACGAAGGCCTGACCGAGGGGACGTGGTTACAGTCCCGCCGCCTGACGGGTACTCGCTGTAGCCATACCCCGTCTCGTCTGGTTAATGGTGCACAGCCTCCAAGGGGGAGGAGGGCCGCGTGCTAGGAGTCGGTCCTCCCTTGATGCCTCCTGCTGGAGGTTTGCCGCCTTCTGGTGGCCCGTGGACAGGTAGGGCCCGCCGCCTGCGGGCCGTACCGACCGCCCGTCGTGGGAGTGTGGCTCCCTCTGGCGCTAATGATGTCACAGACTATGCGGTAATAGTGCCGCGCTGGGCGGGGGGTGTCCGCCCAGTACACAGCTCTGTGGCCACGTCCCATCCTCGATTCGGGGGTGGCAGGCCACACTGCAGCCATGCCTTGTCTCGTCGTGGTGATGTGGTGCTGACTTTGAGGGGACGAGGGGTCGTCTGCTAGGAGTCGGCTCCCTCGCGGCCGCCTTCTATTTCCTGCGGCCTTATAGCAGCCGGACTCTTGGACCAGCCGGCCCAAGAAGGCGGTCGAGCTCCCGGACGGTGTGAGGGGCGCGGCGAGCCCCGATGTCTTGAAATACCATGGGGGACTGATGAGGCTACCCGTGGTCATTTACTCCGACAAGTAGTTCACATGGCGGAGCACCTCCACCTCCGGCATCTCCTTGGTGGACATCCGGCATGGGTCCCGGCGGCCGCTCATCTCGCTGATGAGGTGCGGCCGAAGTTGGAGGGGCGACACCCGGCGCATGACGAAGCCGGCCAGCAGGTCGGCCGGATTGAGCCCCTCCCGGTCAGTCATCTCTTGAAGCCGGGCTAGGACGCTAACGATGAGGGCCGGCAGGCGCTTGGGCGGCTACTGTTGCCAGTTGTCCCGTGGCCCAGCAGGCGGCCCGGGCACGAAAGCCGGCAGGTTGATGTAGTCGTTGACCTGATGGAGATTTCGGACGTAGAAATAGGACCTATGCCAGAGCTTGGTCGACTCGTGCAGAGGGATGGCCGGGAAGCGGGTGCCGCCTCCAGAGCACCTCACAGCGATGCATGCCCCGCACTGGGCTAGCTCATCCTTCGCCGATGTGCCCCTGCCTCGGCCGAGGTGGTCCGGCCGGATTTGTGACCAGCGGTGAGCAGAGAGAGAGTGTGGCCACCTATGTCTTGCTTAGATCTGGAGAGCATGAGAGAGTGAAAGAGAGGAACCCTAGTAAACCAAGCGCCGAGGCTCCTGCTTATATATATAGTGGAGTGATTTTGTTGTAGCAACCGTTATTAAATTGAATACGCCCGAACCACTATTTTCATTTAAAGTTCAAGTAAAAATAAAACTCGATCAATAATGTGCCACCGCTTCCAGGTCGCACTATCAAATCACCGCATCCAGGACGCACTATGTACTGTATCATTCACGTGCGGTCCCCGACCCTCCATCAAGTTGAAAACTAGAATAGTCAAAATGTCAATTGGGATGCCTCTTTGTAAACAAATGCGCTCCTAGCTTAAAAAAATGCGCTCCTACGTGTAGCCACGAGTGGGTGTGAGAGAACTAGTGCGTGCGTGCAACGCTTCTCTTCGTGAGAGTACAATATACTACGCCCAAAGAACATTCACCACAAGAGTAGAAGTATAAGTGTGCAACGTGTGACTTTTTTTTTAGGGAAAGCCAGTTGGCACTTTATTGCTGGTTTGAAAAAAGTGTGACATGTGACTTAAAATATAAGGTGCGCGACATCTTTTATTTTATAGAAGTTCTGAGGGTAGGGTGTGAAGAGCACATATGTGTGTGACGTCTACCTACAGATAGACGGTGGGTGCGAGAGGACTCGGGAGAGTCATGACTCATGAGGGTGCGTGTGTGCGTGAGAGAGAGGGGGCACGTATCAATGCAATGCATGTGTCCGTAAATCATATCTGACAAACATTCGCCACAAGCCGTTTCCTGACGGATGGCGTAAGAACCGTTAGATCGGCATCCGACAATGTCAGTTTTGCCATGGCATTTAACAGAACAGCCACTCCTCCGACACACAAATCTTCCACCTCAGTGTTAGCAACTGCGTATGCTCCTCCCTCCGTTCCAAAATGTAATGCATATAGCTTTATTGAAAATTCGAACCTTGCAAACTTTTACCGAGTTTTCGTATACCAAAATGCACATATAGAATACCCAGTATATATTATTTCATTCATCTTCGAGAGGTAACAATAAAGATGGGGGAGGAGTGTACAAAGAAAGACTGTCGTATCACCTGCAGCAATTTCAACCATCCTTTGGTGTGGAGGAATATCATAGGAACTCTATATGATATGATTTTTATAGGAATTTTTCCTTTAGAGCCAATTGGTTCATAGGAATATATTCATATATTCCACATTTCAAAGGAAAATAAACATGATATCATTTTTATAGCTTTAGAGCCACTTGGTTCATACGAATGGATTCCTATACTCCCACAATTTCAAAGGAAAATAAACATTAGCCTAGATTCAATAGAAAAATTCCTATGATGTGAACCAAATGACATATCTTTTCCAATCCCTCCTCATAGGAATTGAGATACAAGTCATCTCTAGATTCAATAGAAAAGTTCCTATGATGTGAACCAAATGACATCTCTTTTCCAATCCCTACTCATAGAAATTGAGATACATGTTATCTCTTTCCCTACAACTTCCATATATACATCTTCTATTCCTAAATAGCTAGTACAACCCACTAGCTTTTTTCCAGGACATGCAACTATGGCACATGAACACGTCATGCATGCAAGTCATAAATCACATTGTTTTTGTACTCTATGCATGCAAGCACCACATCATCAATTCGTGCATGTTACTCATAAGTTATTTCTTGCATTAGATTTTGTATTGACAATATATGTGTTGATCGCGTGCACACATATTTAGTTCACATTCACATTTTTGTTAGAAATGTCATTCCTGTAACTGCAATTCATTTTTTCTCTTTGTATTACATTTTCATTTTAAGCATACATTCACTTCTCATTAGTTATAGATGTTTTGGAGGAACTTTTATGCATTATTTTGAGTAGCAAATTTCACGCGGCCGCGGGTAAATCAAAATACGGGGCCCATGCGTCATTGCCTTTCGGTCGAACCTACGTCCACAATTTTTTGTACGTATATCTTCATTGCTCCCCGAACCCAAAATTCTGCCTCGCTCCGGTAAAACTGAGAGGCCCACCCGTATTAAGGCGTCGACTCGAACTCAATCCCTCTCCTATTTACTACGGTGTGGCCCCTCAATCCTACTCCTACAAACCCTACCTGCCGCACGCATCATCTGTTTTCTTCAAGAGGACGAGGGAGAAGCAGATCTGGAGTGGAGGCTCCTACCCTAGGGCGCCCTAGGTAGCTGCCGCACGCATCATTGGTTTTCTTTTTTTATTTATGCTCTTGCGCCATAGAGTGAAATGATGGTTGCTTCGTTCGTCCAGCTTAATGCGGGAAAGGTGGGGCTTTGTGATTTGACTGCTCATCGCTCATTTACTACTACTGCGGCGCTACGACTGGGTGCCTCCAAGTCCAACCGCTGCTTCGAACTGGACGGTGGAACAAGACGGTGGATGAGCCACACGTCGGCCAAAGGGGTCCTGTAAGTGTGTCGCCATTTTGTGTGCGGACTGACCCTGCTGAGTTGCTATGCCAACGCGACAGGAGCAGCCTACCACTTGGTTTTGCTCCTTGGTGAATCCCGACTATCCCTACTCTTATGAAAAATAGATTTGGTGATGATGGTGTGCCTGCATCCTACAATATAGGCCGTCCAATTTATATCTGACAGATAGGAAGGAAACTATGGCAATTTTGCAAAAAGATGCCCACACCCCTCTTCACATTTGCAAATAAGGCCTTCCCTCGTTCATCCTTTTCTCCCACAAGATAAACTACTCATACAAATGCATCTTGATGTTCCGTGCAACGCACGGGCATCTTGGTAGTATTGATCTAAAAATATAGTATCCAGATTAGTAAAAATGAGGTGATTTTACCGAGCGGTGGGCGGGGGAGCATGGCCTGTCATGCGGTCCCATGTGTCATGATGTACCAAGGCGTTGCACGTCCCTCTTAAGGCAGAACAATGGCAGAAGCAATACATGGTTTTCTTGAAGGAGATGATGGAGAAGCGGATTCAGCGAAGTGTGAAATAATGGTTGCTTCGTCCGTCTGGGGGAAAGGTGCGGCTTTGTGATTTGACGTCTCATTGCTCATTACTACTATACTGGGGCGCTACGACTGGGGTGCGTCCCTCCTGCTGTTCTGCACTGTTATTTGGTGCACGACACATCGACCCGGTTGCTATGACCCACATGACGGCTAGAGGAAGTACAACATACATGAAAGCGAGCGTCTCCACTCTTTTAGTATGACGGAGGAGTACAAGACATGGCTTGGTTTTCGCTGCTTCCCATGATCCATCGATACAAACCCGAACTAAAAAAGGCGAGGGCAGGTCTTTTCCCGCGCGGCAGGCAGGGGAGTCTGGCATATAGTCTGTTCGAGGCAACGAGGCAGGAAGGAAGGGAAACAAGCAAATAAAGGTTGAGCGACTTAGTTTTGGGAAAATCTGATTTTACGGAGTACGTACCCACTATGGAGGTAGTACTACTTACTACTCCCTTCTTTCCGGTTTATAGGGCTCATCTAGCTGGCGGCCCGCCCCTTCCCTCAGAGTCTGAGCCCGACCAGGCGACAAGCTGGGGCATGGCCAAAGTGCGCCATGCCTCCCCCAAATCACGGTCGTATGGCTACAGTAGGCGCCGCCAGGCAGCCGCCGACCCGCCCGGCGCGGCGCTGTAGCCATGGCATGCCCGACACGGCCTCCGTCAGCACGGACGGCGCCACAGTGAAGAGCCGTCAGCGGGGCCCGCAAGCGGCGGGCCCCACCTGTCGGCCGGTTCCTCGGCAGCCGGCAGGGCCCAGCAGAGGCGGGCCCCAACAGCCGGCGGAGAACCCGGCCCCCATAGACGCTGACAGCCGGGGCCTACCACCCGGCCATATTACCATTGTACCCCTGGGGCTTTGCCTATAAAACCCCCCAGGCCACACCCATGCAAAGGGTTCCTCTCATGTTCCACCCCAGTTCTACACACACCGTAGCCAGGGAGATAAGAGAGCTAGCCTTGCCCTTCTTCCTCCTCTGGCCGAACAGCTCTAGGAGCACCATTGTACTCTTTGCTTCATAGTGATCATGCGGAGACCCCGCAGAGCAGGAGTAGGGGTTTCATCTCTTAGGAGAGCCCTTAACCTGGGTAGATCTCGTGTCCATCCGAGCTTGTGCCCTCTCCCGCTTCCAGGACCCGACGATGATCTCACGGCCCCAACCATGATAAGCCACGCCCTGGCATCTGTCGAGATATTACCACAACAATAGATATTTCAAACAATATGATAATCTCTCTAACCATTAGGGACGAGGAGTAAATGGAGGGAGTAGTAAAATTTTCTCCTCGTCCTGCGAGCCACCGCGCGCGTGGGCGAGGGAGCGGGCATAGGCGTAGTAAGCAAGCTTCTCCTCGTCCTGCGACTCTGCGAGCCACCGCACCCGTGGGCGGGGGAGAGGGCATACTAAGCAAGCTTCTCCTCGTTCTGCGAGTTGACGGGACACATCAAAAGTAGTACTACAGATCATCTCCAGTGTATAGAGCCTTGCCTCTAAGGTAGGCCCCACATGGTTTGCCTCTTATCAAATGGAAAAACCATAATGTATAGAGACTCTAACCAGCCTCTAAGGTGGGCCCTAGCAGAAATTTAAAAAGTATTGATTAGCACCACACTTGTCCAATCACTAATATTTCTCTTGTACTTTCTTATGCTTCCTAAGGCTGACAAGTGGGACCAGATGGATTGTTACATTGTTAGAGGCAGCCTCTAAGGTTAGACGCGATGCTAGCCAATTTTTTGTTAGAGGCAGTTCATGTAATGTATACAGGCCTGCCTCTAAGAGGAGAGAGAGGGCTTAGAGGCAACAAAAAGCATACATTGTGGATTCCCTAAGTGCCTACTTTCCGGTCTATATGACTCAATTTGAAATCTCCCTAAACATAATAGATGATGAGTGGTGGAATAAATTTGATACTTCCATAGTTCGCAAAAGTACTGAGCATGTGAGATGGTGAACGGAGGGAGTACGATACCATTAGTGCTACAGTTCTTTTGGAAGGGTTGTAGTAGTCCCTCCCATTCACATGTTCACATTTCAAGCTTCAATAAAAATGTTGCATGCAAGGATTAAGAGAAACCTCAGCAATGCATGTACTCCCTCAATCCATATAGGGTCTAAAATGCGTTTTGGAGGCTAACTTTGACCACATGTTGGAGCAATAATATGACGTCCAACTTACACAAATCTTACCATCAAATTCGTACGTGGTCATTGTACTGCTAACACATGCATGCGTTGCAATTAGTATGTACATGATACAGTAGTAAACACTCACTATCTAGTAGTACTAGTACTATACACTACGACTACTACTATGAAGCCATCCAACTGTGTCCCGACAGAAGACCGCGGTCACTGATTATTCGTTCATATTTAAATTTGTTTTCACACAGCAAAATATCCATGAAAACAACACATGGCAAAATTTCACGGCGAACGAGAGATTTGAATGTGCTGGGAGGGGTGGGGCTGGAAGGGGCTGTTTGGATCTTGCCCGGGGTAGCCAAAATATTGGCGACCCTTTTGTCCACCCGTGCCTTTGCCACCGATGAACGAGGTTGACCTCGGGTGCTCATCCATCCTCCAGCGCGCGCGTTGGAGATGAGCTCGCATGAGCTGTGCTTTTTTTTGTCCCACCTCGCCACCCGAGCCGGCCGTGGACCGACCGGTGACCCGCAAATTACTCCATGCAACCATAGCCGCACACATTCTGACAGCAACTCAACTAACCGGAGGAAATTCATGCAAACATGGCGATATTTCATATAAACAATGACGGAATTCATATAAAATACCGGATTTTCATATAAACATGACGGATTTCATTACATTTAAATCAACTAAGCGGTGCTACTCCTGAACAGCACAGGTATAATAATACCTAGCCTAAATGGTCGCCCGCGGATCCATTTGTCGGCAACAGAAGGATCTGGCAAGACACCTACTGTGTACGCCGGCGTCACCTCGGCGGTGGCCTTCATGGGACCCAAGCGGCGGCGGCCTCCCATGTTCTACTTCTCCTCGATGATGGCGGCGGACGCGGAGGCGCTGGCCACCGACTCGTCGCTCTCCGTGCACCCGACTTCTGTCTCTGCTTGCATCGTGCGGTCGCAGGCATGGGAGTCTCGGCCACAGACACGGGAGACGCGGTCACAGAAACGGGAGGCGCGGTACGAGGCGGCGGCGTGGACGGCAGCGACGACGCCCGTGCTCCTCGCCGTGCTGATGTGGAGTAGCTCGCCGCTCCTCGTCAAGCTGGCCTGGAGCGGCGAGTTGCCGAACCACACGCCGGATTGGGGCAGCAGCTGGCTCCGTCGGGCGAGGGGAGGGAGGTGGATCAGCGAGTTGCATAGCTCATATCCAGCGGGCTCGGCGGGCCACCAAGCCGGCTTGGATGCTAGATAACTACTCTTCGTAAGCCATTGTAAGAGTGAAGAAAATGGTGAAGGAGGAGATAGGGGAGCGGCGGAGGTGTGCGATTCTTGGCCGGCGTCTGGCCTCATTTAAATAGGAGATTAAATAGATGGCGGATGGGAGGAGCTCGGCCGGCGTTGCGTTTAATGCCGGCCCGATCATGAACGGACGTGTGGCCGGAGTGGGTTTCCCGGCTTCCACACGGGTTTCATGGAGGCGTATGAATGCCGCAAGGAGGCATGTTCAGCCGGGCATGCAGCGAGCGGCGCCCTCAACTCTGACGTACGACACTGCGCCGTTCTTGCACTGACGTGTGGGCTCGTTGGGTACTTGGCCTGCATGTCAGTAAACCAACGCTGGCAGCACACGGCAGAGGAGCTTTTGGTGGGCCAGCGCGGTGAGAAGCGGGCATTTCATAAACCGATGATTGTTCATTGAGTGTGACATCATCTAATTCATGTAGGTTGATAAGCCTACTATATAATGTAAGAGAATTTAAAAAATTTCATACTGTATATACGTTGATAGCCCGTTCGATACGTTGTGATTCATAAAGACCGCTGCAAACATCAATGTTCTGCTTATCACAGATAAGGTTGATTAATACTCGTAACAATCCATGTCCTTAACAAAGGGTGCATGCACGTATAGGTTGAGCATGTGTCTGGCATCGTGTGCTGTGTGCATGCAGGCGTGCGAGTGTTGCGTGTGTGCATGTGTACGTTTCAGTGTTGCATGCATGCGTGTGTTCGTGCGTGCATGTGTACGTGTCAGTGTTGCACGCCTGCATGCGTGCGTGTGTTCGTGCGAGTGTTGCGTGCGTGCATGTGTACGTGTGAGTATTACATGCATGCATGCGGGTGTTGCGGGCATGTTTGTCTCCATGTGTGATGTGTTTGTAATCACCACAGTAGCTCGTGCGTGCGTGCAATTAAAATGGCCGGCTCAGCACATCATCACAAGGCGACCTTGTCCGTTGTGGTTAGGGCGCGCGGGCTGCCAACCAGAGGTCTCACGACTTCGAATCCCCACCGACCACTAATTTATTACCATTTTTGTCTTTCATATACGCGCTAACAGGTGGGCCCTACGGTAATGTGCGCTGATGAACGTGGACAGTTTGACTGGTCAATTGATCATGTCATCAACAAATTGCGGAGCTGTATGGTGAGCCAGTGACCGTATGATCACCACAAAATGTATTTTATTAACACAGTACAGACGCAAGCTACCATTTCTTTCTTTCATATACGCACTGACAGGTGGGCCCCATGGTTACGTGCGCTGCTGGTGCAACACTAGTTGCACCACGTGGAACGTTTGACTGGTCAATTGATCATGTCATCAACAAATTACGGAGTTGTACGGTGAGCCAGTGACCGTATAATCACGACATGTATTTTTTTAACACAGTACAGACACAAGCGCTCATATATACGCGCAAACACTCACCACTATAAGTGCACACATGCACACCCTACCTCTATGAGCACCTTCGAGAGAGTGAGCCAGCATATCATCTTGACATTTTACAAAGTAACCATAGGCGCCTCGTAGTCGAGGGGAACGTCTCCTCCCACTGAACGCACATCGACGGAAATACTGAAAATTAATACAGGATAAATGCGAGCAGTGGGACTTTAACCCTGGTGGGCTAGGGATACCACTGTCCTCCTAACCATCCAACCACAGGTTGGTTAGCACCACAAAATGTATATGGTGACCGTAATGAGCTTATTCTGAAGTCTAGTGACCATATCGTGCTTTCGCTTCAAATACAATGACTGTAAGTGTCGTCAACAAAATACGGAGCACGCATAAAATACAATGACCGTCAGTGTCATCAACAAAATACAGAGACGTATGGTGAGCTACATACCGTATGATGACCACAAGAATGTATACGGTGACCGTAATGAGCATATTCTGAAGTCCAGTGATCGTATAGTGCTTTCGCTTGAAATACAGTGACCGTCATGCGTGAATGTGTCAGGGGCATACTTTTAGAGGGCCGAGAGATAGTTTGAGTGCGTACGTGAAAGTGGTGTAGAGAGAGGGGGGTGCGGTGGAGACAAATAGAGATATGCCCTTCATTTCTCTTTCCCGTGACTATTTTTTTAGGAGAAGATATAAACATTCACAATGCGGAACAAATATTATTGGATGCACCATGCAATTAATTTTCATGTACTCCGTATAACTTTGTGATATTGTATATGCTTATTTTCTTAGTGGCCGATTGTGTGTGGGGTGTGGTGGGCACATCATTTCTAGTTGTGGTGGGTCGACGTGAGGACTCATGTGTCGGTTCCATCCTACGCCACATAGGTTGGACCGAGACGCGTTATACGAAGCCCATGGAGGACTCGGCATATAAGACGAATCTACCAGAGTCATGGAGGACTCTATCCCCACTGATGATAAGCCAGCTATATATGATTTGTAACCATAGGCCCCGAGTATGTTATATAAGCCCGGGGGCTAGTTCGTCGATAGTATACACACACAATGCCTGGTATTCACGTGTACGTTGTACACGCCCCTATCATAAATATACAATACCAGGAGTAGGCTTTTTCCTCAACTGCAAGGGCCCAGACTTGGGTAAAACTTTGCCTCGTATTACCATCCGGGCTAACAGTCAGGGATATCTTACCAAATGATCTGATGAAATCATATCCGCCAACAAGAGAGAGGTGTGTGGGGGGGGGGGGCAATGTGTGCGAGAGAGGCCTAAAGATAATGTGCGTGCGGGAGACACTTAGGCACATGTATGTGCATATAGAGGGCCAGCAGAGGCCGTGCGTGTGTATATAGGCATGTGAGAGAAATAGTGTTTTCCAACTGAGATTAGTGAAAAGAGTGGTACGTAGTAGTAACAGAGAGAGGCCTAAAGATAATGTGCGTGCGGGAGACACTTAGGCACATGTATGTGCATATAGAGGGCCAGCAGAGACTGTGCGTGTGTATATAGGCATGTGAGAGAAATAGTGTTTTCCAACTGAGGTTAGTGAAAAGAGTGGTACGTAGTAGTAACAGAGAGAGGGGGAGATATATAGAGAGTGTGTGTGCGAGACACCCTGCGAGAGAGTGTGAGCATGTGTGAGAGAGAAATGTCGTTGTATATAAAGTGTGTGCACTTATGCGTCAGATAGAGAGATATATAGCGCGTATGTGAGGACGGGCCGAGGCATAGTGCATCTATGCGTAAAAGGCGGTTCTACACATTAAATTAAAATATAAATTGCATTAAATTTTTTGGATGAGATCATGAATTTTGCAATTTACGTATGAACAAACATTGGTCTATCAGACACACATACTCTATTGAATTCAAGCATGTGTATGGGTTTATTTCATATTATCGATCCATAGAGTGAGACTGCTTTGAAATACAGATGATGCATGGCTTTTGCAATTCATATATAAACATTAATTAGTGCACTCCGTGCTGTTAGTGTCAGGCACTTTATACATTTGTCACATACTTGGATACATTCCAAATTGCTAGCTACGAAATAGAATACATGTTCAATTCAACATAAAGATGGTTTCGAAGATCCCCGCAAAAAAAAGATGGTTTCGAAGATTTGAATTCATAGGAAGTGCATTCATCTATTTGAATTCAAGATAATGGCATTTGTAAATTAGATCTAAAAGGGGGCATCAATCTTTGTTGTGCGTTTGAACATGCTATATATTCATATGCATGTCTAACTATTTTTTTGCAACCAAGGAAATTATATCTGGAACCATGCATGAATTGAGCTAAGCTGCATATTTTTTAATATATACTCGTGTACAATGTATATTCAAATGTACCCCCTCCATTTCAAAATAATCGTACTTTTAGGATTTTCAAGAGTCAAGATTTTTGAAGTTTGACAAATCCTGAAATTTCAATTGTAAACGTTAGTGCTTCTGCTCCCAAATATTGAACGAAGCGCCAAATAAGCCTCTGGTCGCCCGAAACAGCGAGAGACTAATGTTTGGTGGTAGGAAATTACTGTCCTGACTCTGACCCATGTAGCCTATCGGCCGATGTCCAAAGGTCTAAACCGGGGTAGGTTTGTAACTTCACCAAGACGCCAGTCAACCGCCTCCGAAATCTATCCCGCCCACTATTTGGGACACCTGAGATTACTGTCCTACCCTACTACTTCTTGAGCTTGTGTTGGTTTTTCCCTTGAAGAGGAAAGGGTGATGCAGCAAAGTAGAGTAAGTATTTCCCTCAGCTTTTGAGAACCAAGGTATCAATCCAGCAGGAGACAACGCTCAAGTCACCGAATACCTGCACAAACAAACACCAACCTTGCACCCAACGCGATAAAGGGATTGTCAATCCCTTAACGGTTATTTGCAATGTGAGATCTGATAGAGATGATAAACGGTAAAGTAATATTTTTGGTATTTTTGGTTTATGGAACGGAAAGTAAAGATTGCAAAGTAAAAGAAATAGGAAACATGAAATTGTAGATCGGAAACTTATATGATGGAAAATAGACCCGGGGGCCATAGGTTTCACTAGAGGCTTCTCTCATGATAGAAATTATTACGGTGGGTGAACAAATTACTGCCGAGCAATTGATAGAAAAGCGCAAGGTTATAACGATATCTAAGGCAATGATCATGAATATAGGCATCACGTCCGTGTCAAGTAGACCGAAACGATTCTACATCTACTACTATTACTCCACACATCGACCGACTCCTGCCAGCATCTAGAGTATTAAGTTCATAAGAACAGAGTAACGCATTAAGTAAGATGACATGATGTAGCGGGATAAACTCGAGCAATATGATGAAAACCCCATCTTTTTATCCTCGATGGCAACAATACAATACATGCCTTGCTGCCCCTACTGTCACTGGGAAAGGACACCGCAAGATTGAACCCAAAGCTAAGCACTTCTCCCATTGCAAGAAAAACCAATCTAGTTGGCCAAACCAAATCGATAGTTCGAAGAGACTTGCAAAGATATCAGATCATGCATATAAGAATTTAGAGAAGATTCAAATAATATTCATAGATAAGCTGATCATAAATCCACAATTCATCGGATCTCGGCAAACACACCGCAAAAGAGTATTACATCGAATAGATCTCCAAGAACATCGAGGAGAACTTTGTATTGACAATCAAAGAGAGAGAAGAAGCCATCTAGTTACTAGCTATGGACCCGTAGGTCTGAAGTAAACTACTCACGCTTCATCGGAGAGGCAATGGTGTTGATGTAGAAGCCCTCCGTGATCGAATCCCCCTCTGGCAGGACGCCGGAAAAGGCCCCAAGATGGGATCTCACGGGTACAGAAGGTTGCGGTGGTGGAAAAGTGGTTTTGTTGCCCCCTGGATGTTTTTGGGGTATAAGAGTATATATAGGCGAAAGATCTAGGTCAGAGGGGCTACGAGGGGCCCACAAGGTCGGGGGGCGCGCCCTACCCCCCTGGGCGCGCCCTCCACCCTTGTGGCCGTCTCGCAGCTCTTCCGACTTGCACTCCAAGTCTCCTGGGTGTCTTCTGGTCCAAGAAAAATCATCGCAAAAGTTTTATTCCGTTTGGACTCCGTTTGGTATTCCTTTTCTGCAAAACTCTAAAACAAGGAAAAAACAGAAACTGGCACTGGCACTGGGCTCTAGGTTAATAGGTTAGTCCCAAAAATCATATAAAATAGCATATTAATGCATATAAAACATCCAAAACAGATAATATAATAGCATGGAACAATAAAAAATTATAGATACGTTGGAGACGTATCGTACCCCCGACCCGCAATATGTCCAAAATTTTAGATGGGGGCAAAGTTTGTAACTTTCCCGAAACATTGTTCCCCCTTAGTTCCCCCCTCCCTCCGTTTCCCCATTCATACTCCATGGGCGCCAAAATGCCCTCTCCACCAGCCGCGAAACCCCAGCCTCCTCCGTCCTCCACCCCATCGCGCCCAGTCCACCGCCGCCCTCCTCCATCACGCGGAGCCGGTACCCCGTCGTCGTCGTCCAACGCAACCGCAATGCCCTCAAGGACTTAGCAGCTGAAGCCGAGGCAGAGCTGCCTCCACGACGCCGACGCCAACGTGCGCCGTACCAGAACCAATTCGACCACGCCGTCCTATGCCTCACCGCTGCCACTCCACTGTCGCAACCATCCACCGCACCGGAGCTGTTCCCGCTACGCCGTCGTTCGCGGCCTCGGATCTGGTTCCCCGCCGCCGACAGACGGCCACCGCACCACACTCAACAACTTGGCCATGGGTTGGCTCCACCGTCCTTCACAACTTCTTGTTTCCAGCGAACCACAAGAAGATCGTTGGAAAAACAGAAGGAGGACAAAGCACTGCCAGCAGAAAGAGGTACTCCTCTTCCTTTATTCATGCAAATCTTACGTCTCTGCTCACACCGTATTCATCCCACGAAAGAAACTAGTTGAGCGCTTCTTGCTGCACCTTCTTCGTGATACTAAATGCATAAGGTTTCCTCCCATTTACTATTTCACCTTAGCTAGAGGTCAGTCGCCCGCCTGGATTTCAATTCAGGGTCAGTTGATTCACAATTAAAAGAAGCAGCACCCGCTTAGGCGCGCGGAGCACCTAGTTCGCATGTTCGCCAGGGAAGCGGCCCATCGGTGTCAATCATAGGGGTGTGGGACACAGGAGCTGCTTGCGCCCGATCTGAAGGTTGGCGGGGCTTGAAGGTGTGGCACCCCGGCTCAGAGAAACCGGAACGCCCCGTATTCCAGCCCAGAGATCGAGGTGAAGTCTTCTGGAATACGACACTGCTTAGCATAGAACAAACCAGCTTTCTATTACAACACGAATATGAATACAAGGTCTCCGATATTACAATGAATAACACCGGCACGGCGACGCTACGCCAACCACAGTTGCTCTATGCAAGCAGCATAACAACTCGAGGCAGCGGAACCTCTACTGGCAGCAGAACAACGAACGATGATGATGGACTCCAATCCGCAGGGACTCTGGCTGGAACGTTTATCCTAGCTTGTGAACACTGGAACCACACCAAACAAGCAAGCAAACTCGGCACGACCTACAAACTGGCATGACACGCCAGGTCAGTACATTGAATGTACTTGCAAGCTCACAATAACCAAAAGCAGTCAAGACAAACAACAGCATGGCATTAGCAGGTTAAAGCAATCATGAGCATGATACTAACAGAACAACATGGCATGCACAAACTGAACATGATACGGCTAGAATAAGCATAGCATGAGCATATGAACATGATGATACTACATGTAACATGTTAACATTATCATGCACCAACTTACTCTTGCTCGGCGGTTACCTCATAACCATCTCATGCATCAACTTACCAACTTCGGTATACACGATACCTCCGTGATCCTCTCTCGATCACAACCAATCTCTTTCTCATCATCGAACCGGGGTTATTATTAATCAAGTTATTATTATAGTTGGCTCATAGTGTGACCGACTACGAACTAGGCCCATATCCGCGGGCATGGCTATCGATAGATTAAACACACACTCTGCAGAGGTTAGTACACTGTACCCACACCACGGAATCCATGGCCTCGTGCTCCCATTCGGGTGGACCAATGGCATTCCGACAAATCCGATCTATTGCCATTACACTCTCCCAGCCACTCTGACAAACTCCCCTTTGGGCTAAGTCCTGGGTGGCCCCGATGTCAACCTGTGACATCCAACGGCCACCGTCGTGGCAAAACATAAACGGTCCCGAACGGGGACATGGATCCTTACAACAACAACGGGCACACAAGGTTTATGTCTGCCTACCTGATCAGGGTAGCGTGCGCCCATAACATTCCCTCGTTGGAGGCATCGGCGAGAGGCATGACAATAGACCGCATTAGGGCCTTCCCATAAAAGGCAAATGTGGCTGCACTGGTCAGCTCAATTTGGTGGCACCATGACTCAGCCAACAGTTGTTCAAGTTCATTATTATCCGGTTAAACTTGAATGCAATAAGCTGAGCCATATTAAAATAACATGATGCAACTACAATGCATGAGCATGATATCAACATAAGCATGGAGGTGCAACAATATCATCGAGCATAACAGCAATGAAACATTTAACCAAATGAGCATGGCATACTGACAAGCATAAGTATAACACTACCCATGAGCATAGCATGACTACTAGCATCATAAATAAATATCATGCAAGAACATAACAAGAACACTACCAAGTAAGCATGTAACCAGCTAGATGCAAAGGGACATGCATAGCAACGGTACTGGATAACAGACGACCAGCATGCATCAAGATGAACACCTTTGCTACCAGCATGTAATACTACTACCAAGCATAACATGTGAACATGATACTAGCAAGTAGTACAAGATAACAAGGTGCATCGGAACATAGCATGAAGGTGAACATGAATCCACGAGCATAACCAAAACAACGACAGTAGTAGCAAACAAGCAGACAGATAACAGGCAAACTTTTATTAAATATTCAAGTAGAAACCATGGCTACTGCATGGCTATCATGCAAGTGGCTGTTGTGGCTTGCGTGGGGGTGACGGATACTCCGGGAAGAAGTGCGGTGAAGCCGCGAAACGATTTGCCGGACGTTCTTCTCTCTCGAAGGGGGCTGATTAGGAGCAAGGGCAAAATGGTCATTTTCACTGTGGGACCACCTAGTGAAAATGGCACCAACATAAAGGTCTCGACAAGATGAAGAAGTGGGCGTTGGTTTCACCTCGATCGGAGTTACGGTCGCGAAGATACGGGGTGAAGAAGATCAAGGACCTATCTGTAAATACTTTTATCACCAATGGGTCCCTAAGTGGATAAGACAGAAACGGATTTGAGAAAATACGCTTTCGGAATAGAGAAAGCGCACTTTGGTCTGAAGAACAAGGAAAATACGCTTTCAAAAACTGAAAACGTACTCTGGAAAAACCCCGTTTCCACTTAAAACACGTGGACCCAGGGGTTGTGCCACTTACAGAGGGGGCCCACTGGCAGGGGGGCCCGAGCGGGCACTCGTCTTCTTCCCCGCGCCTGTTCCCCTCGTGAAGCAGAGGAGGAACAGGGGAGGGAGCGGCGAGGGGGCCGGCCGGCTCCGGCCGTCTCCCGCCCGGCTGAGGGCACCGGCGGGACCGCGGCGATGAGGGGGTCCCGTTCAGAGGGTTGGATGGCGCCGGGGGGGTGGGACGGCGGCGCCAGGAGGAGGACTAAGACGGGCGGTGGTGGTGGTGCTCGGCGAAGCAGGGCGCTCCGGCGAGGGGAGATGGGGTGGGACGAGCCGCAGGGAGGAGAGGGAGTTGGTGGGGGCCTCGGGAGGAGGAGAGGGGGCCGGTGGTGGTCGGGGTAGCTCGAACTCCAGCGACCACCAAGGACGAACGGTGAGGAAACGGCGAGATGTGGCGACTCTGGTGAACAAATGAGGCGAGGGAGGAGTGGGTGAGGTGCGGAGGACCTCGGGGCAGCTTAAATAGGCACAGAAGAAGCCTCTAGAGCATCACGGGCGAGCTCACGCTGGGCTCTAATTGAGGACAGGGATGGTTTGCGGCACGGGCATGGCGTTTGCGGTGCATTCATGGCGAACCAAGAGGGGGCCCGGGCACGGGACGATGCAGTGGCTCACGGGGGAGCTCCTGGACAAGGTTGGACGTCGAGACGACGAGGGAGCGGACGAGAACAGTGGCCGGAACGAGCCAGAGCTCGCAATTAGCATGACGCAAGCATGATCACCGCGTGCACTGGTGCAAGCGGCGCGCTTTGGCCGGGCCGACCATGTCATGTGGATGGACCTTGCTACCCTTAGTCCAAACGAAGAAATAATTTGGTCCAGGGGCAAAGAAGAGATCGGCAGGAGGTTCCAAAACATCTCAGCAGCAAAGTGTTTGTGCTGTGCTGTGGGGACACAAGCTTGGGAACGAAGGAATGGATTTGTCTGGTGATGATCACATACTAAGATGACTGAAATGACCAAGAATCAGCTTAAGAGGAGAGGTTTAGAGGGTACTTACTGTACAAAGCATCATAAGGGCCAGATTAAGAGATGATGAAGTAGCACTCACATAAGTGTTGGGAATGAGCTGAAAATTTGGCATAGCATAATGATTTGGAGAAATGAAGATGCTCAAAAAGTTTCATGCCATTTGGATGAACCAAACTAGCACTTGCTTCATAAAGCATCTCCCTGGACAGAAACTTGGAAAAATTGCACAGGGCAAATGGATCAATGAAATGGGCCAAAACTTGGTGGAGAGAGTTGATATGGATAGGAGAATGTCCTGGTATTTTTAGCTTAAATGAAGCAATATAAAATATGGTCGCTTCACAAACTGAAAATCTGACCAGAAACCAAGATTTGGAGCTGGGCTCACATAGATGAGTTACATGAGCTCAAATTTGGTGGAGAGTGATGATTTGATCATATGAAGGACCTTGCGAAATTTCAACTTATTTGGATATGCCTAGCTTGTACTTCCTTCACACAGGCTTCCCTCAGACAGGAACTTTGAAAATTTGCTCATGAATATTTACTAGGCAAATTGAGTTGAATTTTGACATGGGGCAATTATATGGACAGGAAAAGGTGTCCAAAAAGTTTGGGGTCAAATAAGCAAAGATAAATGGCACTTCCTTTTCAAAAAGCCACTTAGGCCAGAATCAGAAAAGGAATATTTGTGAATTATCTTTGATGATGCCAAGGAAGGATTTTGACATATTTGAGGAAGATATGACCCAAACAATTTATGAGAATTATTTGGGAATTTTGGGAGTGACAGAAATATAGGTTGCTTCACAACCTAGGGTTAAAAAGAATTATTCCTTTAATAGAAAAGGAATATTCCCAAGAAAATAAATACTAGAATTGGGTCAAGGATGAAAATGACATGATCTTGGGATGATGATGAGGATGACAAGACAGTATAAAACCTAGGAAGACATGATCTTCCCAAGTTTCAGAACCACATAGCCACAGAAAAACAATTCAAAACAAGAAATCCAAGAAAATCATCAGAAAAAGAAAAGGGCAAAATCCAGGGTGTTACAGAAGGGATGGCCGGGGGGGCGGTGCCAAGCACGGCGGTGCAGTGAGGTCGACGGGAGGGCGGAGGCAGGGGACTGGGCCGGTGGTCGCTGGCGTTTCGAGGAAGATCGTCAACACTGACTGGCTGGAGGTAGATGAAGGCGATCTACCCGTTCTTTGTACATCAGACGGTGCAGAAAAAATGGACTGACCTATTTGTTTTCATTCGACTGTTATTTTCATAGGACCACACCTTGTGGTGTGCTGGAGGAGTATCTGCATTTCCTAGCCATCCATGTGCTCATATTTCAAAATCCTAGAATCTAATTTCATGTGCCATGCATGTTGTAGAGCTATCATATGGCTCCCGTCATTTATTTCTCACCCACCTGCTATCTGCTTCTTTTACACTGTACTACTTGTGCACACACTTCACCCATACTCACACTGTTGTTTTTTTATGCATGGGTATTTCAGACTCTGACGCACTGTTGATGAATACACAAAAGAAAAGACAGAAGTCGCTCCTATGTAGTTCGACGATAAGCACTAAGCATTTCAGCGCTCTAAAGGGTGTAGTGTCAGCAGATGGAGCCAGTAAACGTAGCTCTGCAGTTGATGATCTCAATTGCCACACACAACCATCCCAGGTGCTTGCTTTAACTTCGTGCTGTCAAATGTGGTTGCATGTTTCATATGGTGTCTAGCTTGTATTGCTTCCAATTTGGTTAAATTGCATCTGCTTACTTTACACATTATATCTTTGGTAATGACATGCCATCCTGTTTTTGATACATACTACATCTGTCTATTAACCATATTCTTACATCAAACTAATGCTCTTGTGTATCCCTCATCAATCACTTATGATGAGACAGTCACCCTAGTGGGTTACTGTGAGACGCGCTACTCTTTTAAAGAGTGCAGTGTCATCCTCCCCACATGATTCTCAAGAAACTGCAAGGCTAAATGAAGATAGTCAATGTAGCTCTGTACTTGATGACCGCAATTCCCCTACACCACCATCGCAGGTGCTTGCTCTTACTTGGCTATGTGATATGTGGTTGCATGTTGCATATGGTGTCTACCTTGTAATGCTTCTCATTAGGTTAAATTGCATCTGCTTAGTTAACACACTATACCTATGAATATGACATGCCTTCCTGTTTTTGGTACATACTACGTCTTTCTATTAACCATATTCTTACATCAAACTACTTTTCTTGTGTATCCCTCATCAATCACTTCTGACGAGACACCTTCAAATTGACAGTGTAATATTGGTTGCATCTTGCGTATCATTTCAAGCATGTAATGCCTCTAATTTGTTGAAATGCCAATTATAATGAATTTCAAGCATGTACTGCCTCTAATTTGTTGAAATGCCACTTATAATGAGACACTTCTAACTTGGTAGAGTGATTTTGGTTGGATCTTTCATATGGTGTCTAGCACGCATTGCTTCCAATTGTTGAAATGCCTTCTGCTTACCGTTTTTCGTACATATTCCATCCTCCTACAATGTGGTTACCTTACATAAAAGTTGTGTTCGTCAGTATCATGCATCAACAAATTTGGAAGAGCGAATTTCATTCCTTTTTCTTATGTGTTTGACTTGACAAGGCAAAATCTAAAAGGATGAACGCATGGGATGATGGTGGTCCTCTGTAGCAACCGAAAGAGATGATCTCTGCAGATTCTCCTGCTACTCCTACTGCAGTGCAAGTTCCAAATCTCATCTCCCCTACTCCACAACCCCAGGTGCTTGCTCTAACATGGCAGTGTGATATCTGGTTGCATGTTGCATATGGTGCCTAGCTTGTATTGCTCCTAATTTGTTAAATTGCATCTCCTTAGCTTACACATTATACATGTGAATATGACACGCCTTCCTGTTTTTGGTACATACTACATCTCCCTATCACACCATGTTCTTACATCAAACTACTATTCTTGTGTATCCTGCATCTATCACTTATGATGAGACAGTCACGCCCGTGGGTTAGTATGAGACGCGCTACTCTTATAAAGAGTGCAATTTCATCCTCCCCACATGATTCTCAAGAAACAGGAAGTCTAAATGAAGATATTGAACGTAGCTCTGTACTTGAAGACCGCATTTCCCCTACACCACCATCGCAGGTGCTTGCTCTAACTTCGCAGTGTGATATGTGGTTGCATGTTGCATACGGTGTCTAGCTTGTAATGCTTCTAATTAAGGTAAATTGCATCTTCTTAGTTTACACATTATACCTGTGAATATGACATGCCTTCCTATTTTTGGTACATACTACATCTATCTATTAACCATGTTCTTACATGAAACTACTACTCTTCTGTATCCTGCATCAATCACTTACGATGAGACACCTTTATTCGTTGCATATTGCATATTATTTCTAGCCTGTTGCCATGTATTGCTTCTAATTTGGTCAAATACATTTATGAGGCCACCCTTTTAATTTGGCAGAGTGATATTGGTTTCATCTTTCATGGTGTCTAGCTTGCATTGCTTCTAATTAGTTCAAACACCTTGTGCTTAGTTTACACTTTACACATCATACATGTTAATATGTCATGCCGTCCTGTTTTTCATACATATTCCATCCTCCTATCATGCGGCTGCCTTACATGAAAGTAGTGTTCGTCAGTATCATGCATAAATGAGTTCTGAAGAGCAAATTTATTCCTTTTTCTTGTGGGTTTGACTTGACAAGGCAAAATCAAAAAAGAGGAAGGAAAAGAGTAAGGAAGGCGATGATGGTGGTCCTCTGCAGCAACATAAACGGAGCATCTGTACGGATTCTCCTTGTACTGCTAGTGCATTACAAGTTCCAAGTCTCTGCTCCCCTACTCCACCATCCTAGGTGCTTGCTCTAACTTGGCAGTGTGATATCTGGTTGCATGTTGCATATGGTGTCTAGCTTGTATTGCTTCTAATTAGTGTAAACTGCATCTGCTTAGCTTACACATTATACGTGTGAATATGACACGCCTTCCTGTTTTTGGTACATACTATATCTGTCTATCACACCATGTTCTTACATGAAATTACTCTTCTTGTGTATCCTGCATCAGTCACTTATGATGAGACACCTTTAAGTGGGCACTGTGATATTGGTTTGCATCTTGAATATGATTTCTAGCATGTAGCGCTTCTAATTTGATGAACCCCACCTATGACGAGACAGTTTTAACTTGGCAGAGTGATATGGTTGCACCTTCCATATGGTGTCTAGTGATACGTCTCCAACGTATCCATAATTTTTGAAGTATTCATGCCATGTTTACAACAATTTTATATGGTTTTGGTATGATTTGCATGGAACTAACCCGGGCTGACGTTGTTTTCAACAGAACTACCATGGTGCTGTTTTTTGTGCAGAAATAAAAGTTCTCCAAATGAGCTGAAACTTTTTGATGATTTTTTTTGAAACAAAAGAGACCCCCGAAGCTTCGTGGGAGGGCCAGAAGAGCCACGAGGAGGGCACAACCCACCAGGGCGCGCCTAAGGGGCCCGAGGTGCCCCGGTGGGTTGTGCCCACCTCGAGGCCCATCTTCACGTGAAACAGACGCCAAAAAATCTTATAAATAGAGAAACCATCAGCAATAACCCTAGATCAGAAGTTCCACCACCGTAAGCCTCTGTAGCCACGAAAAACCAATCTAGACCCCGTTTCGGCACCCTGCCGGAGGGGGAAATCATCACCGGTGGCCACCTTCATCATCCCAGTGGCCACCATAATGAGAAGGGAGTAGTCCACCCTCGGGGCTGAGGGTTTGTACTAGTAGCTATGTGTTTAATCTCTCTCTCTCGTGTTCTTGAGATGGCATGATCTTGATGTATCGTGGGCTTTGTTAATATAGTTGGATCATATGGTGTTTCTCCCTCTCTATCTTGTTGTGATGAATTGAGTATTCCCTTTGAGATTTCGTTTTATCGGATTGAATACTTTTATGAATTTGAGAGCACTTGATATATGTCTTACATATGAATACCCGTGGTGACAATGGGGTGTTATATTGATTCACTTGAGATATGTTTTGGCACTCAACTCGCGGATTCCCGAGGTGACATTGGGGTAATCTATGCATAGGGGTTGATGCACGTTTTCGTCCTTGTTTCTCAGGTAGAAATCTTGGGGCACTCTTTGAGGTTCTTTGTGTTGGATTGAGTATTATGAATCTGAAATTGTTTGATGTGTATCATATAATTAACTCATGGATACTTGTGGTGACATTGGAGTATCTAGGTGACATTGGAGTTGGTTGATGCGTATCATATGGTGTTATTTTAGTACGAACTCTTGGATAGATCGAACGGAAAGAATAACTTTGCGTTATTTTAGTACGAACTCTTGAATAGATCGAACGGAAAGAATAACTTTAAGGTGGTTTCGTACTCTACAAACAATTTCTTCTTATGTTTTCCGCTAGATAAGAACTTTGGAGTGATTCTTCATCACACGTTGAGGGATGGTTATATGATCCAATTAGAATAGCATTGTTGAGAGATTGCACTAGCGAAAGTATGAACCCTAGGCCTCATTTTCAAGCATTGCAATACCGTTTGTGCTCCGTTTTATCAATTGCTACCCTGCCACCGTCGTGGCCAAACAAAACTGTCCCAAATGGGGACGGGTACCCAAAAAACTCATCTCGGCTCACAGGGTTATCGCCGCCTACCGGGCCAGGGCAGCGCGCGCGCATAACCCTCCCTGTCGGGCGGTATCGGTGGAAGAGCACGCGATCAGACCAAGTCAAGGCCGTCCCATACCGGCAAATGTGGTTGCACGGATAAGCCCGGATAGGTGACTCTTAATCAACCCACTAAATTTATCAATGTAATTAATTCAGCATCTCCACCATTCCACCATTACCTCAACAATTATAAGTGTGAACAGCCACTTAACATCAATACAACAGAATCATCACAATGTTGACAAACATGGCAAGAAATCAAATCATGGCACTTACATGATAACGGTATACAAAATATTGTTACCAGCATGGCAGGATATGGCATGAAAACAAGTCATGATATTAGATGAAAAGTAATGCTAACATCTAATACAGATGACATGACATAGGTGCATGCAAGTGCAAACTAGCAGGGGATTCAGATGTACTACGATGAACACATAGGGTGCAAGCAAAGTCATCACGCAAGTCCGGAGCTCATGGTAAGAGGTTGGCTTGCCTGGGGTAGAGGAATACACCTTGTGGAAGTGCGATAAAACTCCGGGAAGATTTGCCGGAAAAGTTTTCCTCACGGGGGGGCTGATCGAAGGGAAAGGGAAAAATGGTCATTTTCATGGTGTGAAAACGTTATGAAAATGACGGCATCGGAACGGGCTCGACGACTTGAAGATGTGGGCGTTGGTTTTACCTCAATCAGAGTTACGATCGCGGAGAAACGGCCGTTCGTTCGTTAGGCGATAAAACAGACAAAATTTGTCCATTTCAGTGCTTAACGAACGAACGTTCGCAAAATAACCCCTTCAACAGCCGGCTGAGAAAATGAAAGCGCATTTCTGTGATTACGCTTTCACTGTAGAGAAAGCGTACTTCCCACTGAAGCTGCGGAAGAATACGCTTCCCGAACAGGAAAGCGTATTACTGGAATTACGCCTTCACTTAAAACCGACTGGGCCCGGGTTGACTTCTTTTTCTCTGAATGACATGTGGGCCCTCCTTATCCCTTTCTCTCTCTCCCACCTTCCTTCTCCTCTGGTCGTCGTTTGCCCCGACGGAAACAGGGGAAGGCCGCAGCGGCTCAGGCCGTGCTCGTCGTCGGCGCCTCCCTGCGCAGTTGCTCCTGCCGGCAGGTGGGGAAGCGGCCGCAGAGCTCCGCCGTTCCTGATCGTGGGAGATGACCATGGCAACAGCAGCTCGCTGTGAGCAGCCACCACTGCCATGGTCGGGTGCGGGCAAGGCGAGCTCCTCCGGCCAAAATTGGAGGGGCGGTGGCTTCGTGGGCACTCAGGGGAGGCCGAGGTCAGACAGGAGGAGGAGGGGAAGGGCCAGGGCACCGGCCTGGCAGAGGGGAGCGGACGGCGGCCATCGGCCATGGGAGAGGGAGAGGAGCTCCACAAGCTCGAGGGGGAGGGGGCTGGGCTTGCTGGTGAGTAGGAGGGCTCGGGAACGCGCTTATATAGGCTCGGGAAGGAGGGCTTAGGAAGGAGCGGGAAGGCGAATGGAGGTTCGAGAGCTCGGCGAGATGGCGGCAACCAGACAGGGAATCGATGTCGGCACGGCCGTCCAAGAGCTAGGGGACGAGGCAGGAAGGGTCCAGGCGGGATACGTGTGCGGTGGGAAGGTCGTCGGCGATCTCGGACGAGCTAGAACCCGCCGAAGGCGAGCTCCCGAAGGCTCCAATGTACAGAGCGCCATTTTGGCGTGCTCTGCCCGTGGTCACCACGTGGCCACGGCATTGCCACGCTCCACTTGATGCAAAAAAGTGTCTGGGATGATCTACGTACTTCTCTGAGTTGACCTATGCAGCTGGATGGGATGGAAGAGGTCTGGGGTGACTACACCCTGGTCAAATAGTTTCTAACAGCAAAGTGTTTGTCATGTGGTGTGGCCACCACAGTGCACCTATTGGCATGATCTTGGGCAGGGGTGAGTCATCCACTAAGGTAGTCATGCTGGCAAAATTTGGGCACAAATGGACAAGGCTAGCTGGTACTTCCTTTGTAACCTTGCCCACTGACCAGAAATGCACATGATGATGCTGGGGTCAAATGGCTAAATGGATTTGAATGATTTTTGGTGTAAAGTGATGATTTGGTCATAGGAACTGTCTGGAAAAGTTTCAGCTCAAATTGATCACCTATGAGGGTACTTCCTTCACAATGATGCAATCTTTACAAAAACTTAGATAATTTACTGAGGAAGATTGGCTAAATGGAATGAGCTGATTTTTTGTATCCATGGGTAATATCTCATAATGAATCACCATGAAAAAATTCAGCCCAAGGAGATCAAGGAATCAAGAACTTCCTTTGCAAACTGAAAATCTGGACAAAATTTGCAAAGTGGTGTTGTGCTCAAAATTTAATGGGTGAAACTTATGATGTTGATGGAAATAGTGAATATAGGGATAGTACAAGCTCCACAAATTATTTGGGATTTTTCCTAACTACCAAAATGGTAGTTCCTTTGGAAAGGCCCCAAATTGAAATATTGGCTTAAAATAGGAAAATCCAATTTCCCCTATTTAATTATGGCCAATATTTTTATGGGAGCTCAATATGATCATAAAGAATATCTCCACAAGTTTTCATGAACCTTGGAGATGGATAGATATTTTCTTGGATTTAATTCCTCAGAAAGGCAGAAAAAAGAATTAATTCTAGATGAGAAATATTGCATATGACTTGGCAATATTTTTGCACATCTAGGGTTTATGGGTGAAGGATGATCTCTGGAAATTTTGATAGGATCAACTGAGCAAGAAAAATGATAGCTCCTTTGTAAACGCAAAGGCAGGATTTCTAGTTCCGATATTTTGGAACTAGGGTTTAAATGAGGTTCGGGGTTTACAGACGGGAACTTGACTGGCACAAGAGCATGAAAAATTCATGGAGAGGCTGAGGATTGTATGGATTCACCTGGTCACTTACCAGATTCCAGAGGAAAAATTTGGGAAAGAAAAGTTAGGAAGGAATAACAGCACAAAAATCGATAACCCGATTTTTGGGGTGTTACAAACCTTCCCCCCTTAAGAGAATCTCGTCCTCGAGATTCCTAGGGTTAGCTCAGAACAAGAATTACGCCTCCTGGAAAAATCTCTGGGTTGAGTTTTACCCCTGTGGTTGAAAACAACCGAGTTAAAAGTACCGAAAATTGGTACCCCCGAATATCGCGGGATTTACTCCACGGGTAGGGGCCGCTGGGTAGCCCTGTCATTTTTAGAAAAAGAAAAATTTCCTTCTTCCAAAAATGCTTGGGGCACCACAATGAACAGTGGCCTCTCTCGCTGGTAGGTGGGCCTAGGGCCCACTGGCTGCTTCTTCTTTCTCCAGCCAACGGCTCTCTCTCTCGCTCCTGCGCTGTCCTGAGTGCGGCTAGGCACTGCGCATGCCTAGCTCCTAGGGCATAAAGCACCCTACGACGATAGTGCGCGGTGTGCACGGGACCGACGCAGAGAGCACTCCCATCGCGGGCCAGCGCCGGTCGGCACTACTCGCGGATTCGCCTCCTGGATGCCGGTGATCGAGCGACGCGTGGCTCTCCTGGACCTCGCTCACCGTACACCGGGCTTGGGCTATAAAAACGACGGTAGTTTCTTCTTCCTCCACCTCGCATCTTACCTCACCTCTTCTTCCTCTTCTCCTTTTCCTTCTGGTTGCAGGGGCGCGAGGCAAGGCGTTAATGGCGGACGTGGGTTCGGAGCTGATCACCATCCTCTTGGTGGGTCTGCTGGCGGCATTGGTTGGCTCCTCACTGCTGCTGTGTGTGATGATCCTCGATGATCGTCGGGATGCCACTAACCGAGCAGTGGCTGGTGATCATCTACGCCGTCTTAGGCCGAGGAATAAGCGCGGGCTGCGGCGAGGCGAAAAGGGGGGTGGCCGGTCAGCATCACACGGGATGGTGACAGAGGCGCCACTGGGTCTGTGGTTAGTGCGGTGTGGTCAGCGGAGCTCTACCAGTGTGGAGGCCACACTGCTGGTTGCTCCTCGCTGAACAACATCCACAACCAGCGGGGGTTGAGGTAGAATCAGGGTTTAAATCTTCGACTGGAGGGGTTGTAACGGTTTGTGCTGCAATAAAATTTCTCAGAATTTTTTTTTCCGAGATTGCAACCGAGTTCTGGGAAAAGATTTTGGGACCGGGGAAAAATATTGGATAGAGCTGGTTTTCCAGAACACTAAGTTTGGGAAAACTGGCAAATGGAGTAAGCATAGATGGGTATGGATCGGCGGTTTTGCATTCTACCCGAGTACTGCGGCGGCTGTACTCAGGAGAAAGAACTTGGCGTGCAGACATTGCTCACATGATACACATGCAATCAATTCAGACTAATATGCAGGCACATGTGGAATGCACATCGTAGCAAAATACAAACAGAGGAAAGAAACATATCGAGCAGATTACACTAAGGTGTTTTATTGCTAGTGGGTGTATGTACTCCTGGTATACATACACCTACACCAGCTCGCATCTTATTAGGGACTCTGGGCGAGTCCAACGTTATTAGGTGTAAGTGCTCTACTGACTAAAATCTTGTTAAGAATCCACTGCCAGCTCTGTTAAACATTTCTGCTTAACAGAGAAGCAGATGAACTAAACACACAGAGGAAACAAGCATACATAATATTACAACAGCACATAGGCACAAGCAATACAAGCATTGCAACAAAGCACAACCTTACTAGACAGCTAATAGCAACAACTCACTCTGAACTATAGGATCCTAATCCTAGACGAGGACGAAGAAACAGTCTTCGCAGCACACACACTTGCGGCCTCAACTGGCTACACTCACTGCCAGAGCCACAAATGGGCCTACTCTTGCTGGGGCTCTCCTGGGGGACGCAGGCTGAGCCAACTTCTATCTTCATCGTCGGACACCACAATGGGTTGGGGCACAACTGCTTGGGTTGCGGCTGGAACTTGACGGAACACATCCCGACGATGAAGACGCCGGCTAGCTCCTCGAATGGAATTTGGGTGGATGATGCCGGGTAGCCATGGGTTCACGGGCTGCGAGGGTAGCACTGGCTGTGAGGGTGGCACTAGTTGAGAAGGTAGCACTGGGTTTGGCAGCAGGGGAAGGGTGGTCTGGGATGCAGCTTGACGGGCCGCACGGTATGCTTCCGTAATAACCCGGGTGGTGTCACGGTCAATGGAGTTGAACTCCCTAAGAATGCTGGCAAGTAGCAGTCCCTGAGCAGTAATGAACTGAACCAGACAAGCTATTGCTGGGTCAGCGTCTCCAACTGCGTTGGAGAACTCGCAACCTGCATCGGACGAAGAGGGAAAATAGCGGAACTCCTGCATCTCCGCTATTTGCGGAAACTGGGAACGGAGACGGGTGATGGCTTCCGCGGCAGCTGTCTGGACAGCCAACGCGGGGATGGGCATGGGTTTGCCCCGAAACTTCATGGGCTTCCCATCCGCTGCTGGACCTGGGTTGATATACACCTTTGCATAGAATCGGCAAAGGTGGGGAACGGGTTCCGATTGGAACACCAGATACACCGGAGGAGTACTATGGCCAAGGCCTTGAGTGAGCATACTCGAAAGGAGGGGTGGAAAGCCGGGATAACCATCAGCCAAAGTTCGGCTATGAAAAGTGGGTGTTCTGGAAGAGCTAGCCATGGTTGCGGGTTTGAGAAGGCTAGCCTGGGTTCTCTTGCGGGGATCTGGCTTGCCGAGTGGAGAGAGCTGCAACTCGCAGGTGGGGGTTTAATAGGCACTCGGCTGGAACACATCAGCATGGCGTGGATCCTTCTCGTGCCGGGTAGAAGATACGCCGGCACGGCCGACAACTGGGTAGGGTCACGATCTAATCCAGGGTGGCTGGGTGGGTGGACAGCTAAGCAGGGACACATCCATTCCGACTGCACCGCCTGTTGATCAACAGTGGTCATGTCGGATGCTAGGGATGGGTCAAATCTATGGGGCTCACTACCGGGTAAAAGATAGGGGTGGTTTGGTGCTAGGGTAACATATAGCCAGCCAGGCTCTGATACCAAGTCTTGTGGCACCCCGATAGAGGGCCGATGCATGCCAGCCCTAGGATAAGACCTGGCGCACGTCAAAGACATGATACAGCAATTCCAAGCACAAAATTGGCTTTATTATATGAAATGGAGTATTACAATACTGTTACTTACAACAATATTACATAGCTCCAAGGCTATCTAAAAATGGCAGCGAAGGTCTTGGTTCGGTGATAACGACGTCTCTGGCTGGGCTCCACAACTCACAGGACTGGCTGGGTTACGATCTAGCGTGACGGATCTTCTCCTGCAACTGGCCACGTGCAAGGCCACGTGAGTACTTTGAATGTACTCGCAAGACAACCAAATACATAGCATCCAAACAAGCAGATAACAAAGCAAGCCCTATGCTATGCAAGAATTTATTCTGAACATGACATGGAATTAACAAGAAAGCGTGAATCAACATGGCATAGCATACCCTTCTAGCATTACTAGTTATCATGTTGTAGTAAGATTACCTGGCATGATTAAGCTTCTAGCAGCAATGGTCATCATGACAAACAGGGTTATCTAGCAATATAACTACTGTAGTAGAGTACAGTAAAGTAAATCATATTAAGTATACAATCCATATCCCGAACATTTTCATGATCCCATCTGAAACTGATCCAAATCCAAGTCTCTCGGTCATCGGACCATCTCCTCCATAGCCATCCCATGGCTAACATACCATGTTCTTGACAACATCTGATGTCTATGCAGGGCAGGTTCTCTCACCATTATTATCATTATTACGGTTGATCACCTAGCGAGGTCTGGACGGGCTGTCCAATACCGTGGACGCGGCTATTCGAATAGATTTTACACTCTGCAGAGGTTGCGCACTTTACCCACACTATGGAGCACTGACCTCGTGATCCCATTCGGGTGGACCAGCATTGCTCCAATGAAACCTGCCTGACCCGTGACTCTCCCATCGTACCACCGGCAATCATCCTCCCCCGGAGTCCTGCCCTGGGTGGCCCCTGTGTCACTCCTGACACCTGCCACCGTCGTGGCCAAACAAAACTGTCCCAAATGGGGACGGGTACCCAAACAACTCATCTGGGCTCACAGGGTTATCGCCGCCTACCGGGCCAGGGCAGCGCGCGCGCATAACCCTCCCTGTCGGGCGGTACCGGTGGAAGAGCACGCGATCAGACCAAGTCAAGGCCGTCCCATACCGGCAAATGTGGTTGCACGGATAAGCCCGGACAGGTGACTTTTGATCAACCCACTAAATTTATCAATGTAATTAATTCAGCATCTCCACCATTCCACCATTACCTCAACAATTATAAGTGTGAACAGCCACTTAACATCAATACAACAGAATCATCACAACGTTGACAAACATGGCAAGAAATCAAATCATGGCACTCACATGATAACGGTATACAAAATATTGTTACCATCATGGCAGGATATGGCATGAAAACAAGTCATGATATTAGATGAAAAGTAATGCTAACATCTAATACAGATGACATGACATAGGTGCATGCAAGTGCAAACTAGCAGGGGATTCAGATGTACTACGATGAACACATAGGGTGCAAGCAAAGTCATCACGCAAGTCCGGAGCTCATGGTAAGAGGTTGGCTTGCCTGGGGTAGAGGAATACACCGTGTGGAAGTGCGATAAAACTCCGGGAAGATTTGCCGAAAAAGTTTTCCTCCCGGGGGGCTGATCGAAGGGAAGGGCAAAATGGTCATTTTCATGGTGTGAAAACATTATGAAAATGATGGCATCGGAACGGGCTCGATGACCTGAAGATGTGGGCATTGGTTTTACCTCAATCGGAGTTACGGTCGCGGAGAAACGGCCGTTCGTTCGTTAGGAGATAAAACAGACAAAATTTGTCCATTTCAGTGCTTAACGAACGAACGTTCGCAAAATAACCCCTTCGACCGCCGGCTGAGAAAATGAAAGCGCATTTCTGTGATTACGCTTTCACTGTAGAGAAAGCATACTTCCCACTGAAGCTGCGGAAGAATACGCTTCCCAAACAGGAAAGCGTATTACTGGAATTACGCCTTCACTTAAAACCGACTGGGCCCGGGTTGACTTCTTTTTCTCTGAATGATGTGTGGGCCCGCCTTATCCCTTTCTCTCTCTCTCTCTCTCCCACCTTCCTTCTCCTCTGGTCGTCGTTTGCCCCGACAGAAACAGGGGAAGGCCGCAGCGGCTCAGGCCGTGCTCGTCGCCGGCGCCTCCCTGCGCAGCTGTGCCTGCCGGCTGGCGGGGAACCGGCCGCAGAGCTCCGCCATTCCTGATCGTGGGAGACGACCGTGGCAACAGCAGCTCGCTGCGGGCAGCCGCCACTGCCATGGTAAGGTGTGGGCAAGAAGAGCTCCTCCGGCCAAAATTGGAGGGGGCGGTGGCTTCCTGGGCACTCAGGGGAGGCCGAGGTCAGAGAGGAGGAGGAGGGGAAGGGACAGGGCGCCGGCCTGGTAGAGGGGAGCGGGCGGCGGCCATCGGCCATGGGAGAGGGAGAGGAGCTCCACGAGCTCAAGGGGGAGGGGGCTGGGCTTGCTGGTGAGTAGGAGGGCTCGGGAACGCGCTTATATAGGCTCGGGAAGGAGGGCTCAGGAAGGAGCGGGACGGCGAACGGAGGTTCGAGAGCTCGACGAGATGGCGGCAACCGGACGGGGAATCGATGTCAGCATGGCCGTCCAAGAGCTAGGTGATGAGGCAGGAAGGGTCCAGGTGGGATACGTGTGCGGCGGGAAGGTCGTCGGCGCTCTCGGACGAGCTAGAACCCGCCGAAGGCGAGCTCCCGAAGGCTCCAATGTACAGAGCGCCATTTTGGCGTGCTCTGCCCGTGGTCACCACGTGGTCACCACGTGGCCACGGCATTGCCACGCCCCACTTGATGCCAAAAAGTGCCTGGGATGATCTACGGACTTCTCTGAGTTGACCTATATAGCTGGATGGGATGGAAGAGGTCTGGGGTGACTACACCCTGGTCAAATAGTTTCTAACAACAAAGTGTTTGTCATGTGGTGTGGCCACCACAGTGCACCTATTGGCATGATCTTGGGCAGGGGTGAGTTATCCACTAAGGTAGTCATGCTGGCAAAATTTGGGCACAAATGGACAAGGCTAGCTGGTACTTCCTTTGTAACCCTGCCCACTGACCAGAAATGTAAATGATGATGCTGGGGTCAAATGGCTAAATGTATTTGAATGATTTTTGGTGTAAAGTGATGATTTGGTCATAGGAACTGTCGGGAAAAGTTTCAGCTCAAATTGATCATCTATGAGGGTACTTCCTTCACAATGATGCAATCTGAACAGAAAATTAGATAATTTACTGAGGAAGATTGGCTAGATGGAATGAGTTGATTTTTGGTATCCATGGGTAATATCTCATAATGAATCACCATGTAAAAGTTCAGCCCAAGGAGATCAAGGAATCAATCACTTCCTTTGCAAACTGAAAATCTGGACAGAATTTGCAAAGTGGTGTTGTGCTCAAATTTTAATGGGTGAAACTTGTGATGTTGATGGAAATGGTAAATATAGGGATAGTACAAGCTCCACAAATTATTTGGGATTTTTCCTAACTACCAAAATGGTAGTTCCTTTGGAAAGGCCCCAAATTGAAATATTGGCTTAAAATAGGAAAATGCAATTTCCCCTATTTAATTATGGCCAATATTTTTATGGGAGCTCAATATGATCACAAAGAATATCTTCACAAGTTTTCATGAACCTTGGAGATGGATAGATATTTTCTTGGATTTAATTCCTCAAAAAGGTAGAAAAAGGAATTAATTCTAGATGAGAAATATTGCATATGACTTGGCAATATTTTTGCACATCTAGGGTTTATGGGTGAAGGATGATCTCTGGAAATTTTGGGAGGATCAACTGAGCAAGAAAAATGATAGCTCATTTGTAAACGCAAAGGCAGGATTTCTAGTTCCGATATTTTGGAACTAGGGTTTAAATGAGGTTCGGGGTTTACAGACGGGAACTTGACTGGCACAAGAGCATGAAAAATTCATGGAGAGGCTGAGGATTGTCTGGATTCACCTGGTCACTTACCAAATTCCGGAGGAAAAATTTGGGAAAGAAAAGCTATGAAGGAATAATAGCACAAAAATCGATAACCCGATTTTTGGGGTGTTACAGACATCAAGCTCTTTTCTGGCGCCGTTGTCGGGGAGGTGAGTGCTTGAAGGTATATCTTTAGATCTTGCAATTGAATCTTTTAGTTTCTTTTTTTATCACTAGTTTTGTTTATAAAAAGAAAACTACAAAAAAATGGAATTGAGGTGGCCTCATATTATTCGTCTTTATCATGTCTTTCTTGAAAATGATGGAATGGAAAATTGTGCTCAATTGATAGAAGAAGAATTCAATAAAATGTTTGACAGAAAATCTTTGAATGATGAGCTTGATTGCAATGTTGTTGGTATGAAGGCTTTGAATATCCATGATGCTAACGATATGCAAAGCCACAAGCTTGGGGATGCTATGTTTGATGAAGATGATATTTTTAGTCCCGCAAGTTTCGATGAGAAAATTTATTATGCTGAAAGCATGCCTCCTATTTATGATGATTATATTGATGAAAGTGGGTTTGAAATAGTGTCAACTCTAGGAAGTAATGATCCCACTATTTTGGAGGGTGTTGAATCTTATAATAATAGTTATGAAAGTGTATTTGGAGAGGTCATGACTTTATTTAGTGATGGATCCACTATTTTGGAAGAGGTTTCAATTGATTATGAAAACAAAGTTGCTATGTATGATGATTATGGTGATGACATGTATGCTATAAAGAATAATGATAACCATGAAACTTGTCATCACGATTTTAATTTTCAACAACATGATAGTTATTTTGTTGAGTTTGCTCCCACTACTATTCATGAGAATAAATTTACTTATGTGGAGAGTAATAAAATTTCTATGCTTGTGGATCATGAAAATATTGCTTTATGTGATAGTTATATTGTTGAATTCATTCATGATGCTACTGAAAATTATTATGAGAGAGGAACACATGCTTGTAGGCTTCTCACTAATATCAACTTTCCTCTCTTTATGTTGAAAGTTTTGAAGTTGCACTTGTTTTGCTTTCCTATTCTAGTTGATTCTTGCTCTCATAATTTGTTTGCTCACAAAATCCCTATGCATAGGAAGTGGGTTAGGCTTAATTGTGCTTGCCATGTGATTCATGATGCTCTTTTTCATGTTTCAATTCTTTACTTTTATGCGAGCATCATTGAAATCATCATGCCTAGCTAAAAGGCATTAAAGAAAAGTGCTTGTTGGGAGACAACACAACATTTAACCCTACTGTTTTTGTGTGTTCACATGATTAATCTACTGTAGTAATCATGTTTTATAGCTTTTGTTTCGATAAAGTGCTAAGTAAAGCCTTTGTGATAGTATGGATGATAGTTGACTTGATTCTGTGCAAAAACAGAAACTTGTTATTCTAGTAACAGAATTGTTTAAATTCACTGGAGAGTTGAAAAACTCTGAATTTTTTACAGATGATTTATGTACAAATTTCCTACGTCTTACTAAATTTTGTAAATTTTTGAGTTGTATAAGTATTACCTTAATTCAGATCTTTACATACTGTTTTGTTTTTGACAGATTCTGTTTGCAATGCATAGTTTGCTTATTTTATGGTTTCTATGGCTTATATTGCTTAATATAAATTATGGAAAATTTAGAGTACAGTAGGCATTGTGTGATAACAATTATGAATCTTATCTTTACAGTACCAAAGTGGATGATTTGTCTTTATCATACTAACCCATCTCACGAAGTTCCGTTAAGTTTTGTGTGATTGAAGTTTTCAAGTTTTGGGTAAGATATCGATATGAGGAGAATAAGGAGTGAAAAGACCCTAAGCTTGGGTATGCCCAAGGCACCCCAAGGTAATATTCAAGGAAGATCCAAGCAACTAAGCTTGGGGATGCCCCGGAAGGCATCCCCTCTTTCGTCTCCAACATTATCGGTAACCTCACTTGGAGCTATATTTTCGTTCGTCACATGATATGAGTTTTGCTTGGAGAGTCATTTTATTTTATTAGGATTTGCTTTCTGTTATTTAGAATAATGTTTTGCATCTCTTACTTCAATAAAAGTGGCAAGGATAGCCTTCACCATGCTTATTTTGCAAGTATATGAGTTGCTGTTTGAAAACATAAAGTTGCACGCAAGTGCGTGAATTCTTGAGAAAAGTCAGATGTGATAAAAAGTTTAAATTTTTTGCACAATAGTCTAATATAAATTTTCTACAGCGTGGTAAAATTTCAGAATTTTGGAGTTAGGGAAGTATGAGGATAATTTCACTCTTTATATATTGTCCTGTTTTGACAGATTGCTGTTATGTTTGCATATGTTTGCTTGTTTAATGATTCTATTTGAGGATAGGAGTATTAAATATGCAGAGGCATTTATTATGAAATGTTAAATAATAATTTTAGTGATTTGCTATAGTAGAGAATGATAAGGTTTTGCACTGATTTATACTAACTTATCTCACGAGTTCTTGTTGAGTTTTGTGTGGATGAAGTTTTTAAGATTTAGGGAAATCATGATATAAAAGGAATTAAGGAGACACAAAAGCTCAAGATTGGGGATGCCCAAGGCATCCCAAATTAATATTCCAAGAAGTCTCAAGCATCTAAGCTTGGGGATGCTCCGGTAGGCATCCCACCTTTCTTCATCAACAATTGTCGTTTAGTATCGGTTGAACCTAAGTTTTTGCTTCTTTGCATGAGATGTGCTATTCTTGGAATGCCCTTTTATTTTGCTTTTCTTGCTATTTTAATAAAATACTTAGATCTAAAAGTTTTTAAATAAGAGAGAGTCCTCACATAGCTACCTATTTACTTAACTACTCTTTTGATCTTCACTTATATCTTTTTGGAGTGGTTTGTCGAACAATCTCATGCTTCACTTATATTATTTTGAGAGTTGATACTAGTGATAGAAATTTGCAATATATGAAACTAGTCCAAAAGTGATAGATATTCAAGAGGGATATAATAAAAACTTTCATGAAGATCATTGGATATGATAAGTTTGATTCCTTGCAATAGTTTTGCGATATGGAGATAATAATATCTGAGTCATGTTGGTGAGTAATTATGTTTTAGTAAGAATATTGGTGTTAAGGTTTGTGAATCCCTATGGAAGCACGAAAAACTTTCATGAAGATCATTGGATATGATAAGTTTGATTCCTTGCAATAGTTTTGCGATATGGAGATAATAATATCTGAGTCATGTTGGTGAGTAATTATGTTTTAGTAAGAATATTGGTGTTAAGGTTTGTGAATCCCTATGTAAGCACAAAAGTCAATAGTTATGCAATGAAGTTACATCCTACTTGTGGTGCATTATTCGGTGTTAGTTATGTTTAATGCTCTTTTATGATCATTTTCATTTCTTGGTTGGTCGCTTCTCAATCTATTTGCTAGCCTCCATTTGTACTAAGTGGGAATACTACTTGTGCATCCAAAATCTTAAACCCAAAGTTGTGCCAAATGAGTCCACCATACCTACCTATATGCGGTATTTCATGTCATTCCAAGTAAATTTGTATGTGGCATCTCTAATTTTCAAAATGAATTTCCTTTTTGTGTGCATGTACCGCTCATGAAGCGGCAGGGGGTGGCCAATATTTTCCATGCTAGATGCGTTATTCTCAAGATGAGTGTTTATTCACTTGTCATTGCACGAGAGTGTGGCAAAGGTAATAGGGATGCCCAGTCCTGAAATGCAAAAGAAATTTATTTATGTTGTTTAATAATAAATTCCTTGGAAAGTGTTGGTATGGAAGGCAGTCGTGGATACGGCTAGCCATGGATTGTGAAAGAATGGTGGAAAAAGGAATAAACTTTATTTTCTGTTTGGGAACCGCCTATGATGTATCTAGCATGGAAAGTGTTGGGAATTCTCGGTCGTTTTCGTTGACGGGAAAAGTATGCCTCTCAAAATATTTTATCTCTCAATTTAAACTTTGAGCTCTGGCACCTCTACAAATCTCTGCTTCCCTCTGCGAAGGGCCTATCCATTTACTTTATGCAATTTTAATTTTTATTTGAGTCTCCATCTTCTCTTATAAAGCACCAACTAGGGAGCATTATGATCGTACTTGAGCATTGGATACAGCTAATATTCAAATGTGTTTCATGAATGGATCAATGATTGAGCATGATGGGCTAGGGATAACTTTCTTTAGTGTTGATATTTTGAAAGACATGGTTGCTTGTTGATATGCTTGACTATTGATGTCCTCATGTCAAATTATAGACTATTGCTTTGTATAATTCAAGTCCAAATGTCCATGCTACAAAAGAAAGATTATATGATGAATATGATAGGTAGCTTTCCACAACAAAAATTCAGTTTTCAATTGCTACTTTATCATGATAAGTTTTATGAGAAAGAGTTGCTTATATGATGTTAGGAAAAGTGATTGAAATTATCATTGATCAAACTTATGCACTTTGCTAGCATTCACACTTCATAAATTATTTCTTTTATCATTTACCTACTCGAGGACGAGTAGGAATTAACCTTGGGGATGCTGATACGTCTCCAACGTATCTATAATTTATGAAGTATTCATGCCTTGTTTAGAACAATTTTATATGGTTTTGGTATGATTTGCATGGAACTAACCCGAACTGATGCTGTTTTCAGCAGAACTACCATGGTGTTGTTTTTTGTGCAGAAATGAAAGTTCTCCAAATGAGCTGAAACTTTTTGACGATTTTTTTGAACAAAAGAGACCCCCGAAGCTTCGTGGGAGGGCCAGAAGAGCCACGAGGAGGGCACAACCCACCAGGGCGCGCCTGAGGGGCCCGAGGTGCCCCGGTGGGTTGTGCTCACCTCGAGGCCCATCTTCGCATGAAACTGACGCCAAAAAATCTTATAAATAGAGAAACCATCAGAAATAACCCTAGATCAGAAGTTCCACCGCCACAAGCCTCTGTAGCCACAAAAAACCAATCTAGACCCCGTTCCGGCACCCTGCCGGAGGGGGAAATCATCATCGGTGGCCATCTTCATCATCCCGGCGGCCACCATGATGAGGAGGGAGTAGTCCACCCTCGGGGCTAAGGGTTTGTACCAGTAGCTATGTGTTTAATATCTCTCTATCTCTCGTGTTCTTGAGATGGCACGGTCTTGATGTATCGCGGGCTTTGTTAATATAGTTGGATCATATGGTGTTTCTCCCTCTCTATCTTGTTGTGATGAATTGAGTTTTCCCTTTGAGATTTCGTTTTATCGGATTGAATACTTTTATGGATTTGAGAGCACTTGATATATGTCTTGCATATGAATACCTGTGGTGACAATGGGGTGTTATATTGATTCACTTGAGATATGTTTTGGCACTCAACTCACGGATTCCCGAGGTGACATTGGGGTAATCTATGCATAGGGGTTGATGCACGTTTTCGTCCTTGTTTCTCCGGTAGAAATCTTGGGGCACTCTTTGAGGTTCTTTGTGTTGGATTGAGTATTATGAATCTGAAATTGTTTGATGTGTATCGTATAATTAACTCATGGATACTTGTGGTGACATTGGAGTATCTAGGTGACATTAGAGTTGGTTGATGCATATCATATGGTGTTATTTTAGTATGAACTCTTGGATAGATTTAATGGAAAGAATAACTTTGCGTTATTTTAGTACGAACTCTTGAATAGATTGAACAGAAAGAATAACTTTAAGGTGGTTTCGTACCCTACAAACAATTTCTTCTTATGTTCTCCGCTAGATAAGAACTTTGGAGTGATTCTTCATCACACGTTGAGGGTTGGTTATATGATCCAATTAGATTAGCATTGTTGAGAGATTGCACTAGCGGAAGTACGAACCCTAGGCCTCATTTTCAAGCATTGCAATACCGTTTGTGCTCCGTTTTATCAATTGCTACCTTGTTGTTTTTTATTGTTCCTATTACAAAAATCAATATCTACTATCCATATTACACTTGTATCATCATCTCTTCTCCGAACTAGTGCACCTATACAATTTACCATTGTATTTGGTGTGTTGGGGACACAAGAGACTCTTTGTTATTTGGTTGCAGGGTTGTTTGAGAGAGACCATCTTCATCCTACGCCTCCCACAGATTGATAAACCTTAGGTCATCCACTTGAGGGAAAATTGCTACTGTCCTACAAAACTCTGCGCTTGGAGGCCCAACACGAGTCTACAAGAATAAGTTGTGTAGTAGACATCATCTAGCTTGCAGTGCTTCTAATTTGTTGTAGTGCCTTCTGCTTAGTTACCACATCATAGGTGTGAATATGTCATGCCGTCCAGTTTTTCGTACATATTCCATCCTCGTATCATGATTTTGCCTGTCATCAGAGTAGTGTTTGTCAGTATCATGCATGAATGAGTTCTGAAGAGCGAATTTTATTTCTTTTTTCTTGTCGTTTTTACCTCACAATGCAACAATAAAGCGAAAGGAAATTCGTAAGGCATTGGATGATGGTGGTCCTTCCGAGCAACTGAAATGGATGGTCTCTACAGATTCTACTCCGTCATCCTCCCAACAAGATTCGCAAGACAACGCAAGGCTAGACAGTCAACGTAGCTGTGTAGATGATGAGCACACCTCCCCTACTCCACCATCACAGGTGTTTGCTCTAACTTGGCACTATTATATGTGGTTGCATGTTGCGTATGATGTCTAGCTTGTATTGCTTCTAACTTTGTTGTATTGCATCTGCTTACTTTACACATCATACCTGTGAATATGACACGTGTTCCTATTTCTAGAACATACTATATATGATCACACCATGTTCTTACATCAGACTACTGTTCTTGCGTATCCCGCATCAGTCACTTATGATGAGGCACCTTTAAGTCGGCATTGTGATATTGGTTGCATCTTGCATACGATTTCTAGCATGTACTGCTTCTAATTTGTTGAAACGCCAGACAGTTTGAACTTGGCAGAGTGATATTGGTTGCATCTTTCATATGGTGTCTAGCTTGCAGTGCTTCTAATTTGTTGAAATGCCTTCTGCTTAGTTACCACATCATAGGTCTGAATATGTCACGTCATCCTATTTTTCATACATATTCCATCCTCGTATCATGTGTTTGCCTTTCATCCGAGTAGTGTTTGTCAGTGTCATGCATGAATGAGTTCTGAAGAGCGAATTTTATTCCTTTTTCTTATCGGTTTGAATTCACAATGCAAAATCAATAGAGCTGAAGGAAATTAGTAAGGCAGTGGATGATGGTGGTCCTTCGGAGCAACTCAAACAGAGGGTCTCTACAGATTCTACTCCGCCATCCTCCCAACAAGATTCGCAAGACAACATAAGGCTGGACAGTCAACGTAGTTGTGTAGATGATGAGCACATCTCCCCTACTCCACCATCACAGGTGCTTGCTCTAACTTGGCACTGTTATATGTGGTTGCATGTTCCGTATGATGTCTAGTCGTTTGTATTGCTTCTAATTTTGTTGAATTGCATCTGCGTAGCTTACGACTTATACCTGCAATAATCACTTACCCATAAGACACATTTAACTTGGGAGTGTGATGTAGGTTGCATCTTGCATTGTCTTCTAGCTTGTACTGCTTCTAATTTGTTGAAATGGCACTTATGACGAGACACTTTTTACCTGGTAGTGATATTGGTTGCATGTTCATATGGTGCCTAGCTTTCATTTCTTCTAATTTTGTTGAAATGCCTTATGCTTACTATTTTTCATACATATTCCATCCTTCTATCGTATGTGTGAATATGCAATGCTGTCATTTTTTTGTATATATTCCATCCTCCTATCATGCGCTTGCCTTACATCAAAGTAGTGTTCGTCTGTATCATGCATCAACCAGTTATGCAGAGCTAATTTTATTCCTCTTCTTGTGGTTCTGACTTCAGAAGGCAATATCAAAAAAGAGGAAGGAAAAGTGTAAGTTAGGGGATGTTGGTGGTCCTCCGGACCGACGCAAACGGAGACTCTCTAGATTTGCCACTGCTACTGCTAATGCAGTTGAAGTCCCAAGTCTACATGAAGAGTTCATCTCCCCTACTCCACCATCGCAAGTGCTTGCTCTAAGTTGACAGTGTGATAATTGGTTTCATGTTGCATATGTTGTCTAGCTTGTATTTCTTCTATTTTGATTAAATTACACCTGCTGAGTTTATACGTTATACATGTACATATGACATGCATTTCTGTGTCTAGAATACACTACATCTATATATCACACCATGTTCTTACATCAAAGTATTGTTGTTGTGTATCCCGCATCAATCACTCATGATTGGACGCTTTTAACTTGGCAGTGTGATAGTGGTTGCATCTTGCATTGATTTCTAGGTTGTACTGCTTCTAATTTTTCGAAATGCCACTTATGACAACACACTTTTAACTTGGGAGAGTGATATTGGTTGCATCTTTCATATGGTGTCTAGCTTGCATTACTTCTATTTTCTTGAAAATTCTTCTGCTTAGTTTACACATGGTAGCTGTGAATATGTCACGTCATCCTGTTTTTCTTACATATTCCATCCTCCTCATACGGTTGTCTTCATCAAAGTATTGCTTGTATGTGTCATGCATCAATGAGTTCTGAAGAGCGATTTTATTCTTTTGTGTTGTGGGTACGGCTTGACATGGCAAAGTCAGAAAAGAGCAAGGAAAAGAATATAGTAGGGAATGGTGTTACTCGTCGGGTGCAACGGAAAAGGATCTTCCCTCGAGATTCTGCTTGTACTTATAGTGCAGTAGAAGGTCCAAGTCCACCGGCTAAATCTACAAACACAGTATCACTTGCTCCACCAGCTGTAGCATCCCCTTCAATTGTACCGGCATCTCAACGAGTTACTCGTTTGTTTGCTCCGCAGCTGGCCTGTTCCCAAGCTGCCGTCACACCTAACACTACTTCTGAAGCACTGCTGACACAACAGGACTTGGCAAGATTAGATGAACCTCATGAGCATCAACACCAAGACGGTACCTGACCGAGTCAAGTTGCAGTTGCATGCTCCTTTATATGTACTCTCACAGTTTTATGTGCACTAACACTTTCCATATTCGTTGTTGAACTAGCACCATGGTGCAAGCGGAAACAGGCATCAGGGATAATGCTTGACAGATTAACAAAATCTAAAGGAGGAAGAATGGAGATCCATTTTGAGGCAGGTTTAAAAAGGCCACGTGATGCTACAGAGTCAGCCAAGTTAGTATCAGAGGCAGCCGTTGCCGTTAGGTGTCATGCACGTATCCTCCCAACGTGGATCCAGTACAGGAATGAGAAAGACGATACCCAGTTTAACACCTTCCTTACCATTTATCCGTAAGTAATCACTGGTACGCGTCGGTGCTATACAAACGGTTTTTAACCCCTTTCCGCGACGGCGTTCGGAACCGTCGCCAAGTGAGTGACTGCGATAGGGGGGTCCTTCCCACACGACCCAGAAACCGTCGGGGATATGCCCTCCTGGCACACACGCTCGGCAAAATGAGGTCGTGTGAGACCGGCGAGCGCTCAAATACGGTTATACGTATAGTAGTGCTAAAAAAATACAATTATACAGGCAAAATCATTTTCGGTCGTAAGTACATCCCACACAGTCAGTCCCTGCTAAACGTTTTCATTCGTATGTACATTCCACACAGTCAATCCAAGGAATACGTTTCCATTAGTATGTACATCGCACGCGTTCTTCTATGACAAAACATTTGCGATGTGCACAACTTCACAAACAGTCCATAATTTCGAAGCGTGTGTGATAAGGTGACTATCGCAAACATTTAATAAGAAAGAACTGTGTGTGATGCTGTTGTTAATCACACACGTTTTTTCTTGGTTGATCGTGTGTGCAGTGGAGATTGATCACACACGTAGTGGATCCTAGAAACATGTCTGATCTCCACGTCTATCGCAAACGTTTCGCTTTCGCAAACCGTGTGCAGTGTAATCCCTAATTAATCCCTAATTTAAAAATCACATGTTTTGAATTTGAAAGTAGGCAATCACTTATTTCATATCCAACCATGTTTATTACAAATATAGGTTCAACCATGAATGCATAATTCGATGCACAGGTACATATACTGAAGAACTACAGAAGCACCAAGTAAAGAATGATGAACCACAGTTGTACTAAAGACTGTAAAGAGAGAGGCAAAAGACATTCTGGTTGCTGGAGAAGGTGAAGCGGAATGCCCATATTGTGCCCTCCTCCATGCGTAATGCGCGCACGACTCTAGGCCAACCCCTTGTGATGGCTGCCCGTCCATTCTTCACTGTCTTCATTACGACTTCTCGATGCTCGTTGTAGTCTGGATGAAATACTTTAACCTTCATTGTGTTTCCACCAATCATATACTTTGCGAGGTAATCTTGAGTGAACTGCTTCGGGAACCACTGCGAACGAAAAAGATTCAGACATTGTTGTCTAACAACTCATTATGGGCAGTAAAAAGAGAAGGTTGCAGAGTTTGTAGTTACCATCCTACAGCTCACTGTTGTGTTGGATAGAGCATAAACAAATAATTTGCTTGCCACCATTCGTATCTTTTTGCTAATAATCCTTATCAGTTTCCTCACTTGATGCTTGTTCATGAATATCTCATTGCACCATACGCAAAAAGGGTCGATGCGTGGATCCTTGCCAAGGGCATATGTACCTACAAGCAACAAGTCAATATTAGAAGCTAACAAGTGTCCAGGCCTGGATCTATATGCACTACATTATGGAACGACGGGGGGAGTACAAGCCGAGGGATGAAGCTAACCTCGGCAGAAAACGGTGGCCACTCCCGTTGTTGTCCTGCATAACTAGTGGAAAGGCATGATAAGTACAGCAACCTTAACATCAAACAAATATAGCAAAGGTAAACAACATCATCTCCAAATGATAGCTTGAATGTGTTGGTTTCAGCATGCTGTTAAAGCAGATATAAAATGGAAGGCAATGTTACCGACAGCAGGCTTAACAGCCATCAAATATTGCAATTCAAACTGGTATTGTTGAAAATGAATAGAACGTACGTAATGCTAAAACATCACACTGGATAAATGTGTAAAACTGAAATAAAGGGCATGTGTTAACTACACCAGGCATAACTGGAACCAAATATAGCCGTTCAAACTGGTACTGATGCAGTCGAGCGGCACAGTTCCGACTTGCACATAATGAACAACACATTGTGAATGACTGAAATAAACAAGGCATAAATGATCAGTATAACAACCAAATATAGCCATTGAAAACTGGACAGAGTCTCACTGCAACCAACCTAACAAGCAAATACAGATAAACAGGGCATATGCTTGAAAACTGGACAAATGCTCACTGCAACCAACCTAACAAGCAAATACAGATAAACAAGGCATCTGCTTGAAAACTGGACAAATGCTAAAAAAAAGCAACCTAACAACCAAATACACATAAACAAGGCATCTGCTTGATAACTGGACAAATGCTCACTTCAACCAAACTAAGAACCAAATACATATAAACAAGGCATCTGCTTGATAACTGGAAAAATGCTCACTGCAACCAACCTAACAACCAAATACAGATAAACAAGGCATCTACTCACTATAAATAACCAAATATAGCCATTCGTGAAACTGAAGTGGACAATTCATACTTAAACATCACATAGCCCTATTGAACAATACATTTTTGCATAACTGAAATAATTAAACATGGCACAGTTAAAGCACCGCACGGCAAATGCTACTACAACAAAGGGTACGGGTTGGCAAGCTAGAAAAGGTAAGATTTGCTGATAGGATGTTGCCTCACATTTCATGGACGGGATCCTTCCAGTTGGAAGAGCATAGACCCATGGTGCGCTCTCTGATGTCACAGATGGGTTGTTTCACCTTGGAAGAACCTTCATGGGTGCCCTCCTTGTGGTCGTGGTCGATGAGATCTGACTTGGCAATTGAGGATCCCAAGCTGCCGCCGTAGAACGTGTCCTTCAGAAATGACAAAATGGGCTCGATGGCGTATAAGGATCGCAAATCTTTGACCGCTTGGCGGAGGAGATCAGTGGCAGGGCCGTCGAAGAGATCAACAGTGGTTGAACCAGAGGGGTTGGGGATGGACAACTTAACCTGTGACATGGCCCACGTGAAGCCGTTGCTGTCGACGAGCTTGATGTCGTAGCCAGCTTTCCCGAGATACAGTAATACGCTAGCCCGCTGACATGAAGCCTTCGGCATGGCAACGTAGTCAACATCTTCGCCGGCTTCCGCCGCGATGTGTTGCTTCAGGATCGACAGGTCGGGGCAAACGGCGGCAACCTCGCCAACATCCGCCTGAGAGGCCATGATAAACCTCTTCTTGGCCGAACGCTCGTCGGGCTCCCCGGGATACGTGGTCGAGTTTAGGCTGCGACATTCTGGAGCAGGGGATGTGGATCTGGTGGGGAGGGACACCGCAGGCCTCATCTAAAAACTCAGGGGAGTGGGGCGATGGTATGGGAGTCGCTGGGTAACCTGAACTTTATTATCTAAGCTAGGAGGAACGGGCAGACCGGCAGGGGTTGGCGGCGGCGTCAGCGGCGGCAGCGAGCTAGGGTTCGAGGGGGGGAGGGGGCCGGGTGGGGGGGGTGTTTGAGGATACGCCGCGGCTACTGAAAATTTTAGTAATGGTGGGTGGAGATGGTGGTGGACGAGGGAGGGCGACGGTTCAAATGCCTCGGCTACTACAATTTTACTATAAGGTCGGTGCTGGAGGAGTGTGGGCGACGGTTGAAGTACGGCGGCTACTAAAATTTGGGTAAAGGAATTGATGTGGGGCGGGAGTGCCCAAGATCACGCATGGTCCAATAAGAATATGCGTGTATGATAATAAGGAAAAGTGGCGGAACCGCCGATTTTTGCAACGCTCAAGGCGGGTAGTTTGTTTTTATATTTCTAGCTAGCTGGTCTATCGCACACGGTTTGTCCTAATTTCTAAATAAACTTACCCGCCTTTAGCTTGCGCAGGTGGTGATTTTACAGCGCACTTGCATCGCACACGGTTAAGCCAGTACCTGCACCCTTTGCTCGCGCTTGCGCAGTCGTGGTGATTTTACAGCGCACTTGCATCGCACACGGTTGAGCCAGTACCTCCACCTTTGCTCGCGCTTGCGTAGTCGTCGTGATTCACAGCACACTTGCATCGCACACGGTTAAGACATTATACCCATGTCCGTTGAGCATCATCAGAGTATTTCCAGCAAAAAAAACGTTAGAGAGGGTCAGAAGACAGCCACACCAGCATGTGGCCTAAATATATATGAGTGAAAAGGGTGGTCTGTGATGTTCAAAATTCCATTGCAAAACTTTGACCACGTGGGCCCACGGTTGGGCGCATCGTCGAAGATCGATGAGAGGGGCCAAAAGTCAAGAACCACCTAGAAGTGGCCAAATATATGTAGGAATATTGGGTGTGATGTTTAAAACTTTAAATACACAATGCACAACTTTGGTGGCACCTGCCTTGCAAACCCGAAAGCACCCTTGGATATATCTATAATGACATAATGTCGTAGCTAGCTAGGATGCTTGGCCCAACACCTCCCACTTCGTGTCAGCGGGGCGGATGCACGTAATGATACTTTGGTCATACATGCATGTCGCCATGACCTACCAGAAGATGGACCAATGAATGTATCGTTCGGTCAAACGACAACTGTTGTTGTCGATAAACTACTTGGGCCAATAGATTGAACCATCATAAAAATCGTACGAGAGGGACCACAAAACCAGCACCTCTTGCATGCGGCCCAAAATGATGTACGTTGGGAAGGGGTGATGTGTGTTTTCAATATAGAATAATGTACAATTTAGATGTGGTGCCTACCTCTCGATACAGATAACAACCATGAAGGCAAGGTAGTTAAGGACGAGATACGCAGGGTACGATGTAGGTCGAACCCTGCAATCCGAGCATGTGGGAGGGAATCCTGACAACGCATGAGCTCGAGCTTTGGTTGAGCGACATGTGACGGTGACCGGCCCTAACACGAACTAGGAGGAATCCATTCATGGCCAACACATACCCCTTGTTATCGGTCAAAGGGATGATATATATACACTCGGGGAGCCCACAGATATGCATGTCGTCACAAAAAACCGCACAAGGGAGACGTGGTCGATCAGAAGACCCTGTATACACTGCATGCAGCCCGAAAATATGTATGGATACGGTGGTATGTGATGTGTTTAAATCCCGAATGCACAACTTCGATGGGCCACCAACTACATTACAAACCGAACACCGTACCCGACTCCAAGCCTGGTTCAATACGTATGATGTCGGTTTCCCAACTTCGAGGAGGCGGCAGGGGGGGGGGGGTCGTCCCACGCATGCGCTCAAACTTTATTTGGTCTAGCATGGCACACATCTATACCCCTATATAGTGTGCGAATAACTTTGAAAGTTGGTCGTTGGATGAAGCCAATCCGACGGTACAGAGATGGCAAATCCGAGTACTACTGCCGTTGGATATCATCTACATTCCACCGGATTCTGCCACATGTACAATCTAGAAGACTCCATGGTTGAACTTAAGCATAATGCACAAACCTCAAAACACAAGCACTTCTCCTTTGTTCTAGAATCTTCCATATCTTAATTGCCCAAACTTTTTTTTTCTAAATGAATTGTCACTATTTGTTTTTACTTTATGCTTTATAATGCACAATTCCATGAATCTTAAAATAGATTATTTTTTATAAAACTAATTGATTTTAAAAGAGATGAACTATAAGAATTAAACGAACATCTACGTCATGCATATATGACTCAAAGCTTACATGCTATAGTGTGGTATTTATTCATAATTTGGTTACCAAATCTCATGCGTGCAATGCATGTGTACCTTACTAGTATCAATAGGAAACCATCATGGTCAAACCCTTCTCGTTGTTGGGTCAAAGGGATAGATTGTGTGGGCCCCCTCATTGTCAGTAAAGGATAATATATATGTGCACCGTCTATAAACCGCACAAGGGAGACATGCTCGATCAGAACACCCTGCCCCCTATACCCTGCATGCGACCTGAAAAAGGTTTATATAATCACCATGACAGGTCAAGTCAATCATTCTTTAATTTTTTAGAGCAAAAAATAACCAATAAAAACATAGTCTACAAATTAGCAAAACAAGGATCCCAAGGTTTATATAATTGCCATGATAGGTCACTATAGAGATTTTTATATCTCTATAATGACCGTGTCATGACATTTAAATGAAGCTTGAGATATGCAACTTCCCACTGGGTCACCCATCCTTGGACTACTCTAGCCCGAGCACGCTTAACTTCTGCATTCTATTCGACTAGGCTAGCGAATGGGAAGCCGCCCCTTGCTGGTAGGAATTGCCTCCTTGCCATTAAGGCGTTTGACGCTGGTCACCCTATGGGACCTACTCCCTTCTATCACACACATCTGTGCTTTTAGAAACTGTGTGCGATATTTACATGGCCGGTGTGTCGCTGCCTAGCCTTCAATGAGCACTGACACTGGTAGCAGAAAAACGATGGGAGAAGAAGCGGGAAACCGATGAGAGGAGTGGCGGGAAACGGTAGCCTGTTTAGAAAACGTAGTAGAGAAGGAAGCATGAGCTAGCATGACACATGCGCATAGTGCTTACCCATGTACTACATGTGCTGTCAAAAGGGCTGAGGGTTGCCATTCGATCTGGGAGCATCCAACGGTGCAGACGTACGATCCGTGGGGTTTGGGTTCTGGCCAATTAGAATGCACGACTCAGATCACGGTTTGGTAGGCACACGGCTTTCGTGAGTGAACCGTGTGCTATTTGAAAATATTTCATGAGAAGAATCTCGGTTTTTAAATCCCCGTAAATCCAAAACTCACCCGAAAATCATGAAACTTGACATGGTGTCACGACATGGCACATATATGTCGAGGAATTTTTTCGTCCATTTTGGCGCAAGTTTTATTACAAGCCTCTTACAAACCGGAGCTTCTCTCAAAGAAGACTCGTGGTTCCGATAGGGAAACGTGTCCCCCTTGTGGGCGAAACGTAATCACTGCTCTTTTCGCCTTGTATTTTCTTCTACGGGCAACATGGAACGACAGGATATCCTTGCTGAAATTTAAACTTATTCAGGGTTCGTTTGGCCTTTTTATACACTAATTGAGTTTCCTAGGCATTTAATGTCCATAATTCAAATCTGAACTTCAAATACATGCTCCAGTTCACGAAAAAATGGCTAGAAAAATTATACATGTGTCCTTGGGTGCATGTTTAGGTCCCATGCGAGGAATGGGAACGAATTACAACCGTACCGGCATCCTGGCTCATCCTCAAACATTTGGAATCTCGATTTTTAAATCCCCATAAATCCTAAACTCACCAGAAAGTCATCAAAGGTGGCATGGTGTCACGTCATGGCACATATATGTCGTGGTAAAAACATTGTCCAATTTGGGCCAAGCTTTATTACAAACCGGAGCTTCTCTCAAAGAAGCCTCGTGGTTCTGATAGGGAAACGTGTTCCCCTTGTGGGCAAAATGTAATCACTGCCTCTTTTTGCCTTGTATTTTCTTCTATGGGCAACATGGAACGACAGGATATCCGTGCTGAAATTTAAACTTATTCATGGTTCGTTTGGCCTTTTTATACACTAATTGAGCTTCCTAGGCATTTAATGCCCATAATTTAAATCTGAACTACAAATACATGCTCCAGTTCACCAAAATGGCTAGAAAAATTATACATGTGTCCTTGGGTGCATGTTTAGGTCCCATGCCAGGAATGGGAATGAATTACAACCGTACCGGCGTCCTGGCTCGTCCTCAAACATTTGGAATCTCGGTTTTTAAATCCCCATAAATCCAAAACTCACCAGAAAGTCATCAAAGGTGGCATGGTGTCACATCATGGCACATATATGTCGTGGTAAAAACATTGCCAATTTGGGCCAAGCTTTATTACAAACCGAAGCATGTCGCAAGAACCCTCGTGGTTTCGATAGGGAAATGTGTCCCCTTGTGGGTCAAACGATAATCGCTCCCTCTTCTAGCCTCGTATTTTCTTCTACACGCAACACAGAACAATGGGAGATTCGCGCTGAACTTTGAAATTATTCAGGGTTCGTTTGACCTTTTTTATTCATTAATTGAGTTTTCTAGGCATTTAATGTCCATAATTCAAATCCGAACTACAAATACATGCTCCAGTGCACCAAAATGGCTAGAAAAAACGTACATGTGTCCTTGGGGTGCATGTTTAGGTCCCATGGAATGAATGGGAATGAATTCAACCGTCTCGCCGTCCTGGCCACAAACATTGCGAATCTCGATTTTTAAATCTCTGTAAATCCAAAACTCACCAGAAAATCATGAAACTTGGCATGGTGTCACTACATGGTACATATAATTGTCCAATTTGGGCGAAGCTATATTACAAGCCTCTTACAAACCGAAGCTTCTTGCAACCCTCGTGGTTCCGGTAGGGAAACATGCCCCTCTTGTGGGCGAAATGATAATCGCTGCCTCTTCTCGCCTTGAACTTTGTTTTCTACAGGCAACATAGAATAACAGGAGTGTCGTGCTGAAATTTGAAATTGTTCAGGGTTTGTTTGGCCATTGTATATATTAATTAAGTTTTCTAGGCATTTAATGTAGTCCATAATTCAAATTTGAACTACAAGCACATGCTCCAGTGAAGCAAAATGGGTGGGAAATCATACATGTGTCATTGGGTGCATGTTTAGGTCTAATTTAAGGAATGGGAATGAATTACAAACTTCTCGTCATCCTGAAACATTGAGAATCTCGGTTTTCAAATCCCAGTAAATAAAAAACTCACCCAAAAAACATGAAACTTGGCATGGTTTCATGACATGGCACATATATGCCGTGGTAAAAAAAATCGTCCAGTTTGAGACAAGGCGCACACATTAATAGCCAACGAAGTCCTTTTTGAAACAAATAGCTGACATGTTAATATCACAAACGGTTGTATTGTATGAACCGTGTCTAAATTTAACCATACTCGGTGGTGTGCGTGCAGGTGTTTGATTAGACGGGGCGAGCGCGAGAAGTCCGCCGTGCAGGCTCGACGGGACGCGTGCGAGCAGTCCGCCGCGCAGGCTCGACGGGACGCGTGCATCCTGTCCACCTCGCAGGCTCGACGGGACACGTGCGAGCAGCAAGGCCGCCCATGCTCACCGGGAAGCAAGCTCTTTGACCTCCATGCACCAGCCGCCGCCCGCCTTGCTCACAACTTCTCCATTAATGGGTTAATTAAAGCACCTGGACGGAGGGTGTTTGCTTGTGATCCCATGGCAGCAGTTGCTTTGTTCGTGTTTTCAACTCGTATTCCGGCCTAATTTAAATTGCCACATAGGGCAACGGATAATACGACGACAAATAAAATGGCAACGGATAATACGACGACAAATTTACAATGGCGCAGATAATAATTGTCTTACATATTCCGGATAATTTAAAATGCCACATGCGGCAAAGCCCGGAAGACACGGGGGCAAGAGAAGAAGGAAATTGCAGACAACGATCTGGGTCGCTACTGTCTCTACTCGTCGATGGATCGTCGGGCGACGACATCCTCCAGCTCCTTCTTCAATTCCTCACGACTTTGCTTGAATGCAGCCACGGATTCCTCCACCTCCTGCTCGCGCTCGATCCGGAGCTTCCTCAAGTCACCCATCAGTTCCTCGACGACCGCTGTCAGCGTCATCCCCGAGGCACTGCTCTACTCATGCAGCATCTTCCAGCCGGCGGCCTCCTCCTCCTTCTCGGTGAGCGCCTTGAGGAGCTTCGCATTATCACCCATGAGTTGCTCGACGAGGCCGGTCGCCTTGTCAACCAAGGCATTGCTGATCTCGAGCAGCTTCATCAAGCCGTCGACCAGCTCCTGCTGCTTAATGAGGCCAGCGAGAATGTCGTCGTCGCCGGCCAAGGACTTCAGCAACACCAGCTCATCACGATCGCCGACACGGCGAGTGCGCTTGTGAGAGCCCTCGCGTGCCCGTGAGAGCTCGTTCGAGGGCTCCGCGGTGCGCCGGGACATCTCTGCTGCGGCTGCCGCTTCGCGGCGGGACCTCTCTAGTGCTTCCGCGGCCTTGGTCTTTGTTGCCTGGTTATATGTCCACCCGAAACTCCTCCTACCGTTCATGGCAGAACGACTTGACAGGAAAGACTAGTTTTATGGGTGATGAGGAGAGGAACTATGAAGTAATTTTCGAGTGGGTAGTTTTTATAGCCCGGTGCTAAGTGTGAACACATATTAGTTTGATAGGTGTGAACAGATTTGCATTTACTTATTGCGTTGTAATCTGCAATGTGACGAGAAACAAGGTCAAAATTTATTGATGGTTCTGGGCCTACAAAGCCCAGTCTATTGTTCTGGCTCATCGCAAACAGTTCTTTTGGATCAACCGTATGCCACGCATCGGAAGCCCGAAACATGGGCCCGCGTTCTCGGATGTACGTGTACGTGTCTGCCCACTATCACACACGGTCAAGATATCACCATCGTGTCCTATGGATGCGCCGTGGCGCCTCCCACAGGGTGCCAGAAGGTTGACCACGTGGTTGCTCACCGTTGAGGCGGCCGCGGCGCCGCATATCACACACATCTTGTTAAGTTGATCCATTTCTGTTCTCTTCCCTAATCGAAAATAGTTCGTCTGAGTGAACCGTATGCCGTATATCACACACACCTTGATCTGGCTGACCATTTCTGTTGCATTCCCTAATAGCACACAGTTCATCGGAGCGAACTGTATGCCGTATATCGCACACACATTGATATGGCTGCCCGTTTCTGTTGTTCTGACTCATCGCAAACAGTTCTTCTGGATCAACCGTATGCCCCGCATCGCACACGTAATTAAAATCTGAACCGTGTTTGATGTCTCCGCCATCACAAACGTTTTGCATCTTTTTTGACGGTTTTTTTACATCCCCGTTTGCGATTAATGCATCGCACATAGTTTCGTCAAAGGGTCTCTGATCGTAGTGTCGCGTTAGCAGCATCCTGTAGTAGTGTAATTTTATTCATCGCAATTTGTAATATTGTCTTGCTCTGTCCCATACTTTCTAGCTTCCTCCTAATAAGACTCACATTCTTTTCTCAACAGATGAGGTTCAAGTTGGATCCGAAAGATGATGCAACTAAACAAGCATGCACTCATGTTTTTCAGTCTGCTCTGCGACAGTATCGGTATCACCTTAGAAAAACTCACTTTGAAGGCAAGGCTAACAATGAAATCGCTCAAACATCTCCAGTGGGATATATTACAGATGAAGACTGGACAGCCCTTGTTAAACACTGGTCTGATCCAAAGTATCAGGTAGGGTATATGTATTTGATCAGATCACATATTGAACTCGTATTTACGTATGTGCCTTACAAGTGTATCTTCTTCCAGGCTAACTGTTTGAAGAACAAGACCAACCGTTCTAAAGTGAAATCCTAACAGACAACAGGATCTCATAGCTATATTGCACACTGCGAGGCTCTTGTAAATAGCTGCTACTTCCTTCTTTTTTCTATGCCATATTATCGTATATATATATTGACTTGTTCCAAATACAGAGGAAAGTCCGTGCGGACCAAAAAGAACCTGAACCGAATGTAGTGGAAATCTTCAAGGATTGCCACACCAGCAAGATGAAGGGCATGAGCACACCAGTTCAAGCCGATGTTGTAAGTCCTTACTCCTCCTGCCTTTGAACTGCTTGTTACTGTGACGTGTCATTTAACTGCTTGGTTTGCAACCAATGTCGGTTACTCTGTTCACTTTTATACACAGTTGTCTTAACGTATCATTTCACCTTACATGGTTTAAAAGTGAGGAAGGATATTCTTTTGGTCTTGATCTGTAATCTAGTTGTGATGTTCACGTGCCCACACAATGATACAATAGCCTGTTTGTTTGATATCTGTTTGCCCATGATATGAATGATGTCATACTATGTTCATCCTACTTTAAACCATGTCTCTTTATCCTTAGATGTCAATGAATGTGAGGAAATAGACAATACTATAGGCATGCTACATGGACATATGTTCCGAAAGTGATTTTATTATGTAGTTGGTACTACAATACATGCTAATGTATTATGGTAGTTCACCAAAATAAGTTATGTATAAACGTGAAACCTACTTTGTTTGTTTTTGTCTCATTAGTAACTTATCTGGTACACTAATCTACAAGTTCAAACTTTCAGTAAGCTATGGAACAAATGATTGAACAGCCACAACCACCTGAAGGTGACAAGGCTACCACAGGCACAATGTCACCTTTTACTGCAGTGCGTCAGTATCTCTCCACTAACAGTACAAAAAGCACCTTCCTGCGTAATTCTGGGTTGGTTGTCAAGGTAACCTCGTCCAAATCGCCTACTGAACAAAATCTTCCGGCTAGACAGAGTGATATATCTGTGCTCCAGACACAAGTCCAATCCCTAATGGAGGTCATTTAGGAAACAAGAATAGTGGTTGATAAATGTCGTCAAGATATGAATGGTTTTAAAACCAGACTATCAGACATTTGCTTCGTTGTTCAAGAGCAATGATGGAAAAAAGGGGAAGATCATGCTGCTCCATCAGATTCTACAGCCTAAAATATTAGCACTCAGGTCAAATGATCTGTGCTTCTATACATCTGATGGTGCTTTTATCTGCAAGGACTGTTGAAAGTGCATGTAGTCCCCATGTGTGGTTTTGGTAATTAATGACAATCCTTATGGACTAATGTTTGCATTGAGATAAACATGTGAAGGAAATTTCCATTTGCAATGCATGAAGAATACTGGATAACTTGAAGGATGAAATCCATCAACACAAATATATGCATTGAGACTTGATAATGAATGTCAATTCCTATGAAGAAACAATGGCATCAAGTTATATATGAAGGTTTGTTCCTTGGGTGATGCAAGAAGGAGATTGAATGGATTCGGAATGAATGCCATATACATATAGTTGTGCATCAAGATTGAGCTGATTGAATCAAATATGATCAAGATGAATTCCATGTGATGAACAAGATGTGATCTATATGGAGTTCACTGAAGGATCTCGGAGGTTTTCATGCTTAGGATTATGGGGTGACCCATGATGGATCATGATCTTGAGAGAATGATTAAAGAGAAGAATTCTACATATGGCTTGAAGATAGGATCATGATGAGCTCATATGTTGAGTCATGGATGATTATGTCTTGAAGCAAGTAATTCATGTGAAGATTTTGTTGTGCCTCTCAAGAGATTGTGATGGAGCATGAAGAAGAACAAATGATGACCAATATGGTATTCATGGATAAACTCTATATGGTCATATGATAATTGAGATACGGGTAATCATGTCTTGAAGAAATGAAGCATAGTGAAGAATTCAATATGGCCTTCAAGACATCAAGTTTAAGCATGGAGTAAAGATAATGGTTGACCAAGATAAAGAACAAAGAATCGAACTCTAAATGGTCAACACACAAGTGCAAACGATGCATCACATAGGATCTTGTGGTATGATAAGAAATTGTCAATTGCACTTTGTGTACTAACCCATGTTATGTGTTGTCTATGTTTATGAGGGTTAGGTTATTCTCATGGGCTTGCATCGAGAGAAACATTCCAAGTGTCCATGAGAGGATGACATCAAGTGTTCATGATCATGGTTGACAAGGCAAGTTCAAGATAACCATCCCAAAGGATTACATGCTTGAAGCTTGTGGAGGATCACCTAATGGACAAGTGAAGTTGAATACAAAGCAAAGCTTCCCACATTGTGTATGGGAGAGCTACTTGAAGACTTCACCAATGTCTTTCCTTTAACTTGAGCCAAGAAGAAACATCAACATCAAGCTCAAGTGAAAGGCTCGAGTCAAAGGTATTAGTTCCTTTGGCGTTAGTGTTGTGGATTGATGGCCATCGAAGAAACATATACACTCAAGAATGGATTCTTGCAAGCTATCTAGTATAGTTCTTTTATGCTTCTTGAGTTATAGAGATCCCGCACTATTAAGAGGGGATCAAAGGGTTTCGTGATGGACTGGCTCAAGTCAATATCTCCTACACACAATTCCACTCCTATCCTATATACCAAATAAATCCATAGCCAACTAGGTTCCCCAAAGTATATGATCTTACCTTTGCATACTTTGCACCCTCAATTTTAGTTTATCTTTGGTGGTTCTCTATATGAGGACCTGGAGCTTTTCCATAGCTTTAAAATGAGACCAAGATCATCAAAATCGGAGTCCGGATGAGAAAGTTATGTATGTTTTACTATTGGGGCGCCTGCAGTTTTTGTGTTGGCCGGATATCCGGGACTTGGCCCGGAAATCCGGCCGTAGATGTCCATGAAGGAAATATGCCCTAGAGGCAATAATAAAGTTGTTATTTTATATTTCCTTATTCATGATAAAGGTTTATTATTCATGCTAGAATTGTATTGATCGGAAACCTAAATACATGTGTGAATACATAAACAAACACCATGTCCCTAGTGAGCCTCTACTTGACTAGCTCGTTGATCAAAGATGGTTATGGTTTCCTAACCATGGACATGAGTTGTCATTTGATAACGGGATCACATCATTAGGAGAATGATGTGATGGACAAAACCCATCCGTTAGCTTAGCATAATGATCGTTCAGTTTTATTGCTATTGCTTTCTTCATGTCAAATACATATTCCTTCGACTATGAGATTATGCAACTCCCGAATACCAGAGGAATGCCTTGTGTGCTATCAAACGTCACAACGTAACTGGGTGATTATAAAGATGCTCTACAGGTATCTCCGAAGGTATCTGTTGAGTTGGCATAGATCGAGATTAGGATTTGTCACTCCGAGTATCGGAGAGGTATCTCTGGGCCCTCTCGGTAATAAACATCATAAGCTTGCAAGCAAATGTCTAAGGAGTTAGTCATGAGGTGATGTATTACGGAACGAGTAAAGAGACTTGCCGGTAACGAGATTGAACTAGGTATGAAGATACCGACGATCGAATCTCGGGCAAATAACATACCGATGGACAAAGGGAATTACGTATGTTGTCATAACGGTTCGACCGATAAAGATGTGCGTAGAATATGTAGGAGCCAATATGGGCATCCAAGTTCCGCTATTGGTTATTGAACGGAGAAATGTCTCGGTCATGTATACATAGTTCTCGAACCCGTAGGGTCCGCACGCTTAACGTTCGATGACGATATAGTATTATATGAGTTATGTGATTTGGTGACCGAATGTTGTTCGGAGTCCCGGATGAGATCACAGACATGACAAGGAGTCTCGAAATGGTCGAGAGATAAAGATTGATATATAGGACGATGGTATTCGGACACCGGAAGTGTTTCGGGGGTTACTGGAAGGGGTTCCGGGCACCCCCGGCAAAAGATATGGGCCTTATGCGCCAAGAGGGGAAACGCACCAGCCACAAGGGGCTGGTGCGCCCACCATATGGGCCGGCCTAGGAGGAGAAGGAAAGAGGGGAAGGGAAAGGAAAGAGTGGAATCGTATTCCCCCTTCCTTCCCTCTCCCCCCCCCCCCCCCCCCCCCCCCGCTTCTTGGCCCCCCCCCCCCTCTTTCCTTCCCCCTTGGATAAATATGGCAGGGGGGCGCCACTTGGGAGGACCGCAAGTAGGATTCGGCCTACTTGGGGCGCCTCCTGGCAGCCTCCCCTCTCCCTCCCACCTATATATATGAGGAGGGGGCGCCTAGCACACCCCAGACAATTACCTAGCCGTGTGCGGCGCGCCCCTCCACCGTTTACACCCCCGGTCATATTTTCATAGTGCTTAGGCGAAGCCCTGCGGAGATCACTTCACCATCACCGTCACCATGCCGTCGTGCTGACGGAACTCATCTACTACCTCGATGTCTTGCTGGGTCAAGAAGGCGAGGGACGTCACCGAGCTGAACGTGTGCAGAACGTGGAGGTGCCATGAGTTCGGTACTTGATCGGTTGAAGCGCGAAGAAGTTCGACTACATCAACCGCGTTGTGAAACGCTTCCGCTTACGATCTACGAGGGTATATAGACACACTCTCCCCCTCGTTGCTATGCATCTCCATGGATAGATCATTGCGTGTGCGTAGAAATTTTTTTGTTTTCCATGCAATGTCTCCCAACAGTGGTATCAGAGCCAGGTCTATGCGTAGATGATATGCACGAGTAGAACACAAAGAAGTTGTGGGCGGTGATGTTCATACTGCTTACCACCAACGTCTTATTTTGATTCTGCGGCATTGTGGGATGAAGCGGCCCGGACCAACCTTACATGTCCACGTACATGAGACCGGTTCCACCGACTGACATGCAACTAGTTTTGCATAAAGGTGGCTGGCGGGTGTCTGTTTCTCCTACTTTAGTTGAATCTAATTTGACTATGGCCGGTCCTTGAAGAAGGTTAAAAAAGCAAACTTGATAATTCACCATTGTGGTTTTTGCCGTAGGTAAGAACGGTTCTTGCTGGAAACCCGTACCAGCCACGTAAAACTTGCAACAACAAAGTAGAGGACATCTAACTTGTTTTTGCAGGGTATGTTGTGATGTGATATGGTCAAGACATGATGTGATATACGTTATTGTATGAGATCATCATGTTTTGTAAGATATCTGGCAACCGGCAGGAGCCTTATGGATGTCTCTTTATTGTATGTTCTGCATACGCCATGTAATTGCTTTACTTTATCACTATGCATTAGCGATAGTTGTAGAAGCAATAGTTGGCGAGACGACCACGACATAACGATGGAGATCAAGGTGTCGAGCCGGTGACGATGTAGATCATGACGATGCTTTGCAGATGGAGATCAAAAGCACGAGATGATGATGGCCATATCATGTCACATATTTTAATTGCATGTGATATTTATCTTTTATGCATCTTATTTTGCTTAGTACGGCGGTAGCTTTATAAGATGATCCCTTCACTAAATTTCAAGGTAAAAGTGTTCTCCCTGAGTATGCACCGTTGCTACAATTTGTCGTGTTGAGACACCACATGATGATCGGGTGTGATAGACTCTACGTTCACATACAACGGGTGCAAGACAGTTTTGCACATGCGGAATACTTGGGTTAAACTTGACGAGCCTAGCATGTACAGACATGGCCTCGAAACACTAGAGACCGAAAGATCGAACGTGAATCATATAGTAGATATGATCAGCATAGAGATGTTCACCATTGATGACTACCCCATCTCACGTGATGATCGGGCATGGGTTAGTTGATTTGGATCACGTATCACTTAGATGACTTGAGGGATGTCTATTTAAGTGGGAGTTCTTAAGTAATATGATTAATTGAACTTAATTTATGATGAACTTAGTCCTGATAGTATTTGCATATCTATGTTGTAGATCAATGGCCCGTGCTACCGTTCCCCTGAATTTTAATGCGTTCCTAGAGAAAGCTAAGTTGAAAGATGATGGTAGCAACTACACGGACTGGGTCCGTAACTTGAGGATTATCCTCATTGTTGCACAGAAGAATTATGTCCTTGATGCACCGCTAGGTAAAGGCCTGCTGCAGGAGCAGATGCAGATGTTTTGAACGTCTGGCAAGCTCGATCTGATGACTACTCAATAGTTCAGTGTGCCATGCTTTACGGCTTAGAACCGGGACTTCAAAGACGTTTTGAACGTCATGGAGAATATGAGATGTTCCAAGAGTTGAAGTTGATATTTCAAGCAAATGCCCGGGTTGAGAGATATGAAGTCTCCAACAAGTTCTATAGCTGCAAGATGGAGGAGAACAGTTCTGTCAGTGAACACATACTCAAAATGTCTGGGTATTACAATCACTTGACTCAGCTGGGAGTTAATCTTCCAATTGATTGTGTCATTGACAGAGTTCTTCAATCACTGCCACCAAGCTACAAAGGCTTCGTGATGAACTATAATATGCAAGGGATGAACAAAACAATTCCTGAGCTCTTCGCAATGCTTAAGGCCGCGGAGGTAGAAATCAAGAAGGAGCACCAAGTGTTGATGGTTAACAAGACCACTAGTTTCAAGAAAAAGGGCAAGGGAAAGAAAGGGAACTTCAAGAAGAATGGCAAACAAGTTGCCACTCCCGGGAAGAAGCCCAAAGCTGGACCCAAGCCTGAAACTGAGTGCTTCTACTGCAAAGGAACTAGTCACTAGAAGCGGAACTGCTCCAAGTATTTGGCGAATAAGAAGGATGGCAAAGTGAACAAAGGTATATGTGATATACATGTTATTGATGTGTACCTTACTAATGCTCGTAGTAGCGCCTGGGTATTTGATACTGGTTCGGTTGCTCATATTTGTAACTCGAAACAGGAGCTACGGATTAAACAAAGATTGGCTAAGGACTAGGTGCCGATGCGCGTCGGGAATGGTTCCAAGGTCGATGTGATCGCTGTCGGCACGCTACCTATACATCTACCTTCGGGATTAGTTTTAGACCTGAATAATTGTTATTTGGTGCCAGCGTTGAGCATGAACATTATATCTGGATCTTGTTTATTGCGAGACGGTTATTCATTTAAGTCAGAGAATAATGGTTGTTCTATTTATATGAATAATATCTTTTATGGTCATGCACCCTTGAGGAATGGTCTGTTCTTGTTGAATCTCGATTTTGGTGATACACATATTCATAATATTGATGCCAAAAGATGCAAAGTTGATAATGATAGTGCAACATATTTGTGGCACTGCCGTTTAGGTCATATTGGTGTAAAGCGCATGAAGAAACTCCATACAGATGGACTTTTGGAATCACTTGATTATGAATCATTTGATACTTGCGAACCACGCCTCATGGGCAAGATGACTAAAACTCCGTTCTCCGGAACAATGGAGCGAGCCAATGACTTATTGGAAATAATACATAGCGATGTATGCGGTCCAATGAGTGTTGAGGCATGCGGCGGGTATCATTATTTTCTGACCTTCACAGATTGTTTGAATAGATATGGATATGTCTACTTAATGAAACACAAGTCTGAAACATTTGAAAAGTTCAAAGAATTTCAGAGTAAAGTGGAGAATCATCGTATCAAGAAAATAAAGTTTCTACGATCTGATCGCGGAGGCGAATATTTGAGTTACGAGTTTGGCCTTCATTTAAAACAATGTGGAATTGTTTCACAACTCACACCACCTGGAACACCACAGCGTAATGGTGTGTCTGAATGTCGTAATCGTACTTTATTAGATATGGTGCGTTCAATGATGTCTCTTACCGATTTACCCCTATCATTTTGGGGTTATGCATTAGAGACAGCTGCATTCACGTTAAATAGGGCACCATCTAAATCCATTGAGACGACACCGTATGAACTGTGGTTTGACAAGAAACCTAAGCTATCGTTTCTTAAAGTTTGGGGATGCGACGCTTATGTCAAAAGGCTCCAGCCTGATAAGCTCGAACCTAAATCGGAGAAGTGCGTCTTCATAGGATACCCTAAAGAAACAATTGGGTACACCTTCTACCACAGATCCGAAGGCAAGATATTTGTTGCTAAGAATGGGTCCTTTCTAGAGAAGGAGTTTCTCTCGAAAGAAGTGAGTGGGAGGAAAGTAGAACTTGATGAGGTAATTGTACCTTCTCTCGAATTGGAAAGTAGTACATCACAGAAAACTGTTCCCGTGATGCCTACACCAACTAGAGAGGAAGCTAATGATAATGATCATGAAACTTCAGATCAAGTTACTACCACTACTAGGGAAAACCCTAGTAGTAGCGCTTGAAATATGCATAGCAGTAGCGCTGGGTCCAGCGCTACTGCTAGCGCGCTACAGCTAAGTTGTAGCAGTAACGCTGTAACGGGCAGCGCTACTGGTAAGTATTGTTAGCAGTAGCGCTTCCTGGACCAGCGCTACTGATAACTATCTGTAGCGCTTGTTCACAGGAAGCGTTGTTGCTAAGCCAGTGCTACTGCTAGGTGCTTTCCAGCGCTACTGCTAATGTTCCTGCTTTCGCCGATCCACACCCCTCTACGTATTTGTGTTGTATTTATACAGGCTCTATACAAAAGTTTCATCAGATCATACTAAACATACACTATTCTCATCATATCATAGACATACAGTAGTCTCGTCATACCATCATCATCATCATCATTCAACACAAATATCATCACATCTCGAAAATAGCGATATACAAGTGCGATCATGTCATGTCTCGAATAAGTGCAACTGCATGGTCATGGCACACACACAAGTTTCATCATCTCTATCTAAACCATGATGTAGAAGAGAAGAGCGATCAGCATGAGCAAGAGCGCGACTATGTAGTACCGGCAGTCCCGCCCCTGCTCATGCTGGAGTGTCCACCTTAAGTAACTACTTTCCGCTTCGGCTCTGCTGTCGAACCCACTGTGGCTAGCACCCGGGTACCTGTGCACCTGGGCCTGAGCGGCTGGCCAATGGTCGTAGACTCCTGGAACCCTCCCAACGTACACGGCGTAGTAGCCCTTCGCCATCTCTGATCTATGTACCTGCATCATGAGTTGATGAATTGAACGATAATATGCAACATAATGTACTTAAGAAAACAAAGAGGCATAATTAGCAAAATACAAGCAACCAATAGTAAACATAAATGACAAAGTTCCTCATACCCAAACTAATTAACTAGAGCGATCTACGCTAGTTCAGGACCACGGTTTAGTTACATCACATAGTTTTGTCGTGCATAAATTCAAAGTTTTGTCATAGAAAAAGACAGTAGTGACACATTGTCATCAACAATCAGTCCTCCATGTCGGCGGTCCAATCTTCATAGTCAGGGAGGAAGCACACAAGCTTCTTGAAAGGCTTCAGGTCCAGACGTTGAGCGAGTAGCAGTGCTCGGACATCTTCCCGCGTGATTGGCCCATGGTAGAACATCCCTGTTGGTTCGAGGACCTGCTTCATGATCACTTGGGCAAGTTCACATTGTACGTGATAAAACTCAGCTCTGATTCGATGATCCAGTGTCTTTCCTATGCTTGTGGCCCAGCTGACAATCTCGGCATCGTTGGTAGTAGGTGACATGCGAAGGCGTTGATTATCCCTTCTATACTCGAGCAAGTGATGCATGAGGTAGAATCCATCAGCCATACTGGTGTGCAGTTGCTGGATGCAGCAGAAGTCGGTCTTATGACCGAAAGCCAGCCCGCGATTCCTGTACTTTTTCACCTTGATATATCCACCAGACAGGCTGAAGGTTAACAGGGCATTATCGAGAACACTCTTTATGTGCTTGTAATCCTTTTTCCTGAGGTTCTTCGATGAGTCCAAGTACATAGCATGGGAGTATTCCGGGTACAGAACAATGAGGACGGCGCCCCCCCCCCCCCCCCCGCTGCGCAAATTAAGTACACCTCAAATTAGCCTCCATGCTTGCAAAGGAATGATTAACACTTACGAAGGATTGTGCGGATGACTTACGTGGGATGATAAGGCACGAGAATTGCTTCCTTGTCCTTATTAGAGATCATGAAGTCGCCGAGGTACTTGCTCGCATAGTCACGGTGCTCTTTGCAAACTGCCAAGAAGCTCTCGTGCATATAGAACGGGTCCGTGACGCAGATATATTTGATGTTCTCGACCCTGATGAAGTAGTTCAGATACAGCGCATACATGCGGATGAACTGGAAATCCAGCTTGGTCATGTGGAACATGTCGTAGATGTAGTCAAATCGCAGGATGAACTTATTCGCGGGCCATCTCTCGACGTACAACTTCCCACCCGGCACCTGAGCCGCGTAAAGCGGGTATCCTGGTTTTTCCGCGATCAGAAGGCTTTTCTCTCTGGCCAGCACATCTTCATGGAGTCTCCTTAGATCATTGTTCAGTATGTGCTCAAGCGCCTTGGCAGGTAGGATCAGGTTGCCGGCGACATGGAAACGCTTCTTACCTTCGACAGGCATTCTGTCTACCACCTGGGGCTTCGGAGGTGGCTGGCTGCTTGAAGCAGCTCTGGCGCCTTTAGGGTCTTTCCTGTCCGGTCTCCTCCTTTGCTTCTTGGCGGGTGGCAGTAGTGAGCCCACCGTACCTTCCCTAACCACCACCCCCAGTGTCGTCGGGCTAATCAGTGGACGGGCCTCGGGGGGTTGCTGGGTACAGGCGGCATCTGGAGGCGTCTCCTGCGAGGATCGCTTGAAGAGAGACTTTTTGCATTCCGCCTTAGGACGTTCCGGCTCCGGCAAATCAGGCAGCATCAAGTCATCATCTCCACGCTCATAGCCTGAGTCTTTGTCGTCATGAGCCATCAATCCTCCATCATCATAGGCGGTATTGAAATACTTGTCTGGGTCATCATCATCATCCTCCATGTCATCATCAACATTTGCTTCTTTAACAGTGGGGGCTACATCATCTGGCACTAATGGAGGCTCTCCCTCGCGTCGTCCGCTATCACTCGCCACGACAGGTGCAGGTAATGTGGTAGGTGGGGTGGTGTTCATACCTTCTTGAGAAGGTGGCGTTGACGTGATACTGGGCGCCTCGAGACGAAGAAGAGACTTCGGCCAAGGCAAGAACCAGCTCTTGCATGCGCCAATCATCTTAGGGGTCTCGTCGTCATCGACTGGTACCGGAGGAGGCAAATCCTCGAAGCCCGCTAAGACACTGGCCACGTTAACCTTGAAGACGCCATCGGGCATCTCTCGGTTGTGGAACATGTGGTCCTTCGGCTTCACGATCGTTGCCTTTCCCACGGCTACCTTCTGGCCCTTGATAACGTAGAGTAGGGTGCACGGGGTGTCGTCGGCCTACGAAGGAGACATGTCTGCGACGTCAAACATCCGAAAGGCAACTGAAACAGAAGACTATAGACATGCTGGTGAAAAGGGTATGACACGTAATTACCGTGAGGGCGTCGAGCTCAGCCAGCGATGAAGGCCCACCGAGCATGCAAGAGACGGAGGTCGGGCTGCTATGAACAGGAGCAGGACCTTTTGCGGTTGCTTGAGCAGGTGCTGGTGTTGTGGTGTTCGCCGAATTGCTCCCGACAAAGCTGGGAAGGGGAAAGTCCTCTGGCCGTGCATTTGGATTATTCTTTGTGAAATCGAAAAGTGTCGGAAGCAAGCTGACCACCGCGTCAGTGACCGCTGCATTGACGGCCCCAAGCAACTCTTCTTTGGTCTCAGCTTTGGTCTTATTGACCGCAATCGCGACCTTCTCGTCGATGCTCTGCTGAGTGACGACCGACCGTCTCTTCTTTCTTTCCTCTGGCTCCTCGTGGTAGCACGTCTTCCATGAGGCGCCATCTCCGACGCCGTGCACACGTCCATAGGACGACGGCTTGTCCACCGGGACCTTTTTCAGTATGTTCAGGGCCCGGTTGAATGGGGTGTCCCACTTGGGCCTCACCGACGACTGTGATGACTCGTTGCTTTCGGCTGCCTTTTGGTGCTGCTCTTTCTGCAAAAGGAACATGGATGGTTTACTAATGTGACAAAAATTGCAGTCGAATTGATTGGAAGCTAATATGATAATGTGGTAATATAACAATTACCAAAAGTCTCATGAACTCCCTCGTGTTCGGGTCCATGTAAAAGATCTTTTTGGCTTTGTCCCACTTGTACCGGGCCCTGATCTAGTCATGCTCCAGCGGGTCGGTGAACTCCGCCAAGGGGTCTGGGATTCCGTGACTTTCATGTTCGGCGTCCTCCTTGGCCCATACGTGCCTCTTCCCCTCGTAACCACGGCTTTCGAGGCGGTGGGGAGGCGTGTTCCTGGCCTGGAGCGCCTTCATTTTCTCCGACCTTGCCTTGACTTCTTCTTTACCGCAATTCTCCTTGAATTTTGCAAAGTCCTCTTCCGTTATTGTCGGATTATCAGCATGAATCTTGGACCACGGTTCATTCTTCCCAATTGCTTTTTTCACCCAAACTTTCCAGGAGGACAAGTCATTGGTGAACGTCACCATCGCCTTGTCGTTTATCTTTGTCATGGTGACGTCGTCCCACGGCTCTTTATATTTGCCTTCATTCCGGCCAGGGAACAGGAACCTATTGTGCAACTTCTTTAGGAGCATGTGCTCCATATGTGGTATCTGCTTCAACCTCTCGTCGTTGATGTTGGCGGTTTCCCTGAGGATGCATCCAAGTTGATTGCCCCAGCAAGAGCGCGCATCCTCCGGCGCCGTTGGCTCTAACTTCTTGGGGTGCATCTCCGTGACCACAATTTGTCCGATGCCAAGCTCGTTTGGTCTTCGTGTCCTCTTCTTCTTCGGTGCTTTACCAGCTACGACAACATCGTTGCCGGTCTAGGGGGTGGTGTCGGTCCCGGTGCCAGTGTCGGCGTCGGTGTCGGGGTTGGTGCCACTGCCGCCACCATGCAACCCCATCTGGTGTTCGTCCAAGTAATCGAAATAGTGATTTGCTGCCTCGATGGGGTCTTCGAGGCGACCAGAACCACCCACGACTTCGGCATCGGTAGACATGTTTCCTATTGATCAACAATTGTAAATAACAAATATAATGAAGAGGAAAAAGGGGCCTATGTTTGGTCGGAATGTTGATTCATTCCCCTTCCGGCAAATCCCGGGTACTCCATATGTCCCAGTTTCTAGCACAAGTCATGCCGAAAATCACGGAAATTTTCGGCATGACCTTTGCTAAAAGTGGACATATGGAGCGCCTGAAATTTGCTGGAATGGAAATGAATCAACATTCCGGCAAAACATAGGCCACTCGGATATTTTTCGACATTCAACCAACATTGCAAAACCAACATATAACATCAATGACATATATCATTCAAGCAAAAGCATGCTTGTACTTAAATGCACAAAAATGACAAAAATAGCTACAAACTTGCTCTCTCTCTCTCTACTGTTTTTGCTAACTTGCTCAAAATTTTGCTAACTTTGCTACTGTTTTTTTTTTTAATTTGCTACTATTTTTTTTTTATTTGCTACTGTTTTTATACCTAATTTTTTGCTAAATTTGCTAACTTGCCCTAAAAGCCCTAAACAGAGAGAGAGGAGGGTAGGGGAGAGGAGAGGGAGAGGAGGGCAGGGAGAGGAGAGGCTTACGGCGATGCAGGAGAAGCCGAGGACGAAGGTGGAGGGCGGCGGATGGCGGCGGCGGCGAGGTCGAGGGCGCGCGGGCAGGGGAGAGGCGGGGGCGGCGTTGTGGTCGAGGGCGGGCAGGGGAGACACCGGTGAGGTCGAGGGCGGGCTCGAGAGACGGCCGGTGACGAGGTCGACGGCGGCCAGGGGCGACGGCCGGCGATCGAGGGCGACGGACGGCGCGAGGGCGGGCAGGGCGACGGCGGCGGCGACAGAGTGGGGGAAGAGTGGTGGATTGGGACTTGGCGGACTTGGCAAAATTTGAGCCCTCGCGGGTTAACTCAAAATAGTAGTAGCGCTGGATTGTGAACCAGCGCTATAGCTAACTTAGCTATAGCGCTGGGTTGTAATGCAGCGCTACTGCTAATGGCACATAGTAGTAGCGCTTTTTTGGAACCCGGCGCTATAGCTATATTAGCTATAGCGCTGGTTCACAATCCAGCACTACTGCTAACTGTTCCAATTTTTATTCTTTTCTTTTTATTATTTTCCTTTTCTAGTTTTTAGTTTTCTTTTCTTTTATTATTTTCCTTTTCTTTTCTGTTTACTTTTCTTTTTCTTTTGTACTGCTTTCTCCCTTTTGTTTTTGTTTTTTTTTCTCCCGATGACGGCGTCTCCCTCTCCCCCACTGCGCGAATATCACCGGAACCATGCATGTGGTGGTAACATATCAGTTGACCGATAACGGTTACTTAAGTGCGTACACAAAATAGATACATATATATAAATGTAGGTTTCTGATCAGCTGCGTCGACGACGCTTCACATTGAGCTTCTTCCCTTTCTTGTTCGTTGCCGAGTAATTGAGCCCTCCTTGTGACTTTTCCGGAGCCATGGATTACGATCTTTCTTAGGTAATGTAGTATTGATTCTTCTTTTCACGTATGTTGCATCGTCATCGTCATCTTCCCTCATCGGGTTGCCGTATTGGTCGTAGTCTTCCTTGTTGGCGACTCCATCCATTCCGACGATGCTCCTTTTGGATCTCCTCACGACAACACGGCTGGGATTGGCCGGGTCGGTTATGAAGAAGCATTGTGTCACGTGCTTAGCGTGTACCCATGGCTCATTTTTGGCGATGACGTTAACATTCACGGGAGTGCTCTTCGCGTCAGGTATAGACATGGTGGTGAAATACTTGTTTTCTCTTACGACGTCCTTGGCCCATCTGACACGGAACATCGTCGCATCGTGCATTCCAGCATAGTCAAGCTCCCAAATCTCTTCGACCCTTCCGTAGAATCTTTCAGTTGTGCCGTTGGCGTCAGTCACGCATTGAATTGTCACCCCGGAGTTCTGGTAATCACTGTCCATGTCTTTGGCCTCCGTGTAGAACGTGTACCCATTGATATCGTAGGACTGATAGGTCGCGAGCTTGGGCGCGGGGCCATGTGCTAAGGCGTGTATGAGCAATCCGTCCGAACTGCCCTCTTCCGGGGGATTTTCAAGAACTTGCTCTTTGAACCAACGCAAGAAAGTGGCGTTGTGCTCTACAGTAACTTCATCGTCCGTCTTGAGCATCCCCTTATCACGGTACTTCTTTGCGATGCTTTCTTTGTGCTGTGCCACATAATCATCTACCACATCTAGGTGTTGTAGCACTACTAAGTTAGCCCTGTCAAAGTTGTTCCGTCGATCCGAGTAGTCCACGTGCAATTCCCTCCGGCCGTTGTTGTGACCATCTCCTTCAAGCTTCCCATCGTGCTTCTTGATGGGCAAACCAACAACAGGGTCTCCGACGCTTATATAATTCTCGCAAAAGGAGACGCACTCATGCGTCAGATACCCCTGGACGATGCTCCCTTCGGGACGGGACATGTTACGAATGAATCCTTTGATGACCCCATTCATCCTCTCGAACGGCATCATGCTGTGAAGGAATGTCGACCCGAGGTCGATGATGTCGTCCATGATGTGGACACACAGATGCACCATGACGTCAAAGAACGCGGGCGGGAAGTACATCTCAAGCTCACATAGTATGACAACGATCTCTTCCTGTAGCCTTCGGAGCTGCTTCACACTTATGGACTTTCGAGATATAACGTCGAAGAAGTTGCAGAGACCAGTAAGCGTGTCATGGACGTGCTTGTCCATTATCCCTCTAATGTCAACCGGGAGTATCTGCGTCATCATCACGTGACAGTCATGAGACTTCATCCCGCTGAACCTTTTCTTCTTGGGGTCTAGAAATCTGCTTATCTTCCCACAGTAACCGGAACTGACTTTGATTCCCATAAGGCACTTGATGAATTGATCGATCTCCTTCGCACTTAAGGTGAAGCAAGAAGGGGGGCAATAATTCTCCTCCTTCTTGTTGACTTTTCTGCCCCTTTCCCCTTCCTCCGTCTCCGTCTCCGTCTCCTCCATCGACTTTTTACGGTGGAGCTCTTTCCTGATCTTCAAATCTTCCAAGTCTTTCCTTACCTTCGGCCCATCCTTGGTCTTCTCTGGCATGTTCATCAGTGTACCAAGCAAGCTCTCGAGGACATTCTTCGTGATATGCATCTGATCAAGGCAATGAGGCGTGTCATGATTGGGCCAGTACTCCAAGTCCCAGAAAACAGACCTCGTTTTCCATACCTTCAGCAGCGGCTCCGGCGCCTTTTTGATCTTTCCCGGTGCGGGGCATTGTTCCCAGTTTCTCAACAGCTCATCGATTTCGGCGCCGCTCCTCTTACGTGGAGGTCCTCGAAGCTCAGCCAACCCATTGAATAGATCTCCACGCTTTCTCCACGGGTCATCCTTCTCGAGCCATCTACGATGCCCCATGTACAAAATTTTCCCGGACCCGCCATCTTTCATTGACGTAAGCTGCTGAGACGTTGTATCATCCATGCACCTCATGCATCCGCAGTATCCGTGGCACACCTAGCCTGAGGTGTACCCGTAACCGAGATAGTCGTGCACCGTCGTCATCAGCGCGGCTCTCATATGGAAATATTCTCCTTTGCTGGCATCCCATGTCCATGCCGGTGTTTTCCATAACGTGTCTAGCTCCTCTTGCAGAAGCCCCATATACAGGTTAATAATATTTCCCGGTTGTTTCGGCCCTTGAATCAGCATGCTCATGTGTATGTACTTTGTCTTCATGCACTTCCATGGGGGGACGTTGTACATCCATACAAACACGGGCCATGTGTTGTGGTTGGTGTTCTGGTTTCCAAACGGATTCATGCCATCGGTACTCGCACCAAGCACGATGTTCCTTGGATCTTCTGCAGCAAATCCATATACGGCGTTGAATGCTCTCCACTGGCTACCATCTACGAGGTGTCTCAGCCTCGGATCATCTCCATCGTCAGGCTTCTTCCTCTCCGCGTGCCAGCGCATGAGCTTTGCTTCCTTAGGATCTACGAAATACCGCTGCAGACGGGGAGTGATCGGAAAGTACCATACAACTTTCTGAGGAGCTTTCTTTCCTGCCTTCTTGTATCGAGAAGCATTGCACACTGGACAGCTGGTTTTTTCCGCGTGCTCCCCCCGATAAATGATGTAATCGTTGATGCATGCGTGGTACCTAATGTGCAGCAAATCAAAAGGGCAAACGATTTTCTTGGCCTCCTTGACACTAGTAGGACACAGGTTCCCCACGGGAAGAACTTTATTATGTAGATACATCAAATGCTCATCGAGGCTTTTGTCTGTCCATTTGTTTTTAGCCTTCGTCTTTAGAAGTTCGAGCGTGAAACTCAAGCGGGTCACCACGGGATCGCAACCGTCATACAATGGAGTCCTCGGGTCTACTTCAAGTTGCGCCAGCTTGGCCTCCTCTCTAGAAGTAGCTCTCTCACTAGTCGTACTCTTGCGAAGGAGGTCTCGAACATGAGGGTCCTGCACGACTGCACTTAGTACCGTCGAAGACTGCGGCGTGACCGCCACCTCTTCTCCGCCATGTCCGGACTCTTCTTCGCCGTGTCCGGAATCTTCTCCGCCGCCGTCGTCATTTTCGGACTCTTCCCCGCCGACATGTCCGGCGCCATCGTCTTCATGTCGATCGGTCATCTCTTCGTCTAGCCCCATGTCGTTATTCCCTACCATGTGGACGTCCTCATCATCATCATCTTCTTCACTTATCCACTGAGTATAGCCATCCATGAAACCATTCATCAGCAGGTGCGCCTTCAAAGTGCCACGATCAAAAGGGTCCAAAAGGACTCCTTCCTTGCATCTTGCACATGGACATCTAATCCTAGTCCGATTATTTGCATACATGTCCATCACCGCGGATTGCATGTACCGCTCCACCTTCCATCCACTCACCTTCATGACCGACTGCACGGTATAACAAGCAAAAGGGTTATAAAATAAATAATGCATGCTTCAAAGTCATATATATATAATTTTGGCATGACCTTGCCTAAAAATAGGACATATTGAGTTTGCTCGAAATTCACCGAAACAAAAATAAATCGACATTTCGGCAAAATATAAGCAACTCGAGGGCATGTCACTCGCACAAATCTCTCCATATATATATATATATATCCCAAACACACATATTCTCATTCACACACATATTCCCATTCTTGAAATGAACAACTTTTTACTCACCTATATATCTCCCGAGAGAGACCGAGAGCACCCGCGGTTAATTAGATGATGAGAGAGAACGATCGAGAGAGCACGTGTGGTTGGCTAAATAGCTAGCTAGATCTAGTTGTTGGGGAGGAGAGGTGAATCTAGCTAGCTAACTAATGGAGAGGGGTTATGGCGGAGGGGGGCATTAATGGGGGAGAGAAGAGAGGTGTAGGAGAAAGAGAGAGGCCATTTATGGAGGAGGGTGCCATTAATGAGGAGAGAAGAGAAGAGAGGTAGGAAGAAGAGAGAAGAAGAGCAACAATGGTGGAGAGTGGAGAGTGGAGAGGGGAGAGGGGAAAGGAGGGGGAGAGAGGGCAAAGTGGGGGAGGAGGGGGAGGGGGTGGAAAAGGTGGCACCAGCCGCAACTAGCAGTAGTGCTGCTTAGCAAAAAGCGCAGCTGCTATGGGACTTAGTAGTAGCGCTCTCCTAGAACAGCGCTACTACTAAGTGGGGCCCATTAGCAGTACCGGCGTAGTACAATCAAGCGCTGCTACTAAACAGTTAGTAGTAGCGGTTGTTTCTGTACAGCGCTACAACTCCAGCGACCGTCGGTGGCCTCGTCTGGTCCCACATAGTAGTAGCGCGTTTTTGCTTACCAGCGCTACTGCTAAATAGCAGCAGCGGTTACTATTTTACAGCACTACTACTATGCTACTGTGTATAAGCATTTTCCTAGTAGTGTACTGAACCTCGTAGGTCAACCAGAGCATGATCCGCACCAGAGTGGTACGGTAATCCTGTCCTGGAAGTCATGTTACTAGACCAAGGCGAACCTATGAATTATGAAGAAGCTATGATGAGCCCAGATTCCGAAAGATGGCTTGAGACCATGAAATCTGAGATAGGATCCATGTATCAGAACAAAGTGTGGACTTTGGTGGACTTGCTCGATGATCGGCAAGCCATAGAAAATAAATGGATCTTCAAGAAGAAGACTGACGCTGATGGTAATATTACTGCCTACAAAGCTTGACTTGTCGCAAAATGTTTTCGACAAGTTCAAGGGGTTGACTACGATGAGACTTTCTCACCCGTAGTGATGCTTAAGTCTGTCCGAATCATGTTAGTAATTGCAGCATTTTATGATTATGAAATCTGGCAAATGGACGTCAAAACTGCATTCCTTAATGGATTTCTCAAAAAAGAGTTGTATATGATGCAACCAGAAGGTTTTGTCGATCCTAAAGGTGCTAACAAAGTGTGCAAGCTCCAGCGATCCATATATGGACTGGTGCAAGCATCTCGGAGTTGGAATATACGCTTTGATGAGGTGACCAAAGCATATGGTTTTGTACAGACTTTCGGTGAAGCCTGTATTTACAAGAAAGTGAGTGGGAGCTCTGTAGCATTTCTGATATTAATGTGGATGACATATTATTGATTGGAAATGATATAGAATTTCTGGATAGCATAAAAGTATACTTGAATAAGAATTTTTCAATGAAAGACCTCGGTGAAGCTGCTTATATATTGGGCATCAAGATCTATAGGGATAGATCGAGACGCTTAATAGGACTTTCACAAAGCACATACCTTGATAAAATTTTGAAGAAGTTCAAAATGGATCAGTCAAAGAAAGGGTTCTTGCCTGTGTTACAAGGTGTGAAGTTGAGTCGGACTCAATGCCCGACCACTGCAGAAGATAGAGAGAAAATAAAAGTCATTCCCTATGCCTCAGCCATAGGTTCTATCATGTATGCTATGCTGTGTACCAGACCTGATGTGTGCCTTGCCATAAGTTTGGCAGGGAGGTACCAAAGTAATCCAGGAGTGGATCACTGGACAGCGATCAAGAATATCCTGAAGTACCTGAAAAGGACCAAGGATATGTTTCTCGTTTATGGAGGTGATAAAGAGCTCATCGTAAATGGTTACGTCAATGCTAGCTTGGACACTGATCCGGAGGACTCTAAGTCACAAACCGGATACGTATTTATATTGAATGGTGGAGCAGTCAGTTGGTGCAGTTCCAAGCAGAGCGTCGTGGCGGGATCTACGTGTGAAGTGGAGTACATAGCTGCTTCGGAAGCAGCAAATGAAGGAGTCTGGATGAAGGAGTTCATATCCGATCTGGGTGTAATACCTAGTGCATCGGGTCCAATGAAAATCTTTTGTGACAATATTGGAGCAATTGCCTTGGCGAAGAAATCCAGGTTTCACAAGAGAACCAAACACATCAAGAGACGCTTCAACTCCATTCGTGAACAAGTCAAGGATGGAGACATAGAAATTTGCAAGATACATACGGATCTGAATACAGCAGACCCGTTGACTAAGCCTCTTCCGCGAGCAAAACATGATCAGCACCAAGACTCCATGGGTGTTAGAATCATTACAATGTAATCTAGATTATTGACTCTAGTGCAAGTGGGAGACTGAAGGAAATATGCCCTAGAGGCAATAATAAAGTTGTTATTTTATATTTCCTTATTCATGATAAAGGTTTATTATTCATGCTAGAATTGTATTGATCGGAAACCTCAATACATGTGTGAATACATAAACAAACACCGTGTCCCTAGTGAGCCTCTACTTGACTAGCTCGTTGATCAAAGATGGTTATGGTTTCCTAACCATGGACATGAGTTGTCATTTGATAATGGGATCACATCATTAGGAGAATGATGTGATGCACAAGACCCATCCGTTAGCTTAGCATAATGATCGTTCAGTTTTATTGCTATTGCTTTCTTCATGTCAAATACATATTCCTTCGACTATGAGATTATGCAACTCCCAGATACCAGAGGAATGCCTTGTGTGCTATCAAACGTCACAATGTAACTGGGTGATTATAAAGATGCTCTACAGGTATCTCCGAAGGTATCTGTTGAGTTGGCATAGATCGAGATTAGGATTTGTCACTCCGAGTATCGGAAAGGTATCTCTGGGCCCTCTCGGTAATACACATCATAAGCTTGCAAGCAAACGACTAAGGAGTTAGTCACGAGGTGATGTATTACGGAACGAGTAAAGAGACTTGCCGGTAACGAGATTGAACTAGGTATGAAGATACCGACGATCGAATCTCGGGCAAGTAACATACCGATGGACAAAGGGAATTACGTATGTTGTCATAACAGTTCGACCGATAAAGATCTTCGTAGAATATATAGGAGCAAATATGGGCATCCAGGTTCCGCTATTGGTTATTGACCGGAGAAATGTCTCGGTCATGTCTACATAGTTCTCGAACCCATAGGGTTCGCACGCTTAACGTTCGATGACGATATAGTATTATATAAGTTATGTGATTTGGTGACCGAATGTTGTTCGGAGTCCCGGATGAGATCACGGACATGACGAGGAGTCTCGAAATGGTTGAGAGGTAAAGATTGATATATAGGATGATGGTATTCGGACACCGGAAGTGTTTCGGGGGTCACCGGGTACTTATCGAGTCACCGAAAGGGGTTCCGGGCACCCCCGGCAAAAGATATCGGCCAAGAGGGGAAACGCACCAGCCACAAGGGGCTGGTGCGCCTCCCATATGGGCTGGCCTAGGAGGAGAAGGAAAGAGGGGAAGGGAAAGGAAAGAGTGGAATAGGATTCCCCCTTCCTTCCCTCCCCCCCCCCCCCCCCCCCCCCCTCTTTCCTTCCCCCTTGGATAAATATGGCAGGGGGCGCCACTTGGGAGGACCCCAAGTAGGATTCGGCCTACCTGGGGCGCCTCCTGGCAGCCTCCCCTCTCCCTCCCACCTATATATATGAGGAGGGGGCGCCTAGCACACCCCAGACAATTGCCTAGCCGTGTGCGGCGCCCCCCTCCACCGTTTACACCCCCGGTCATATTTTCGTAGTGCTTAGGCGAAGCCCTGCGGACATCACTTCACCATCACCGTCACCATGCCGTCGTGCTGACGGAACTCATCTACTACCTCGATGTCTTGCTGGATCAAGAAGGCGAGGGACGTCACCGAGGTGAACGTGTGCAGAACGCGGAGGTGCCGTGCGTTCGGTACTTGATCGGTTGAAGCGCGAAGAAGTTCGACTACATCAACCGCGTTGTGAAACGCTTCGGCTTACGGTCTACGAGGGTACGTAGACACACTCTCCCCCTCGTTGCTATGAATCTCCATGGATAGATAATTGCGTGTGCGTAGAAAATATTTTGTTTTCCATGCAACGTCTCCCAACAGTCCAGGACCGTGTTGAAATGCTGGTTGTGTCCACCGGATGTCCGGCACTTGTCCGGATGTCCGGGGCCCCAACTTGGGCCAGATGTCCTGGCCTTGGCCAGATGTCCGGCCCCTGTACTCTGGTCTCTATTTTTCACATGCATGTGTGTGCATTTCTCAGCCGCCGGATGTCCGACCCAACACAGCCACTTACACTCCAACTGCCATATTTGCACTACCACTATATATAGCCTTCTTCCACCCCGTGAGAAGGTCGAGCAACACATTCATATGAAGTGTATGTCAACAGGCCTTTTATCTGCAAGGACTGTAAACTTTATGCCAACAGGCCTTTTGTTGTATGGCTGGAATTTATTTTGTTGTGATACAGCATTTATCGTGCTGCCAAAGGCTATAGAAATTACGACGCTATTTTTGTATAGTGTACGCTTATCTTAGTAGTGTATTCGGCCGAAAGCTTCGTAGGGGCCCAACGTGCCAACATTCGTCGGGCCCATAATTCCAATTGGGCTAAAAACGATTATGAGCCGTAATTTGCATGTAGCCCACTAAAAATATTTGGGCCTAAATCAGCATAAACTTTCTTATTTTTGGTAGGCATGTGCCCACAGTGAACCTTTAATAGGCCGAAAGTGAGATTGGGCCCTGATTGTGCCAAATAACCCACTGGTCATTAGCAGGTCGAAATGTATCTCAGCTCGTGGTGGCCCATTTACAATGCGGATCGTTCACAGGCCGAAATTCAGACGGGCCGAAAATGCGTCGACCTACTACACGGGCCTTTACCAGGCCAGAAGTGCGGTCGGGCTTGATTAGTATCAGTTTTATATGGGCCGTTAATAGGCCCGATGTGACGTTGGGCCACATATGGCCCATGGAGTTCGTCGGACATTAACAGGCCGAAAAATACAACAGGCTGGAAGTGGACCAAATCTACAGTGGGCCTCTAACAGGCCGAATGTCAGACATGGCCAAATATGACCCAATTCCTTCATGGTAGTTTATGGGCCGAAAGTTTCAATGGCCAATAAATGGGCCCAAATGAAGCAGGACCTTTAACAGGCCGGAAACAAACCGGGTCGTAATTCGGCCCAAATACTTGGCGGACTGTTAACGGGCCAGAAACGACCATGGACTGCAATGATGACAAGTCTAGAACGGGCCGTTGACGGGCCGATTTGACACTAGTCGTACGGGCCTTAACTACGAATGGGCCGTCTGTAAGCAGGCCGTTAATGGGCCAGCCCGATAATTTTGACTGGGCCAGCCTTTTTAACCTAAATGGGCCGCTGTTGGGCCTTGCCACGCGTCGACGTATCATAGGCGCCTCCTGTCCATTGGGCGGTGGACATCTGTCCTTCCGAGGTGCTGACACGTGGTTGCTATAGCCAATGAGAATTTTACACGTGGAAAATCCTCATTGGTCCCAGCTGTTAACGGGTTATCGGATCCAAATCGGAACGCGATAGCTTAACGGCGACCCATTACGGTGGATGCCACGTGCCGGTTACCCTTGACGAAAGTACTTTCATGACGCGCCATTTATTGTCATGGAAGTGGACACTTCTGTGATGATAATTTTGGTATTGTCATGGAACACATCTACGACAGCACGGGTATGACTATCTTGATTCTGTCATAAAATCGTCATGGATATACATGCATGACAGAAAACGTGACCTACTGTGACAAACACGTATCATCACGGAAGTGTATTTTTTTTATAGTGTGGATAGGATCTTGCCCCCAAGGTTTCCATTCATCATAATCCTGGAGGAGCTGGACTCCAGAATGTCAGTGATCCACTTGATCCATCTATTGCCGAAACCTCTCGCTGCAAGGATCTGCCGAAGGGCCTCCCAACTGTAACTGTCAAAGGCCTTCAACATGTAAGAAGATTAAATGCCATGAAAATTCCAACATGTAAGAAGATTAAATGCCATGATATGGAGTCCTCTGGATTCAGATCATACCAGCTGGGTGAATGACTAAATCACGAACTGTGCACTGCAAATAAAATATACAAATATGAAGGTTGATTTGTAATGCTAAAGCTGACATTAGCATACGTACAGATGACCACGAAGACAACATACCTGGTTCACATGTCTGCTCACAAAAAAGGGAATATTAGCAGATAAATTATTTAAGAAAGTACACTAATCAGATACGTAATAACAGGAAAACATACTGACAAATTTGTTTCAGATAGAACATATGCAAAGAGTACTATTGTGCTACATACAAATTGCTATAATGCACCATGAATAAACTTAAGTGTTTATCTTTCTATGGTACATGACTGTTGTCCTACAAATTCAGTGCTAAGAGTATTAGGTGGAGAACCTCCCACGAGAATAGCTTAACTTAACTTTCATAGATGAGAAATTTGGTTATGATGATCATTTTTTACATTGCTAGAAGTTCAGAACATAGCCAAGATGCATAAACCATAAGTCCATAACTGAACATGAGTTGTACTCAAGCAACTGTAGCTACAGATTTTATTTTATGATGGCAGTAAAAAAGGCATCGACACAGGAAGAGAGATTATATTCGGAGGATTCTTGAGGGACTCGTTTCGGAAAAATGGACAGTGCTTTGGACGCAGCGCAGTCCCATATGTACTGTTTGCGTTCTTCACACATATGCAGTTTGGAACGCATGTTATAATTGCTTGTGTAGGCGCAATATGAGATGTCATATGTGGCATGTGGTACTTACAACAGCGATGATGAGCTTGTAATATGATAATATATGTCTTGTAGGCTGTAGCGTCGCAGCCATCCCCAATAGTAGTGTCTGGTTCACTTGCTCATGTTGTTGACCCTTGGCCGGTGTGGCCATTGCCTGCTACATCATTCACATCAAGAACACCAGGTTCATGTCAGCCGAAAAACGTCGTCATCATCAGGCCCTGCAAAATCAATCAACAGATCACCATCGGCAAGAGTCATTTTCACTCGTACTAATGGGTAATGGCATCAACAGGAAGAACAGACGCTAGCCAAAACAATCAGCCGGACCAGGGAAAACCAAAACAATCAACTGCCCCAGGTGGTTATCATCGTCATCATCTCTATATGCGCCTCTGATCGCATCCGGCTCGCCAAGTTCACTTCGAGCGTTGGCTCCCATGGCCGCCTATCTCAGCTCTCGGAAGTCGGAAAATTTGTATTATGGGCACCTGCCGTCCGGCCGAGGGAAGGGAGATAGGATCCGGAGGTGCCTGCTGCTGTGCTCGTGCACCAGCGGAAGGGAGAGGTGAGGGGAGGCCTACGATGGTGCGTATGTGCCGATCGAGGAGTCACGGAGGGAGGCGTTAGGTTACGGAGGCAGTACCTGGAGGCCTGGAACAGTCGCTCGTGGCCTCAATCCCCTCACGCGCACCACCGGCACAACCACCATACGCCATTTGCGAGGCAGCCTCCTCCTCTTTGCCATCGCTTGGTGCAGGGAAAGGGAAAGAGGAGCAAGACTGACGAAGACGTGCCGCAGATCTCACCCCATCGCCACCATCGCTGTCGCTCGAGCGCCTCGCCTCCCTCCCGCGTCGGATCCCCTCGCAAGCGTGGCCTAGTCTTGATCCCCAACCGCGCCTCGGCTGGATGGATCGACGCCTCGGCTGCATCGGCGCCGACCGCCCACGCCGTTGCATCCTGCCTGTATCGACGCCTCGTCTGGATCCCTAGTACATTTTTCTTTTTCTTTTTTTTTTTTTGAGTAACAGAACGATACATTTTTCTTTCCGAGTGAAGCGAGTGAGCAACAGATCGCTCGGTTAGTCAAATGGGCTTTCATACCTGCCCAACCAAGCCCAATCGACCACGGGCCTTAGAAAAAGTCCCGAGAGTAGAGGCCCTTTAGGACTAGCGGCCCAAGTCCAGGTAAACGTGCGCTGAAACGTGATCTTGACGACCAGAAATCAAAATCGTTGGAGGCATGAGAGAGCTCGCTTTAGGTGCGGTTATACTTTCCTAAAATTCATGTTTATAGTGTGTGTTTTACAATATGAATTAGGAGCTCCTAAAAGCATATGTTGGCATGAAAAATGCTCATCTATGGTCCCTCTTCTGAAATTTCAGAAGAAAAAATCCCAAGTTTTTTAAATTATGAAAAAAATCATGCATATGTATGCGGATCAATTATTTGAAACCTAAACATGACTTTATGTAACCTATGCAAAAGTCACAAAGTGACCAAGGGACAGTTATACAGCCGTGTTCTAAGTTCTAAAATTACACTCATATTTGTATCCATTTTCTTACACGCGAGATTTTTTTTTTCCGTTACGACGCAATTTATTGGCAAAATACCTCTATTGGGTTCGGGTGCACTGAAAATCCGCTCCGGCTCCGGCGGTCCAAAATTGATATTTGTGGGTCACAGTTGAAGACGCCCTAACAACCGCTCGTATTTGCGTTATGGGAAAGAATGCTCAAGAAGCTGGAAAACAGCTCAAGAAACTGGAAAAGGAATAATTTTGAAATGTGTGTGCGTCCTCTTCATTAAAATAGAGGGAGTACTAGTCAAGTGCCAAGGCTAAACATATGCTCCTACACATGCAGGAGTAACGATTAGAGTTTTGTTGTGAGATTTTGCTTGCAAGTACCCCATGATTAAGTGCAGCGCGCCCCTGTCATTGTCACTGTCAGATCAATCAGGATCCTCGCACTGTGTTTCTTGTTAACTAGTATTATCGCAGAGAAGGAAAAATATATATATATGGCACGCATTGCCCGCCAGAGACAATTTTTTGTCGAAAAAGACCACTCGCCGAACAGAATTGCTAGAAAAGACCTCCTTTGAGACAAATTGACAAAAAGGAGCCCCTCGACCGTGGCGGCAGATGCGCCAGGTGACACGTGGCACATGCCGCCACGGGGCGAGGCGGTAGCCCCTGCCGCCACGGCGCCAGGCGCCAGGCTGCAAGTAATGGGAATCGACGAGCCGCGACGAAACGGGCTAGCGTGATGGGCCCTGCCGCCTGACGGGCTGGCGGCAGCACTGTACGTGGTGAGCCCTGCCGCCTCGCACCCAGGCGGCAGGCTGTGCACTGGTTACTGCGATCTAGCTTTGCTTTGGCATCAGGTACAAAAACGTTCAGTCAGCTAGTCGGTGTTGAATTCCTGATCAACTCACCTCTGGGCTGGCTGCTACGTTAGCTATACCTAGGTAGGAGTTGCTGTGTGGCGCATGCATTGGATTAAAATATTGGAATCTCTCGATCAACAATGAAAAGCATCGAGATGCAGCTTTATACAGGCATGCGCGCGTATGCATGCAGCATGCTGTTTTTGTAACTGATGCGAAAGCAAAGCTATATCACAGTAACCAGTTCACACAGCCTGCCGCCTGGGCGCGAGGCGTCAGGGCCCACCACGTACAGTGCTGCCGCCAGCCCGTGAGGCGGCAGGGCCCACCACGCCAGTCCGTTCCGTCGTGGCTCGTCGATTCCCGTTACTTGCAGCCTGCCGCCTAGCGTCGTGGCGACAGGGGCTGCCGCCTCGCTCCATGGCGGCATGTGCCACGTGTCGTCTGGCGCGCCTGCCGCCACGGTCGAGGGGGTCTTTTTTGTCAATTTGTCTCAGAGGGGGTCTTTTCTAGCAATTCTGTTCTGCATGCGGTCTTTTTGACAAAAATTCCGGAAACCTGCCGGAGCCATTCCCTGGCAGATGCATGAATCAGGCGACCATACCAGAGCTGTATTCTTTACTAGGGATAAAAATAGCAAAACGACAACTTCCTATTTTGCGTAACGAATCGTGCATGCACAGTAGTGGAATATGCCCGCGTTTTCATATATTTGTAAAGGTGGTGCCGTGTATAAATGTGTGTGTCATCTGCGTGATGAGTGAAGACAACCGAAATGAAGCCAACCTATGCTTGCTCGTGACTTGTCCGTAAAAAATGGGACTAGTGGCTACTACTTGTACGAATGCTAAACATATGCAGGAGTAACCAGCCATGATAGTTTGTTGAGAGATTTTCTAGAGAAAAAGTTTGTCTCTGCGAGATGATAGTATTGCTTTCATTTCAAGTAGCAGTACTCCACTTCTGGACTGTTTGCAGACGTTTAACTACCTGTCATAATCATGGAGGAATCTCCAGAGCAATCCTCGCACTGTGCATCGGCGCCTGATAGAGTCCGGCATGTGCAGAACCAGCCGCTCTTTCTTTCTTAGTAAGCCAGGCGTAATCAGTGGAGTTTGTTGTGCATTTTGCTTCCGAGCACTCCCTCTACTGTACTGTTAATTTGCAGACATCTGTGGTGTTAACTAGTTGTCAGAATCACTGTGGTGTTAATCAGGCACGCATGCATGCATTGCCTTGCCTGCGACAGAGTCTGCAGGAGGCATTTGCTGGCAGACGCATGAAGCAGACTGACAACGGAGTTGCAGAAATATGTGTGCCCCTGATTAAATCTTATCAAATTCAGTAGTGTAATACTTCCTTCGTCCCAAAATAAATGACTCAAGTTTGTACTAATCTTGTGGGACGGAGGGAGTATTTCGTAAGTACTCCCTTCGTCCTACTTCCTTCGTTCCAAAAAATAAGTGACTAACATACAATATAAGACGTTTTTGCAATCTAACCTTATATTACGAACGAAGGGAGTTTTTTTTGTGTGTGTGGTATACAATTTCTGTCTTCCAGTCAAATATATTGTCAAATGTTGATCCACAAAAAAAAAGAGGGTTCAGTAACCCGAGCAGAGGAAGTAAAACAGTAGACGACACGCCGCGCAAGATTCGATTCAAATTTCCCGCCGGTACGGTCCGGTCCGGATCCGATCGGAAATGGAGCCCTGGCAAGACAGGGAGAGCATTGAAGGGCTGTCCTCGAATGATCTCCCTCGCAATTCATTGGTTCATGTTGCAAATTCAGCAGCACGTACTTGGTACAATTATTATGTGTTACCAAGGGAGATCAATCCACTATTACTTCACTCACTGCTGTCGGAATAATTAGGACTTACTGGTACGTAGTAGTACGTGTGATTGCATTTCATCAGTGGTGTTTCCCGCAAAAAAAAAATCAGTGGTGTTATTTTCATATATCTCTGCCCTGCCCCCATTTATTCATCATTTGCAATCTTTGTTTGATTGAGGTAAATGGCTGGGCAGTACCAACAAGAAAGAAAGGCAGCACTATCTGGCCCACGAGTACATTCATACCAGGGCTACTACTACGCATTGCCTGACATGGTCAGCCACCAGCAGAATCTCGTTTGCTGCCAGGCAGAGGCAAGGCATGAAGCAGGGTATGCTGGCAGAGTTTCAGAAAGAGATGCAGATATGGTTGGTATGAGCCTTCATTGAATATTCCTCCTTGAGCAATAACTAGTGTACGTACAGTTGTTGGCTACATGGATGGAAGGACCGTTGGCCGTTGGTGCAACGGTGGTAGACGACGCGCCCAATTCAATCCAAAGCTCCCGCCGATGCGATCCGGTCCGATCCGATGGCATCGCGCTCTGGAAGATGGAAATGGAGCGCTGGCAAGACAGACAGGGGATTGAAGGTTAAGGCTGTCCTCGATCTTCCATGCCTGCATTCCCATTTCATTCATCCATTGATTCATGTTGCGGATTCAGTTCAGTTGGATCATCCCAATTGGCAGTAACACATAACTGATGAGTGTACCTACGTACTGATGGTTGTATAGTGGCAGTACCACGTACTACTACTGGTACCATCCACCCATCCATTATCACTTCACTGCTGCCCGGCCGGCCGGCCGGTTAATTAGCTATAGTGTAGGTAGTATGTACATGTGATTTTCATTTCATTTCAGTGGTGGAGGCTGCTTTTGAATTAGCGGTGGTACCATACCATGGATCGTGGAGAAGCAAGTCCCTCCGTGCGTGAGCGTGCTGTCGATCTTGGTGAGGCCGGATATCGTTGTTTACGTACATCTTAGTGGCCAGGTGTTGTTGTTTTGCCGTGGTGAGTGCGGTGCGGTGCGGTGGTTGGAGCACGCACGCGTGCATGCTAGTAATCTACTCTATCAGCTTTCAGCTCGGTCCAGGCCTGTAATCCTCTCCTCTGCCGCGTGCAAGCGCAAGCACAAATCACTGCCTCTGTCCGCGAGCGTGTTTCATTAGCACAAATCACTCTATCAGCTTGGTGAGTCTGCAAGCACAAAGTAGAAATACACGTACTACTACGTGCGTGCGTGCTGCTACTGCTAGTAGTACGTGTATTTCTAATTTGTTTGACCGGCTTCATAGTAAACGACCACGCACGTACGGCCTCATGTGAGCTTCCTGATCCTGAGGCCGCTTCCATTCATTCATTTCATGGGCTGGCTCATGGACATGGTGTGAACCGATTCTAGTTTAGTTACTGCACAGCACAGCAGCTCTCATGTCTATGGACGGCACTTCCCTCGTTCCACTTCCAACAGGCAGGCGAGGCGAGGCGAGGCGAGGTCCCCTTCAACTTGAAGCGTGGCGTGCCACCATGCATCGTCCTTGTCGCGCTTAATGCTGCCATTAACTCGCCCCTTGCTTTCTCGCTGCCATCCTCCTACCTCCGCCATAAATCCCCGCTCCCGCCTCCATGGACCTCTTGGCATCGTCATCAACCTAGAGCAGAGCAGAGGCTCCATCCATGAACGCCCACTCTCTTCTTGCCAACTTTTGATCTTCACTTCTCACCCTCCAACTGAATTGTAGCCGTGATGGAGGAGCCAACACTTACACCGCCGCGCAACAAGCCCAAGGAGATCAAGTCGCCGCCGCCGCCGCCCCTCGCGAGCTCGCTCTCGCTGCAGCGCAAGAAGCTGGGCTCCCACTTCCTGGAGAGCGACGAGCGCCGCCGCTTCTACGGCGCGACCTCCTCCTCCGCCGCGGTGGGCACCACGCCGCTGGACATCCGTGGCGCGCCGATCCCGGAGCGCGACCTCGCGCGCACGGGCGGCTGGGTGGCCGCCTTCTTCATCTTCGGCAACGAGACGGCGGAGCGGATGGCCTACTACGGCCTCTCCGTCAACATGGTGGTCTTCATGTTCAAGGTCATGCACCTCCCCTTCGCCGCCTCCGCCAACGCCGTCAACAACTTCCTCGGCATCTCCCAGGCCTCCTCCGTGCTCGGCGGCTTCCTCGCCGACGCCTACCTCGGGCGGTACTGGACCATCGCCGCCTTCACCACGCTCTACCTGCTGGGCCTCATCGCGCTCACGCTCTGCGCCACGCTCCCGGCGCTCGTCCCCGCCCAGGAGGGGTGCGACAAGCTCGCCATGCTGCTCGGCGGCTGCGCGCCGGCCCAGCGGTGGCAGATGGCGTACCTCTACACGGCGCTCTACGTCACGGCGTTCGGCGCCGCGGGGATCCGGCCATGCGTCTCGTCCTTCGGCGCCGACCAGTTCGACGACCGGAGCGCGGACTACAAGCGCCGGCTTGACCGCTTCTTCAACCTCTTCTACCTCGCCGTCACGGTGGGCGCCATCGCCGCCTTCACGCTCGTGGTGTACATCCAGATGCACCGCGGCTGGGCGGCCGCGTTCGGCGCGCTGGCGCTCGCCATGGGCGCCTCCAACGCGCTCTTCTTCGCCGGCACGCCGCTGTACCGGCACAAGGCGCCGGGGGGCAGCCCGCTGACCAGGGTGGCGCAGGTGCTCGTGGCCGCCTTCCGGAAGAGGGGCGCCGACTTCGGCGACGGCGGCTACGTGGGGCTCTACGAGGTGGCCGGGGCCAAGTCGGCCATCCGCGGCAGCGGCAAGATCGAGCACACTGACGACTTCCGGTGGCTGGACAAGGCCGCGCTCCGGCTCGACGACGAAGGCGACGAGGACCCGTGGCGGCTGTGCACGGTGACGCAGGTGGAGGAGGTGAAGATCCTGGTGCGGCTGCTGCCGGTGCCGGCGTGCACGGTGATGCTGAGCGTGGTGCTGACCGAGTTCCTGACGCTGTCGGTGCAGCAGGCGTACACGCTCAACACCAGCCTGGTCGCCGGCGTGCACCTCCCGGTGACCTGCATGCCCGTGTTCCCCTGCCTGGCCATCTTCCTGGTGCTGGCGCTCTACTACCAGACCTTCGCGCCGCTGGCCCGGCGCGTCACCGGCCACCCGCACGGCGCGTCGCAGCTGCAGCGGGTCGGCCTGGGCCTCGTCTTCTCCGTCCTCTCCGTGGCCTGGGCCGGCGCCTTCGAGCGGTACCGGCGGCGGTACGCGGTGGAGCACGGGTACCTGGGCCTCTTCCTGTCGCCGATGCCGGGGCTGAGCGCCTACTGGCTGCTCATCCAGTACTGCCTCATCGGCATCGCCGAGGTGTTCTGCCTCGTGGGCCTCATCGAGTTCCTCTACCAGGAGGCGCCCGACGCCATGCGCAGCGTGGGGTCGGCGTACGCGGCCGTCGCCGGCGGGATGGGCTGCTTCATGGCCACGGCGCTCAACAACGCCGTCGACGCGGCCACCGGCGACGTCGTGAACGGGAGGCCGTCGTGGGTGGCGCAGAACATCAACATGGGGAGGTTCGACTATCTCTACTGGCTGCTGGCCGTGCTCAGCACGCTCAACTTCGCCGTCTTCCTCTACTTCGCCAGCATCTACAAGTACAGAACGCCGCCGCTGGCACCAACAGCAGCAAGGTGGAGGTGGAGGTGGTGTCCGATCACAAGTGAATGAATGAAATACTTGAACAGAACCTAGTTTTTTCGCAACCAAATTTCACTTGGATTAAATTGTGGACTAATTTCAACGAGTAGACAATTTGATCATCATTTTCACATGACAGGGCACAGCGCAGCAGCCCACACTAGTGAAAAATCATTTGTAATGCCAAGTGTACCTCAGCTACAACTACTTGCCACTGTATATACAGTTAACTATATGATCTCACCAACAACAAAAACAGAGACAGGTCTTGACGATTTGATCTAAAATTAATTAACCACTCTTGATTGAGACCTGAGATCACCTCAACTGTGATTGTCTTCTCATAGATGAATATTCGCAGCCAAAACTGCAACGGAAAAAAGAAGCAATGATCAGGTCAGGGTTTGGTGATGCAACTCAAGGCAAACAAATTCTGGCCAACTGAATATCCGCAGCCAAACTAGGCATCGATGGCATATACTCCACGATACAAGCAAATAATCAATCTGGTAAGTGACAGGTGGATGTGTGTTTTTGTTTTTGTTTTGAAAACACGATTATTTCAAGCAAACAGCACTATGATCCTCTGATTCCAGCAGGCATTTCACTAGTTTCACTGCCCAAGAATTACCAATCTGAACTTGACCAGCCATCACACTGCACTTACCCTTGGAGTATTGTTTACAGATAACGCTTTTTATTTAAACAACTACTGTTAAGTATGCAGCAAGTATGTTCAGTCATTCCAGCTCATACGCAATTGATCTTCCTTTTAATGTTTGCTGAAAAATATGATAACTAGAAGGAAATCTACAAGAAAACCTAATTGTGCAACCTTGGCTCAGCATAAAAAAGACACGAGGGGAAAAAATCCATACCTGACAGTGATCCAAAATTAGAGACACTGAATGATACAAGAAACATCTTCAAACTGCTCACTGCTCATTGGCCATTCCTCAACTGCTTCAACCTTGCTGCAACCTGCCTCATCGAAAGCCGAACGGCTAGTGACTCCGAGGTGCACGATATAGCGATCTTTAGCATCTCAGTCAATCTGTCCTTTGGTGATGTATCCCATAGTCCTGGAGAGAAGAATTCACTGGTGCGGTCTTCCTGCATCAGCATCCTTCCCCATGATACGATTGTAAAACCATCGCCAAACTGTGAGAATGAGGGATCCAAAGACCTTTTGCCTGACATCAACTCTAGAAGAACAACTCCAAAACTGTAAACGTCAGACTTGTCAGAGACTCTGCAGGTGGTCGCATATTCAGGTGCAACATAGCCAAAGGTCCCAGCAACATCAGTTGTGGCGTGCGTTTGTGTAACTTCCATCAATCTCGCCAAACCAAAATCTGACAAGTATGCATTCAGATCGTCATCCAGCAGAATATTGCTAGGTTTGATGTCTCGATGAATGATCCGAGGTGTGCAGGAGCCGTGAAGGAACGCCAGGGCTTGTGCGACATCCATGGCTATGGTGTAAACCTCAGCCCAGGACACCTGTCTGCTACCCATCTCATGTATAAAGCTCTCAAGGTTGCCACCCGGGAGATAGTTGTAGATCAGGAAAGTGTCCGATTCTCCAATGTGGTACCCAATAAGTGTAACGAGATTCTTGTGCCGAATTCTTCCTAGAGTTGCGATTTCTGCATCAAACTGCTGGAGACCTTGGAAACGCCCCATGGCTAGCCTCTTCACTGCTACAAGATAACCAGGAGCCAGCTCAGCCTTGTAGGTAGCACCAAAACCACCGGTACCAATCAGGTTCTGGATACTGAAGTTACTTGTTGCTTGGATAATGCTGTCATAGTTAATCTCAGCAGGAGCATCAGCAAATGTTACTACCATTTTCTTCTTAAATTTTTCAATTTTTGTTCTTTTCCTTCTCTCACACACAAAGAAGAGGAGGACTGCAACAACAAAAGACACTAGAGCAGTTGCAGACGCAGCTATAATCACCACCAGATACTTGGATTTGGTCATGTGGTCACCCAATCTTTGAGTCCATTTCTGGTGATTAGTTGATACTGATGGTGGTGCAGATGCATTTGGACCCAGACACCGGGACAGCAGGGGATTGCCAACAAAGAAACCGCAGTCAGCAGAGTGCCTTAGATAGGGAATGTCACCTGATAGGTTGTTGAACGAGACATCAAACACCGACAGTTGAGCCAGTTCACTGAAACTGGGAGGGATGCTTCCTGAGAGCCTGTTGTGGTCTAGCATCACTACTTTAAGGCGCGATGCATCAGCTAAATGTGACGGCAGGATACCTGCCACAGAATTTTTTGATAAATCCAGAACCTCCAGAGCAGCCAAATCACCAAACCGCACAGGGATCTCGCCTGATAAGTTGTTTGCCCTCAAGACCAGGACACGCAGCAAATGCAGGTTACCAATTCCAGGAGATATTGACCCATTGAACTTGTTGTAGCCAGCCTCGAAACTTTGAAGAGATGTACAGCTTGACAGCATATCAAGACTGCCCGACAACCGATTGCCACTCAAATTGACTGCTACCCCATTTGCACCCTTGCAGAACCCGAAAAACCCACCAGAAAGTGTGTTGTTGAACATATTACTGTTGAGCAACAAGCCATAAGAGTAATTTCCAGCCAGATACAAGTTAAGAGATGGCAACGCCCCGCTAAAGCCATTGTTGCTGAAATCATGGAGAGCGGCATTGCTAATGTCCCCAAGCACAGACCCAAAAGGGTTACTGATCAACGGAATCCCAACCAATCCCTCATAGTATTGAATTACAACATCATCATCGATCAAACGGCTTGAGCATTTGCCCTCCACGGGCGAAAGGAGCGGCCCTGACAGCAAGTTCTGGCTGACATTGAGGTATTGCATACACCCTATCCTCAACTCAGCAGGCATGGAACCCTCCAAGCTGTTGGAGCTCAGATCAAGAAATGCCAAGTCCCCACACTCCCCAAGCCATTTGGGCACTGGACCACCAATATAGTTCTGCCCAAGGTTGACCGCCCGGAGGCGGCAGGAGCCGTTCCTGTACCTCGGTAGCCGGCCGTCGAAGTTGGCCCTTGGTGCCCAGAGAACCTCCAGCGCTGGGTTGGTGACCACCTCCGGAGGTAGCCCGCCGAGGAAGGCGTTGAACTCCGGCTGGTCCCCGGGCGACGCGGTGAGGTTGGTGAGCACCAGCACGGCGAGGTCCCGGCAGTTGCCGAGCTCCGGGGGGATCCTGTCGGTGAGGCTGTTGCGGGAGACGTCGAGGACGCGGAGGGCGGCGAGGCGGCCGAGGGCGCGCGGGACGGCGCCCTCGAGGACGTTGCGGGAGACGTCGAGGAGGCGGAGGGAGCGGCATTGCGCTAGCGCGGAGGGGATTTCGCCGACGAGGAAGTTGCCGGCGAGGCGGAGGTGGGCGAGGGCGGGGCAGGGCGGCGAGGAGGAGGAGTTGGAGTTGGAGTTGGAGGAGGGCGGGAAGGCTATGGGCCCCGTGAGACGATTGGATGTGAGATTGAGGGCGCGGAGGGTCGGGGACGCGAGGAAGGCGGCGGGGATGGGGCCGGAGAAGTTGTTGCCGGAGAGGTCGAGGCGGAGGAGGCGCGGGGGGAGGAGGGCGGGGAGGGCGCCGGAGAGCGAGGCCGCGGGGAGGTCGATGGCGGCGACGGCCGAGCAGGCGGGGTGGCAGGTGACCCCGCGCCAATGGCAGTGGTCGTCTGACGGGGAGGAGGACCAGGCGGAGAGGACGGAGGCGGGGTCGCCGGTGACGGCGCCCTTGAGCGCGAGGAGGGCCGCGTGGTCGCCGGCGGCGGGGGAGGAGGAGGCCAGCGGGAGGAGGAGGAGGACGAGCGGGAGGAGGACGAGATGGTACGGAACCGCCATGGCGGCGGCGGCGAGGTGGGGAGCGGAAGCGAAAGGGGGGAGACTGACTGAAGCTGTGTGGAGACCGGTGAGAGATGGGCGGTGTGGATTTTGGATTTTGAAATTTGTTTTGTTTTGTTTTGGGGGCGGCCGGATTTTACTCGAACCGCTTCGTCTTCATCCGCAACGCTCCGCCTATAAATGGCAGTGCTACCCACAACCCTATGCAAAATTTTGTACTCATCCTCCATTTGAAGTACCCCTTTTGTTTCTTCCAAATGTTGCTTTTGCAACACTCTTTCTTTTCTTCTTGATTCATTTGAAGTACCCTTTTTTTCAAATGTTCCTTTTGAAATACTTTTTCTTTCTTTTTTATTCGCAAAAGGAAATATACTCTTTCTTTTTCGCAATCTCGATCTGAAATACCTGAACCGTATTTTTTTGTTCGTATGCGATGAGATGTTTTTCATTACCCTGGTCGATGGCGGCTGAGTTCACTGTCGATGGACGACGACAAAACAACAAGTAATAGTCGAAGCTGGAAAATTTATACTACCAGCCTCCACAATTTTCTTACTCCTTTTACACTTTTATTTTGAATGATAGAAGGGCCTCTAAGGGTCCAACACGGCATGAAACAACAAGACGATGATGCAATGTAGTTTACATAAGGACCTCGAGGGAAACATAAAATTGGAAAGTAGACTGGCTTTTTTGAAAATCTAATTCGGCTCTTGGGAGCATATGCTCCTGTTAAAAATTCTGATTTTTTTAGATGTTCTTTTTTTTGCGGGAAAAATAATACGAAACGGGATGACGGTGCTTCGTCGGTGAAAAAAATACGATCCGTCTTGTGGGTTGGAAGGATACCTCGAAGCAAATCAAAGATTCAAGATTTCAGTCGAAATCCTCCATGGTAGGTACTCCTGTAATTTATACAAGTTTTTTTTTACATTGTCATGCACTCTAAAAAGGGAAATGATTGGCTTCAACCGACTGATTTTTCACCGCCCATCTGCCTCCTCATGCTTGCGACCGCGTGTCCCGGTGGGTCCAGCTCTTTCCCATTTCTGAAGCTTCTCGCTGGAAGCGTTTTCTTCTCCTTTGGTCCACCCCGTCTGCTTCCATCTCCCCCCAAATCTCTCTCCTGTGAGCTCGCACCGCTCCTCCATCTCTCTCATCTCCCCTCTCCTCCATACAGTGGTGCTGCATCGGTTACACGGGACAAGTCTGGCAAGATTCAGATCGACGGTCGACACCTGCCTCACACATGGGACATGCCTCAGTTGACGCCCATGTCACCTAGGGAAGCTCGGTGGCCAGATCCATGGCATGCCTACTTCAAGGTTCCCGGGTTGTAGGCTAGGCCCCAGATGTTACATGCGTGTGTCGCTCACCATCAAGGTTTGGATGAAATTCACTACATGGTACTACAAGTGCTTCAGGCGGAATTCTTGCAACAAAGGTCTTGTTGCAAGAATACAGAAAAGAGGCAGGAGATGTTGTTGTAATTTTTACAATAAGGGTCTTGTTGCAGGAATATAGAGAAGATATTTTTTTTTGCAATATTGGGCTTGTTGCAGGAATGCAGAGATGAGGTCGGAGATGTTGTTGCAATTTTTGCAACAAGGATCTTATTGCAGGAATCTAGAGAAGAGGCCGGAGATGTTACTACAAATTTTGCAACAATGGTCTTGTTGCCAAAATATAGAGAAGTAACTGAAGATGCTTTCGCAACAAACATTATGTTGCAAAGAAATTTTGTAACAAGCATCTTGTTGCAGAAATAAAGCGGAACGATCGGATGACTCGTGGCATATAATCGGACGGCTTGCAATCCGGTTGATCTTTTAGGCGGATGCGTAGCACGGCCTCTTTAAAAACGTCTTATAAAAAAGTTAAAAGAGAGAATATACACAGTGTATATCTATATAGGGGTAAAAAGGTAAAACGGATTTCTTTGAAGCAAGTGGCGGAGGCCTACTAGTAGTACTACTAGCTGGTTATACAATGGGGCGCACGGCACGTGCCGCGCGTACGGTTGGTGCGACGGGGCAAGCCCGTGACCGCTGTCTGTCCTCGTAGAATAATTTAGTCGCCATGGCCATGCACACCCAGGCGCAGCCAAGGGATGGGCGGCTACGGTCAACACGGCGGTCTCCTCCCTCCCTCCTGCATGCACGCATGCCGCCGATGCCGCTGCAGTGGCAGGCATCACGGTCCTCGCTTCAAGAGAAAAGGACAGACGTCAGGCGCAATATTCAAATACAATCCAGATTCGAAATTTGAGAGACTTTCTGGCCAGCTACATACTTACTCAGTTCAACAATGTAGTGCGCCAACCCATTCTGAGATCTAAGTTTACTGTAAATTTAACCAACGAGTAATGCTACTACCTCCGTCCTGGTTTATTATACTCCTTTGTATTTTATGTCAAATTTTGACTTTAAATTTAGCTAACCAAATGTTATGCATGTCATAAAAAATAATATAATTGAAAACTATGTTCGAATACGAATCCAACGATATAATTTTTGATGACATGCATTAATATTTTGTTATTTTAATCTCCAGTCAAAATTTGATACAAAATACAAAGGGGACTTATAAACCAGGACGGAGGTAGTACTTCACATTCTCGATCTCGATGCTACTCATCGGGGTCTCTCGATACTTTGTCAGTGTCGTTTTTTTTTTATAGAATAGCATATCCCATTTTTGGTCGATGGCTAACTGAATTTCAGATGTTTCGCCTAATCAAGGTGGAAAATGGAATAAGCAAAAACAGTCTCGTAAAATCAATCAGGTTTCTACCTTCTTAGCTTGTAGCACCAGTTGAATAATTTCTTGTGTTTTCTATTTGGGTTAGAAAAATGAATAAGCTCCTGAGTTCGTAGGAGCGAGACTGCTCATAGACAACAAGGGCCAACTAAAAGAAAATACTACAGTACAAGCAAAAGATGAGACCGAAGGCGACGGCATAGATGAGAGGGGAACGGGTCGCAAGAATCAACCGTGCATGTGTTTTTCTCTCGCGTCCTGGCGGCTGGAACCCTAGCCGCCGCCAGGAGGCCAATCTTCTAGCGCCGTCCTCCGGCGGCTCCCCTCCGCCGGCGACCTCGGTCGTCGGTGGTGAGGGGGGTCGCCGGATCCACGCGTGTGGATCGTTTTTACTCTCTCGTAGTTTAGGTTTTTAGGTTGTTCATCGTCTTGGCTTCGGCGGCGACGATGACGGCGCTGAATAAAGATTCTTCGAATTCATCCCTGACGAGGCCATCAGTCCTATGGTAGGGGATGAATTTGAAAACCAGTATGTTCAAGTAAGGATGGCATGGCGGCGGCGGCATCCTCGCGGTGGACATGTGTCATCGGGCTCCGCCGTTGCGACGGCGTTCGCTCCAGCACCGGCACGGAGCTTGGGAGGTAGTCCAGGAGCGGATGCAGATTGTGGTCTGCATCGACGACATCTGGAAGATGGAACGTGTGCTGGGTTTGTGGTTCGTGGATGGCAGGTATGGTTTCCTCCTTCGGCGTCTTAGTCGTGGTGGGGTGCCAGATCTGGAGTTCGATGGCGTGTCCGGAGAGTTGCCCCGGTCTGATTCGTTCAACAGCAAGGGCTTCACTTTTGGTGAGCCACCTTGGAGGTCCGCAAAGCTGCATATCAGCGATGGAGCCGCATCGAGCTCGGGTGAGAAGGTGATCCCTCATTCTTTTCTTCGGTGGCTGCTATGGTGGTGCCGGAGGCAGGTGTTGGGCGTTGGTGTCAAGCTCAGAAATGTTCTACTATCTTTTCAGTTTTGTCATGTCGGTCCTTACGTGACTTGTACTTTGATCTTATAATATGAATGAGACACGTATTACCATGCAAAAAAAAAAAGAATCAACCGTGCATTTTTTCTCAAATACGCACGAGTGTGCGTACTATATATTAGAGAAGGGATGGGGTAGAGAGCCCCTCCATGTTGGCAATTACAACCCCAACTCCACTGTCAAGAAGATATACACGCTATTCTATCTCACCCAGGCCTACCGCTAGTGCCCTAAGAAAGGCATCCGCGCCCGCCTTTAGGAGGCCCGCCATTGCCCATGTTCTCCCCTCGGCCTTCACCGAGCGAATCACCCTAGTGGTCGAGGGGGTTACTCCATCAAACACTATCGTGTTTCGGTGTTTCCACAACTCCCACATTACAAGGATTAGAACTGCTCGCGTGTCCTTCATGCTCATGGTCCCACCATTCTTCTCGCTGCACCATTGTATCATTTCCACTCCGGCCGTCAGTACCCACTATGGCTTGCTCATTGCAGTGCATACACTGGTCCACACTTACCTCGAGAAAACGCAGCCTAGAAAGATGTGGTTGATGCTTTCCTGATCTTGGTGGCAAAACGGGCATCGCTTTTGTTTTTGGTATTCATTACTGCTCTACACTATTTTGCTCGTAAATCAATCAGGTTTCTACCTCCTTCGCTTGTAGCACCAGTTGAATAATTTCTTGTGTTTTCTATTTAGGTTAGAAAAATGAATAAGCTCCTGAGTTCGTAGGAGTGAGACTGCTCATAGACAACAAGGGCCAACTAAAAGAAAATACTACAGTACAAGCAAAAGATGAGACCGAAGGCGACGACATAGGTGAGAGGGGAATGGGTCGCAAGAATCAACTGTGCATTTTTTTCTCAAATATGCACGAGTGTGCGTACTATATATTAGAGAAGGAATGGGGTAGAGAGCCCCTCCATGTTGGCAATTACAACCCCAACTCCACTGTCAAGAAGAAATACACGCTATTCTATCTCACCCAGGCCTACCAATAGTGCCCTAAGAAAGGCATCCGCGCCTGCCTTTAGGAGGCCCGCCATTGCCCACGTTCTCCCCTCGGCCTTCACCGAGCAAATCACCCTAGTGGTCGAGGGGGTTACTCCATCAAACACTATCGCGTTTCGGTGTTCCACAACTCCCACATTACAAGGATTAGAACTGCTCGCGTGTCCTTCATGCTCATGGTCCCGCCATTCTTCTCGCTGCACCATTGTATCATTTCCGCTCCGGCCGTCAGTACCCACTTTGGCTTGCTCATTGCAGTGCATACACTGGTCCACACTTACCTCGAGAAAACGCAGCCTAGAAAGATGTGGTTGATGCTTTCCTGATCTTGGTGGAAAAACGGGCATCGCTTTTGTTTTTGGTATTCATTACTGCTCTACACTATTTTGCTCGTAAATCAATCAGGTTTCTACCTCCTTCGCTTGTAGCACCAGTTGAATAATTTCTTGTGTTTTCTATTTGGGTTAGAAAAATGAATAAGCTCCTGAGTTCGTAAGAGCGAGACTGCTCATAGACAACAAGGGCCAACTAAAAAAAAATACTACAGTACAAGCAAAAGATGAGACCGAAGGCGACGACATAGGTGAGAGGGGAACGGGTCGCAAGAATCAACTATGCATTTTTTTTCTCAAATACGCACGAGTGTGCGTACAATATATTAGAGAAGGAATGGGGTAGAGAGCCCCTCCATGTTGGCAACTACAACCCCAACTCCACCGTCAAGAAGATATACACGCTATTCTATCTCACCCAGGCCTACCGCTAGTGCCCTAAGAAAGGCATCCGCGCCTGCCTTTAGGAGGCCCGCCATTGCCCACGTTCTCCCCTCGGCCTTCACCGAGCGAATCACCCTAGTGGTCGAGGGGGTTACTCCATCAAACACTATCGCGTTTCGGTGTTTCCACAACTCCCACATTACAAGGATTAGAACTGCTCGCGTGTCCTTCATGCTCATGGTCCCGTCATTCTTCTCGCTGCACCATTGTATCATTTCCGCTCCGGCCGTCAGTACCCACTTTGGCTTGCTCATTGCAGTGCATACACTGTCCACACTTCCCTCGAGAAAACGCAGCCTAGCAAGATGTGGTTGATGCTTTCCTGATCTTGATGGCAAAACGGGCATCGCTTTTGTTTTTGGTATTCATTACTGCTCTACACTATTTTGCTCGTAAATCAATCAGGTTTCTACCTCCTTCGCTTGTAGCACCAGTTGAATAATTTCTTGTGTTTTCTATTTGGGTTAGAAAAATGAATAAGCTCCTGAGTTTGTAGGAGCGAGACTGCTCATAGACAACAAGGGCCAACTAAAAGAAAATACTACAGTACAAGCAAAAGATGAGACCGAAGGCGACGGCATAGGTGAGAGGGGAAGGGGTCGCAAGAATCAACCGTGCATTTTTTTTTCTCAAATACGCATGAGTGTGCGTACTATATATTAGAGAAGGGATGGGGTAGAGAGCCCCTCCATGTTGGCAATTACAACCCCAACTCCACCGTCAAGAAGATATACACGCTATTCTATCTCACCCAGGCCTACCGCTAGTGCCCTAAGAAAGGCATCCGCGCCCGCCTTTAGGAGGCCTGCCATTGCCCACATTCTCCCCTCGGCCTTCACCGAGCGAATCACCCTAGTGGTCGAGGGGGTTACTCCATCAAACACTATCGCGTTTCGGTGTTTCCACAACTCCCACATTACAAGGATTAGAACTGCTCGCGTGTCCTTCATGCTCATGGTCCCGCCATTCTTCTTGCTGCACCATTGTATCATTTTCGCTCCGGCCATCAGTACCCACTCTGGCTTGCTCATTGCAGTGCATACACTGGTCCACACTTCCCTCGAGAAAACGCAGCCTAGCAAGATGTGGTTGATGCTTTCCTGATCTTGGTCGCAAAACGGGCATCGCTCCTGGTGGTCTAGGCCCCTTCGCGCGAGCCTATCTGAGGTCCAACATCTGTCTTGCAAGGCAAGTCACGCAAAAAAAAATGGCACATGCGCGGGGCCTTTGATCTCCGTGTGAAAGTAGTTGCTGGTGCAACCTCTCATCCCCAAAAGCGCACTGCATAAGCCGATCACGTGGAGTATAGTCCATCCTTTTCCCGAGCCCATCTGAGTGAGTCCTCCACCTCGGGCACAATCTGGACCCGCGCTACTTGATCCCATAGAGTGAGATAATCGCGCAACACATGATCGGATATGTCTGGCCCAACATCCAAGGCCCATGCCCCATTTGACAGCCCTTGCTGCACTGTGCGTGTACTTCTAGTAGCTGGCGTGACTCGGGCGTAAACGTCGGGTGCAATCTCCTCCACACGGCAACCCTGTAGCCACCTATCCTCACAGAATAAGGTAGAGTGGCCGTTTCCAATCATACTCTGTGCGGCGGCTTTGAATAACTGCATAGACTCTTCTGGGACCGATATCTCAAACTCTGCCCAAGGTCTCGATGAAGGAAATATGCCCTAGAGGCAATAATAAAGTTGTTATTTTATATTTCCTTATTCATGATAAAGGTTTATTATTCATGCTAGAATTGTATTGATCGGAAACCTAAATACATGTGTGAATACATAAACAAACACCGTGTCCCTAGTGAGCCTCTACTTGACTAGCTCGTTGATCAAAGATGGTTATGGTTTCCTAACCACGGACATGAGTTGTCATTTAATAACAGGATCACATCATTAGGAGAATGATGTGATGGATAAGACCCATCCGTTAGCTTAGCATAATGATCGTTCAGTTTTATTGCTATTGCTTTCTTCATGTCAAATACATATTCCTTCGACTATGAGATTATGCAGCTCCCAGATACCGGAAGAATGCCTTGTGTGCTATCAAACATCACAACGTAACTAGGTGATTATAAAGATGCTCTACAGGTATCTCCGAAGGTATTTGTTGAGTTGGCATAGATCGAGATTAGGATTTGTCACTCCGAGTATCGGAGAGGTATCTCTGGGCCCTCTCGGTAATACACATCATAAGCTTGCAAGCAAACGACTAAGGAGTTAGTCATGAGGTGATGTATTACGGAACTATAACACCCTGGATTTTGCCCATTTCTTTTTCTTTTGATTTTGGTCTGGATTTTCTTTTCTGTGGCTTAGTGGTCTTGCAACTTGGAGGGATCACCCTTGAATCCTCTTCCTGAGTGGCTTGCCAACCTCAAAACCATCCCAAGACCATGTCATCTCCATCTTGGACCAACCCCAATATTCTTTTCCTTGGGAAAATTCCTTTTTCTATTAAAGGAATAACCCTGTTGTCCTGGGTTGTGAAGCAACCCACATTTGCATCATTCCCAAGATTCCCAAATAATTCTCATAAATTTTTTGGGTCAGACCTTCCATAAATATGTCAAAACCCTTCCTTGCCATGTTCAAAAATATTTCACAAATATTCCTTTTCTGATTCTGCCCTAGCTGCCAAGTTGAGAAGCAAGTACTCTTTATATTTTCTTGCTTGGTCCCAAGCTTTTTGGTAATTCTTTCCTATCCATATCATTGCCACATGCCAAAATTCAACATCATTTGGCCATTAAATCTCCCTTGGCTAATTTCCAAAGTTTCTGGTCAACTGGAAGTTTTGTGAAGCAAGTACAAGCTAGGAGTATCCAAATGAGTTGAAATTTTGCAAGCATCTTAATATGCTCAAATCATGACTCTCCACCAAGTTTGAATCCTATCCAATCATCTATGTGAGCACAACCTCAAATCTTGGTTTCTGGTCAGATTTTTACATTGTGAAGCAACTATATTTTATACTGCTCGATAATTGCTGAAAATTTACCAGAGCATTCTCATATCCATATAACCTATCTGCACAAAATTTGGGCTCATTTCATATTCCCAATAATTCCCTAGAATTTTTCTAAGATTCTGGTCAGAGAGGATATCTGTGAAGGAAGTACTATTTTGGCTTGTCCAAATGGCATGAAATTTTTATGGCACTCTCATATGACCAGATAATAAAGCTATACAAAATTTCAGCTCAAGTGTCTACTCCATGTGAGTGGCACATCAAGATTGAGTTTCTGGACTAGATTGGTCAGTTGCAAAGCAACTATGTTAAATCTTGGTCCTTTTCTTCTCAAAATTCACAGGATTGTAGTTCTTCCTAACCTAAACCTCCCAGACATCACCCTTGGATCTTATCACTTCTCTGTTGATCACAGAGACGTGGTCAAGTTTTCTGCTAGAAACTTGTTGACCTTGGTTCAGTCACTTCAGACCTCTCCCAAGCCATACAACTGCACAAGTTATCTCCAGGAAGGAGGGAGAAGATGCTAGACATCGTTTGGCGTCGAGTGGGGCGAGGCAACGCCGTGGACACATGGTGACCGCCGACTTGGCATGCCATGGACGCGAGCTGCGTGTTTGCCAGCTCGGGCCCCTCCTCTGCTCGTCGGTTTCGCGTGCCTCGTCGTGTCCAACAGTTTCCCCTCGCCGTCGTCTTCTCCCTGGACCCCTCTCACGTCCCCTCCTACGTGGTGCGGCAGCCGTGCCGTGTCATGCCCGTCTCTGCTGCCGCCACGTTCGCTCCCCCGCGAGCTCCCGAACCCTCCCGAGCACGCCCGAGCCCTCTCTACTCCTCCTTGACCTCTCTGGATGCCTCTCCCCTCCTCCAAGCGTGTTCCCGAAGCTCCGACGCGCGGCGCACGTGTCGCCACGGCCGTGCTCGGCCACCCGCGCCGTCCGGCTATATATAGCCTCTCCCGAGCCCGTTCGAGCTCACCATCGCCCCCCCCCCCCCCCCGCGCTCCACTAGCCCTCCCCAGCCCCTCTCCCAAGCTCTAGGAGCTCCCCTTGCCTCCAACCGCCGCCATGGCCGCCGCCCGGCTCCGCCTAAATTGGCGCAGTGCCACGCCTCACTCTCCCTCTCTCTACCACCAACAACTTCCCTGTACTCCGGCGAGCCTCCCCATCCACTTCCCTCGTCGCCGGAGTGCCCGAAGCCGCCGCCCCCAAGCTCAACAGCCGCCGTCCACCATGGTCGTAGCCCCGTTCGCCCCTGCGCTCCCCGGCAGTCGTGCCACCCATGGGTGGGTGCGGCACCTCCTCCCGAGCCCGCCGGTGGCCGCACCTTGGCCGGAGGTGGCTGGTGGCGCCGGGGCCGTCGACGTTCGTGCCCAGCCCCTCCTCCTCTGCCTTCCATCGAGAGGAAGGAGACGACCCAGCCAGGCGGGTCCCATCTCCTCTCGGGTCCCACATGTCAGCTGAACAAAGGAGTCAACCCCGGGCCCGCGTATTTTAAGTGGAAGCGTACTCTCAGAAGTACGTTTTCCCTTTTGGAAAGCGCATTTCCACTTAACTGCGGCTAAAAATGCGTTTTCTTTTACAGAAAACGTAATCCACCCAGTGCGCTTTCGGTTTAAGCCACCAGGGGCCTGTCTGCGAATAAAATCTTTACAGATTGGTCCCTGTACCTCAAACGGCTATAACTTTTTAACCGAGACTCCGATCGAGGTGAATCCAAAGCCCACTTCTTCGTCTCGTCAAACTCTATCTGTTGGTATCATTTTCATAATGTTTTGACACTGTGAAAATGACCATTTTTCCCTTGCCTGTAAACAGCCCCCTCCGAGAGAGAACTGTTTCCGGCAATCATTTCCGCGGACTCTCCGCACTTCTTCCCGATGGTTCCTTCATCCCCACGCAAGCCACAACTCTCATTTGCATAATTGCATTGCAATATCACAGTCAAACTAATTATTTTAATAGCAAGTATGAGCATTTCTAAAATGAATTGGATTATGCAATGCTGGAGTAAATTTTTGAGTAGGTGACTACCATGTTGATGACCGGATGGTTAGTGACTAGTAGCTTACCCACTCGTTGATGCCATGATGTTGAGATTACCGTCTATGATTATTTTGGATTTCATTCGGCAGTATGTGGAGATGAATTAGTAGTAGTAGCTTGGACATAGTGGCTATTGGACTACCAGTTGGTTAATGTTTTGTCTTGGATTGCTATGATATCGGAGTGTCAGCCATGACAGAGATTATTCGGAGATAGGATACTTCATGGTTGATCCAGAGTCACCTGTCCGGACTTATCCGTGCTGCCACATTTGCCGGTATGGGATGGCCTTGACTCGGTCTGGTCGCGTGCTCTTTCACCAGTACCGCCCGTCAGGGAAGGTTATGCGTGCGCGCTACCCTGGCCTGGTAGGCGGCGATAACCTTGTGAGCCCAGTTGAGTTATATGGTACCAGGTCCCCGTTTGGGATAGTTTGTTAGCCACGATGATGGCAGGTGTCACGCGGTGACATAGAGGCCACCCAGGGCAAGACTCCGGGGGAGGATGATTGCCGGTGGTACAATGGGAGGGTCACGGGTCAGGCGGGTTTTGTTGGAGCAACACTGATCCACCCGAATGGTATCATGAGGTCAGGTGCTCCATGGTGTGGGTAAAGTGCGCAACCTCTGCAGAGTGTAAAATATATTCGAATAGCCGCATCCACGGTATTGGACAGTCCGTCCAGACCTCTTTAGGTGGTCAACCATAGTAGTGATAATGATGGAAGAACTCGTCGTAAGATCGGAAGTACTCGATGAATCGTGAGTATTCTGAAGGTTGTGAGGCAACCCGGAAGAGAGTAAGTTTGTCAGACTGGTGGTGCAGATGGTATGAGGAATATGATATGTTAGCCATGGGATGGCTATGAGATGAGTAGTCGGATGACCACATGATTTGGATTGGATTTGGAACAGATTCAGATTGGATCCTGAGATTATTCGAAGTATGGATTAAATATGCTTTACCTTACTGCATTTACTTCAGTAGTTATCTTGCTAGATAGCCATGCTTGTTAATCTTGACTGCTATGATGTTGTCTTTCCTTAATGCTGATGTTTGTTGTGAGCTTGCGAGTACATTCCAAGTACTCACCTGGCGTGTCATGCTAGTTTGCAGGTCATGCCATGATTGCTTGCTTGTCGGGGATCCTGAGTTTGTGAGCTAGGATACGCGTTCTAGCCAGAGTCCCTGCGGAGTGGAGTCCATCACCGCCGTCGCTGTTCCGCTGCCGAGAGAGTTACTCCGCTGTTAGCATAGAGCTAACCCGGGCAGGCGTAGTGTCGCCGTGCTGATGTAATCCATGTACCCTTGTAACCTTATCCATAGTAATAAAGAGCTAATTTGTTTTATGCCAACAGTGTCGTATTCCAGAGGACTTGTCCCTGGGCTGGAATACGGGGTGTCCCGGTCTTCTCTGAGCCGGGGTGCCACAGGCGTTGGTATCAGAGCAGGTCTGGCTATAGGACGCCCTAGACCGCGCGAGTGTTAGTAACCGGTAGTATAGGATCCAGTTGGTTTGCTGCACTTGTTTGTTGCATTTGTTTGTGCATAGCATACATATAGACTAGATATCTTATCACTAACGATGGATCTAGTGAGTGTAGGTGGCATCGGTTTCGATTCCCTACTTGCGCTCTCTAGTTTGCATATTTGTTCCTTGGTGTGGTGTCATCTTCGTTCCAGCGGAGTGATGCCAAGGTGCTTGGTGGTGTCGATCCCTTGTCGGATTGATGCACCGGTGCCACACCAACTTATTCTCTTTCGACACCCCTATCATTTCGGTGATAGACAAGTTCTATCCCGGATCATGCCATTCCACTAGCCGCTTCGGCAACCCTTACTGATCCTTGTTATCAGAAAAGGGCAATGCCTGCAAGCCTTTCTCTCCACCACTAACTCATTCCGCCACCTATTCTTTGGACGTGTACGGTTTTCTTTCGTACGCTTGATGATGATGTGGTCGTAACTTCTGTGTTCCGACCCCCGATCACCAAGTTCGTCCTCACCACCATGTCCGTCCAGATGGAACCGGTGTTAAGCTCATATTTGGTGTAGCCTTGTTTACACCAATTTTCTTCCACACATTGATTCACTTTCATGCACATCGCCACAGCATGTTAGACCGTAATACCGGAGTTCTTGCGAGATTTGTGTGCTTAAGTAGGAATGCATATTATTGATGTGAATAGCTGTAGAATGTGATATTGCTTGTGTGTGTGATATTGCTGCTCTGTGTGTTTTTGCTTAGTCGTTTATTTTGTTTTTTTTGGGCCCTTGGTGTTACCTTATTTTCCCCTTATGGAAGTTACTCCCCAACACTGAACCCAAAGAGTTAGTAAAGAGACAGCCATTTGGAAGCTCAGCTCAGCAATATGGAATTTTCAGCAGACTGTGTTATATCGGGAATATCGGGCCTGAATACAAATGATATCCTGGCCGGATTTGTTATCAGCATCAAGTATACATCAGTGCAACTTTCACAGCAGTAATGATCGCATCAGCAAGAAGGCAAATTGTGTACATGATCCACAGTGCATTCCGTGCTAAAGGTATGATTCATATATACAAGGTTTGAGTCTGCTATGAGTACAATTTGAACCCTGCTATGTCTTGGAAGCAAGCCAGAATGTGCTATGAACTTAGTGTTCAGCAAGAAGGATAGCCGAATACCCTGTTGCATACAACAAGTAACTGGTAGCAGTAACCTCAAGGTATATATATATCTGCACTTAGACCTCATATGGCAAAAAGAAAGTTTCAAGTGTAAGCAACCCAGCCTTTCTCCGCAAGCTATCAGAAAAGCTTACGACGCAAGATGCATGTGTCTTCATCGATACGACACATGGATATCTTCCGGTGCAAGGTACTCAGGCTTCTTCAATAAGCTATCACAGCAAGCTTCCGGCATAAGGTACTGAGTCTTCCCCAGCAAGCCTTTAAGGGGGGAAGCATCTGAGGTACGGTACCCAATCTTCTTCAGGAAGCTACCCCCGCAGAAGCTTTGAGCACAAGCTATTCGGTCTTTCTCAGCAAGATACCCTCGATGGCTTCCAACACAAGCTAAGCAACCTTCGTCAGTAAGGCATCGCATCCTCATCCGTACCAGCTATTCCACCAACAAATTGGCAGCGCATGACCATGCATCCTAATGATCAGCTCCACAACAGCTTGGTCGGAAGACAAGAAAGCAAAGATACCCTGTCAGGGGATCAGGATAAGATATGCCTGCCGGAATATTGCACCTGACAACATCTATGGTCACACGGAGAATCAAGAACACATAAGGCCAAGTTCTTTCAGCAAAGGGTCCAGGCAAAGAGAACCATAATGAAAGAGCAAGATCGTCCATACAGATATGGTAATGGTTGCATGGTACAAATACTCTGGACAGTCTGGCTCGGTACCAGTCACCATGGGTACACACCCATGGGGTCTATTCCGTTTGCAAGGACCCCATACCAAGACAACCCGCTCAGCCAACCAAGTATGCTCAAAATTATCAGAAGAGGGCAACCAAGCTGGTCAGGTCAGCCGAAAGATTAACTCGGCAGTTGGATTATAGCAACTGTGTCAAAGCATTGCACGCCCTACTATGTACTTAGAGATACCGACAGACTGAGTAATCAGAAGGATGAACAACAGTCTCGAAGCATGTGTCCTCACAGATGGGAATCAGTTAAAGACTAACCTGCCGTGAACAAGATTCTGCTGCCAGGACCGCTGTCAGTCAAGTCTATGGATAATATCAACGTACACCTTTATGCTGGTCATGACAGGTGACAGTCAAATATTTGGTAGGAGCCTTATACCCAAGACAATGAAGATAGCCAAGATGACCTAGCAATCCATGCGAGAAGTCAGATTCCGCCAGGAGAACGGTACGATTCACAGTACTATTTTGAGCCTGGAGGACACACAGCCATTTGAAGTCACCCAATGCAATGAGTAAAGGATTTTGTGTCCACCAAGAGAATCTGTTCACAACTCAGTGGATGGTCGTCTGTGTTGGACTTCATCGCAACACATCCATGAGGAACTACTCTCGGACTTGCAAGGAGGGCACGTAATTCAGCCAGTATAATCCATTGCACCCAGATAAGTCAACAGACATAAAAGGCGTGAAGTCGGAGTAACATATGAGGTAAGATTTGCCAGAAAAAGGTTCCAGTGAAGCAAACCACCCCGAAGCAAGGCAGTCAGTCATATGAAACTCAGTGGGAGCATTATACAAAGGTAAAAAGGAAACCCGAGTTGGAAACGGTTTCCTCAAGTGGAAATATTCATGTTTGATCCCTAAGCAACCAAATCTCGAGGACGAGATTTCTTTAAGGGGGGTAGGTTTGTAACACCCTGGATTTTGCCCATTTCTTTTTCTTTTGATTTTGGTCTGGATTTTCTTTTCTGTGGCTTAGTGGTCTTGCAACCTGGAGGGATCACCCTTGAATCCTCTTCCTGAGTGGCTTGCCAACCTCAAAATGATCCCAAGACCATGTCATATCCATCTTGGACCAACCCCAATATTCTTTTCCTTGGGAAAATTCCTTTTTCTATTAAAGGAATAACCCTGTTGTCCAGGGTTGTGAAGCAACACACATTTCCATCATTCCCAAGATTCCCAAATAATTCTCATAAATTGTTTGGGTCAGACCTTCCACAAATATGTCAAAACCCTTCCTTGCCATGTTCAAAAATATTTCACAAATATTCCTTTTCTGATTCTGCCCTAGCTGCCAAGTTGAGAAGCAAGTACTCTTTGTATTTTCTTGCTTGGTCCCAAACTTTTTGGTAATTATTTCCTATCCATATAATTGCCACATGCCAAAATTCAACATCATTTGGCCATTAAATCTACCTTGGCTAATTTCCAAAGTTTCTGGTCAGCTAGAAGCTTTGTGAAGCAAGTACTAGCTAGGAGTATCCAAATGAGTTGAAATTTTGCAAGCATCTTCATATGCTCAAATCATGAATCTCCACCAAGTTTGAACCCTATCCAATCATCTATGTGAGCACAACATCAAATCTTGGTTTCTGGTCAGATTTTCACATTGTGAAGCAACTATATTTTATAATGCTCCATAATTGCTGAAAATTTACCAGAGCATTCTCCTACCCATATAACCTATCTCGACAAAATTTGGGCGCATTTAATATTCCCAATAATTCCCTAGAATTTTTTTAAGATTCTGGTCAGAGAGGATATCTGTGAAGGAAGTACTATTTTCGCTTGTCCAAATGGCATGAAATTTTTATGGCATTCTCATATGACCAAATAATCATGTTATACAAAATTTCAGCTCAAGTGTCTACTCCATGTGAGTGGCACATCAAGATTGATTTTCTGGACCAAATTGGTTAGTTGCAAAGCAACTATGTTAAATCTTGGTCCTTTTCTTCTCAAAATTCACAGGTTTGTAGTTCTTCCTAACCTAAACCTCCCATACATCACCCTTGGCTCTTATCACTTCTCTGTTGATCACAGAGACATGGTCAAGTTTTCTGCTAGAAACTTGTCGACCTTGGTTCAGTCACTTCAGACCTCTCCCGAGCCATACAACTGCACAAGTTATCTCCAGGAAGGAGGGAGAAGATGCTAGACATCGTTTGGCGTCGAGTGGGGCGTGGCAACGCCGTGGCCACATGGTGACCGCCGCCCTGGCATGCCATGGACACGAGCTGCGCGTTTGCCAGCTCGGGCCCCTCCTCTGCTCGTCGGTTTCGCGTGCCTCATCGTGTCCAACAGTTTCCCCTCGCCGTCGTCTTCTCCCTGGACCCCTCTCCCCCTCTCACGTCCCCTCCTACGCGGTGCGGCAGCCATGCCGTGTCGTGCCTGTCTCTGCCGCCGCCACGTTCGCTCGCCCGCGAGCTCCCGAACCCTCCCGAGCACGCCCGAGCCCTCTCTACTCCTCCTTGACCTCTCTGGATGCCTCTCCCCTCCTCCAAGCGTGTTCCCAAAGCTCCGGCGCACGGCGCACGTGTCACCACGGCCGTGCTCGGCCACCCGCGCTGTCCAGCTATATATAGCCTCTCCCGAGCCCGTTCGAGCTCACCATCGCCCTCCCCGCGCTCCACTAGCACTCCCCAGCCCCTCCCCCAAGCTCCAGGAGCTCCCCTTGCCTCCAACCGCCGCCATGGCCGCCGCCCGGCTCCGCCCTAATTGGCGCAGTGCCGCGCCTCCCTCTCCCTCTCTCCACCACCAACAACTTCCCTGTACTCCGGCGAGCCTCCCCATCCACTTCCCTCGTCGCCGGAGTGCTCGAAGCCGCCGCCCCCAAGCTCAACAGCCTCCGTCCACCGTGGTCGTAGCCCCGTTCGCCCCTGCGCTCCCCGGCAGTCGTGCCACCCATGGGTGGCTGCGGCACCTCTTCCCGAGCCCGCCGGTAACCGCACCTTGGCCGGAGGTGGCCGGTGGCGCCGGGGCCGTCAACGGCCATGCCCAGCCCCTTCTCCTCTGCCTTCCATCGAGAGGAAGGAGACGACCCAGCCAGGCGGGTCCCATCTCCTCTCGGGCCCTACAAGTTAGCTGAACAAAGGAGTCAACCCCGGGCCCGCGTATTTTAAGTGGAAGCGTACTCTCAGAAGTACGTTTTCCCTTTTGGAAAGCGCATTTCCACTTAACTACGGCTAAGAATGCATTTTCTTTTACAGAAAACGTAATCCACCCAGTGCGCTTTCGGTTTAAGCCGCCAGGGGCCTGTCTGCGAATAAAATCTTTACAGATTGGTCCCTGTACCTCAAACGCCTATAACTTTTTAACCGAGACTCCGATCGAGGTGAATCCAAAGCCCACTTCTTTGTCTCATCGAACTCTATCTGTTGGTATCATTTTCATAATGTTTTGACACTATGAAAAAGACCATTTTGCCCTTGCCCATAAACAGCCCCCTCCGAGAGAGAACTCTTTCCGGCAATCATTTCTGCGGACTCTCCGCACTTCTTCCCAATGGTTCCTTCATCCCCAGGCAAGCCACAACTGTCATTTGCATAATTGCATTGCAATATCATAGTCAAACTAATTATTTTAATAGCAAGTATGAGCATTTCTAAAATGAATTGGATTATGCAATGCTGGAGTAAATTTTTTAGTAGGTGACTACCATGTTGATGACCGGATGGTTAGTGACTAGTAGCTTACCCACTCGTTGATGCCATGATGTTGAGATTACCGTCTATGATTATTTTGGATTTCATCCGGCAGTATGTGGAGATGAATTAGTAGTACTAGCTTGGACATAGTGGCTATTGGACTACCAGTTTGTTAATGTTTTGTCTTGGATTGCTATGATATCAGAGTGTCAGCCATGACAGAGATTATTCGGAGATAGGATACTTCATGGTTGATCCAGAGTCACCTGTCCGGACTTATCCGTGCAGCCACATTTGCCGGTATGGGACGACCTTGACCCGGTCTGATCACGTGCTCTTTCACCGGTACCGCCCGACAGGGAAGGTTATGCGTGCACGCTACCCTGGCCCGGTAGGCGGCGATAACCTTGTGAGCCCAGTTGAGTTATATGGTACTAGGTCCCCATTTGGGATAGTTTGTTAGCCACGACGGTGGCAGGTGTCGCGCAGTGACACAGGGGCCACCCAGGGCAGGACTCCAGGGGAGGATGATTGCCGGTGGTACGATGGGAGGGTCACGGGTCACGAGGGTTTCGTTGGAGCAACCCTGATCCACCCAAATGGGATCACTAGGTCAGGTGCTCCATGATGTGGGTAAAGTGCGCAACCTCTGCAGATTGTAAAATCTATTCGAATAGCCATGTCCACGGTATTGGACAGTCCGTCCAGACCTCTTTAGGTGGTAAACCGTAGTAGTGATAATGATGGAAGAACTCGTCGTAAGATCGGAAGTACTCGGTGAATCGTGAGTATTCTGAAGGTTGTGAGGCAACCCGGAAGAGAGTAAGTTTGTCAGACTGGTGGTGCAGATGGTATCAGGAATATGATATGTTAGCCATGGGATGGCTATGAGATGAGTAGTCAGATGCCCACATGATTTGGATTGGATTTGGAACAGATTCAGATTGGATCCTGGGATTATTCGGAGTATGGATTAAATATGCTTTACCTTACTACATTTTCTTCAGTAGTTATCTTGGTAGATAGCCATGCTTGTTAATCTTGACTGCTATGATGTTGTCTTTCCTTAATGCTGATGTTTGTTGTGAGCTTGCGAGTACATTCCAAGTACTCACCTGGCATGTCATGCCAGATTGCAGGTCATGCCATCATTGCTTGCTTGTCGAGGATCCTGAGTTTGCGAGCTAGGATACGGGTTCTAGCCAGAGTCCCTGCGGAGTGGAGTCCATCACCGCCGTCGCTGTTCCGTTGCCGAGAGAGTTACTTCGCTGTTAGCATAGAGCTACCCCGGGTAGGCGTAGTGTCGCCGTGCCGATGTAATCCATGTACCCTTGTAACCTTATCCATAGTAATAAAGAGCTGATTTGTTCTATGCCAACAGAGCTGTATTCCAGAGGACTTGTCCCTGGGCTGGAATACGGGGCGTCCCGGTCTTCTCTGAGCCGGGGTGCCACAGGAACGAGTAAAGAGACTTGCCGGTAACGTGATTGAACTAGGTATGAAGATACCGACGATCGAATCTCGGGCAAGTAACATACCGATGGACAAAGGGAATTACGTATGTTCTCATAACAGTTCGACCGATACAGATCTTCGTAGAATATGTAGGAGCCAATATGGGCATCCAGGTTCCGCTATTGGTTATTGACCGGAGAGGTGTCTCGGTCATGTCTACATAGTTCTCGAACCCATAGGGTCCGCACACTTAACGTTCGATGACGATATAGTATTATATGGGTTATATGATTTGGTGACCGAATGTTGTTCGGAGTCCCGGATGATATCAAGGACATGACGAGGAGTCTCTAAATGGTTGAGAGGTAAATATTAATATATAGGACGATGGTATTCGGACACCGGAAGTGTTTCGGGGGTCACGGGGTACTTATCGGGTCACCGGAAGGGGTTCCGGGCACCCCCGGCAAAAGATATGGGCCTTATGGGCCAAGAGGGGAAACACACCAACCACAAGGGGCTGGTGCGCCCCCCATATGGGCCGGCCTAGGAGGAGAAGGAAAGAGGGGAAGGGAAAGGAAATAGTGGAATAGGATTCCCCCTTCGTTCCCTCTCCCCTCCTCTTTCCTTCCCCCTCGGATAAATATGGCAGGGGGGCGCCACTTGGGAGGACCCCAAGTAGGATTCAACCTACTTGGGGCGCCTCCTGGCAGCCTCCCCTCTCCCTCCCACCTATATAAATGAGGAGGGGGGCGCCTAGCACATCCCAGACAATTGCCTAGCCGTGTGCGGCGCCCCCCTCCACCATTTACACCCCCGGTCATATTTTCGTAGTGCTTAGGCGAAGCCCTGCGGAGATCACTTCACCATCACCGTCACCACGCCGTCGTGCTGACGGAACTCATCTACTACCTCGACGTCTTGCTGAATAAAGAAGGCAAGGGATGTCACCGAGCTGAACATGTGCAGAACGCGGAGGTGCCGTGAGTTCGGTACTTGATCGGTTGAAGCGCGAAGAAGTTCGACTACATCAACCGCGTTGTGAAACGCTTCCGCTTACGGTCTACGAGGGTATATAGACATACTCTCCCCCTCATTGCTATGCATCTCCATGGATAGATCATTGCGTGTGCGTAGATTTTTTTTTGTTTTCCATGCAACGTTTCCCAACAGTGGCATCCGAGCCAGGTCTATGCGTAGATGATATGCACGAGTAGAACACAAAGAGTTGTGGGTGGTGATAGTCATACTGCTTACCACCAACGTCTTATTTTGATTCGGCGGTATTGTGGGATGAAGCGGCCCGGACCAACCTTACATGTCCACGCACATGAGACCAGTTCCACCGACTGACATGCAACTAGTTTTGCATAAAGGTGGCTGGCGGGTGTCTGTTTCTCCTACTTTAGTTGAATCGAATTTGACTACGGCCGGTCCTTGAAGAAGGTTAAAACAGCAAACTTGATGAAACATCGTTGTGGTTTTTGCCGTAGGTAAGAACGGTTCTTGCTGGAAACACATAGCAGCCATGTAAAACTTGCAACAACAAAGTAGAGGACGTCTAACTTGTTTTTGTAGGGTATGTTGTGATGTGATATGGTCAAGACATGATGTGATATACGTTATTGTATGAGATGATCATGTTTTGTAAGATATCTGGCAACCGGCAGGAGCCTTATGGTTGTCTCTTTATTGTATGAAATGCATACGCCATGTAATTGCTTTACTTTATCACTATGCGTTAGCGATAGTTGTAGAAGCAATAGTTGGCGATACGACCACGAGGCAACGATGGAGATCAAGGTGTTGAGCCAGTGACGATGGAGATAATGACGATGCTTTGGAGATGGAGATCAAAAGCACGAGATGATGATGGCCATATCATGTCACATATTTTGATTGCATGTGATGTTTATCTTTTATGCATCTTATTTTGCTTAGTACGGCGGTAGCATTATAAGATGACCCCTTCACTAAATTTCAAGGTAAAAGTGTTCTCCTTGAGTATGCACCGTTGCTACAGTTCGTCGTGTTGAGACACCACGTGATGATCGGGTGTGATAGACTCTACGTTCACATAAAACGGGTGCAAGATAGTTTTGCACATGCGGAATACTTGGGTTAAACTTGACGAGCCTAGCATGTACAGACATGGCCTCGGAACACTGGAGATCGAAAGATCAAACATGAATCATATAGTAGATATGATCAACATAGAGAAGTTCACCATTGATGACTACCCCATCTCACATGATGATCGGACATGGGTTAGTTGATTTGGATCACGTATCACTTAGATGACTTGAGGGATGTCTATTTAAGTGGGAGTTCTTAAGTAATATGATTAATTGAACTTAATTTATCATGAACTTAGTCCTGATAGTATTTGCATATCTATGTTATAGATCAATGGCCCATGCTACCGTTCCCCTGAATTTTAATGCGTTCCTAGAGAAAGCTAAGTTGAAAGATGATGGTAGCAACTACACGGACTGGGTCCGTAACTTGAGGATTATCCTCATTGCTGCACAGAAGAATTATGTCCTTGATGCACCGCTAGGTGAAAGGCCTGCTGCAGGAGCAGATGCAGATGTTTTGAACGTCTGGCAAGCTCGATCTGATGACTACTCAATAGTTCAGTGTGCCATGCTTTACGGCTTAGAACCGGAACTTCAAAGACGTTTTGAACGTCATGGAGCATATGAGATGTTCCAAGAGTTGAAGTTAATATTTCAAGCAAATGCCCGGGTTGAGAGATATGAAGTCTCCAACAAGTTCTATAGCTGCAAGATGGAGGAGAACAGTTCTGTCAGTGAACACATACTCAAAATGTCTGGGTATTATAATCACTTGACTCAGCTGGGAGTTAGTCTTCTAGTTGATTGTGTCATTGACAGAGTTCTTCAATCACTGCCACCAAGCTACAAAGGCTTCGTGATGAACTATAATATGCAAGGGATGAACAAAACAATTCCCGAGCTCTTCGCAATGCTTAAGGCCGCGGAGGTAGAAATCAAGAAGGAGCATCAAGTGTTGATGGTTGACAAGACCACTAGTTTCAAGAAAAAGGGCAAGGAAAAGAAAGGGAACTTCAAGAAGAATGGCAAACAAGTTGCCACTCCCGGGAAGAAGCCCAAAGCTGGACCCAAGCCTGAAACTGAGTGCTTCTACTGCAGAGGAACTGGTCACTGGAAGCGGAACTACCCCAAGTATTTGGCGGATAAGAAGGATGGCAAAGTGAACAAAGGTATATGTGATATACATGTTATTGATGTGTACCTTACTAATGCTCGTAGCAGCACCTGGGTATTTGATACTGGTTCGGTTGCTCATATTTGTAATGCAAAATAGGAGCTACGAATTAAACAAAGATTGGCTAGGACGAGGTGACGATGCGCGTCGGGAATGGTTCCAAGGTCGTTGTGATCGCCTTCGGCACGCTACCTCTACATCTACCTTCGGGATTAGTTTTAGACCTGAATAATTGTTATTTGGTGCTAGCGTTGAGCATGAACATTATATCTGGATCTTGTTTATTACGAGACGGTTATTCATTTAAGTCAGAGAATAATGGTTGTTCTATTTATATGAATAATATCTTTTATGGTCATGCACCCTTGAGGAATGGTCTGTTTTGTTGAATCTCGATTGTGGTGATACACATATTCATAATATTGATGCCAAAAGATGCAAAGTTGATAATGATAGTGCAACATATTTGTGGCACTGCCGTTTAGGTCATATTGGTGTAAAGCGCATGAAGAAACTCCATACAGATGGACTTTTGGAATCACTTGATTATGAATCATTTGATACTTGCGAACCATGCCTCATGGGCAAGATGACTAAAACTCCGTTCTCCAGAACAATGGAACGAGCCAATGACTTATTGGAAATAATACATACCGATGTATGCGGTCTGATGAGTGTTGAGGCACGCGGCGGGTATCATTATTTTCTGACCTTCACAGATGATTTGAGTAGATATGGATATGTCTACTTAATGAAACACAAGTCTGAAACATTTGAAAAGTTTAAAGAATTTCAGAGTGAAGTGGAGAATCATCGTAACAAGAAAATAAAGTTTCTACGATCTGATCGCGGAGGCGAATATTTGAGTTACGAGTTTGGCCTTCATATAAAACAATGTGGAATTGTTTCACAACTCACGCCAACTGGAACACTACAGCGTAATGATGTGTCCGAATGTCGTAACCGTACTTTATTAGATATGGTGCGTTCAATGATGTCTCTTACCGATTTACCACTATCATTTTGGGGTTATGCATTAGAGACAGCTGCATTCACGTTAAATAGGGCACCATCTAAATCCGTTGAGACGACAACGTATGAACTGTGGTTTGGCAAGAAACCTAAGCTGTCGTTTCTTAAAGTTTGGGGATGCGACGCTTATGTCAAAAGGCTCCAGCCTGATAAGCTCGAACCTAAATCGGAGAAGTGCGTCTTCATAGGATACCCTAAAGAAACAATTGGGTACACCTTCTACCACATATCCGAAGGCCAGATATTTGTTGCTAAGAATGGGTCCTTTCTAGAGAAGGAGTTTCTCTCGAAAGAAGTGAGTCAGAGGAAAGTAGAACTTGATGAGGTAATTGTACCTTCTCTCGAATTGGAAAGTAGTACATCACAGAAAACTATTCCAGTGATGCCTACACCAACTGGAGAGGAAGCTAATGATGATGATCATGAAACTTCAGATCAAGTTACTACTGAACCTCGTAGGTCAACTAGAGCACGATCCGCACCAGAGTGGTACGGTAATCCTGTCCTAGAAGTCATGTTACTAGACCAAGGCGAACCTACGAATTATGAAGAAGCTATGATGAGCCCAGATTCCGACAGATGGCTTGAGGCCATGAAATCTGAGATAGGATCCATGTATGAGAACAAAGTGTGGACTTTGGTGGACTTGCCTGATGATCGGCAAGCCATAGAAAATAAATGGATCTTCAAGAAGAAGACTGACACTGATGGTAATATTACTGTCTACAAAGCTTGACTTGTCGCAAAAGGTTTTCAACAAGTTCAAGGGGTTGACTACGATGAGACTTTCTCACCCGTAGCGATGCTTAAGTCCGTCCGAATCATGTTAGCAATTGCCGCATTTTATGATTATGAAGTCTTGCAAATGGACGTCAAAACTGCATTCCTTAATGGATTTCTCAAAGAAGAGTTGTATATGATGCAACCAGAAGGTTTTGTCGATCCTAAAGGTGCTAACAAAGTGTGCAAGCTCTAGCGATCCATATATGGACTGGTGCAAGCATCTCAGAGTTGGAATATACGCTTTGATGAGGTGATCAAAGCATATGGTTTTATACAGACTTTCGGTGAAGCCTGTATTTACAAGAAAGTGAGTGGGAGCTCTGTAGCATTTCTGATATTATATGTGGATGACATATTGTTGATTGGAAATGATATAGAATTTCTAGATAGCATAAAAGGATACTTGAATAAGAATTTTTAAATGAAAGACCTCGGTGAAGCTGCTTATATATTGGGCATCAAGATCTATAGGGATAGATCGAGACGCTTAATAGGACTTTCACAAAGCACATACCTTGATAAAGTTTTGAAGAAGTTCAAAATGGATCAGTCAAAGAAAGGGTTCTTGCCTGTGTTACAAGGTGTGAAGTTGAGTCGGACTCAATGCCCGACCACTGCAGAAGATAGAGAGAAAATGAAAGTCATTCCCTATGCCTCAGCCATAGGTTCTATCATGTATACTATGCTGTGTACCAGACCTGATGTGTGCCTTGCCATAAGTTTGGCAGGGAGGTACCAAAGTAATCCAGGAGTGGATCACTGGACAGCGGTCAAGAATATCCTGAAGTACCTGAAGAGGACCAAGGATATGTTTCTCGTTTATGGAGGTGATAAAGAGCTTGTCGTAAATGGTTACGTCGATGCTAGCTTTGACACTGATCCAGATGACTCTAAGTCACAAAACGGATACGTATTTATATTGAATGGTGGAGCTGTTAGTTGGTGCAGTTCAAGCAGAGCGTCGTGGCGGGATCTACGTGCGAAGCGGAGTACATAGCTGCTTCGAAAGTAGCAAATGAAGGAGTCTGGATGAAGGAGTTCATATCCGATCTGGGTGTAATACCTAGTGCATCAAGTCCAATGAAAATCTTTTGTGACAACATTGGAGCAATTGCCTTGGCAAAGGAATCTAGGTTTCACAAGAGAACCAAACACATCAAGAGACGCTTCAACTCCATTCATGAACAAGTCAAGGATGAAGACATAGAAATTTGCAAGATACATACGGACCTGAATATAGTAGACCCGTTGACTAAGCCTCTTCCGCGAGCAAAACATGATCAACACCAAGACTCCATGGGTGTTAGAATCATTACAATGTAATCTAGATTATTGACTCTAGTGCAAGTGGGAGACTGAAGGAAATATGCCCTAGAGGCAATAATAAAATTGTTATTTTATATTTCCTTATTCATGATAAAGGTTTATTATTCATGCTAGAATTGTATTGATCGGAAACCTAAATACATGTGTGAATACATAAACAAACACCGTGTCCCTAGTGAGCCTCTACTTGACTAGCCCGTTGATCAAAGATGGTTATGGTTTCCTAACCATGGACGTGAGTTGTCATTTTATAATGGGATCACATCATTAGGAGAATGATGTGATGGACATGACCCATCCGTTAGCTTAGCATAATGATCGTTCAGTTTTATTGCTATTGCTTTCTTCATGTCAAATACATATTCCTTCGACTATGAGATTATGCAACTCCCGGATACCGGAGGAATGCCTTGTGTGCTATCAAATGTCACAACGTAACTGGGTGATTATAAAGATGCTCTACAGGTATCTTCGAAGGTATTTGTTGAGTTGGCATAGATCGAGATTAGGATTTGTCACTCCGAGTATCGGAGAGGTATCTCTGGGCCCTCTCGGTAATACACATCATAAGCTTGCAAGCAAACGACTAAGGAGTTAGTCACAAGGTGATGTATTACGGAACGAGTAAAGAGACTTGCCGGTAACGAGATTGAACTAGGTATGAAGATACCGACGATCAAATCTCGGGCAAGTAACATACCGATGGACAAAGGGAATTACGTATGTTGTCATAATGGTTCGACCGATAAAGATCTTCGTAGAATATGTAGGAGCCAATATGGGCATCCAGGTTCCGCTATTGGTTATTGACCGGAGAGGTGTTTCGGTCATGTCTACATAGTTCTCGAACCCGTAGGGTCCGCACGCTTAACGTTCGATGACGATATAGTATTATATTAGTTATGTGATTTGGTGACCGAATGTTGTTCGGAGTCTCGGATGAGATCACGGACATGTCCAGGAGTCTCAAAATGGTCGAGAGGTAAAGATTGATATATAGGACGATGGTATTCGGACACCGGAAGTGTTTCGGGGGTCACGGGGTACTTATCGGGTCACCGGAAGGGGTTCCGGGCACCCCCGGCAAAAGATATGGGCCTTATGGGCCAAGAGGGGAAACGCACCAGCCACAAGGGGCTGGTGCGCCCCCCATATGGGCCGGCCTAGGAGGAGAAGGAAAGAGGGGAAGGGAAAGGAAAGAGTGGAATAGGATTCCCCCTTCCTTCCCTCTCCCCCCTTTTCCTTCCCCCTCGGATAAATATGGCAGGGGGGCGCCACTTGGGAGGACCCCAAGTAGGATTCGGCCTACTTGGGGCACCTCCTAGAAGCCTCCCCATCCCTCCCACCTATATATATGAGGAGGGGGGCGCCTAGCACATCCCAGACAATTGCCTAGCCGTGTGTGGCGCCCCCCTCCACCGTTTACACCCCCGGTCATATTTTCGTAGTGCTTAGGCGAAGCCCTGTGGAGATCACTTCACCATCACCGTCACTACGCCGTTGTGCTGATGGAACTCATCTACTACCTCGACATCTTGCTAGATCAAGAAGGCGAGGGACGTCACCGAGCTGAACGTGTGCAGAACGTGGAGGTGCCGTGCGTTCGGTACTTGATCGATTGAAGCGCGAAGAAGTTCGACTACATCAACCGCGCTGTGAAACGCTTCCGCTTACGGTCTACGAGGGTACGTAGACACAGTCTCCCCCTCGTTGCTATGCATCTCCATGGATAGATCATTGCGTGTGCGTAGAATTTTTCTTGTTTTCCATGCAACATTTCCCAACACTCGATGGGTCCGCTCTTTTTAACCATGTCCATCTTGCTTGCATTGCCACATTCATCCATTTGAGGTTCAGGATACCTAATCCACATGCCCACTACTGTGGTGCGCACACCTTCTCCCAAGCTACAGAACATTTGGCTCCATTCTCTTCCTCTTGTGCGCACCATAGGAAACCTCTGCATATTTTCACCATGCCCTTGATCGTTTTTTGAGGTATGTCCAATGCCATCATCACATGAATCAGAATGACCGAAAGGACAGATTGGACAAGCACCATCCGCCCACTCTTCAGCATGTTTGCGGCTTTCCACCATGGCAAGCAGGCAACCAATTGGTCTACAAGGCCTGACAGTTGTGCCGCCATTTGCTTCCTGATGGTAAGTGGCAATCCCAAGTACTTGCACGGGTATGTACCAACAGGGCACTGAAGTATCTGTGTTACCAATTGCATGTCCACCATTTTGCACCGAATTGGCAGTGTTGCGCTCTTCGTGAGGTTCACTCTTAGGCCCGATCCGTCTCCAAACAGCTGTAGGGGCGCTGCACATGTATGAAGGTCCGTGGCTAGTGGCTTGAGGAAGACCATAACATCATCAGCAAACATGGACACTCTCTGTCTCATCCCTCGCTAGCCCAAAGGTGTAAGGAGTCCCTGGGCCGCTGCCATCTCAAACATCTTTTGTAGTAGCTCCATGACGAGTATGAATAGCATCGGGGATAGGGGCCCCTTGTCGAAGTCCACGACAGCTGAGGATAGGTTTCCCCGGTGTTTCGTTGACCATGATCCGCATTGATGAGGTGGCCAGCAGGCCACAGATCCACTCAGTCCACCTTGTGCTGAAGCCCATCGTTCTTAGCACCTCAAGCAAGAAGGGCCACTGTACAAAGTCAAACGCATTTGTTATATCAAGTTTTAGCATCACTGTCGGCTCTCTGAGGGTATGGAGGCGTCGTGTTGTGCACTGGACAAGCATAAAATTGTCGTGAATCGATCTCCCCTTCATGAAGGCGCTCTGGTGCTTCCCCACTAGGTTTGGAAATTCCACCGCCATTCGGTTTGATAGTGCTTTATCAAAGATTTTGATGGCCCCATGGACTAGGCTAACCGGCCAAGTCTTTGACATCCACCGCTCCATCTACCTTGGGTAGTAAAGTGACAATGGCCTTGTTTATGGCAGGCAATCCATGCATGTCTCCCCTGAAGAAACAGTCAAACACCCTCATGATATCATCTTTAATCACTGTCCATCACGTGGCGAAGAACCTGCCCGTGAATCCATCTGGGCCCAGATCCTTGTCCAAAGGCATTGATTTGACTACCTTCTCAATTTCATCTTCTGTGAATTCCACATCACGGTGCGGCATGGCTATGGATGGCAACTGAAGCTGGTCGAGATGGACTGTGTGGGTCCTGAGTGGTGCTGATCCGAGAAGGTTATCGTAGTAGGAGTCAACCATGTATGCGATGTCATTCTGATCGGATGCGATCACGCTGTTGTGTGATAATATGGAGATCATATTCCTTATTTGTGTGTGGCACGCGCTTTGGTGGAATAGCCTGGTGTTTCCATCTGCCTCCCTGAGGTAAAGAAGGCAGGACCTCTGCCGCGTGATGGATCTCTCCAATGAGCTCAGGCCGAGTAGCTTGCATTTCAACCATTTGCATAGCTCTCTTTCATGTGTTGATAGCTCTCTCATGTCCATCGCTTTGTCAAGGCGAAGAATTATCTCTAGCGCTATTGCAATATGTAGCTTCACAATTACAATCCATCGGTCGCTCCATTTTTTGAGGCTCCTCGTCGTGGCCCTTAGTTTGTTGTCCAAAACCACGTAGGGGTTTCCTCCCGACGGGACGGATGTACACGCCGCTTCCACGGTCTCCATGAACCCCTCTGCCTTAATCCAAAAGGCCTCAAACTTGAAACATCTTCCCATGCATTGGTCCGCATTGAGATCAAGCAGCAGCGGGCAGTGGTCTGAAATCACTGAACCGATTGCCGTGAGGCAGCATCTGGGATACATGTCCTCCCACGATGAAGTACAGAACACATGATCCACCTTCTCCAAAGTCGACCTTTCCCTTTCATTCGACCAAGTGTACCTCCTCCCATTGAGGTATAACTCTTTTAGTTCTAGGGCGTTGAGGTTGCTTCGAAAACATGATATCATTCTCCTGTTGATTCTGTTGTTGCTCTTGTCCTCCGGATTGGCCAGCAAGTTCAAATCGCCCACCACCATCCAAGGGCCGGCTTGGAGTTCTTGGATGTCAACCAGTTCCTGCATGAACTCAAACTTCTCATGATCGAGTTGTGGCCCATAAACACCGGTGAGCCACCAGTGCACACCCTCCATCGGGGTGACTAAGGCTGTGAGAGAATTAGTGGTGTAGTGAGGCTGGGAGAGTGCCACCACCACGACATCCCACACCAGGAGGATTCCACCACGTGTGCACGAGGCCGGCAAGTAAAAAAATTCTCGAATTTATTCCCAAGGCAATGACGGACTACATCAAGTGTTACGACCTCCATCTTGGTCTCTTGTAGGCATACAATGCTAGGATTGGCCACCCTGACCACTTGCGCCATCACGTTCCGACGAGCCGGATTGTTAAGCCCACGAACATTCCACACCAACATTTTGCATGGTTGAGTATTCATCATAAAAGCCTACCCACAAGTATACACAAGGTGTGCAACTAATGCTGGCCCTCCTGTAGGAGATATGCCCTAGAGGCAATAATAAATGTTATTATTTATCTCCTTGCTCATAATTATGTTTATGTTCCATGCTATAACTGCTGTGGTTCCCGAGCCCGTATATCCATAAAGGCTCTGGGGAAAACCCATGTGCACGTGTGGAATAATAAACGGTAAAAAGTATTCCTAGTCATGCCTCTAAGACTAGCTCAAGTGTTGCATGATGATTATGTTTTCCCAATCATGGGCATGTCTATGCCAGCAGCTTTGAGGGCACAATGTTAGAAGAACATTTGTGTTGAATCGACCCGATTGATGTTATGCTATGAGATTCATTCGTCATAAGTTTATGGTTAATAACACAGAGATGGTTAACGTTTGCATAATTCCTCAGACCATGAGAGTATCGAGTTTCTTCATGCTTGATTCATGAACTTTGGGGTTTGTTAAACGTCATCCGTAACTGGATGGCTATTACGGCGGCTTACGGGTTCATGGGAAAGTATGTCAAGTAACTTGATAGCTCAAGATTGGGATTTGCTCCTCCGACGATGGTGAGATATCTCTGGGCCCTCTCGGTGTTACGGTATCCATCATCGTCTGGCCAGACACTTTGTGATTTGATCACGGGGATGCCGGAACACGGTAACGAGAAAAGAGAACAATACCGGTAACGAGGTGACTAGCATAGTGGACAAGTTGTTGATCCACGGGAATGCCAACATGTCTCACCTCGGGTATTTGTAACATATCGCGAAGCAACAGGAATAGCACACGGCAACTGGAGGTTCACTCGAATATTCATTCGTGTGGGTATAGGGGTCAATATGGGTGTCCACGGCTCCGATGTTGATCATTGATCGGAACGGGTTTCCGTGTCATGTCTATACTTCACCGAACCTATAGGGTCACACGCTTAAGGGTCATCTATCTGCTGAATACTAGACAGGGAGTCTGAGAGAAAATCACCGAAAAAGTTTCGGACACCGAAAAGTTTCGTACAGCGGAAAAGTTCCGTAGAGAGAGGTCACCAGATGAGTTCCGGTGAAACTGAAAAGTTGTTTCAGGGGATACCATTAAGTCAAAATGGTTTCGGCACATGCCTGATAATTCTTGGAGGATGCCAGAATTATTCTGGAAACTTCTAGGAATTTTCTGGAAGAAAAACCGGAAATGTTCCGAGGCTGCCGGAACCGCATCAGATGCTTTTCGCAGATGAAATCACTAAACTGGAATTGTTCCAGAACGCGTTGAAAATTATTTTAGTGTGTACTAGAAATGTTCTAAGCCCACATAAATATTTTCAGTTCGAACGGACGCTGAAAAATGTCGTCGTGAATAGTGAAAGTGCTTTTTGGGAATTTTATGGAAAGCACCTTTTGGGAAATTTCCCAAAAGGCTTCTAGAAGCCTTAGGCACTAAGGAAGCCCCCTTAGGGGGGCCCCCCCCAAGGGGTGGCCAGCCATGGAGGGTGGAGCTCCATGGAGCTCCACATGGCACTCCTTTTTGCTTTATTCTTTATGTAAATGACATAAAGTGGGGGTACTTTTGGTATTTGTGAATGCCAACTTTACCCCTTGGCTTTCCTATAAATAGAGGAGAGTGGGCTGCCCACAACTCCATCCCTTCTCACATACAAGTGCCATTGCAATGATCTGGCTTCTCTCTCCCTCCCCGCGAAATAGTTTCGTAGAGCCGAAAGGCTGTCTAGGTTCCGGTGGGAACTAGTTCTGGACGGCGAAGCCCTGCCGGATAGATGACACCGTATGTGTGCAACTCTGTAGAGAGGTCGTAGTTTCGATCTTAGTGCCCGAGGGGCTGTTCGTGAGTGCCTCCCGAAGGGCTGTCCAAGTGACGGTCCGAGTTCTGTGAGTCCTCCCGAAGGGCTGTCCGAGTGACCGTCCGAGTTTCGAAGGTCCTCCCGAAGGGCTGTCCGCGACACCGTCCGGGGGACTATTCGACCGCCTCCCGGAGGGCTGTCCGGGGCGCGGATGAGGGTATACATCCTCGCGGTTGGGAGGTTGTAAATCCTAGCTGCGGGGATCTGCACCGCCGATCGTCATCGACTCTACTTCCGCTGCGCTACGAGTCGGTAACGAAAATGATCAAACCTTGTATGCAGTCTCCATAGTGGTCCTGGGCTGGTGCGTAGGTCGGAAAATTTTTGTTTTCTGCTGCGTTACCCTACAGTGGCATCAAGAGCCGTGCTATGCGTAGATGCAGGTTGCGATCTAGAATACATAGTGATGTATGGGTGTTGCACAATATAATTAGGTAGTAGATGAGTTCTATTACTGAAAATTATTTGTGCGGGTAGCAGATGAAATCTGTTACCCGATATTCTTGTTGCTTCCCTGGAATTTGCATATTTCTGATCTTGATAACAGTATGGTGGAGTTTCAATGTTCTGGCAATCCGCGATCCTGATTGATCAACGAAGTGCTAACAGTTCATTGAATTCCACCGTAGTTAAAAAGAAAGATGAAATTTCGCAGACGAAAGGGCAATGCAGATATGATCTGCACGGGGGTCTTGCGTATGACGAAGTTTAGTATGGGGTTCGAGATTTTATTATCTCGTGCTTCATACACCCTGCATTGTTAATCTAGCGACTTGAATTATCATACTTGATGATGGACGTTGGTAGCTTCGGTTTGTTTCGAAACCTTAGAAGCCACGAAAAACAAGTTTTTGCATGGACCGATTAGAGACGTCTAACTTGGTTTTGCAGGAGGGTTTGCATGTGCATGTGATGTGGTATAGCAGTGCTCATAATAATTTGATTATGTATGAGATGACTATATAATGTAAATTGATTAACATGACCTGCGTGTCATGATTCGGCATGATGGCTGGAGCCATATGATTGCACTTTAAATGACCTGTGTGTCAACCTTGTGTAATGCATTATTTTATTAGCTATAGAGATAGCAATATTATCTGCTGCATCGACAAGGTGGTGGCAATCTTCGCGAAGGTGAACACCGACGCGAATTTCGAAGACGAAGAAATGAAAGACTTCTCCGTCAGAAAGGGCTATACCATATCATGCTATTATGAATTGCCTGAGATGTTTATCCCTTATGATGCACCCTTCTTGATTGCACGGTAGTCGCTTTTATTAGGGTGATCTCTCACAAAAAATATCAAGTAGTTAGTGTTCTCCCAAGTGTAGCACCGTCACGGCACCTAACTTTTCGGGGTATCACATGCTAACATGGGTACGAACGATTAGGGATGTGTGAGGCGGGTGAGTTCAGACCTCGCAGCGAGATCACTTGGTTATCTTTGACGTTCAGGCATGAAAGTCATGAGCTCGGAACACACGCATCGAAAGATGAACAAGAGTCACATAGAGATGTGATTGGCAAGTTTGCCTACCGATTGAGATTTTCGTCATCAGTGATGCTACCATCAATGGCGTTGAATTGAAATGCGGATCTTGAATCACTCACAATCAATTATGAGAGATATTGATTTGAGTGGGAGCGCACTGTAGAATTAATTCTTTTAATTCTCAGTGCAATTAATTTTGAACACTGTCTAAGTGTGATTTGCATAATAGTTGTAGAATAATGGCTCGCATTTCCACCTTCCCTATTAAAATTGAATAGCTGTTAAATATCTGGTTAAAACTTTACAGTTGGTAACGTAATGTGAGGATTGTCCTCAAGAGTGCCGAGAAGGACTTTGTCCTATCGCATACTTTCGGTATTCTCTCGCTTATGCTATGGATCATGTGACTCTCGTCCGTTGATCCAAAAGCTAGAATTCCGTTTCAGTCAAGTGCAATATGTTTGCTTCCATGAGACCCAAACTTTGAAAGTTTGGATAGTTATGTGATATTCATGGAATCTGAAAATCATTTTCAGAGACAGACAAAGGCTAAAAGATATGAGATATCCAAAGCAATGTTTGTTTGCAAACTATTAGTAAAGGAGTTTACTATGCATTAGACTGATAGGAAAGGGGTCCAGGAGAACGCCTGTCATATGATGAAAGGTGAATAAAACAACAACTTAAAGAGAAAGGAAGTGTCCGAAGGGTGTTAGTGAAACTTTCACGCCTAGGAAGTCCGGGGCTAACGCCACTCTTAAGTTGGGTGCTTCTTCTGAGAGTAGGAGAAATACTAAAAGTTAAACTATTAGAAGTATAAAGGCAGAAAGAAATAAGACTGGAATATCCAGCTCATGTATGAATGTCATACAAGTTTTTGATGTATAGAAGGCTGGTCAAAGATATAGTCCTTGGGAATTATGATTAAATTGTTAATCACTGATTCTTGGGTATTGTGAGTTAAATCACAAAGATACCCGCTCGATAGCATTCTGTTGCAACTCGATGTAAGAACTACTATGGCCTGAAAGACTAGCCAGCAATGAGGTTTTGATACACGCTGGAAACATAGTAATAGTTACTATATCTTCCATCGGTGTATTACCTATGTATTTACTTTCATAATTCATTTTAGAGTTTCACACTCTAGCCCTTTGCATAAGGTATCTTGCAAGAAGGTTGTTCATAAGAGAACTTTTGATGTTCGGTGTTATGAATAACATAAGGGCCATACTTTCATTATGAATGAGACGTATGTTATGAATATTGATATTAATACATTACCTCTGGGTTTACTTTCATAATTCATTTTAGAGTTTCATACACTCTAGCCCATTGCACAATGTTTGTTGCAAAAGAGTTGTTCATAAAAACAACAATTGTTGTTCAGTATTATGAATAACATGAAGGGCCATGCTTCCATCCAAGATGGGATTTATGTTATGAATATTGATGGTAATATGATACATCCATAACACTGACGCTAAATGTCGCAAGACTAAAAGAATACCACACAAGTGTGACACTACATTTGGTCACATTGGAGAAATCCGCATGGAAAATTCCATTATGATGGATTTTGAAGTCGTTTGATTTTGAATCATCTGACACTTGCAAATTTTCTCCGAAAAGTGAAGTGACTGAAATACCGTTCACAGGCCATAAGGAACGAATAACAAACTTATTGGTGATCATACATTTGATGTGTGTAGTCCGATAAATGTTGCAAGTAGTGGAATTATCTATCTTCAGAAATGACTCAAGTAGATATATGGATATTTACTTGATGAGACGTAAGTCTGGATATTTTGAAATCATTCGAAAGGTTTTCAAAAATGAAGTAGAAGTTATTGTAACAAGAAAATTATGTTTCTACAATTCGATTGCAGAAAGGAATATTTGAGTTACAAGTTTAGCGAATGTCTGATGAGTTGTGAAAGTAGTTTCATAACTTGCACCTCCCGGAACACCACTGCAAGTGGAAAGTCCATGAAAATGTAATCGAACCATTTATGACATGGTAAGATCAAAGATGACATAAATAAATTTGCCATTATCCCTTTAAAGAGTGATGCTTTAGAGACTGCGGCTTTTACACTGAAAAGAGCTCCATCGGGTCTGTTGAAATGACACCATGGTATGGTACGCCCAACCATGTTATATCTTTTCTTAAACATTTGGAATATGGGGCTTGTGTAAAAGGTTACAAACCTATTCCAAATCAGACAAGTGCTACTTTGTAGGTTATCCCAAGTCATTGGGTATTCCTCCCTCACTATACCGAGGCAAATAGGTTTGCCACAAAGAACGGTATGCTTTTTGAAGAAAATGGTTCTTTCAAAAAGGTGAGTGGGAGAATAATGCAACTCGACGAGATAACCAGTATCTCCGTCATCAGGTCAAAGGAAAGAGACCTTGGAAGTAATTCCAGAGTTTCCTACTATGACTGATACGGAAGTCTCTACAATAAAATGTATGGACTTCGGTCGAACTTGCAGCTGAACCACGTAGGCAAGGCTCGTGCAAACCTCTCAGGTGCGCAAACGAGATATTGTTGTTAGACAACAATATACCTACGATACACAAGGAAGCGTTGATGGGCCCTGACTCCGGAATTGGCTAAATGCCAATACAATCCGAGATAGTCTCCATATAAATGTTTCAAGATTAAAACCTTGATACACCTTTCGAAAGACTTAGAGTCTAACGAATTTTATGGAACTAAAAACTGATACGGGTAAAAATGTTTTATCCATAAAGCTCGACTTGTTGCAATAACGAGTTCAAGGAGTTGACTACGATGAGGTTGTTTCATCATAGCGATGCTTAAAGTCGGTTCGGGTTGAACTAGCAATTAATACATATTTCAATCATGAGATATGAAACAAAGGATGACAAAAGGATTTCCATCTGATGGAAATAAAACCAAGGACTTGCATGTGTTACAGTCCAAGGTATTTTGTCATTCCAGAGGATGCTAATAAGTATGCAAACTTCAGAGTTCCAGCAATGGACAGAAGAGAGCAAAATGGAGTTGGAATTTTCGTGTTTTGATGAAATGGTTAAAGGGGTTTGACTTCATCAATGGGTAACGAAGATGCTTATGATTCAAGAAAGTAAGTGGGAGCATAATAAAATTTCTAAAAACGTTGTGTGCTTGACACATTGTTAATTGGAAATAAATTTCTTGACACGAATTAGGACTTCATTTGAAAATAGTTTTTCGATGAAGTGCTTGGGCAAAATAGCCTTTATATTAGGCATGATGATCTATGGAGATAGATTTACCTAATGGGGCTAAGCAATAAATACATATTGACAAGATGCTAAAACTTTTTAGCATTTAAAACGCCAAGGAGTGATTCTTGCCGAAGTCACATGGAAAGAGTTTTTGCAAGACTCGGTGTCCCAAAAACACTGATGAGCAAAATACATGATGGAGATTCCACACACCTTCGTGTTTGGATTAATCATGTATTCCATGGTATGTAAAACAACCAGATATGTCCAATACTCCAAAGATGTTGAGAGTATAGATACCAAAGTGATCAAAAGTACTGATCATGGGACAACAGTGAAAAAGGGTCATTGAGTACTATAGTAGCACTGATGACATGTTTTCTCGCAATCGGAAATCATGAAGAGTTCGTTGTAAAAGGTTACATCGATACAGTCTTCATCTTTTCTCCATGCGATTTTCGATTTAAAGTTAAGGGTTTTGTGCAATACACAATATGGTGGCACGGTAGTTGGAAATTGTTCCAAACAAGATACTGAGGCGAATTCTATAACAAAGGCTAAGTATGTTGACGCTTTAGAAGCGACAAAGAAGTTGTTGAATCATATAGTTCATTCATGAACTTAGTATGGTTCCAAGAAGGCTTGGTCAATGGGACACTATTGCAGATAGTTGCTCCATAGCTCAGTCTGAGGAATCAGGTTTCGACCAATGATTCACACATATACAAAGCAAGGTGTACACAAAATATGAATTTTGTGAAAGCGTGAAAACGCGAGGATATGCAAAGATACACACGGATCTGAAGTCGTCAGATCCGTTGGACATCAGGCTATACCACATGCGAAGCATATTTTACACCAATGTGCCATAGGTGTAAAGTGCATTAACATTAACTAGATTATTGACTCTAGTGCAAGTGGGAGTCTGTAGGAGATATGCCCTAGAGGCAATAATAAATGTTATTATTTATCTCCTTTCTCATAATTATGTTTATGTTCCATGCTATAACTGCTGTGGTTCCCGAGCCCGTATATCCATAAAGGCTCTGGGGAAAACCCATGTGCACGTGTGGAATAATAAACGGTAAAAAGTATTCCTAGTCATGCCTCTAAGACTAGCTCAAGTGTTGCATGATGATTATGTTTTCCCAATCATGGGCATGTCTATGCCAGCAGCTTTGAGGGCACAATGTTAGAAGAACATTTGTGTTGAATCGACCCGATTGATGTTATGCTATGAGATTCATTCGTCACAAGTTAATGGTTGATAACACAGAGATGGTTAACGTTTGCATGATTCCTCAGACCATGAGAGTATCGAGTTTCTTCATGCTTGATTCATGAACTTTGGGGTTTGTTAAACGTCATCCATAACTGGATGGCTATTACGGCGGCTTACGGGTTCCTGGAAAAGTGTGTCAAGTAACTTGATAGCTCAAGATTGGGAGTTGCTCCTCCGGTGTTACGGTATCCATCATCGTCTGGCCAGACACTTTGTGATGTGATCACGGGGATGCCGGAACATGGTAACGAGAAAAGAGAACAATACCGTAATGAGGTAACCAGCATAGTGGACAAGTGTTGATCCACGGGAATGCCAACATGTCTCACCTCGGGTATTTGTAACATATCACGAAGCAACAGGAATAGCACATGGCAACTGGAGGTTCACTCGAATATTCATTCGTGTGGGTATAGGGGTCAATATGGGTGTCCACGGCTCCGATGTTGATCATTGATCGGAAGGGGTTCCGTGTCATGTCTATACTTCACCAAACCTATAGGGTCACACGCTTAAGGGTCATCTATCTGCTGAATACTAGACAGGGAGTCTGAGAGAAAATCACCGAAAAAGTTTCGGACACCGAAAAGTTTCGGACAGCGGAAAAGTTCCGCAGAGAGAGGTCACCGGATGAGTTCCGGTGAAACTGAAAAGTTGTTTCAGGGGATACCATTAAGTCAAAATGGTTTCGGCACATGCCTGATAATTCTTGGAGGATACCAGAATCATTCTGGAAACTTCTGGGAATTTTCTGGAAGAAAAACCGGAAATGTTCCGGGGCTGCCGGAACCGCTTCAGATGCTTTTCGCAGATGAAATCACTAAACTGGAATTGTTCCAGAACGCATTGAAAATTATTTTAGTGGGTACTGGAAATGTTCTAAGCCCACATAAATATTTTCAGTTCGAACGGACGCTGAAAAATGTCGTCGTGAATAGTGAAAGTGCTTTTTGGGAATTTTATGGAAAGCACCTTTTTGGAAATTCCAAAAGGGCCTTCTAGAAGGGGAAGGAGGGCATGGCACCTCATGGGGGGGGGTCCCCCCCAAGGGTGGCCGGCCAAGGAGGTGGAGCACCATGGTGCTCCACATGGCACTCCCATATGGCATATTCCCTTTTGGAAAGGGATATTCCAAGGGCACTTTGGGGTTTTTGTGTGACAATTTTACCCCTTGGCTAGCCTATATATAGGAGTGATCTTGGCAGCCATTTCCCCATCCTTAGCTCTCACACAAGCCATGCATGATCTGGCATTCTCTCTCCCTCCCAGCGAAATAGTTTCGTAGAGCCGAAAGGCTGTCTGGGTTCCGGTGGGAACTAGTTCTGGACGGCGAAGCCCTGCCGGATAGATGACACCGTATGTGTGCAACTCTGTAGAGAGGTCGTAGTTTCGATCTTAGTGCCCGAGGGGCTGTTCGTGAGTGCCTCCCGAAGGGCTGTCCAAGTGACGGTCCGAGTTCTGTGAGTCCTCCCGAAGGGCTGTCCGAGTGACCGTCCGAGTTTCGAAGGTCCTCCCGAAGGGCTGTCCGCGACACCGTCCGGGGGACTATTCGACCGCCTCCCGGAGGGCTGTCCGGGGCGCGGATGAGGGTATACATCCTCGCGGTTGGGAGGTTGTAAATCCTAGCTGCGGGGATCTGCACCGCCGATCGTCATCGACTCTACTTCCGCTGCGCTACGAGTCGGTAACGAAAATGATCAAACCTTGTATGCAGTCTCCATAGTGGTCCTGGGCTGGTGCGTAGGTCGGAAAATTTTTGTTTTCTGCTGCGTTACCCTACACCTCCGCCTCGCCCTCGCCCGCGAAGAGCGGCAAGATCGCCGGCTCACAGCCAAACAGGGCTAGGATTGCTTTGATGTGCTAGTCAGTGAGTGGCTTCTCGAAAAGCTGGACATAAGCTTGGAGCGCATCATCGCTAATTAGCTCTCCCTCATTTGCAAGACAAAGCTTGCAGATGAGGGACGTTCTGTTGCTTGGATGCATTGGAGCCACGTCCCACTCCTCTACCAATTCTGACACTTCGTCTTGGATTAGACACCGGCTGTCTCTTTTGTCTTGGCTTCCTTGTGGGTGCAGCAGGCTGTCTGGAAGGAATGCGCGCTAGAACTGGGGTCAGAGCCTTTGTTAGTTGGGCACACAACATGGCTAGCGGCGTACATATCAGCTGCCTGCATGGCGTGCATGCAGCACCAGTGCCAGGAGAGCAGGTGACAGGCTCCGGGCTGGCTGACAGGTGTTGGGGAACGTTGCATGGAAAACAAAAAAAATTCTACGCACACGCAAGATCTATCCATGGAGATGCATAGCAACGAGAGGGGAGAGTATGTCTACGTACCCTCGTAGACCGTAAAGCCGAAGTGTTTATTAACACGGTTGATGTAGTCGAACTTCTTCGCGATGCAACCGATCAAGTACCAAACGTACGGCATCTCCGCGTTTAGCACACGTTCAGCTCGATGACGTCCTCACCTTCTTGATCCAGCAAGAAGGGCGAAGTAGTAGACGAGTTTCGGTAGCACGACGGTGTGGTGACGGTGATGGTGAACTCATTCCCGTAGGGCTCCGCCGTGCACTACGGAAAACTAGACGGAGGACTAAACTGTGGAGAGGGGCACCGCACACGGCTAAGAGATTGTCGTGGTCTTGTGTGGCGCCCCCTCCCTCATATATATATAGTGGGGGGAGGGGAGGCAGCCAGGATGCTGATACGTCTCCAACGTATCTATAATTTTTGATTGTTCCATGCTGTTATATTATCATTTTTGGATGTTTTACAATCATTTTATAGCAACTTTATATCATTTTTTCGGACTAACCTATTGACATAGTGCCCAGTGCCAGTTGTTGTTTTTTGCTTGTTTTTTACTTCGCAGGAAATCAATACCAAACGGAGTCCAAATGCAGCGAAACTTTTTGGTGATTTTTTCTGGACCAGAAGACACAAGTTGGGCCAAGAAAGTACCTGAGGGGGGCTCCGAGGGGAGCACAACCCACCAGGGCGCGCCTGGGGGCCCAGGCACGCCCAGGTGGGTTGTGCCCACCTCGGCCACCTCCTGCACCGCCTCTTTGCTCTATAAATACCCCAATATTCCAAAAACCCTAGGGGAGTCAACAAAAATCAATTCCAGCCGCCGCAAGTTCCAGACACCACAGATCCAATCTAGACACCATCACGGAGGGGTTCATCATCCTCACTGCTGCCTCTCCGATGATGTGTGAGTAGTTCATTGTAGACCTACGGGTCCGTAGTTAGTAGTTAGATGGCTTCCTCTCTCTCTTTTGATTCTCAATACAATGTTCTCTTGGAGATCTATTTGATGTAACTCTTTTTGCGGTGTGTTTGTTGGGATCCGATGAACTTTGAGTTTATGGTCAGATCTATGTTTTTATCCATGAAAGTTATTTGAGTCTTTTGATCTCTTATATGCATGATTACTTATAGCCTTGTATTTCTTCTTCGAATCTTTGGTTTAGTTAGGCCAACTAGATCAATTTTTCTTGCCATGGGAAGAGGTGCTTTGTGATGGGTTCGATCTTACGGTGCTTGATCCCAGTGACAGAAGGGGAACCGACACGTATGTATCGTTGCTATTAAGGATAACAAGATGGGGTCTATTTCTACATAAATAGATCTTGTCTACATCATGTCATCGTTCTTATTGCATTACTCCATTTCTCCATGAACTTAATACACTAGATGCATGCTGGATAGCGGTCGATGTGTGGAGTAATAGTAGTAGATGCAGGCAGGAGTCGGTCTACTAATCTTGGACGTGATGCCTATATAATGATCATTGCTTGGATATCGTCATAATTATTTGAAGTTCTATCAATTGCCCAACAGTAATTTGTTTACCCACCGTATGCTATTTTTCTCGAGAGAAGCCACTAGTGAAATCTACGGCCCCCGGGTCTATTTTCTCATCATATATTTTCAGATCTATTTTGCTATTTGCCTTTTTATTTTCAGATCTATATTTCTAAAAACCCAAAAATATTTTGCTGCACTTTATTTTATTCACGATCTATTTATCCAATCTACTACAATTTATCTCCCGTCAACTTGCCAATTTCTGGCGCCGTTACCCGAAAGGGATTGACAACCCCTTTAACACGTCGGGTTGCAAGAATTTGTTCTTTGTGTGTAGGTGTTTTTTACGTAGTGTTGCTTGGTTCTCCTACTGGTTCGATAACCTTGGTCTCATCACTGAGGGAAATACCTACCGTTGTTGTGCTGCATCATCCCTTCCTCTTTGTGGAAATACCGACGTAGTTCAAGCAAACATCAAAATGAATTTCTGGTGCCGTTGCCGGGGAGACATCATCAACATCTACTAGGTTCCTAATCACAAATCTCATCTCCTTGCAATTTACATTATTTGCCATTTGCCTCTCGTTTTCCTCTCGCCCACTTTACAAAAATTTGCCGTTTTATTCGCCCTCTTTCTCGTTCGCCGTTTTCTTGTCAGATCTGTTTTTGAGTGCAATCTTGTTGCGTAGTCACGATGACTCAAGAGAACACCAATTTGTGTGATTTCTCCAATACCAACAACAATGATTTTATTAGCACTCCGATTGCTCCTCCCACCACTAGTGCGGAGTCTTGTGATATTAATGCCGCTTTGTTGAATCTTGTTATGAAAGATCAATTTTCCGGTACTCCTAGTGAGGATGTCGCGTCCTATCTTAACACATTCGTGGAATTATGCGATATGCAAAAGAAAAAAGATGTGAACAATGATATTGTGAAGTTGAAATTATTCCCATTTTCTTTGCGAGATCGTGCAAAAATTTGGTTTTCTTCTTTGCCTCGCAATAGTATCAATTCTTGGGATAAGTGTAAAGATGCTTTTATTACTAAGTATTTTCCGCCCGCGAAAATTATTTCCCTTAGGACGCAAATCATGAATTTTAAGCAACTTGAGCATGAACATGTTGCGCAATCTTGGGAAAGAATGAAATTGATGCTAAGAAATTGTCCTACTCATGGTTTAAATCTTTGGATGATCATACAAATTTTTTATGCAGGATTGAATTTTGTTTCTAGAAATCTTTTAGATTCCACCGCGGGTGGTACTTTTATGAAAATTACTTTGGGTGAAGCTACTAAGTTGCTAGACAATATTATGGCAAATTATTCACAATGGCATAGCGAAAGAGCTCCTACTAGTAAAAAAGTTAATTCGGTTGAAGAAATTTCTTCTTTGAGTGAAAAAGTTGATGCTCTTATGAAATTGGTTGCTAATAAAAGTGCTCTATTGATTTTAATGATGTGCCTTTGTCTACCTTGATTGAGCAAAATAGTGATGCCGTAGATGTGAATTTTATCTCTCGAAACAATTTCAATAACAATGCTTATAGAGGTAATTTTAATCCTAGGCCTTTTCCTAGTAATTCCTCTCATAATTATGGTAATTCCTATAGTAATCCTTCTTCTTATAATAATAGGAACACCTCGTATTTTGAGAATAATATTAAAGAATTTACCAATGCTCAAAAGAATTTTAACACTACGACGGAAGAAAAATTAAGTAAGATCGATGATTTGTCTAGAAGCGTTGATAGAATTTCTCATGAGGAATTTTTTTATGCCTAAAGTTGAAGAATCAATTAAAGCTTTATATTTCTCTATGGATGAAAGTAAGAAAAGAACCGCTATGCTTAGAGCTAGAAGAGAATTTTTAGAAAAAGCGTTTTCCAGTGATTGCTTTCACAAAAATGATGAAGATCTTAAAGTGATTGGTGTTTCTTCTATTGATTCCTTGTTTAGTAAAATTAAAATTGATGAAAAAAGGACTGGAGAAGAGTCAACTTTAGCTAGAAGGCGTCCCGATAATTTGGAGGGTGAAAATCTTGTTGAGAAAATTGATAAAAGTGGGTTTGGAGAGGTCAAAACTTTAACTAGTGATGTGCCCACTCTTTTGGATTACAAAGACTTTAATTATGATAATTGCTCTTTGATTGATTGTATTTCTTTGTTGCAATCCATGATAAATTCACCCCATGCCTATGAACAAAATAAAGCTTTTACTAAACATATTGTTGATGCTATGATGAAAGCTTTGGAAGAAAAGTTGGAATTAGAGATTTCAATTCCTAGAAAATTACATGATGAATGGGAACCTACTATCAAAGTCAAGATTAAAAATTATGAGTGTTTTGCTTTATGTGATTTGGGTGCTAGTGTTTCTACAATTCCGAAATCTTTATGTGATGTGCTTGGTCTTACCGATATTGAAGAATGTTCTTTAAATTTGCACTTGGCAGATTCTACTATTAAAAAGCCTATGGGAAGAATTAATGATGTTCTTATTCTTGCAAATAGGAATTATGTGCCCATAGATTTTATTGTTCTTGATATTGATTGCAATCCGTCTTGTCCAATTATTCTTGGTAGACCGTTTTTGCGCACTATAGGTGCCGTGATTGATATGAAAGAAGGGAACATCAAATTCCAATTTCCTTTGAAAAAGGGTATAGAACACTTCCCTAGATCAAGAATTAAGCCACCATATGAATCAATCATGAGGGCATATTATGGATCTAGAAACAAAGATGACAACACTTAGATCTTTGCATTATGCCTAGCTAAGGGTGTAAAACGATAGCGCTTGTTGGGAGGCAACCCAATGAATAAAATTTATTTTTGTATTTTTATTTCTGTTCTTGGGTGTTTGCACAATTATGCTACTGTTATGATTGTGTTTTTTGTGTTTTAATTAGTGTTTGTGCCAAGTAAAGCCTTTAGGATAGCTTTGGTGATAGTTCATTTGATCTTGTTGGAAAACAGAAACTTTTGCATCCATTAATTTTTTTTTGAAAATTCACATATGCGACGAAGAATTCTGAATTTTTTTACACAAGATTTATATACAAATTTCCTATGTTTTCCTAATTTTTCAGAATTTTTGGAGTTACATAAGTATGAGAACAATTCGTATCTTTGCAGACTGTTATGTTTTTGACAGATTCTGTTTTCTTTGCATTGTGTGCTTATTTTGATGAATCTATGGTTTGTATTGGAGGTTATAAGCCATGGTAAAGTTAGAATACAGTAGATATAATGCAGGAACAAAATTTGAATGGGTTTTCTACAGTACTTAAAGTAAATATTGGTTTTCTTATACTAACGGATCTCATGAAGGTTTTGTTGAGTTTTGTGTGATTGAAGTTTTAAAGTTTTGGGTGAGATCACGATGGATGAAGGAATAAGGAGTAAGAAGAGCCTAAGCTTGGGGATTACCCATGGCACCCCAAGCCATTATCCAAAGATAAGCAAGCAACTAAGCTTGGGGATGCCCGAGTGGCATCCCCTCTTTCTTCTAACGACCATCGGTATTTTACTTGGAGCTATATTTTTATTCGTCACATATCATGAGTTTTGCTTGGAGCGTCTTGTATGATATGAGTCTTGATTGTTTTGCTTTTTATTTTTAGTCATGAATCCTTGCTGGACACACCTATTTGAGAGAGCCAAAATTATGCTATGACTTGTTAGAATTGCTCTCTATGCTTCACTTAAATCTTTATGAGCTATGGAATTGCTCTAGTGCTTCACTTATATCTTTTTGAGCATGGTGTGATTTAGTATTTTTGAAGAAATGCTCTCATGCTTCACTTAGATTTATTTGAGAGTTAGTAATTTTTTTTAGAAATTCTCTCTTGCTTCACTTAAATTATTTTGAGAGAAGAAAATTTTATGCTCATGTTCTTCACTTAGATGTTTGAGCTATCAAAAGCAACAAATGAAATTAGTCCCAAAGTGATAGATATTCAAGAGGGATATAGTAAAAACTTTCATGAAGATCATTGGACAGAATAAACTTGATTCCTTGTAATAGTTTTGCGATATGTTGATATAATATGTGAGTCATGTTGATGAGTAATTATGCTTTAGTAAGAATATTGGTGTTAAGGTTTGTGATTCCCTATGCAAGCACGAAAGTCAATAGTTATGCAATGAAATTACATCCTACTTGTGGTGCATTATTCGGTGTTAGTTATGCTTAATGCTCGCATATGAGATTTTTCGTTTCTTGGTTGGATGCTTCTCAATCTTTTGCTAGCCTTCATTTGCACTAAGTATGATCACTACTTGTGCATCCAAAATCCTTAAACCAGTTTTGCCATATGAGTCCACTATACCTACCCATATGCGGTATTTCCGTGCCGTTCTAAGCAAATTTGTATGTGCCATCTCTAATTTCAAAATAAATTTCTCTTTTATGTGCTCGTACCGCTCATGAAACGGTAGGGGGTGGCTGATATATTTCCATGCTAGATGTGTTATTCTCAAGATGAGTGTTTATTCACTTGTCATTGCACGAGAGTACGACAAAGGTATTAGGGATGCCCAGTCCTAAAATGAAAAATAAATTTACTTTATGTTGTCAAATAATAAATTCCTTGGAAAGTGTTGGTATGAAAGGCACCCGTGGATACGGCTAGCCATGGAAAGTGAAAGTATGGTTGAAAAAGGAATAAACTTTATTTTCTGTTTGGGAACCGCCTATGATATATCTAGCATGGAAAGTATTGGGAACTACTCGATCGTTTTCGTTGACAGGAAAAGCATGCCACCCAAAATGTTTTATCTCTACTTTTTTCGCTTTGAGCTCTGGCACCTCTACAAATCCCTACTTCCCTCTACGAAGGGCCTTTCTTTTACTTTATGCAACTTTTATTTTGAGTCTCCATCTTCTCTTATAAAGCACCAACTAAGGGGCACTATGATCGTACTTGAGCATTGGGTGTAGCTAATATGAGAGTGTGTTTCATGAATGGATCAATGATTGAGTATAATGGGCTAGGGATAACTTGCTTTAGTGTTGATATTTTGAAAGACATGGTTGCTTGTTGATATGCTTGAGTATTGAAATCTTCATGTCAAAACTAGACTATTGCTTTGAATCATATAAAAGTCCAAATGTCCATGCTACAAAGAAAAGAATATGTGATGAACATGTTAGGCAGCATTCCACATCAAAAATTCTGTTTTTATCATTTACCTACTCGAGGACGAGCAGGAATTAAGCTTGGGGATGCTGATACATCTCCAACGTATCTATAATTTTTTATTGTTCCATGCTGTTATATTATCATTCTTGGATGTTTTACAATCATTTTATAGCAACTTTATATCATTTTTTGGGACTAACCTATTGACATAGTGTCCAATGCCAGTTGCTGTTTTTTCCATGTTTTTTACTTCGCAGGAAATCAATACCAAACAGAGTCCAAACGCAGCGAAATTTTTTGGTGATTTTTTCTAGACCAGAAGACACAAGTTGGGCCAAGAAAGTACCTGAGGGGGGCTCCGTGGGGAGCACAACCCACCAGGGCGCGCCTGGGGGCCCAGGCGCGCCCAGGTGGGTTATGCCCACCTCGGCCACCTCCCGCACTGCCTCTTTGCTCTATAAATACCCCAATATTCCAGAAACCCTAGGGGAGTCGACGAAAATCAATTCGAGCCGCCGCAAGTTCCAGAAACCACAGATCCAATCTAGACACCATCACGGAGGGGTTCATCATCCTCATTGGTGCCTCTCCGATGATGCGTGAGTAGTTCATTGTAGACCTACGGGTCCGTAGTTAGTAGCAAGATGGCTTCCTCTCTCTCTTTTGATTCTCAATACAATGGTCTCTTGGAGATCTATTTGATGTAACTCTTTTTGCGGTGTGTTTTTTGGGATCCGATGAACTTTGAGTTTATGATCAGATCTATGTTTTTATCCATCAAAATTATTTGAGTCTTTTGATCTCTTATATGCATGATTACTTATAGCCTCGTATTTCTTCTTCAAATCTTTGGTTTAGTTAGGCCAACTAGATCGATTTTTCTTGCCATGGGAAGAGGTGCTTTGTGATGGGTTCGATCTTACGGTGCTTGATCCCAGTGACAGAAGGGGAACCGACACGTATGTATCGTTGCTATTAAGGATAACAAGATGGGGTCTATTTCTACATAAATAGATCTTGTCTACATCATGTCATCGTTCTTATTGCATTACTCCATTTCTCCATGAACTTAATACACTAGATGCATGCTGGATAGCGGTCGATGTGTGGAGTAATAGTAGTAGATGCAGGCAGGAGTCGGTCTACTAATCTTGGACGTGATGCCTATATAATGATCATTGCTTGGATATCGTCATAATTATTTGAAGTTCTATCAATTGCCCAACAGTAATTTGTTTACCCACCGTATGCTATTTTTCTCGAGAGAAGCCACTAGTGAAATCTACGGCCCCCGGGTCTATTTTCTCATCATATATTTTCAGATCTATTTTGCTATTTGCCTTTTTATTTTCAGATCTATATTTCTAAAAACCCAAAAATATTTTGCTGCACTTTATTTTATTCGCGATCTATTTATCCAACCTACTACAATTTATCTCCCGTCAACTTGCCAATTTCTGGCGCCGTTACCCAAAAGGGATTGACAACCCCTTTAACATGTCGGGTTGCAAGTATTTGTTCTTTGTGTGCAGGTGTTGTTTACGTAGTGTTGCTTGGTTCTCCTACTGGTTCGATAACCTTGGTCTCATCACTGAGGGAAATACCTACCGTTGCTGTGCTGCATCATCCTTTCCTCTTTGGGGAATTACCGACGTAGTTCAAGCAAACATCAGAGGCGCCCCAAGGGTGGCCGGCCGGCCCCCTTGGGCTCCTGCCCTCTAGCGCCCTCCATCCTTGTATGCCTGCGGGGGGAAGGCAGGCAGAGGTGGCGCCCCCCCCTTTCCTTCCTCCTAGGTGGAGGGAAGGAAAGAGGGGCTAGCCCTCCCCCTTTTCCATCCCTAGGGCCGGCAGCCAAGGGAAGGGGCGCGCCAGCCCCCTCTTGGCCCATAAGGCCCATTAACCTCCCGGGGCTTCCCGGAACCCCTTCCGGTGATCCGATGACTACCCGATACACTCCGAAACCTTTCCGGTGTCCAAATAGCATCATCTATATATCAATCTTTACCTCTGGACCATTTCGGAGCTCCTCGTCATGTCCAGGATCTCATCCAGGACTCCGAACAACATTCGGTCACAAAAACACTTAACTCATATAATATTATATCGTCAACGAACGTCAAGCGTGCGGACCCTACGGGTTCGAGAATGATGTAGACATGACCGAGACGCCTCTCCGGTCAATAACCAATAGCGGAACCTGGATGCCCATATTGGTTCCTACATATTCTACCAAGGTCTTTATCGGTCAAACCTTATGACAACATACGTAATTCCCTTTGTCTGTTGGTATGTTACTTGCCCGAGATTTGCTCGTCGGTATCGTCATACCTAGTTCAATCTCGTTACTAGCAAGTCTCTTTACTCGTTCCGTAATACATCATCTCATAACTAACTCCTTAGTCACTTTGCTTGCAAGCTTCTTGTGATGTGTATTACCGAGAGGGCCCAGAGATACCTCTCTGATACATGGAGTGACAAATCCTAATCTCGATCCATGCCAACTCAACAGACACCTTCGGAGATACCTGTAGAGCATCTTTATGATCACCCAGTTACGTTGTGATGTTTGATAGCACACAAGGTATTCCTCCAGTATCCAGGAGTTGCATGATCTCATAGTCGAAGGAATATGTATTTGACATTAAGAAAGCAATAGCAATAAACTGAACGATCATATGCTAAGCTAACGGATGGGTCTTATCCATCACATCATTCTCCTAATGATGTGATCCCATTATCAAGTGACAACACATGTCTATGGTTAGGAAACCTTAACCATCTTTGATCAACGAGCTAGTCTAGTAGAGGCTTACCAGGGACACGGTATTTGTTTATGTATCCACACATGTATTTAAGTTTCCGGTCAATAAAATTCTAATATAAATAATAAACCTTTATCATGAATAAGGAAATATAGTAATAACAACTTTTATTATTGCCTCTAGGGCATATTTCCATCAGTCTCCCACTTGCACTAGAGTCAATAATCTAGATTATAGTGTAATGAATCTAACACCCATGGAGTCTTGGTGCTGATCCTGTTTTGTTCGCGGAAGAGGCTTAGTCAACGGGTCTGCTACATTCAGATCCGTATGTATTTTGAAAATCTCTATGTCTCCATCCTTGACCTTTTCACGAATGAAGTTGAAGCGTCTCTTGATGTGTTTGGTTCTCTTGTGAAACCTGGATTCCTTCGCTAAGGCAATTGCTCCAGTGTTGTCACAAAAGATTTTCATTAGACCCGATGCACTGGGTATTACACCCAGATCGGATATGAACTCCTTCATCCAGACTCCTTCATTTGCTGCTTTCGAAGCAACTATGTACTCCTCTTCACACGTAGATCCCGCCACGACGCTCTGCTTGGAACTGTACAAACTGATAGCTTCACCATTCAATATAAATACGTATCCGCTTTGTGACTTAGAGTCATCCAGATCAGTGTCAAAGCTAGCATCAACGTAACCATTTACGATGAGCTCTTCGTCACCTCCATAGACGAGAAACATATCCTTGGTCCTTTTTAGGTACTTCAGGATGTTCTTGACCGCTGTCCAGTGATCCACACCTGGATTACTTTGGTACCTCCCTGCCAAACTTATGGCAAGGCACACATCAGTTCTGGTACACAGCATAGCATACATGATAGAACCTATAGCTGAGGCATAGGGAATGACTTTCATTTTCTCTCTATCTTCTAGAGTGGTCGGGCTTTGAGTCTGACTCAATTTCACACCTTGTAACACAGGCAAGAACCCTTTCTTTGACCGGTCCATTTTGAACTTCTTCAAAACTTTGTCAAGGTATGTGCTTTGTGAAAGTCCTATTAAGCGTCTTGATCTATCCCTATAGATTTTGATGCCCAATATATAAGCAGCTTCACCGAGGTCTTTCATTGAAAAATTCTTATTCAAGTATCCTTTTATTACATCCAGAAATTCTATATCATTTCCAATCAACAATATGTCATCCACATATAATATCAGAAATGCTACAGAGCTCACACTCACTTTCTTGTAAATAAAGGCTTCACCGTAAGTCTGTATAAAACCATATGCTTTGATCACCTCATCAAAGCGTATATTCCAACTCTGAGATGCTTGCACCAGTCCATAGATGGATCACTGGAGCTTGCACACTTTGTTAGCACCTTTAGGATTGACAAAACCTTCTGGTTGCATCAGATACAACTCTTCTTTAAGAAATCCATCAAGGAATGCAGTTTTGATGTCCATTTGCCAGATTTCATAATTATAAAATGCGGCAATTGCTAACATAATTCGAACTGACTTAAGCATCGCTATGGGTGAGAAAGTCTCATCGTAGTCAACCCCTTAAACTTGTCGAAAACCATGTGCGACAAGTCGAGCTTTGTAGATAGTGACATTACCATCAGCGTCTGTCTTTTTCTTGTAGATCCATTTAATCTCAATGGCTTGCCGATCATCGGGCAAGTCCACCAAAGTCCATACTTTGTTCTCATACATGGATCCTATCTCAGATTTCATGGCCTCAAGCCATTTATCAGAATCTGGGCTCATCATAGCTTCTTCATAGTTTGTAGGTTCGCCATGGTCCAATAACATGACTTCCAGGACAGGATTACTGTACTACTCTGGTGCGGAACGTGCTCTGGTCGACCTACGAGGTCCAGTAGTAACTTGATCCGAAGTTTCATGATCATCATCATTAGCTTCCTCTCCAGTTGGTGTAGGCATCACGGGAATGATTTTCTCTGATGTGCTACTTTCCAATTCAAGAGAAGGTACAATTACCTCATCAAGTTCTACTTTCCTCCCACTCACTTCTTTTGAGAGAAACTCCTTCTCTAGAAAGGACCCATTCTTGGCAACAAAGATCTTGCCTTCGGATATGTGGTAGAAGGTGTACCCAATAGTTTCCTTAGGGTATCCTATGAAGACGCACTTCCCCGATTTGGGTTCGAGCTTATCGGGCTGAAGCCTTTTGAAATAAGTGTCGCATCCCCAAACTTTAAGAAACGACAGCTTAGGTTTCTTGCCAAACCATAGTTCATACGGTGCCGTCTCAACGGATTTAGACGGTGCCCTATTTAACGTGAATACGGCTGTCTCTAATGCATAACCCCAAAACGATATTGGAAAATCGGTAAGAGACATCATAGAATGCACCATATCTAATAAAGTACGGCTACGACATTCTGACACACCATTACGCTGTGGTGTTCCAGGTGGCGTGAGTTGTGAAACAATTCCACATTGTTTTAAATGAAGGCCAAACTTGTAACTAAAATATTCGCCTCCGCGATCAGATCGTAGAAACTTTATTTTCTTGTTGCGATGATTCTCCACTTCACTCTGAAATTCCTTGAACTTTTCAAATGTTTTAGACTTGTGTTTCATCAAGTAGATATATCCATACCTAGTCAAATCATCTGTGAAGGTCAGAAAATAATGATACCCGCCGCGTGCCTTAACACTCATCGGACCGCATACATCGGTATGTATTATCTCCAACAAGTCATTAGCTCACTCCATTGTTCCGGAGAACAGAGTTTTAGTCATCTTGCCCATGAGGCATGGTTTGCAAGTATCAAATGATTCATAATCAAGTTATTCAAAATTCCATCCGCATGGAGTTTCTTCATGCGCTTTACACCAATATGACCTAAACGACACTGCCACAAGTATGTTGCACTATCATTATCAACTTTGCATCTTTTGGCATTAATATTATGAATATGTGTCTCACTACGATCGAGATTCAATAAGAATAGACCATTCATCAAAGGTGCATGTCCATAAAAGATATTACTCACAAAAACAGAACAACCATTATTCTCTGATTTAAATGAATAATCGTCTCGCATTAAACAAGATCCAGATATAATGTTCATGCTCAACGCTGGCACCAAATAACAATTATTGAGGTCTAAAACTAATCCCGAAGGTAGATGTAGAGGCAGCGTGCCGACGGCGATCACATCGACCTTGGAACCATTCCTGACACGCATCCTCACCTCGTCCTTAGCCAATCTTCATTTATTCCGTAGCTCCTATTTCGAGTTACAAATATGAGCAACCGAACAAGTATCAAATACCCAGGCGCTACTACAAGCATTAGTAAGGTACACATCAATAACATGTATATCAAATATACCTTTGTTCACTTTGCCATCCTTCTTATCCTCCAAGTATTTGGGGCAGTTCTGCTTCCAGTGACGATTTCCTTTGCGGTAGAAGCACTCAGTTTCAGGCTTGGGTCTAGCTTTGGGCTTCTTCACGGGAGCGGCAACTTGCTTGCCATTCTTCTTGAAGTTCCCTTTCTTTCCCTTGCCCTTTTTCTTGAAATTAGTGGTCTTGTTAACCATCAACACTTGATGCTCCTTCTTGATTTCTACCTCCGCAGCCTTAAGCATTGCGAAGAGCTCGGGAATCGTTTTCGTCATCCCTTGCATATTATAGTTCATCACGAAGCCTTTGTAGCTTGGTGGCAGTGACTGAAGAACTCTGTCAATAACACTCTCAACTGGAAAATCAATTCCCAGCTGAGTCAAGTGGTTATGATACCCAGACATTTTGAGTATGTGTTCACTGACAGAACTGTTCTCATCCATCTTACAGTTATAGGACTTGTTGGAGACTTCATATATCTCAACCCGGGCATTAGCTTGAAATATCAACTTCAGCTCTTGAACATCTCATATGCTCTGTGACATTCAAAACGTCTTTGAAGTCTCGGTTCTAGGCCGTAAAGCATGGCACACTGAACTATCGAGTAGTCATCAGATCGAGTTTACCAGACATTCATAATATCTGCAGTAGCTCCTGCAGCAGGTCTGTCACCTAGTGGTGCATCAAGGACATAATTCTTCTGTTCAGCAATGAGGATAATCCTCAAGTTACGGACCCAGTCCGTGTAGTTGCTACCATCATCTTTCAACTTAGCTTTCTCTAGGAACACATTAAAATTCAGGGGAACGATAGCACGGGCCATGATCTACAACATAGATATGCAAAAACTATTAAGACTAAGTTAATGATAAATTAAGTTCAATTAATCAAATTACTAATAAACTCCCACTTAAATAAACATCCCTCAAGTTATCTAAGTGATACATGATCCAAATCAACTAACCCATGTCCGATCATCACGTGAGATGGCGTAGTCATCAATGGTGGACATCTCTATGTTGATCATATCTACTATATGACTCACGTTCGACCTTTCGGTCTCCAGTGTTCCGAGACCATATCTGTACATGCTAGGCTCGTCAAGTTTAACCCAAGTTTTCTGCATGTGCATAACTTTCTTACACCCGTTGTATGTGAACATAGAGTCTATCACACCCGATCATCACGAGGTGCTTCGAAACGACGAACTTTGGCAACGGTGCATACTTGGGTAGAACACTTTATCTTGAAATTTAGTGAAGGGATCATCTTATAATGCTACCGCCATTCTAAGCAAAATAAGATGCATAAAGGATAAACATCACATGCAATCAAAATATGTGACATGATATGGCCATCATCATCTTGTGTTTTTTATCTCCATCTCCAAAGCATCGTCATGATCTCCATCGTCACGGGCTCGACACCTTGATCTCCATCGTTGTGTCGGGGTCGTCTCCCCAACTATTGATTCTACAACTATTGCTAACGCATAGCGATAAAGTAAAACAATTACATGGCGCTTGCATTTAATACAATAATTAAGAGACAACCTTAAGGCTCCTGCCGGTTGTCGATATTACAAAACATGATCATCTCATACATCAACATATATCACATCATATCTTGACCATATCACATCACAACATGCCCTGCAAAAACAAGTTAGACGTCCTCTACTTTCTTGTTGCAAGTTTTACGTGGCTACTACGGGCTTCTAGCAAGAACCGTTCTTACCTACGCAAAAACCACACCGATGATTCATCAAGTTTGCTGTTTTAACCTTCTTCAAGGACCGGCCGTAGTCAAATTCGATTCAACTAAAGTAGGAGAAACAGACACCCGCCAGCCACCTTTATGCAAAACTAGTTGCATGTCTGTCGGTGGAACCGGTCTCATGTGCGTGGACATGTAAGGTTGGTCCGGGCCGCTTCATCCCACAATACCACCGAATCAAAATAAGACGTTGGTGGTAAGCAGTATGACTATCACCACCCACAACTCTTTGTGTTCTACTCGTGCATATCATCTACGCATAGACCTGGCTCGGATGCCACTATTGGGAAACGTTGCATGCAAAACAAAAATTTTTCTACGCACACGCAAGATCTATCCATGGAGATGCATAGCAACAAGAGGGGAGAGTGTGTCTATGTACCCTCGTAGACCGTAAGCGGAAGCGTTTAGTAACGCGGTTGATATAGTCGAACTTCTTCGCGATCCAACCGATCGAGTACCGAACGTATGACACCTCCGCGTTTAGCACACGTTCAGCTCGGTGACGTCCTCGCCTTCTTGATCCAGCAAGACGGGCGAAGTAGTAGACGAGTTCCGACAGCACGACGGCATGGTGACGGTGATGGTGATGCTATCTCCGCAGGGCTTCGCCTAAGCACTACGAAAATATAACCGGGGGTGTAAACGGTGGAGGGGCCGCCGCACACGGCTAAGCAATTGTTCTGGTTGTGCTAGGCGCCCCCCTCCCACATATATATAGGTGGGGGCGGGGGAGGGAGCAGCCAGGAGGTGCCCCCAAGTAGGCCGAATCCTACTTGGGGTCCTCCCCAAGTGGCGCCTCCCTTACCATATTTATCGGAGGGGGGAAGGAAAGGGGGAAGAGGGAAGGAAGGGGGAGGCCGAATCCCCCCTTTCCTTTCCCCACTTGGGCGGCTGCCATAGGGGGTGCGCCAGCCCCTTGTGTGCTGGTGTGCTCCCCTCTAATGGCCCAATAGGCCCATTACCCTCCCGGGGGTGTCCGGTACCCCCTCTGGTATACCGATGACTACCCGGTACACTCTGATACACTTCCGGTGTCCGAATACCATCGTCCTATATATATCAATCTTTACCTCTCGACCATTTCGAGACTCCTCGTCATGTCCGTGATCTCATCCGGGACTCCAAACAACATTCGGTCACCAAATCATATAACTCATATAACACTATATCATCTACGAACGTTAAGCGTGCGGACCCTACGGGTTAGAGAACTATGCAGACATGACCGAGACACCTCTCCGGTCAATAACCAATAGCGGAACCTGGATGCCCATATTGGTTCCTACATATTCTATGAAGATCTTTATCGGTCGAACCTTATGACAACATACGTAATTCCCTTTGTCCATCGGTATGTTACTTGCCCGAGATTCGATCATCGGTATCTTCATACCTAGTTCAATTTCGTTACCGGCAAGTCTCTTTACTTGTTCCGTAATACATCATCTTGCAACTAACACCTTAGTCACTTTGCTTGCAAGGCTTCTTATGATGTGTATTACCGAGAGGGCCCAGAGATACCTCTTCGATACTCAGAGTGACAAATCCTAATCTCGATCTATGCCAACTCAACAAACACCTTCGAAGATACCTGGAGAGCATCTTTATGATCACCCAGTTATGTTGTGACGTTTGATAGCACACAAGGTATTCCTCCGGTATCCGGGAGTTGCATAATCTCATAGTCGAAGGAATATGTATTTGTCATCAAGAAAGCAATAGCAATAAACTGAACGATCAATATGCTAAGCTAACGGATGGGTCTTGTCCATCACATCATTGTCCTAATGATGTGATCCCGTTATCAAATGACAACACATGTTTATGGTTAGGAAACCTTAACCATCTTTGATCAATGCTAGTTTCTGTTTTTCCTTGTTTTTGAGTTTTACAGAAAAGGAATATCAAACGGAGTCCAAACGAGCTGAAAATTTACGGTGATTTTTTATGGACCAGAAGAGACCCATGGAGCATCGGAGTTGGGCCAGAAGAGTCCTGAGGCGACCACAAGCCTAGGGGGCGCACCCCTACGGCTTGTGGGCCCCTCGGGCACCCCCCTGAATTGTTTCCGACGTAAAAAATTCCTATAAATATAGAAACCTCCGAAAAGAACCCTAGATCGGAAGTTTCGCCGCCGTAAGCCTTTGTAGCCACGAAAAACCAATCGGGAGCCCGTTTCGGCACCCTGCCGGAGGGGGAAACTATCACCGGAGGCCATCTTCATCATCCCGGTGGTCTCCATGATGAGGAGGGAGTAGTTCACCCTCGGGGCTGAGGGTATGTACCAATAGCTATGTGTTTGATCTCTCTCTCTCTCTCTCTCTCTCGTGTTCTTGATTTGGCACGATCTTGATGTACCGCGAGCTTTGTTACTATAGTTGGATCATATATATGGTGTTTCTCCTCCTCTATCTTCTTGTGATGAATTGAGTCTTGCTCTTTGAGGTTTCGTTATGTTGGATTGAGTATTGGATTTGAGAACACTTGATGTATGTCTTGCGATGGGATATCTGTGGTGACAATGGGATGTTCTATTGATTCACTTGATGTATGTTTTGGCACTCAACTCGCAGATTCCCGAGTGACATTGGGGTAATCTATGCATAGGGGTTGATGCACGTTTTCGTCCTACGTTCTCCGATAGAAACTTTGGAGTGATTCTTTGTTGCACGTTAAGGGATTGTTATGTGATCCAAATATGTTATCATTGTTGAGAGAATTTGCACTAGTGAAAGTATGAACCCTAGGCCTTGTTTCCAAGCATTGCAATACCATCTTTGCTCACTTTTGTTACTAGTTACCTTGCTGTTTTTATATTTTCAGATTACAAAAACCTATATCTACTATCCATATTACACTTGTATCACCATCTCTTCGCCGAACTAGTGCACCTATACAATTTACCATTGTATTGGGTGTGTTGGGGACACAAGAGACTCTTTGTTATTTGGTTGCAGGGTTGTTTGAGAGAGACCATCTTCATCCTACGCCTCCCACGGATTGATAAACCTTAGGTCATCCACTTGAGGGAAATTTGCTACTGTCCTACAAAACTCTGCGCTTGGAGGCCCAACACGAGTCTACAAGAAGAAGGTTGCGTAGTAGACATCAAGCTCTTTTCTGGCGCCGTTGCCGGGGAGGTGAGTGCTTGAAGGTATATCTTTAGATCTTGCAATTGAATCTTTTAGTTTCTTGTTTTATCACTAGTTTAGTCTATAAAATAAAACTACAAAAAAAATGGAATTGAGGTTGCCTCATATGCTTCATCTTTTCAATGTCTTTCATGAAAATGATGGAAAGGAAAATTGTGCTCAAGTATTAGAAGAAGAAGTCAATAAAATGTTTGGCACTAAATCTTTGAATGATAAACATGATTGCAATGTTGTTAGTGTGCTTGCTATGAATATTCATGATACTAATGATGATTGCACTAGTCATGATAAAGATGTTTCTTCTAAGTATGTTAATTTTTGTGGAGTGAATAGAGTTTGTGAACACATGCCTTATAGGGATGATAGATTTTGTAAGAAGCATAAACATGATGAAACCAATCGGTGGCTTAAGGTGATAGATAAATTTGCTACAAAATTATGCTCTCTTCATCCCATTACTTGTGAACTTTGCAATAGGATTGGTCATCTTAATTTCCAATGCAAACTTTTTCATGATCGAATCATGTCCAAATATAGCAATAAATTGATCACCCTTGAACTTTATAATGAGCTTTGTTTATTTTTGGGGTGTGGAGAATTGTCACATAAAAATAGTTGGTTTGAAGCATTCATATTCACCGACCATGTTGAAACTACTCGTAAAGAAATATATATGTTTTGCATGGTAAATTGCAAGGAAAATGCTTATATTGCCAACTATAGAAATGTGACGCCCCCGGCCCAATCGTGCACTAATCATACACGCAAATGCACACGATCAAGCCTAAGGACTCACGGGAAGATATCACAACACAACTCTAAAACATAAATAAAGTCATATAAGCTTTATATTACAAGCCAAGGGCCTCAAGGGCTTGAATACATAAGCTTGCGTACAAGCGTCAGCGGAAGCATCAGATATCTGAGTATAGATATGAAACAGAAACAGAAAGGCCTTTAGAAAGGCGGGGCAAAAATAAAACACTACGATCGAAAGGCGTAGGCCTCCTGCCTGGGACCCTCCGATCCTACTCCTGGTCGTCAGTCAACTCGTAGTAGTATCCATCCTCTGGGTAGTAGAAGTAGTCGATCGACGGGGCATCTGTCTCAGGGGCTCCGTCATCTTGGTCACGTCAAACTGATATGGGGAGAAAAGGAAAACAAAGCAACCGTGAGTACTCAGAAGTACTCAGCAAGCAAGGATCTACACTACATATGCAACATTTTCAAAGGGAGGCTGTATATGTGGACTGGGCTGCAGAAATGCCAGAATAGAGAGAAGGCCTAGTCCTATCGAAGACTAGCATCTTCAGCGGTCTTGCAGCAGTAGAAGCGAGTAGAACAGTACAATATAATGTAGCAGTATCATTAAGTCTCATCCTCACCCAGAGATCCTTTCTCGACTCCCTGCGAGAAAGCAATCCCAGAGCCATACAGTTATCAACCTCGTCCGGAGATCCCTTCTCGACTCCCTGCGAGAAGCAATCCCAGAGCCATAGTATCCAAGTATCCAGTTCTAAATTGTATCAATCAGGATACAACTCCGAGTGTCCTTTACCATAGGACAGGCTATCGATAGAAGTTTTCTTCCCTGCAGGGGTGCACCAACTTACCCAACACGCTCGATTAACTCCGGCCGGACACACTTTCCTGGGTCATGCCCGGCCTCGGTCAAACGACACATCGCAACCCTACCTACAGCTCAGCAGAGAGGTCCCCGCCGGTCTACATCCTAAGCGCAAGGGGGTCTAGGCCATCGCCCCTCACCCTCCGGGTCGTTGCGCACATGGCTCAGATCCAAGCACCACCGCAATGGCACCAATCACTCCATGCCGCACTGCTGAACTGGACGTCTGACAGAGCTTTCGGCTGATGCATACGATGCAGAACGCCCATACTATGCCCACGTGATGGTTAGTGCTATCAGACCAGAGGCCTGCTCGGATCAAATATCCAAATTGTTAGGACTAGGGCTTGCTGTAACGAGCAGAGACTCACGAAAGATGTGACCCCGTCGCCCCGTCTCGGGGACTTGCTGCAAGGGTTAAGAATGCCCGGCCGTGCCTCGTATTCAGCACTCGGGCACCATACAGGCACCCGTCTTCACAACACTCGCCTCTCAGGCGCACGCGGGTACCCCTCAGGGTCGACCCGCCTTTCCAAGTAATCAACAGTACAGTCCAAGTATCCGTGTGTCCATAACATCAGGGGAATCTGAGGTATCACCCTCGTTTGATTTCCCACTCGATGTAACCGTCAAGGTGAACTCGGAGGAATCACCCTCGCTGGGTTCACACTTGAGGTGTTGTACGACAGCGTCGTTACCGGAAGTGGTGAAGGAGGAATCACCCTCGATGACCACGACCGAATAGCTACTCTACAGAGTTAACATCAGAAGTGCTACAAGAGGTTTCACCCTCGGCACTCGATAGTAACGCTGCAGTGTCGTTACAACTAAAGGGGGTGATGTGCGGTGTCAGGGCCTGGTCTTCAATCCCGTTGATCGGGTCTTCTGACGATCCAGCGCGGCAGTCGGGATAAGTGGGGTCACTGATAGGTCTCTACCCAGCCTATACTAAGCAGTTTAGGATATGCAGGTAATTATCAACAGCAGGTTACAATGAACAGGCTATGCATCAGAATAGGTAAAGCAGCAGCAGCAGCAATTCTAATGCAAGCATGAGAAATTAGAATGGGCGATATCGGGATGATCAAAAAGGGGGGCTTGCCTGGTTGCTCGGCGGCAAGGGCAAGGTTGTCAATGGTGTCTTCGGGCTCCGGAGCTGCGTCGGTCTCGGGGACGAGGTCGGGGTCGGGGGGCTATCGAGAGAGAAGAGGGGGAGGAAACAGTATAAATACACGACAAACAAGTGCAGCACAAAGCATAACATGGCAATACGCGGTGACATAGGTGATATAACGCAGTGCCGGGTGATACTGGCGAAGGTGGGATTCATCCGGGAAAGTATTCCCAGTGTCCGGCATTTCGGACAGACGAAAAGAGGGGAACGGTTGCATGTTCGGATAGTTAGGGACGTGTGGCGGACGAACGGACCGCGTATTCGGATTCGTCTCGTTGTTCTGAGCAACTTTCATGTACAAAGTTTTTCGATCTGAGCTACGGATTATTTTATATGATTTTCTAAAGTTTTTATTAATTTTCTGAATTTATTTAATTATTTAATTTCGAATTATCCAGAATAGTGTTTGCTGACGTCAGCATGACGTCAGGACCAGTGGGTCCCACATGTCATTCTCTGTTAGGTTTAATTAGGGTTTAGCTAATTAATTACTAATTAATTAAACTAACTAGTTAATTAGACTAATTAAGCAGGATTAATTAAATTAATTAATTCACTAATTAATTAATTAATTAATATTATTATTTATCTTTTTTTATCTTTTTTTAAACGTTTCTAGGCCGGGGCCCATCTGTCAGTGGCACAGTGGCCTTAGCGGGCACAGGCGCTGGCGGGCAGCGGGCGGAGCCCCGTGGGCGCGCGGGTGCTGGGCACGGGCGCGGGCGCTCGTGCCCGAGGCCACAGCCAGGCGCGGCAGGGCGTCGGCCAGAGCGGCACCGGGCGCAGGGCGAGGTCGCACGCACGCGGGTGGGGGGGGGGGGGGCGAGGCGGCACCGGAGGAGGAGTTGTGGCAGGGGGTAGCTGGGCGATGGTAGGCGGCGCGGGAGGCAGATGCGGGCGCCGAGAGGCGCCGGGGCGGTGCGCGTGCGCGTGCGCGGGGTGGACAGCCAGCGGGCGCGGCGACGAGGCGAGCCGGCTCGGCAGTAGCCGTGCGGGCGCGCGCGGTCCGTGGCGACCGCAGCAGGGCGCAAGGCGAGGCGGCTGGAGGTGCGGACGGGCGTGAGGGGCCCCGGGCACGGGCTCGGTGAGCTCGACCAGAGCACGTGCGGTGCAGCGAGGTGCGGCGGGAGTGCGGGGAGCGACGGACGCGGTAGGGCAGAGGCGAGGGCAGAGGGGGGGGCAGAGTGCTCACGTCCGTCGTGAGAAGGGGGCGACGAGGCTCGGGGTCGGCCGTTGGGGAGGAGACGAGGAGGCGGCGTCGGAGGACGGGGCGCGGTCGTCGGCGGCGTGGGGCGTGGGGCTCGGGCAGCGGCGTCGAGCGACGAGCGCGAGCGGAGGCGAGGAGGGGCTCGGCCCGATCCAGAAATGGATCGGGGGGAGAGGAGGAGAGCGAGGGGGGGAGTGGGGATCGGGTTAGGGTTTCTGGCTGGGGGGGGGGGGGTTATGGCCAGAGGTGGGCCGCCTGGTGGGGTGGCCACTGGGCCAGCTGGGTCGAGCCCATGGGGGGGGGAAGCGGGGGTTCTTTTCCCTTTTTTTTTCTTTTTCTTTTCTTTATTCCTATTCTCTGTTTTGTAAATTGTGAGGCCTCAAAATGACTTTTGTAAAATATGAGACCTAGCCCATAAATCACAGTGCATTATACTCTATCTCCAAAAACTAGTTTGGGCAAAACATAATTTCATATTTAATTTAGATTAAATAAAAGGTTATTAATTATCGCTTTCAGCCAGTGTTTGAGGATGACTGAGTCACTTATCCAACTCCAATGATGTTGGTTTCAATTTTTGAATAGTCTCTGGAATATTTGTTATTTATTTAACATTTTAGTTTCTGGTTTGAACAACTTTTATTTTGCCACTTTAATTTAATTTGGATTTTGACTTAGGAGTTGAAATGCATTATGATGCAAATGATGATCATGCACTGTTAATCATGCTGACTTGGCATTATCAAAATGGAATTACTGTGGCTAACCACTGGGGGTGTTACAAATCTCCTCTACTAACAAGAATTCTCGTCCCGAGAATTAAGAGGTAGAAGGAAAAAGTTCGGGGTATTCCGCATGAAGATTATCCTCGCGTTCCCAGGTGGCTTCATCTTCAGTATGATTTGACCACTGCACTTTGAGGAACTTGGTAACCTTCTGACGGGTTCGACGTTCAGCTTCATCGAGAATGCGGATCGGATGCTCCTTATAAGATAGATCATCATGCAGTTCGAGCATCTCGTGATCCACAGCTTGGTGCGGAGATTCTTTGAAGCATTGACGAAGTTGCGACACATGGAAGACGTCGTGGATATGAGAGAATTGCGGCGGCAACTCCAATTTATACGCCACCTGACCACGTCTAGCAATAATGCGGAAAAGACCAATGTAGCGTGGAGCTAGCTTGCCCTTGATTCCAAAACGGTGAGTGCCCTTCATAGGAGTGACATGAAGATAAGCTTGATCACCAGGTTGATAAGTCAAACCCCATCGTTTGCGATCATAGTTGCTCTTCTGGCGGTCCTGAGCTGCCTTGAGATTTTCCCGGACAATACGAACTTGTTCTTCGGCGTGTTGAATAATATCCGGACCCACGAGCGGTCGTTCCCCAGTTTCTGACCAATTCAGAGGGGTTCGACACTTACGTCCATAGAGTACTTCAAAGGGAGCCATTTTCAAGCTGGCTTGATAGCTGTTGTTATAAGAGAACTCGGCATACGGGAGAGATTCTTCCCACTTCTTGCCGAAAGAAATGACACAAGCTCGAAGCATGTCTTCAAGCACTTGATTGACTCGTTCAACTTGGCCTTGGGATTGGGGGTGATAAGCTGAACTCCAGGTAATATGAGTTCCCATAGCTGTTTGGAAACTTTCCCAGAATTTGGAAGTGAAAAGACCGCCACAGTCCGAACTAATCTCCTTCGGAATACCGTGGAGTGAAACAATTCTAGAGATATACAACTCTGCTAACTGACTAGCAGTGATAGTCTCTTTGACGGGCAGAAAGTGTGCAACTTTAGAGAGTTGGTCGACGACGACAAGAATAGCATCGTGACCCTTCTGTGACCTGGGAAGTCCTGTAACGAAATCCATCTGAACCTTATCCAATTTCCATAGAGGAATAGGAAGTGGTTGCAGAATTCCCGCTGGTTTCTGATGTTCTGCTTTAACGCGACGACACACATCACATTCAGCAACATATCGAGCAATATCCTGCTTCATTTTAGTCCACCAGTACCTTTGACGGAGATCACGATACATCTTGGTGCTACCCGGATGAATAGACAGCGGGGTATCATGTGCCTCCTTCATGACCTTGTCGGTCATAAGTTCGAAGCGAGGTACGACAATGCGGTTTCTAAAATACAAGGTTCCATCTTCAGACAGCGAGAAATCCCTGTACTTTACAAGGTGAAGGTCTTTCTTCATCAGATCAACTTCAGCATCTTTAGCTTGTGCACTCTTAACAGCTTTCTCAAGGTCTGGTTCAACAACCAAGGTTTTTAAGTATCCTTGAGGAACTATCTCAAGATTTAGCCTTCGAAGCTCTTCATACAGGAGTGGTTGCTCTAGCTGGACTTCAAGTTCACAGCAATAGGATTTGCGACTCAACGCATCAGCCATTACATTAGCCTTGCCAGGGGTATAAGAAATACCCAAATCATAGTCCGCAATAGTCTCCATCCATCTTTGCTGACGGAGGTTTAGAGATGGCTGAGTAAACAAGTACTTCAGACTTTTATGATCCGTGTATATCTCGCAACGATTACCGAGAAGGTAATGTCGCCACAACTGCAATGCATAGATCACAGCAGCTAGTTCTAGATCATGTACCGGATAATTCTCTTCATGTGGGCGCAACTGACAAGAGCCATAAGCAATCACTTTACGCTCTTGCATTAGGACACAGCCTAATCCTTCACGGGATGCGTCACAATAGATCACAAAGTCTTTGCGGGTATCTGGAGGAGATAGTACTGGGGCAGATGTTAGCTTGTCTTTGAGTGTCTGGAAACTTTCCTGACATTTTTCTGTCCATTCAAACTTAACGCCCTTGTGAAGCAGATCAGTCAGGGGCTTAGCAATCTTACAAAAATTCTCAACAAATCGACGGCAATAGCTTGCAAGGCCGAGAAAACTTCTCACTTGCTTGACATTCTTCGGAGGAGTCCAGTCCAGAATAGCCTGAACTCGTTCTGGGTTAACGGCAATTCGTGGGCAGGTAGTCAAAGAGGTTGACGATGATATCACCGACCACTAGAGGCAAGGATGGAATTGCTGTTCATGAATTCGTTTAACATCTCGAAAGAAGTCAAAATGTTGCCGATGAACATGACACATTTTGCCGAGAGATTCCAAAAGTGTCAAATGACAGTGTGAGAAGCGTAAGATACTTGTAAAGGAAGGTTAAACAAACCAATGGAAAGGAAAATGATGATTATCAGACTAATCGTTCCAAGGAAAAGATCAGTTGCGAATATCCAGCTCTTCGGGAGAATGTGATTACGAGATCCTAATGTTGGAGTTAGTAAAATCATTTAACCCGAATAGAAGAGAGATCAGAGTCCCAGATTAAAGACGAGGAATAAAAGATACTAATACCACCCAGTTGGTGACGTGGGCCCGTAAGCCACACAGCCAAGTTAGTAAAACAGTTTTCGGTTACTAGACTCAACTTCGGCCAAGGAGTTGGAAAGGGGGTTCCTACAGTCAGTCGGCTCTGATACCAACTTGTGACGCCCCCGGCCCAATCGTGCACTAATCATACACGCAAATGCACACGATCAAGCCTAAGGACTCACGGGAAGATATCACAACACAACTCTAAAACATAAATAAAGTCATATAAGCTTTATATTACAAGCCAGGGGCCTCGAGGGCTCGAATACATAAGCTTGCGTACAAGCGTCAGCGGAAGCATCAGATATCTGAGTACAGATATGAAACAGAAATAGAAAGGCCTTTAGAAAGGCGGGGCAAAAATAAAACACCACGATCGAAAGGCGTAGGCCTCCTGCCTGGGACCCTCCGATCCTACTCCTGGTCGTCAGTCAACTCGTAGTAGTATCCATCCTCTGGGTAGTAGAAGTAGTCGATCGACGGGGCATCTGTCTCAGGGGCTCCGTCATCTTGGTCACGTCAAACTGATATGGGGAGAAAAGGAAAACAAAGCAACCGTGAGTACTCAGAAGTACTCAGCAAGCAAGGATCTACACTACATATGCAACATTTTCAAAGGGAGGCTGTATATGTGGACTGGGCTGCAGAAATGCCAGAATAGAGAGAAGGCCTAGTCCTATCGAAGACTAGCATCTTCAGCGGTCTTGCAGCAGTAGAAGCGAGTAGAACAGTACAATATAATGTAGCAGTATCATTAAGTCTCATCCTCACCCAGAGATCCTTTCTCGACTCCCTGCGAGAAAGCAATCCCAGAGCCATACAGTCATCAACCTCGTCCGGAGATTCCTTCTCGACTCCCTGCGAGAAGCAATCCCAGAGCCATAGTATCCAAGTATCCAGTTCTAAATTGTATCAATCAGGATACAACTCCGAGTGTCCTTTACCGTAGGACAGGCTATCGATAGAAGTTTTCTTCCCTGCAGGGGTGCACCAACTTACCCAACACGCTCGATTAACTCCGGCCGGACACACTTTCCTGGGTCATGCCCGGCCTCGGTCAAACGACACATCGCAACCCTACCTACAGCTCAGCAGAGAGGTCCTCGCCGGTCTACATCCTAAGCGCAAGGGGGTCTTGGCCATCGCCCCTCACCCTCCGGGTCGTTCCGCACATGGCTCAGATCCAAGCACCACCGCAATGGCGCCAATCACTCCATGCCGCACTGCTGAACTGGACGTCTGACAGAGCTTTCGGCTGATGCATACGATGCAGAACGCCCATACTATGCCCACGTGATGGTTAGTGCTATCAGACCAGAGGCCTGCTCGGATCAAATATCCAAATTGTTAGGACTAGGGCTTGCGGTAACGAGCAGAGACTCACGAAAGATGTGACCCCGTCGCCTCGTCTCGAGGACTTGCTGCAAGGGTTAAGAATGCCCGGCCGCGCCTCGTATTTAGCACTCGGGCACCATACAGGCACCCGTCTTCACAACACTCGCCTCTCAGGCGCACGCGGGTACCCCTCAGGGTCGACCCGCCTTTCCAAGTAATCAACAGTACAGTCCAAGTATCCGTGTGTCCATAACATCAGGGGAATCTGAGGTATCACCCTCGTTTGATTTCCCACTCGATGTAACCGTCAAGGTGAACTCAGAGGAATCACCCTCGCTGGGTTCACACTTGAGGTGTTGTACGACAGCGTCGTTACCGGAAGTGGTGAAGGAGGAATCACCCTCGATGACCACGACCGAATAGCTACTCTACAGAGTTAACATCAGAAGTGCTACAAGAGGTTTCACCCTCGGCACTCGATAGTAACGCTGCAGTGTCGTTACAACTAAAGGGGGTGATGTGCGGTGTCGGGGCCTGGTCTTCAATCCCGTTGATCGGGTCTTCTGACGATCCAGCACGGCAGTCGGGATAAGTGGGGTCACTGATAGGTCTCTACCCAGCCTATACTAAGCAGTTTAGGATATGCAGGTAATTATCAACAGCAGGTTACAATGAACAGGCTATGCATCAGAATAGGTAAAGCAGCAGCAGCAGCAATTCTAATGCAAGCATGAGAAATTAGAATGGGCGATATCGGGATGATCAAAAAGGGGGGCTTGCCTGGTTGCTCGGCGGCAAGGGCAAGGTTGTCAATGGTGTCTTCGGGCTCCGGAGCTGCGTCGGTCTCGGGGACGACGTCGGGGTCGGGGGGCTATCGAGAGAGAAGAGGGGGAGGAAACAGTATAAATACACGACAAACAAGTGCAGCACAAAGCATAACATGGCAATACGCGGTGACGGAGGTGATCTAACGCAGTGCCGGGTGATACTGGCGAAGGTGGGATTCATCCGGGAAAGTATTCCCAGTGTCCGGCATTTCGGACAGATGAAAAGAGGGGAACGGTTGCATGTTCGAATAGTTAGGGACGTGTGGCAGACGAACGGACCGCGTATTCGGATTCGTCTCGTTGTTCTGAGCAACTTTCATGTACAAAGTTTTTCGATCTGAGCTACGGATTATTTTATATGATTTTCTAAAGTTTTTATTAATTTTCTGAATTTATTTAATTATTTAATTTCGAATTATCCAGAATAGTGTTTGCTGACGTCAGCATGACGTCAGGACCAGTGGGTCCCACATGTCATTCTCTGTTAGGTTTAATTAGGGTTTAGCTAATTAATTACTGATTAATTAAACTAACTAGTTAATTAGACTAATTAAGCAGGATTAATTAAATTAATTAATTCACTAATTAATTAATTGTTATTATTTATCTTTTATTTATCTTTTTTTTAAACGTTTCTGGGCCGGGGCCCATCTGTCAGTGGCACAGTGGCCTTAGCGGGCACAGGCGCTGGCGGGCAGCGGGCAGAGCCCCGTGGGCGCGCGGGTGCTGGGCACGGGCGCGGGCGCTCGTGCCCGAGGCCACAGCCAGGCGCGGTAGGGCGTCGGCCAGAGCGGCGCCGGGCGCAGGGCGAGGTCGCACGCGCGCGGGTGGGGGGGGGGGCGAGGCGGCGTCGGAGGAGGAGCTGTGGCAGGGGGTAGCTGGGCGATGGTAGGCGGCGCGGAAGGCAGATGCGGGCGCCGAGAGGCGCCGGGGGCGGTGCGCGTGCGCGGGTGGGACAGCCGCGGGCGCGGCGACGAGGCGAGCCGGCTCGGCAGTATCCGTGCGGGCGCGCGCGGTCCGCGGCGACCGCACCAGGGCGCAAGGCGAGGCGGCTGGAGGTGCGGACGGGCGTGAGGGGCCCCGGGCACGGGCTCGGCGAGCTCGACCGGAGCACGTGCGGTGCAGCGAGGTGCGGCGGGAGTGCGGGGAGCGACGGACGCGGTAGGGCAGAGGCGAGGGCAGAGGGGGGGCGGAGTGCTCACGTCCGTCGTGAGAAGGGGGCGGCGAGGCTCGGGGTCGGCCGTTGGGGAGGAGACGAGGAGGCGGCGTCGGAGGACGGGGCGCGGTCGTCGCGGCGTGGGGCGTGGGGTGGGGCTGGGCAGCGGCGTCGAGCGACGAGCGCGAGCGGAGGCGGAGGAGGGGCTCGGCCCGATCCAGAAAGGATCGGGGGGGGAGAGGAGGAGAGCGAGGGGGGAGTGGGGATCGGGGGTTAGGGTTTCTGGCTGGGGGGGGGGGGGTTATAGGCCAGAGTGGGCCGGCCTGGTGGGGTGGCCGACTGGGCCAGCTGGGTCGAGGGCCAGTGGGGGGGGAAGCGGGGGTTTTTTTCCTTTTTTTTTCTTTTTCTTTTCTTTTCTTTATTCCTATTCTCTGTTTTGTAAATTGTGAGGCCTCAAAATGACTTTTGTAAAATATGAGACCTAGCCCATAAATCACAGTGCATTATACTCTATCTCCAAAAACTAGTTTGGGCAAAACATAATTTCATATTTAATTTAGATTAAATAAAAGGTTATTAATTATCGCTTTTAGCCACTGTTTGAGGATGACTGAGTCACTTATCCAACTCCAATGATGTTGGTTTCAATTTTTGAATAGTCTCTGGAATATTTGTTATTTATTTAACATTTTAGTTTCTGGTTTGAACAACTTTTATTTTGCCACTTTAATTTAATTTGGATTTTGACTTAGGAGTTGAAATGCATTATGATGCAAATGATGATCGTGCACTGTGAATCATGCTGACTTGGCATTATCAAAATGGAATTACTGTGGCTAACCACTGGGGGTGTTGCAAGAAAGATGGGAAAACCAATAGAATATAAAAGTACTAATGAAAGGGTAAAGATTTCCACTTTTCCTCCTATTGTCTCTCGTGATGAAACAGGTTATGAGAATGAGCTTCCTATGCAACCAATCTCATCAATAAGGAGCTCCAAAAAATTGATTAAACCCACACATGATGTGGAGAAGAAAAAGAAAAGACGAAGAAGCAAAGGTAAAAATGTATCCCTCCCAGATGATGTTGCTCCTATTATTGTTATTCCTCATGAGAGTGAATAAAAAATAAATGTGGAAGATGATATACTTGATGATGATAGTGATTCTTTGTCTTATGGTACAATGTCCGAAGAAACTATTAAGGATGATTTTGTTATGCCTATTACTCATTGTGATGATTATGATTGGGAAAATAATGATACTTCTTATAATCTTGAAAATCTTTTTGGCACCAACATAGAAAGTTGTGATGATAATAATTGCTATACTATTGGTGCTATTCATACTATTAATGATGAGAGTGATTATGCTTATGATATGCAAAGCCACAAGCTTGGGGATGCTATGTTTGATGAGAATGACATGTTTGAGAATTTATTTGCTGCAATTAATGTTTGTCCCAAGCTTGGGGATGCTATGCTTAATGAAGATCATATTTTTAGTCCCCCAAGTTTTGATGTGCAAATTTATTATGATGATAGCATGCCTCCTATTTATGATGATTGCAATATTTATGAAAGTGGGTTTGGAAGAGTGTCAACTTTAGATAATAATTATCCCACTATTTTGGAGGGTGTTGAATCTTATTATAATGATAAAAGTGGATTTGGAGAGGTCATGACTTTATTTAGTAATGATTCCACTATCTTGGAAGAGGTTTCAATTGATTATGATGAGAACAAAGTTGCTACTTATGATGATTATTGTGATGACACCTTTGTTATAAAATGTAGTGATGATTATATTTATAAAACTTGTCATAATTATGAATATCCTTTTTCTGAACATTACTCTTTTAATATGAAAACAATTTATAGTATTCGAGTTTCTTATGATGCTCCCACTATTCCGAATGAGAAGAATTTTGCTTATGTGGAGAGTAATAAATTTTCTATGCTTGTGGATCATGAAAATAATGCTTTATGTGATGATTATATTGTTGAATTCATTCATGATACTACTGAAAATTATTATGAGGGAGGAACATATGCTTCTACATATTGCAATAATATCAAGTTTCCTCTCTATGTGTTGAAAGTTTTGAAGTTATGCTTGTTTTTCCTTCCTATGCTAGTTGATTGTTGTTTCCATAAATTGTTTGCTCACAAAATCCCTATACATAGGAAGTGGGTTAGACTTAAATGTGCTAGTCATATGCTTCATTATGCTCCCATTATGTTTCAATTGTTATCTTTTATGTGAGCATCATTGAAATCATCATGCCTAGCTAAAAAGGCATTAAAGAAAAGCGCTTGTTGGGAGACAACCCAATATTTACCCCTACTGTTTTTGTGTAGTCACATGATTAATATACTGTAGTAATCATGTTTTATAGCTTTTGTTTGAATAAAGTGCCAAGTAAAGCCTTTGGGATAGTGTGGTTGATAGTTGACTTGATTCTGTTCAAAAACAGAAACTTTTGCGTTCAGTAACAGAATTGTTAAAATTCACTGGAAGGTGGAAAAACTCTGAATATTTTACAGAGTATTGATGTACAAATTTTCTACGTTTTCCTAATTTTTCAGAATTTTTGGAGTAACAGAAGTATGAACATAATTCAGATCTTTACAGACTGTTCTGTTTTTGACAGATTCTGTTTTCGATGCATAGTTTGCTTGTTTTCTAGTTTCTATGGCTTATATTGCTCAATATAAATTGTAGAAATGATAGGTTGCAGTAGGAATCATGTGAGATTTTTTTAATCTTGTCTTGACAGTACCTAAAAGTGGAGATTTGTTTTATTATACTAATGGATCTTATGAGTTTTCTGTTGAGTTTTGTGTTGTGAAGTTTTCAAGTTTTGGGTAAAGATTTGATGGACTATGGAATAAGGAGTGGCAAGAGCCCAAGCTTGGGGATGCCCAAGGCACCCCAAGGTAATATTCAAGGACAACCAAGCATCTAAGCTTGGGGATGCCCCGGATGGCATCCCCTCTTTCGTCTTCAATCCATCGGTAAATTTACTTGAGGCTATATTTTTATTCACCACATGATATGTGTTTTGCTTGGAGCATCTTGTATGATATGAGTTTTTTATTTTTAGTTTGCCACAATCATCCTTACTGGACACACCTTTTCAGAGGGACACACATTAATCATGAATTTATTAGAATACCCTATGTGCTTCATTTATATCTTTTGAGCTAGGTAGTTGCTCTAGTGCTTCACTTATATCTTTTTAGAGCACGGCGGTGGTTTTATTTTTAAAAAATTGATGAACTCTCATGCTTCACTTATATTATTTTGAGAGTCTCTAAACAGTATGGTAATTTGCTTAGGTTATCAATTTAGTCCTAATATGATGGGCATCCAAGAGGGATATAATAAAAACTTTCATATAAAGAGCGTTGAATACTATGAGAAGTTTGATTCCTTTCATTTGTTTTGAGATATAAAGATGGTGATATTAAAGTCATACTAGTGAGTAATTGTGGTTGGTAGAAATACTTGTGTTAAAGTTTGTGATTCCTGAAGCATGCACGTATGGTGAACCGTTATGTGATGAAGTCGGAGCATGATTTATTTTTTGATTGTCTTCCTTATGAGTGGCGGCCGGGGATGAGCGATGGTCTTTTCCTACCAATCTATCCTCCTAGGAACATGCGTATTAGTACTTTGCTTTGATGGCTAATAAATTTTTGCAATAAGTATGTGAGTTCTTTTTGACTAATGTTGAGTCCATGGATTATACGCACTCTCACCCTTCCACCATTGCTAGCCTCTCTAGTACCGCGCGATTCTCGCCGGTGCATTAAACCCACCATATACCTTCCTCAAAACAGCCACCATACCTACCTACTATGGCATTTCCATAGCCATTCCGAGATATATTGCCATGCAACTTCCACCGTTCTGTTTATTATGACACATACCATCATTGTCATATTGCTTTGCATGATCATGTAGTTGGCATAGTATTTGTGGCTTGGCCACCGTTCATATTTTTTATACAGGTCACTCTTGATCATAGCACATCCCGGTACACCGCCGGAGGCATTCATATAGAGTCGTATCTTTGTTTTAGCATCGAGTTGTAATTCTTGAGTTGTAAAGTAAATAAAAGTGTGATGATCATCATTATTACTGCATTGTACCATGTGAGGAAAGGATGATGGAGACTATGATTCCCTCACAAGTTGGGATGAGGATCCGGACGAAAAATAAAAAAAATAGGCCAAAGAGCCCAAACAAAAAAGAGAGGCCAAAGAGCCCAAAATAAAAAAAATGAGAGAAAAAGAGAGAAGGGACAATGTTTCTATCCTTTTACCACACTTGTGCTTCAAAGTAGCACCATGTTCTTCATGATAGAGAGTCTCCTATTTTATCACTTTCATATACTAGTGGGAATTTTTCATTATAGAACTTGGCTTGTATATTCCAATGATGGGCTTCCTCAAATTGCCCTAGGTCTTCGTAAGCAAGCAAGTTGGATGCACACCCACTTAGTTTTCTTTTGAGCTTTCATACACTTATAGCTCTAGTGCATCCGTTGCATGGCAATCCCTACTCACTTGCATCGATATCAATTGATGGGCATCTCCATAGCCCATTAATTTGCCTAGTTGATGTGAGACTTTCTCCTTTTAGTCTTCTCCTCACAACCTCCACCATACTCTATTCCACCTATAGTGCTATATCTATGGCTCACGCTCATGCATTGCGTGAAAGTTGAAAAGGCTTGAGAACATTAAAAGTATGAAACAATTGCTTGGCTTGTCATCGGGGTTGTGCATGATGAAATACTTTGTGTGATGAAGATGGAGCATAGCCTGACTATATGATTTTGTAGGGATAACTTTTTTTGGCCATGATATTTCGAGAAGACATGATTGCTTTATTAGTATGCTTGAAGTATTATTGTTTTTATGTCAATATTAAACTTTTGTTTTGAATCTTATGGATCTGAATATTCTTGCCACAATAAAGAAGATTACATGGATAAATATGTTAGGTAGCATTCCACATCAAAAATTCTGTTTTTATCATTTACCTACTCGAGGACGAGCAGGAATTAAGCTTGGGGATGCTTGATACGTCTCCAACGTATCTATAATTTTTGATTGTTCCATGCTATTATATTATCTGTTTTGGATGTTTTATATGCATTAATATGCTATTTTATATTATTTTTGGGATTAACCTATTAACCTAGAGCACAGTGTCAGTTTCTCTTTTTTTCCTTGTTTTTGAGTTTTACAGAAAAGGAATATCAAACGGAGTCCAAACGAGCTGAAAATTTACGGTGATTTTTTATGGACCAGAAGAGACCCACGGAGCATCGGAGTTGGGCCAGAAGAGTCCCGAGGCAACCACAAGCCTAGGGGCGCGCCCCTACGGATTGTGGGTCCCTCGGGCACCCCCTGACATGTTTCCGACGCCAAAAATTCCTATAAATATAGAAACCTCCGAAAAGAACCCTAGATCGGAAGTTCCGCCGCCGTAAGCCTCTGTAGCCACGAAAAACCAATCGGAAGCCCGTTTTGGCACCCTGCCGGAGGGGGAAACCATCACCGGAGGCCATTTTCATCATCCCGGCGGTCTCCATGACGAGGAGGGAGTAGTTCACCCTCGGGGCTGTGGGTATGTACCAGTAGCTATGTGTTTGATTTCTCTCTCTCGTGTTCTTGATTTGGCACGATCTTGATGTACCGCGAGCTTTGTTACTATAGTTGGATCATATATATGGTGTTTCTCCTCCTCTATTTTCTTGTGATGAATTGAGTCTTGCACTTTGAGGTTTCGTTATGTTGGATTGAGTATTGGATTTGAGAACACTTGATGTATGTCTTGCGATGGGATATCTGTGGTGACAATGGGATGTTCTATTGATTCACTTGATGTATGTTTTGGCACTCAAATCGTAGATTCCCGAGGTGACATTGGGGTAATCTATGCATAGGGGTTGATGCACGTTTTCGTCCTATGTTCTCCGATAGAAACTTTGGAGTGATTCTTTGTTGCACGTTGAGGGATTGTTATGTGATCCAAATATGTTATCATTGTTGAGAGAATTTGCACTAGTGAAAGTATGAACCCTAGGCCTTGTTTCCAAGCATTGCAATACCGTTTTTGCTCACTTTTGTTACTAGTTACATTGCTGTTTTTATATTTTCAGATTACAAAAACCTATATCTACTATCCATATTACACTTGTATCACCATCTCTTCGCCGAACTAGTGCACCTATACAATTTACCATTGTATTGGGTGTGTTGGGGACACAAGAGACTCTTTGTTATTTGGTTGCAGAGTTGTTTGAGAGAGACCATCTTCATCCTACGCCTCCCACGGATTGATAAACCTTAGGTCATCCACTTGAGGGAAATTTGCTACTGTCCTACAAAACTCTGCGCTTGGAGACCCAACACGAGTCTACAAGAAGAAGGTTTCGTAGTAGACATCATCAGCCACCTTTATGCAAAACAAGTTGCATGTCAGTCGGTGGAACCGGTCTCATGTGCGTGGACATGTAAGGTTGGTCCGGGTCGCTTCATCCCAGAATACCGCCGAATCGAAATAAGACGTTGGTGGTCAGCAGTATGACCATCACCGCCCACAACTCGTTTGTGTTCTACTCGCGCATATCATCTACGCATAGACCTTGCTCTGATACCACTGTTGGGGAACGTTACATGGAAAACAATTTTTTTTACGCACACGCAAGATCTATCCATGGAGATGCATAGCAACGAGAGGGGAGACTATGTCTACGTACCCTCGTAGACCGTAAAGCGGAAGCGTTTATTAACGTGGTTGATGTAGTCGAACTTCTTCGCGATCCAACCGATCAAGTACCGAACGTACGGCACCTCCGCGTTCAGCACACGTTCAGCTCAATGACGTCCTCGCCTTCTTGATCCAGCAAGAGGGGCGAAGTAGTAGATGAGTTCCGGTAGCACGACGGCGTGGTAACGGTGATGGTGAACTCGTTGCCGTAGGGCTTCGCCGTGCACTGCGAAAAACTATGCGGAGGACTAAACTGTGGAGATGGGCGCCGCACATGGCTAAGAGATTGTCGTGGTCTTGTGTGGCGCCCCTCCCTCATATATATATATATATATGTATATATATATATATCATTGTTCAAAAAATCTTCCGATTCAGCGATTAATCTTCCGATTTATCGCTAATCGGTGGGTGACCGATAAGATTATGCCTTATCTTCACCGGTTTATCGCTCTGACAAGCGATTTATCGGTAATCTACTGATAAATTTGACCTATTCATAGCACTATGTTGGGAAAATCTATGTTTATTTATGTTTTGTGGACCTTGTTACACAATATGTATTGTTTTCCTATTTTTTTATCATTAAACGAGGATTCAAAGGCTAGGAATCAAGATAACACTTCTGTCAAATATTGTTTTGGTGTTCAATATAGTATATTTTAGTATTGGGAACCTGGAATTTGCAATTCAAATATCCGATTAATAGTCGACCGATAAAATCAATTAATCGACCGATTTCTGATTAATCTCTAATCCCTAGCTGACCGAGATGATAACGATAAGTGATATCCTCAACATTGATATATATATATATATATATATATATATATATATATATATATATATATATATATATATATATATATATAGTGGGGGGAGGGGAGGCAGCCAGGAGGCGCCCCAATTGTCGCCGGCCGGCCCCCTTGGGCTCCTGCCCTCTAGCGCCCCCCCTTCCTTGTATGCCTGCGAGGGGAAGGCTGGGGGAGGTGCCCCCCCCCCCCTTTCCTTCCTCCTAGGTGGAGGGAAAGGAAAGAGGGGCTAGCCCTCCCCCTTTTCCATCCCTAGGGCCGGCGGCCAAGGGAAGGGGCGCGCTAGCCCCTTGTGGGTTGGTGTGTTCCCCCCTCTCGGTCCATAAGGCCCATTAACCTCCCGGGGCTTCCCGGAACCCCTTCTGGTGATCCGATGACTATCCGATACACTCCGAAACCTTTTTGGTGTCCAAATAGCATCGTCCTATATATCAATCTTTACCTTCGGACCATTCCGGAGCTCCTCGTCATGTCCGTGATCTCATCCAGGACTCCGAACAACATTGGGTCACCAAAACACATAACTCATATAATATTATATCGTCAACAAACGTCAAGCGTGCGGACCCTACGGGTTCGAGAATGATGTAGACATGACCGAGACACCTCTTCGGTCAATCACCAATAGCGGAACCTGGATGCCCATATTGGTTCCTACATATTCTACAAAGATCTTTATCGGTCGAACCTTATAACAACATACGTAATTCCCTTTGTCTGTCGGTATGTTACTCGCCCGAGATTCGATCGTCGGTATCGTCATACCTAGTTCAATCTTGTTCCTGGCAAGTCTCTTTACTCGTTCCGTAATACATCATCTCGTAACTAACTCCTTAGTCACTTTGCTTGCAAGCTTCTTGTGATGTGTATTGCCGAGAGGGCCCAGAGATACCTCTCTGATACACGGAGTGACAAATCCTAATCTCAATCCATGCCAACTCAATAGACACCTTCGGAGATGCCTGTAGAGCATCTTTATGATCACCCAGTTACGTTGTGACGTTTGATAGCACACAAGGTATTCCTCCGGTATCCGGGAGTTGCATGATCTCATAGTCGAAGGAATATGTATTTAACATTAAGAAAGCAATAGCAATAAACTGAACGATCATATGCTAAGGTAACGGATGGGTCTTGTCCATCACATCATTCTCCTAATGATGTGATCCCGTTATCAAGTGACAACACATGTCTATGGTTAGGAAACCTTAACCATCTTTGATCAACGAGCTAGTCTAGTAGAGGCTTACTAGGGACACGATATTTGTTTATGTATCCACATATGTATTTAAGTTTCCGGTCAATACAATTCTAGCATGAATAATAAACCTTTATCATGAATAAGGAAATATAATAATAACAACTTTTATTATTGTCTCTAAGGCATATTTCCATCAACAGGCTCACCAGGAACGCGTCGTCTCTTGGCGCTCGTGGTGGGGTCTCCAGGTCCACATCCCAAATATCTGGGCTGACCGTCACCCCTCGTATCTACCCAAATATGGGGCGGATATGGGGAGGTCCGGGCGTGACCGGGCGCGCGACCGCCACGTCGGATTGACAGCCCGACTCCCACAAAAAGTGAACCAAACCCCCCTTCGAACTACCCCTTTTCACTTGCTCCTCCGCACTGGACGTCTGCTAGCTCTACCGCCACCCTTGCACCGAACTGCACCTTGCCCTTTATGTGTTCGACACTATGATTCAAAAAGACCCGGGTAGCCATCGATATACCGTTTGTGAAGGATATACACCATGACTATTAATCTTTTCTGTGATAAGTAGAGAAGATTAATAATGACAGTCTATTTAAGCCGGTCGCCTCGCTCCTCACGCGGCGAGGTGGGAGTAAAACCCGAAACCCGCCGGATAATACGGATGTGAAAATCTTAAGTACGACCAATTTATTTGGTGTTTATTACAGCCCCGCCTGCTCAACACGGACTAAACATCCAAAATGATCGATGTGCATGTGTTTGCATGTATTAAGTGTTTTGAAAATAGGGTTTATGGTTGTAAATTGCAATGGTCAGTATCCACGGGCGCGTCCGCGGACGTTTCAGGATCCAAATTTGCATGTTGCGGTTGTAGATGCTCTTAGAGCATCTCTAGCAGATCCCGTATAAACTCGCCGGCCCATTAAATTTCGGCAGATTTACAATACGTGTGAAAGAACCGGCCCGATCAGATACCGTAAAAATGGCCCGGCCCGTAATTTTTTTACAAGCGGCCTGTAAACCGCCCGCGTTTCCGCTATATATACCGCAGCGGTCGTGATATAGGGTTCGCATCCTGTATATTCCCTTCCCCCCGCCGCCACAAATCGCTCCCTCCGGTGAGAAATCCCCCTGCCTCCGGCCACACTTTGCCGCGCGCACAGGTACAGCACGCCCGCCCTCGAGCAATGGACGCAGGAGGGGTGGCCGAGGGGGCCGCAGCGGCTCGCCGCCGCACAAGCGCTGCCGTGACAACGAGGCTAGGAGCTCCTCCCTCCGCCCGCCGGTGGAGGAGTGGCGCAAAGTGCAGGCGTGGGAGCGCGGCACGCTCTCCCACAACGGTGGCCGGCGGGCGTGGCTCAACTTCGACCGCCTCCACGAGATCTTCTGGCCAACGACCAAGCGCCTCCAGGCGACGAAGCGCGTGTTCTTCGAGGCGAGGGAGGTGGCCGCCGCCGGAGAAGAAGGTGTCGCGGTGCGGCTGGAGGCGGCGAGGGAGGAGTACGACCTCGCCTTCGTACTCTTCAACTCCTTGATGGGGTACCATCTCAGCGTCAAAAAGGATGATGATGAGTAGTTTTTTAATTTAGGTTTTAAATCTCATATGTGTCAAGTCTGTGATGAACTCTGTTTAATTTCGGGGAAGTATGGTACCGCGAACTAGCTTGTTTAAATTTGCAGTAGGCTTTTACAGGATCTGATCTACCGCCACGGTACCGTAAAATCGATTTACAGTATCCGTAAACGAATTTTGTGCTACCGCGGGCGCGGTTTACCCCTCCTCTGTTGCCATGTAAACTTAGCCTCTTGAGTAATGCATTCAGGTGGAATCCCCCGTGATTGTTTGAAAATAAAATTTTCAGAAATACATGCATACATGTTCCTCAACTATGCATCCCACTTACATGCAAAATAGAAAATGGACTCGTCAAAAATAGAGTGTCGCTGGACTCAGGTGCATATGCATGGCATAATGATATTCGCAGCAAACTAATAAGAAAATCCTACAATTTGATAAAAATTAGTCATCGATCGCCAGAGGAATTATGCAGACTCAAATATATAGTATATAGCTGGTCCCTGCAGGGCAGCGAAAATAAACCCTGCACGTACAGACTCAATGCCACGATACATAGCAGCAGCAAGTTCAGCGCTGCACTACTGCATGCTAGTGCGTACGTACATACGTAGTGCATACAAGAAGATGGCTACGTACGTACTAATTACTCGATCTAACAACATAATAGTATCACCTAGGTACTAATTGAAATTTCCTAACGAGATAAACTTATTTAGGGCAGCTGATCGATCCATGAGTCACATGATTGAGCAGGAATTGCCGGGGATGCTGTCGTCGAAGATGCTCGCCGTAGAGCCATGCGGGTGCGGCGGCGGCGTGGACCAGTGCTGGTACGGGTGGTGGTAGGCGGCGGAGGAGCCGCCGGCGTAGGGGGAGCGGTCCCATGCGTAGGGCGCCGGATGCGGCGCGTACAGCGTGGGCGCCATGTGCCTGATCCCCTCGAAGTGCAGCATCGACTCCCGGCCGCCGTCGCTGAGGACGGTGACGGGCCTCCCCATGGCCCGCTGCAGGAGCCACCGCAGCATCGTGGCGTCCACGTCGCCGCCGTGCACCACCACCATCCCCGTCTGGTGCGACACGGAGACCCTGTCCACACCTGCATCCATACATGCATGTCAGATCGATGGATCGGTCGTAGCACCAACAACCAATCAACTAGATCAGCCCATCCAAGATCCATGCATGGATGGTTCACTGCATGGCGCATGCATGCGTACGTTCGTACCGAACATGTCCCTGATGGACTTGCGGATCTTCTTGGCGCACTGGCGGCAGTGCACGTCCATCTCCAGAACGACCGGCGCCGCCGCGGCCGCCATTGCTCCTTGGGTAGCCGCTAGAGGGCTACCAATGAGCTTGACGAAGGTCGTACGTACGAAACCTAGCTACGTACCTTGCCTCATCAGTCGGTGCAACGATATATAGAGCACGCCGGGTTTGGGGAGAGATGGAAAGAGTGAGGCATGCATGAAGCTTCCTGGAAGCATCGTATCGTAATCAGCATGGAATGTGCTTAATGCGTGATCGCCTTGTTTTCCATATCCACATCCCATTTGGAAATTAATTAATTACTGTCGGTAGACATGCTTTCCTGAATGTTAGCTGCTCGTTGATCCAGCTTGGCGATCACGTTGCTCTCCATCGCTAATTAGTTCCATTGACAGCGGGCTCTGCCTCCCGCACGCATATGATCCCGGATCAAACTAACTTACTACTGGCATTCAAAAAAAAAAAAAACTAACTTACTATTAATTCCACGTTGATTATGTGCAGCCTTGCAAAGCCTTAATTGGGCGCAGAAACTAAGTATACTCGTCTAATAGGCAACGAATCCAATTTTTATAGTACTACACTATTTTTGGAATAATATCCCTGTCAAGAAAACATGGAATAATGTCATAAACAACACACGGGGAAAAATCCATTTGGAACCACCGCATTTTGCTTGATTGATAGCAGATTTTTTTTGTGAATGGTTTTTCTTCACACTACAGACGCGGATGCTCATACACTCTCCCTTATTAAGGCACGGACACACACACACACATACCCTACCCTTGTAATCACCTTCGAGAGACCGAGTCGACACATCATCTTATATTGGTGAAGTCATCACAGGAGCCTCCGTAGTCTACGGGAACACCCCCTCCCACTGAACGTGCATCGTCAGAAAGCCTGAAATAAATCCAAAATAATGCGAACACCAGTGCCAAGTCTAGGACTTGAACCCTGGTGAGCCGGTTCCACTACAAAGAACCTAACCATCTAAGTTAGGCTCAGTTCGCTTTTTGCCAGTGGGTTGATAGTAGAACTTTAAATTACGAATGCTTTTTTTCTTCTGAAAGTGTAGATAATAAATCTTGAACTATAACATGAATGATAGGTTGGTTTTGATTTTTTTTTGTAATTTAGATTTTTAAAGATGTCAAAAAAATCATGTATATGTAAGAAATACTACAAAATCATAACCGTAAAAATTTGTCAAAACATTAAGACAATGCGTGTCTTCTGCAAAAACAACTACAAAAAAATCATTTACCTATCATGGCTTTTATGTTGATGATATTGACAAATGATCATATTAGTTGGTGCTTTTTTGGTGATTTGTTTCAAAGAGCAATAGAAATTAAAAAAACACCACCCCAAAAAACTTTACAATATATTTTGAGTAATTTGAAGCCCTCAAAGTTTCAGATATATTTGGAAAAACATGAATGTTCGGAACTCAATGGATTAGATACGAATGAAAAATCATAACAGAATTTTGTCTTTGGCAAAAAAAGAGAAACTGACAATTGTTTTGTGAGGGACTGAAATAATATATTTATTTATCACCATATTTATTACGAAATTTTGCGAGTCATAATCTAATAGCACTATCTACATACAAGATTATCGAAGTTCAAAAGCCAATCCAAAACCGGACATGGGTTCAATTTAAGCGGGTTTTAAGAAAACAAATCTTTAATACATAACATGAGCAATTTCACAGTTTAAAATTGATCTTGGACCAAACGCACCACAGTCCATTGTTCAAAACAAACCTTTTTCATCAGATGAATGATTTCTAATTTTGAAATCTAAGAGGGTATAATATGTTTTTTATACTATTATAACAAATAGACTTGATGAAATCGATATAGAGCAACATATAAGAATTAGTCCAATGGATGACAAAAGAAGTCACAGTTGCTCACCTACTCTCATTTTCTCTTTAAAATTAAAATAATAACTTTTTTTGTGGGGAAACATACTCACTTTATTGTTCTATAAGTGAAGTTGCATAGGAATTACAATAGGATCATGTAAAATAATAAGTATGCTATTAATTCCATTTTAGGCTGGCAGGCCCGCTTGAGTTGCCAACTTCTTAACTTGCAGGCCGGCTGGTTAGCCCATTACTCACAATCCTCCATAAACCGAAGCCCATTTACATCTCAATATCAGTTTCAGAAAAAAAGGCTCACCTCCGAATTTCGAAACACACAAAGAGAGACGCACTCACTCTGCTCACCAGGTCCCTCATTTCTCGCCAAGAAACCGCCGCCGCCGCCGCCGCCCACCGGAGCCGGAGATGAAGAAGATCTTCGGCGCCAAGAAGAGCAGGGACCCGCCCCCCACCATCCAGGACGCCACCAACCAAGTCAGCCTCCCCTCCCCTCCCTGCCTTCTCCCCCGATTCGTTTCCTCTTCTCGCACCCGAAATCCAATGCCGCTCCGATTCGACCGGTGGTGCAGATAGACAAGCGGGGCGAGAGCGTGGACGAGAAGATCAAGAAGCTGGACGAGGAGCTGGCGAGGTACAAGGAGCAGATCCGCAAGGCCCGCCCGGGCCCCTCGCAGGAGGCCATCAAGGCCCGCGCCATCAGGCTCCTCAAGCACAAGCGCATGTACGAGGAGCAGCGCAACATGCTCTACAACCAGACCTACAACCTCGACCAGGTCGGCTTCGCCGCCGACGGCCTCAAGGACGCGCAGCAGACCGTACGCCCCGTCCGCCCTTCGTCTCCTCGTGTGTGCTGCTGTGCCAGTTCAGTTCAGCTCATCTGTCCGGTTGCTGATTTTTCTTGATTCTCTGTCTGTCCAGATGGGTGCGATGAAGGCCGCCAACAAGGAGCTCAAGGGGATGATGAAGACCGTCAAGATCGAGGACATCGATGTACGTTTTGCTCCTCCCCATTCTTAGTTGCTGTCGCTGCTGCCGGATTCGTGCTACCATGTATGGTCTGTCAGGTTTTGTTTTGCTACAATTTGAGTATTTCAGTGTCGCGGGTGATGCGTAGGATGTATCCCCTCTGATATAGTTTTAAATAGCAGTAACTAAATTAGAGGGGATATACATATATCAGTGACCATTCACCTGCATTTCGAAGACATAGCCCAATAATATATGTAGTGCGCAATGAATACTTTAAGCAGAAAGGGCATACTGCAGTCGTACTACCAAATATGGCATATCAGAAGCTTAGGATCATACTAACTCTAGAGTCCGTCCTTGCGATTGGCTAATCTGGGATCACATTTCCCAGCAGTATCCATGAGTTTTCATGAAGAAAATTACACACACAAAAAAAAATCGTATCCTTCTTTTTACATCTTCTGTTCATGTGCAATATCCGGCCAGACCAGAAATTATTGGACCAGCAATCAGCCGTACTTATCCTACATTCTGCAACTGTCAATTTCTTTTCATAACAAAGAGTGCATATGATGTGATTGAAGAGCCATGGCCATTTTGGCAACCATATCCGAATAAGGACCAACCTCCTACTGGGGTATCCAATGTGGTATCCAGAAATTATTGAACCTTACAATGACATATTTGGTTAGGGCCTAAACCATATTAATGTGGTATCCACAGTGGGATGTACAACTAAGGACATGTTTGCTTACCTGCATCATTTTTGGCCTCCTTGCATCAGTGGCTGAGCTAATGTAGGCTGAAAACCATGTTCTGCACCTAGTTTGGTTGCCCACAAAACCCAGCTTGCATTATAGACGAACCACTAGTTTGCCGTTTGGTTGCAGGCATGTGTTGCCCAGATGCAAGTTGCTGCTGTTTGGTTACGTGCAAGACATGCGGTGTGGTAACCTTTTGTTCCATTGGTGAGGTTACCAGCACAGACACACACTCATAGGCAGCAATTTGAACCTCCAAAGCATGGATACAGCAGAAACTGCCGAATTGCCGTCCTAGTATGGGGGGATACGGGGACACGCGCGGATACGCTGGGATACACGTATCCTGCAGTATCCCATCTTTTCCGAATTAAAAAAAAAAGGGGAAAGAAATCTGGATACGGCAGATACGGTGTGGACCCGGTGGGGACTCGGGAGCCAGCCTCGCCGCCGCAGCCTAGGCTCGAGGCTGCTGCAGCCTGGACTCGCTTCTCTGGTCGCCGGTTCGCCGCCGCCATTTCCCCCAAGCCCAGCTCTTCCCCCGACGAAGAACATCCATCCAGCAGAGAGGAAGATGGCAAGGCATTCGACGACAAGGAAGAAGGATCGGGCAGGGAGAAAGATGGGGACTGCAGCCAGCAGCGAGGAAGAAGATATAAGTGGCGGCGCAGTCTTTTCTTCAGCTCTCAGGCGGCTGGAGGAAACGAGAAGAGAATGGCTAGAGGAGCTGACTAGTCTAAGGTTTCAGGAACAGGGCTACATGAGCCTGAGTGGAGAGCTACATGGGCCTGACTGGAGGGTTCGTATGAACTATGGGCTGCCCCAAAGTCTTTTATCAATAGAAATGAGGCAACATATATCCAGTAGTTCCTTTACAAAAAACATATATCCAGTACAAAATCTCTGATCTAAAAATTATCATTAAATCTTTATTACTCCCTCTGTAAACTATTACAAGACGTTTTAGATCACCGAAACGTGCTATTTTTTCCTATATATTTATATACCCTGCCGTATCCCCGAATGGTTGTTTCTGAAAAATGCTGTATTCCGTGTCCCCGTATGCGTATCCCCGTCTTTCCATCCCCGTGTCCGTGCTTTTTAGATTTGAACAACCATTCGCACTACATTAGGTACTACATCGACAACCATAGTCATAATAACGACAGTCTTAAGAGATAGTCATAATATAAACCTCACAGACAGACTAAACATCCCGGATCAAGGCAAGTGCTTCGTCGTGCTTCTTGCACTTGGCCACCTTAAAAGGGCATAGTTGGTTAGGGCCTAAGAGCAACTCCAGTGTTTGGAGGCAACCTTGCCTCTAAACTGGGGCCCATGGATCTGCCTCTAACCATAGATGAAAACTCCGCAGTGTGCAGCCTCTAGCTTTAGAGACAAAGTCGGGCCCACAATTAAATAAAATATGATCCATTTATCAACCAGCCCATCGGTCCCTCCAGCACCTAACTGGCTGACAGCGGGGACATCAGAATATTTTATTCAGCACAAAGCATTGGAGACGGGCGCTTAGCATAGAGGCGTCTCCAAGAATTTTTGGCTTAGAGGCCGACGATGCAGTGTATAGAGGCAGTGTTCATAGGCCTAGAGGCAGCCTTAGAGGCGCCATATACTCACATTGTGGATGCCCTAACAAAATTACTTTGGTATCCACAGTGGGATGTACAACTTAATGACTTGGTGAACCACCTTAAATGTTTCTCTTTCAATGTTTGTTCATTACTCTCCCTTCATTTGATGGTAACACAAGTTCCTTCGTGAACTATCATTTGTAGAATATGCAAGATGAAATGACGGACCTGGTGGACGTGAGTAATGAGATACAAGAATCTCTTGGTAGAAGCTACAACATCCCCGATGATGTTGACGAGGAAGATCTAATGGGAGGTATGGAGGCTGTATTTTCAGCTGGGGAAGACTGTAACTTGATCTGGCTTTACTGCTCATTTGGTGAACTGTAATTTTTAGAATATGCAAAGTTAATATTTTCAGTTGGAGAATATATTCCGATGTCATAAATAGTCTAGATTTCTTTCTCTGCCATGTTGGTCCCAGGCATGTACTCTTCTGGGGGGCATTACATAGTCGTAAATAGTCTAGATGTCCTCTGTTTACTGCCCTCATTTTTTTTTTTGGTATTGAACATTGCAGAACTGGATGCTCTGGAAGCTGATATGGAGTTTGAGTCAGCTGCAGTCCCATCGTACCTTCAGCCAGATGAGGAATCTGATCTTAACTTGCCCGCTGCACCGACTTATCCTGCAGCAGTTCCCGCAAGCAGGCACCAGGTAAGTGGATTCCATGTGCATTTACATTGCAGAACAAAATGCAATTCACACAGCATATTTAACTTGGCACAATATTATCCTGAGTTTCTGGTGTTTCTTTCCTTGGGGGTGAATTAACATGATAAAAATAATGCATGGGTTCTGAAATCCAAACGCTGTTCAGTATCTGTTGGCACTTTATGCCTGAGTTTCTCGCATATGCTTTCTGTTATTTTTGGACAAAAGGCATAAATTTACCAATCAACCTCCACACACGCAAAGTTAACATGGTAGGAAAAAGTTGCATGATTTGGTACAGTTGGTTTGCCCCTTGTTATTTGATACCTGGTAGGACGATGCTGCATGATTTGCTACAGTTGACCGATGACTAAGCAACCATGTTGTTTTGAGTGAGCCATTATTGATTAATGGATCGTTTAATTTTGTTATGTTGTGCAGGAGGACGAGCTTGGACTGCCACCAGTACCTCGAGCATCACTCCGTAGTTAGAACTTGGAAGTATTTCCCGTCCTTGTTCTCAGTGTTACCTCATTGTTAATGATGCGAGAGAAGTCTTTGTGTTTGTACTTAAACAATACTTGTAAGCCATTTCTTGATGGTACTGCCTCTTATGGTTAAGCTGTGCAATGTAGCTAGTTTCCGGCTCTGTTTTGCTCTATCCTGGCCGTATGGGGATTCTGAATTTGCGACGCTCTGAATGTCCGTGCATATCGTTCATTCTTTCCTGATGGTCGTTTGGTTTTGGGGTAGCGATGTATTCTCATCGTACTCCCTCCGTCTCAAAATAAGTGTCTCAAGCTTAGTACAACTTTGTACTAAAGTTAGTACAAAGTTAAGACACTTATTTTGAGACGGAGGAAGTACATAGTTAGTTGCCAGTGCATATATATCATTGTACACCGGTAGGTTTCTTGGTTGCAACAGGGAGAATAGAAGTTGCTGAAAAACAGTTATAGATTTGTCAAACAAAAACAAGAGATAGAAACAGAGGCCAGAAGGAGACATCTCTTTTACTTATCTTGTGCACATTTTTTTCCTATTTGTAACAAAAAATAATGGAGGCAAGATAAGTATGAAGCCTGGGTTGGCAGAAATATCTTTGGAATGGTACAAAAATTTGGTCCCGTGGGAGGACTCACTCATTGAGGTGGACAGCCAATGGGAGGAGAGCACATGGCCCCACTGTTATCCAAACGGGACACACCCATGGCAGTATATATGCAGGCACTGCTTAGCCTGATCGTCAGAGCTAACTACAGCAAAGCCAGAAGCACCACAACCTCGTATTCTAGATTTCCAGATAGACAGGATCAGATTAACCAGAAGATGATGCAGGCCGCCGTTGCTTCGTCGGCCGTGCTGCCTGTCACGGTAACGGGCAGGCCGGCGGCGAGGAGGAGGAGCGCCACCGTTGCCGCCGGCGGCAGAAGGATGCTGGGCGGTGCCGTTCGTGCATCCGCCGGGGCGGCGCCGGAGGCGGACTACAGCTCCAACGCCTCGTACGCCCCTCTTCCCTCTTGACTAGATAGATAGATGTCGGTGAGCTCGAACTGAACTGGGCATTTGTCGTGTCATGTGGTGGCGCGATGGTGGGTGCAGGGTGTTCCCCATGGAGGCCTGCGACCTGGTCGGCGGCGAGGCTTGCGACGCGCAGATGTACCCGGAGACGAAGCTCGGCGCTGGCGTCGGCGGCCCGGCTGTCGCCGCGAGGGCGCCGGATGTGGAGAGGGAGTACCTAGCCTACGACGAGCCAAAAACGTAATCCTGCCTACAATGAACATATTAGTTGTGGCATTGCACCGGTCACTGATAACTGGAAACTGTGCGTGGATCGATGCAGGGTGTTCCCGGACGAGGCGTGCGACGATCTCGGCGGCGAGTTCTGCGAGGCGCCCTACCAAACCACCAAGTAGCTACTGCTAGCTAGCAGGAGTATCCATCAAGTTGCATTTCTTCTTAGCAGGGATCGATCGATGTACATCATGTGAATAATAAGCAAATTAAAAACATGCTGCTACGCTGTCTGTACTGTATTGCACATAAACGAAATGCAGTGATCAATTCGTCGTCGGATTAGTTTGTTCGTCTTAAATTCTTATAATCCCTCTGTTCCAATGAACTTAAACCAAAACTAATGACGTACCACAGTGATCTAAACGCTCTTATATTAGTTTACGGAGGGAGTACTAGATAATTGTCCATGCTCTGCAGGGGCCATAATAAACATTCTAACATGTTAGCCCATGCTCTGCAGGGGCCATAATAAACATTCTAACATGTTAGCCCATGATTTACCTATTCATATCAGGTTGGTTTTATTTAGGGAGGTAAACACTTGTCTGGCAAGTATTTATTGGTTTATCAAAGGAAAAACAATTCACAGCTAAAAACATAATTTTATTTATAGAAAACCGTTTAAACTTTTTAAAGGTGAGATAGTTGAGGCGGTTTTCAATAAAAAAAGATAAAAATTCCTTCGAAAAAAAGAGAAGAGATAATAATCCGGATCGATCGAGTCCGTATCCGATCCCAACTACGATCGGCCCGTCCATCCTATTCTACCTACAAATACGCTGGCGATCGATCGATCGATCCTGCCCAGCAAATCAATCAAGCAACCAAAAGTGCAGAACCTACGTACGCACGAAGTAATTCCGATCAATCCTTGCAGTAAGAAAAAGCTAGCACGCGATCGATGGCGGCTGACTTCGACCTGGACGACGTGATCCAGCGCCTCCTGGACGCGGAGGCGCCCCTCAGCTCGCCGTCCGCCGCCCCGCCGCTGAAAGGCGAGGAGATCCGGCACCTCTGCGCGGCCGCCAAGGAGCTCCTCCTCAAGCAGCCGACGCTCCTCGAGCTCTCCGCTCCCGTCAACATCTGCGGCGACATCCACGGCCAGTACCCCGACCTCCTCCGCCTCTTCCGCGAGACCGGGGCGCCCTCCGCCGCCAACCGCTACCTCTTCCTCGGCGACTACGTCGACCGGGGCACGCAGAGCATCGAGACCATCTGCCTCCTCCTCGCCTACAAGCTCAAGTACCCGGACGCCTTCTTCCTCCTCCGCGGCAACCACGAGTGCGCCGCCGTCAACAAGCAGTACGGCTTCTACTCCGAGTGCGCGTCCCGCGGCCCACGCGTAACCCATTCGGAGGGCACGTCCCGAGCCTACAAGCTCAGGTACCCGGACAAGCTCTGGGAGGGCTTCAACGCCGTCTTCGCCTGCCTCCCGCTGGCGGCGCTCGTCGGCCGCGAGGGCGGCCGGGACAGTAACAAGAACAAGAAGAAGATCCTGTGCGTGCACGGCGGGCTCTCGCCGGAGCTCGAGAGCCCGGACCAGATCCGCGAGATCAAGCGCCCGCTGGCCGACGTCCCCGAGTCCGGGCTCGTGTGCGACCTGCTGTGGTCGGACCCCGCCGCGGACGGCGACGACTGGGGGTGGGGCGACCCGCGCAGGAGCACGTCCTTCACCTTCGGCGCCGACGTGGTGGAGGAGTTCTGCGAGAGGCACGGGCTGGCCATGGTGTGCAGGGCGCACGGGATGAAGGATGGCGGGTACGACCAAGAGTTCGCCGGCGGGAAGCTTGTGACCGTGTTCTCTGCACCCAACTACTGCGGCAAGTGTGGCAACGACGGCGCCGTCATGACCGTCGCCTACTCCTTCCGCGTCCTCCACCCTGATGCTACTGCCACTCCTCCTCCGGCTCCTATTTACCTGTAGTCCAATACATATATATTGATGTCAGTTTCAGACGCCTTGCCATGTAATCTCCAGCTCGTCGTGTCTTTGTTTTATTAAGAGTGAATTCCAGTTTTTGAATGTATTGCAGGTTTTTATCCCATTTAGCGAAAGTTTTACTCGATTTATCATATTTAAATTTTTTTAAAAAACTTTTCATTTCTCAACTCCTCGCGAAGTCTAGATTTAGTCCCTCAACTTCAAAACCGAACAAATGGGTGTGGCTACACGTCAGTCGACTGTTTTTCCAATTAGGGTCAGTAGACTGTTGGATGAAGATTGTATAGCGCATGGACCTTCTTCCTCCCAGACCACCAAACGTGCCGCCGGCCACCGCCGCTCGCCCTCCCCAACGCCCCCCCCCCCACCGGTCCATCCGCCGCCCTGCAGCCATCCCTCTAGCCCCGCCCGCGCTTGGGTTTTTTCTCCGGCAAAGTGCACCACCGCACCCATCCTAAACCCTAAGATAGATAATAGGGCAGCCCACCGGCGAGCCCCTTCCTTCTGTCTGGCAAACTCTCAAAAATCGACTGGCGAACAAATTGTCCCTAGCTAAACTGCGAACAAATTGCACTCCCAACTCTTAAAACCGAACAAGTTCAGTCCCTTGTCTGGGCAGACCCAGTATCGCTGCTGAATCAGCATGGTTTTGATCGGTCTTCGTCAATGTGGCACTATTTCTCTCTCCTATCTTCTTCCGTCTCATATTGGCTTATTGAGGTATTTCATCGAACGCCTTGCATGCACTCGTCCACCGCTTCCAGCCATCCCTCTAAACCGGCGAACCCCCTGAAATTGTCCGGCGAACCTACACTAACCCCCACCCCTAAGATAGACAAGGTGGCTTCTTCTCCCCCTAGACGAGATCAAACATGCATTGGTGCAGGGTCATTGTTGCTTTCTTCTCCACAAAATCGACTGATCCAAATTCCATTTTCAGGTGACTAACATGTAGCTAAACTCAAATTATAACCACACATAACAAGTTCATACGTAACACTAGGATACACTAACCAGTTCATACGAGTACGATTCGCATACTACGTTTGCGAGAACATTCGCTTTAAGACCGAATGGCGCAGAGATGTAAGACAACTTCGGGTACATAAACACTATTCACAATTTTTTTATGATGATCTAATATATATACACTATACACACAACTAATATATTCATATTGATCTCCTTCTTTAAAGATGCAAGAGATGCGGGATAGGCTCCTACCAGAGAACCGCATACGAGCAATTCAAGAGGAAATTGCGGGATTTTTGCTTACGGAGGTGATATCTGAAAGAGGAGAATACCATTGCATCTAATGCCTGCATGTAATGATTTCCAAATTGTAGGAGAAATTGTATATACCAAATTGTATATATATATATATGTATGGTCGTACAAGAAATTATATTATATATGTATGGTCGTACGAGAAATTATATTATACTATATGCATAAGGTGTACAGTATGTAGTAGCGTAAAATATGTTTCAAATGAAAAAGAATTGAATGGAAAACACAAAATGAAAAGGAAAAATAAACCATAAACCCTAAACCCTAAACCCCTGAACCCTTAGTCCCGGTTGGCGTCACCAACCCGGGACTAAAGGTCCCCCACCCCCCGGGCTAGCTCACGGCCACATGGAGGGACCTTAAAGGTCTTAGTCCCGGGCCGTGGCCAACCGGGACTAAAGGATGGGGGCCTTTAGTCCCAGTTTTGTTGTCTCGGTTGGTGACCTGGGACTAAAGGCCATTGCCAACCAGGACTAAAGCCCGTTTCTCCACTAGTGCGGTTGAAGTTGTGGCATGCTTAGCACTGGCACCTGCAAGTTACAGGTCACCATTGCCCGGTCCCTCTTATCTTTATAACTTTGACTAATCAAGCAAGGTAAATGATTGTTAAATGGCACTACATGCTTGGTGAGTGAAGTGCATCATTGGTCCTCAAACTATTTTAGAGGTGTCATGTAGGTCCTTGAACTATGAAAATCATAATCTAGATCCTCAAAGTGCAATATGTGTGTCATCTAGGTCCACAAACTATTTCAAAGGTGTCACCTAGGTCCTTGCTCTATTTTAGAGGTGTCACATATATACACACTTATTGCACTTCAAGGATTTTCGAGGACCTAGATGACACTTTTCATGGTTTGAGGACCTACATGACACCTTCGAAATAGTTCGAGGACCTGGGATGCACTTCACTCTAAACCACTTCCACGAATTAATGTGGTGGCTGGAGTAGAAGATTTATGTATGAACTTGATAGTTTAGTCGGAGTCAACGAACTAAACCACTTCGATGACTGATCAATTTTAGTGGGAGTCAATGGACAGTATAGTCGGATTTGTCAACTCATAAACAATATGAATGCACGACATCTTTGCCGCGGGCAGCGAGACGACAGCCACAACACTTGACTGGATCATGGCGGAGCTGGTGAAGAACTCGGAGGCGATGCATCGGGCCATAGCGGAGGTTCGCCAAGCCTTCGAGACGGGCGGCACGGTGGTCGAGGAGCAGCTCGCCAACCTCGTCCCGTAACTTCAACTCGTGATTCGGGAGACGTTCCGACTACACATGCCACTGCCGTTGCTGCTCCCCCGAGAGTGCCGGGAAGAGACAGGTTGTCGTGTGCTCGGATACGATGTGTCGCAGGGCACGCAGGTGCTAGTGAACGCCTGGGCGCTCAGCCGCGACGAGCGGTACTGGCCCGATGCGCCGGATGAGTTCCGGCCGGAGCGATTCGAGAAGTCGGAGGTGGATTTTAGGGGAGCGGACTTCGAGCTCCTGCCGTTCGGTTCTGGGAGGAGAATTTGCCCTGGCTTGGCGTTTGGACTCACCAATGTGGAGCTCGCGCTTGCTAGTCTGCTGCTCCACTTCGACTGGGAGGCGCCGGGGTTGGATGATCCTGCAGGGTTTGGCATGACCGAGGCCTTCGGCGTCACGGACGGCGATGACTGGGGGTGGGGCGACCCGCGCAGGAGCACGTCCTTCACCTTCGGCGCCGACGTGGTAGAGGATGATAACCCACAAGTATAAGGGATCACAACAGTTTTCGAGGGTAGAGTATTCAACCCAAATTTATTGATTCGACACAAGGGGAGCCAAAGAACATTCTCAAGTATTAGCAGCTGAGTTGTCAATTCAACCACACCTGAAAGACTTAATATCTGCAGCAAAGTATTTAGTAGCAAAGTAGTATGGAAGTAACGGTAACGGTGGCAAAAGTAACAGTAGCAGTTTCGTAGCAATTGTAACAGTGGCAACGGCGAAGTAACGTAGCGAAGATCAACATGTGAAAATCTCGTAGGCAATGGATCAATGATGGATAATTATGTCGGATGGCATTCATCATGCAACAGTTATAACCTAGGGTGACACAGAACTAGCTCCAGTTCATCAATGTAATGTAGGCATGTATTCCGAATATAGTCATACGTGCTTATGGAAAAGAACTTGCATGACATCTTTTGTCCTACCCTCCCGTGGCAGCGGGGTCCTAATGGAAACTAAGGGATATTAAGGCCTCCTTTTAATAGAGAACCGGACCAAAGCATTAGCACTTAATGAATACATGAACTCCTCAAACTACGGTAATCACCGGAAAGAATCCCAATTATTGTCACCTTGGGGTATGCGGATCATAACACGTAATAGGTGTATACAACTTGCAAGATAGGATCAAGAACACATATATATTCATGAAAACATAAAAGGTTCAGATCTGAAATCATGGCACTCGGGCCCTAGTGACAAGCATTAAGCATAGCAAAGTCATAGCAACATCAATCTCAGAACATAGTGGGTACTAGGGATCAAACCCTAACAAAACTAACTCGATTACATGATAAATCTCATCCAAACCATCACCGTCCAGCAAGCCTACGATGGAATTGCTCACGCATGGCGGTGAGCATCATGAAATTGGTGATGGAGGAAGGTTGGTGATGATGATGGCGATAATTTCCCCTCTCCGGAGCCCTGAACGGACTCCAGATCTGCCCCCCCCGATGAAGAACAGGAGGCGGCGGCGGCTCCATATTGTAAAACGCGATGAATCCTTCTCTCAGATTTTTTTCTCCCCGAAAGTGAATATATAGAGTTGGACTTGAGGTCGGTGGAGGTCCAGGGGACCCACAAGGCAGGGGGGCGCACCCTGGGGGGGGGGGAGGCGTCCTCCACCCTTGTGGACAGCTGGTGGGTTCCCTCTGGTTGATTCTTTCACCAATATTTTTTATTTATTCCAAAAATATTCTCCGTGAAGTTTCAGGTCATTCCGAGAACTTTTATTTCTGCACAAAAATAACACCAAAGCAATTCTGCTGAAAACAGCGTCAGTCCGGGTTAGTTCCATTCTAATCATGCAAATTAGAGTCCAAAACAAGGGCAAAAGAGATTGGAAAAGTAGATACGATGGAGACGTATCAACTCCCCCAAGCTTAACCCATTGCTTGTCCTCAAGCAATTCAGTTGACAAACTGAAAGTGATAAAGAAAAACTTTTACAAACTCTGTTTGATCTTGTTGTTGCAAATATGTATAGCCAGCATTCAGGTTTTCAGCAAAGATTATGAACTAACCATAATCACAATAACATTTAGGTCTCACATTTACTCATATCAATGGCATAATCAACTAGCGAGCAATAATAATAAATCTCGGATGACAACACTTTTTCAAAACAATCGTGATATGATATAACAAAATGGTATCTCGCTAGCCCTTTCTGAGATCGCAAAACATAAATGTAGAGCACCCCTGAAGATCAAGGACTGACTAGACATTGTAATTCATGGTAAAAGAGATCTAGTCAAAGTCATACTCAATATCAATTAATAACAACGCATACAAATGACAGTGGTGCTCCCTAAATGGTGCTTTTTATAAGAGGATGATGACTCAGCATAAAAGTAAATAGATAGGCCCTTCGCAGAGGGAAGCAATGATTTGCAGAGGTGCCAGAGCTCGAGCTTTTTGAAACAGAGATGAATATAATTTTGAGCGGTATGCTTTCATTGTCAACATAACAACCAAGAGATCTCAGTATCTTCCATGCTACATACATTATAGGCGGTTCCCAAACAGAATGGTAAAGTTTTCACTCCCCCTCAACCAACAAGCACACTCCACGGCTGGTCCGAAACAACGGGGATCGTCCATACAAACAACAATCCTGGGGGAGTTTTCTTTGAAATTATTTTGATTTGATTTGAGCATGGGACTGGGCATCCTGAATACCAGCCACTTTCTCGTGAATGATAAGTGAATCAACACTCATCGTGAGAATAACCCACCTACCATGGAAGATACTGACAGCCCCCAGTCACTACATGAGCGATTCGGGCATACAAAACAGATTATCATTTGAAGGTTTAGAGTTTGGCACATGCAAATTTACTTGGAACGGCAGGTAAATACCTCATATAGGTAGGTGTGGTGGACTCATATGGAACAACTTTGGGTTTATGAAAGTAGATGCACAAGCAGTATTCCCGCTTAGTACAAGTGAAGGCTAGCAAAAGATTGAGGAGCGACCAACTAGAGAGCGACAACAGTCATAAACATGCGTTAAGATTAACCAACATTGAGTGCAAGCATGAGTAGGATATAAATCAACATGAACATAAATATCGTGGAGGCTATGTTGATTTTGTTTCAACTACATGCGTGAACATGTGCCAAGTCAAGCCACTAGAATCATTCAAAGGAGGATACCATCCTATCATACTGCATCACAACCATTTTAAAAGCATGTTGGCACGCAAGGTAAACCATTATAAACTTCTAGCTAATTAAGCATGGCATGAGTAACTATAATCTCTAATTGTCATTGCAAACATATTTCATTCATAATGGGCTGAATCAAGAACGATGAACTAATCATATTTACAAAAACAAGATAGGTCGAGTTCATACCAGCCTTTTCTCTATCTCAATCATTTCATCATATATCATCATTATTGCCTTTCACTTGCACGACCGAACGGTGTGGATAATAATAATAGTGTACGTGTATTGGACTAAGCTGGAATCTGCAAACATTTATTCAAAGGAGAAGACAAGGTAATATGGCTCTTTGTTAGATCAACAATAGTGCATATGAGAGCCACTCATCATTTTCATCGTGGTCTTCTCTTCTTGACCCAAAGAAAGAAAAAATAATTTCAAAGAAACACACTGAAATGTTTTTGGAGTTTTTGTTTTTCAGAGGAAAGTAAACCAAGGACGAGAAAAACTATTTACATGGGAAAGCTCCCAACAGGCAAAAGAAGAACGAGAAATCTTTTTGGGTTTTCTTTTAATACTACAACTAGTTAAACATGGAAAGGAAACTAAAAAGAAGCTACAACTAAAAATTTTTCTCAAAGTTTTTCGAACACACAAGAAGAAAGCGAGAAAAAGAAATAAACTAACATGGATAATACAATGCAAAAGTATGAACACCGACAACTGGAATGAGTGTGTGAACATGAATGTAATGTCGGTGAGAAATACGTACTCCCCCAAGCTTAGGCTTTTGGCCTACGTTGGTCTAGGGCCACGGCTGGCCTGGCGGATATCCAAAGTGATAGTTGGGGTTGTAATGTGATGCGCAGCTACTGCCTGGAGGGCTGCCTCGTGAAGGCGAGCAGTCTCCCTCTCTCTCTCGTACTCAGCTGCCTCCTCCCTGGTTATAAAGTATCTTCGTTTTACCTGAGAGTCAAAGAAAGCAGGAGCAGGAAGGGTAATATGGACAGCGCGCTGCCTGTCGAAGATTAGTCGGTATAGGAGGGACTGTTCGTTCCTCTCAAGGAACTGGTAGCGTACCATAGCATTATAATCAAGAAAAGCAGGTGGTAACTCAATGTCATCCCCCCTTATGGGTACCCCGAGATAGTTAGCTAAATGGGTGGCATAAATCCCACCGAAGAAATCTCCATCTTTAGCATTATTATGTAACCTCCTTGCAATAATAGCCCCCAAGTTATATCGTTTATCACCCGTTACCGCACACTTGAGGACACTAAGATCCGATGCACAAAGGTGGCTATGATCATGTTTACCATTAATACATCTACCTATAAAGAGAGCAAAATAATGTATGGCAGGAAAGTGAATACTCCCCATGGTGGCTTGTGTAATATTTCTAGTCTCTCCTAAAGTGATGCTATCCAGGAAACCATTGTATTCAGTTTTGCGAGGTTCACTAAGAATTCCCCCCTGCGGAATTTTACATGCTTCATTAAAATCTATTAGGTCCATGGTATATGATTTATCATAAAGGTCAAACAGGACAGAATGAGTATTGCGCTGGGATGTAAACTTAAATCTTCGTACAAACGAATCAGTGAGATGATAGTATTGTAAGCACTTATCTGACACGAAGTCCTCAAGGTCAGCATTTTGCACGCACGCATCAAATTCATCCTTGAAACCTGCATGAACCATGAATTGATCCAACGGCCATTCGCATGGCCGCACCGAAGCTTCTCTTGGTGGTTCAAGGTCCGGCTCACGTATCACGAGCCTTGTGGCTTGCTTCTTCGATGAACCACCTTGGTATATTTTCCTAAAAATTTTCCTTCCTCTGAAAATTTCTGAAATTTTTAGTGACTTTAAATAAAAGTGAATCAAACTCAACAAAACTGATAGCAACTACTCCTACAAGTGCCTAGAGGCTATATCACGCAACAAAACTACCTTGGACCATATAAATTTGAAATACAAGCTCAAGAACAAGGTCACCACAACAGCAAAAATTTGCAATATATAAAGCACTAGAATAAAAACTAATTGGATCATTGGAGGAGTCACATTCCGAAGAACAATCCCCCAAAATAGTTTTGCAAATGGAGCTTTACACAAGGAGATCAAAAATGGAAGCAAAATGAGGAACACGGGTTTGAGCTATGGGATGATTTTTTCTGGAGGAAGACGAAGTGGATGGGTGCTCGAATAAGTGAGGGGGACCCACGTGGGACCCACAAGGCAGGGGGTCGCGCCCTAGGGGGGCACACCCTCCACCCTTATGGTCCACTAGTGCAGCCCCCTAGTGCAGCCCCCTGGTGCAATCTCAGTGCCAGAACTTCTAAAATATTCTATAAAAAATCATACTGAATTTTCAGGGCATTTGAAGAACTTTTATTTTCGGGACATTTTTTTATTGCACGGATAATTCAGAAAACAGAAAAATAAAAGCAATTCTACTTTATTTATTCTAAATAACAGAGAGTAAAAGTTGGGTACAGAAAATTATGCTTTCTAAATTCATCCATCTCATGCTCATCAAAAGGAATCCATTAACAAGGTTGATCAAGTCTTATTAACAAACTTCTTTCGAATAACATGGAACCGGAGCATTTTCGAATAACACTAGGTTACCTCAACGGGGATATGCATGTCCCCAACAATGAGAATATCATATTTCTTTTTGACAGTAGGGAGAGGGAATTCAAAACCTCCAATAGTAATAGTTGAAAAATTTTCCAATAGAATTGATACTATGAACTTGAGGTTGTTTCTTCGGAAAGTGTACCGTATGCTCATTACCATTAACATGAAAAGTGACATTGCCCTTGTTGCAATCAATAACAGCCTCTGCAGTATTCAAAAAGGGTCTACCAAGGATAATTGACATACTGTCGTCCTCGGGAATATCAAGAATAACAAAGTCCGTTAAGATAGTAACGTTTGCAACCACAACGGGCACATCCTCACAAATACCGATGGGTATAGCAGTTGATTTATCAGCCATTTGCAAAGAGATTTCAGTAGGTATCAACTTATTCAAATCAAGTCTATGATATAAAGAGAAAGGCATAACACTAACACCGGCTCCAAGATCACATAAAGCAGTTTTAACATAGTTTCTTTTAATGGAGCATGGTATAGTTGGTACTCATGGATCTCCTAGTTTCTTTGGTATTCCACCCTTAAAAGTGTAATTAGCAAGCATGGTGGAAATTTCAGCCTCCGGTATCTTTCATTTATTTGTAACAATATCTTTCATATACTTGGCATAAGGAGACATTTTCAGAATATCAGTCAAACGCATACGCAAAAAGACAGGTCTAAGCATTTCAACAAAGCGCTCAAAATCCTCATCATCCTTTTTCTTGGATGGTTTAGGAGGAAAGGGCATGGGTTTCTGAACCCATGGTTCTCTTTCTTTACCGTGCTTCCTAACAACAAAGTCTCTCTTATCATAAAGTTTATTTTTAGGTTGTGGGTTATCAAGATCAAAAACAGGTTCTATCTCCACATCATTATCATTACTAGGTTGAGCATCAACATGAACATCATCATTAACATTATCACTAGGTTCATGTTCATCACCAGATTGTGTCTTAGCATCAGAAATAGAAATATCATTTGGGTTCTCAGGTGTATCTATAACAGACTCACTAGAAGCATGCAAAGTCCTATCAGTTTTCCTTTTATTTTTATTACTAGGACTAGGTGCATCAGTATTAATTCTCTGAGAATCTTGTTGAGCTCTCTTAGGATGACCCTCAGGATACAAAGGTTCCTGAGTCATTTTACCACCTCTAGTCATAACCCTAACAACATTATCATTATTCTTACTATTCAACTCATTAAGCAAATCATCTTGTGCTCTAAGTACTTGTTCTATTTGAGTCTTAACCATGGAAGCATGTTTACTAATAATTTTCAGATCACTAACAGTTCTACTCATATAATCACCCAAGCAGTCAAGCATGTAAGCATTACATTTCAATTGTCTACTAACATAAGCATTAAAGTTCTCTTGTTTAACAATAAAATTATCAAAATCATCCAAGCATTGACTAGCAGACTTATTATAAGGGATATCACCTTCATCAAATCTATAGAGAGAATTTACCTCTACTACCTGTGTCGGGTTATAAAGACCATGTATTTCTTCAATAGGTGGTAAATTCTTAAGATCTTCAGCTTTAATGCCTTTTTCTTTCATAGATTTCTTTGCCTCTTGCATATCTTCAGGACTGAGGAATAGAAAACCTCTTTTCTTCGGAGTTGGCTTAGGAGTTGGTCCAGGAAGTGTCCAATCATTATCATTACTCAATATATTATTCAATAGCAATTCAGCTTGCTCAATAGTTCGTTCCCTAAAAACACAACCAGCACAACTATCTAGGTGGTCCCTAGAAGCATCGGTTAGTCCATTATAAAAGATATCAAGTATTTCATTTTTCTTGAGAGGATGATCAGGCAAAGCATTAAGTAATTGGAGAAGCCTCCCCCAAGCTTGTGGGAGACTCTCTTCTTCAGATTGCACAAAGTTAAATATTTCCCTTAAAGCAGCTTGTTTCTTATGAGCAGGAAAATATTTTTCAGAGAAGTAATAAATCATATCCTGGGGACTACACACACAACCAGGAGCAAGAGAATTAAACCACAACTTAGCATCATCCTTTAATGAGAAAGGAAACAACTTAAGAATATAGTAATAGCGAATTTTTTCCTCATGAGCAAATAGGGTGGCTATATCATTCAACTTAGTAAGATGTGCCACAACAGTTTCATATTCATAACCATGAAAAGGATCAGATTCAACCAAAGTAATTAACTCAGGATCAACAGAGAATTCATAATCCTTATCAATAACAAAAATAGGTGAAGTAGCAAACTTAGGATCATATTATAGCATTTAAAGATTTTTCTTTCCACTTGCATAATAATTTCTTAAGATCATCTCTATCCTTACAAGCAAGAAAGTCCCTAGCTACCTCTCCATCCATAACATAACCCTCAGGTATATCAGGCAATTCATATCTAGGAGAGCTAGGTCTAGCAAATGTCTCAAAGTGTTCAGTTTCAATAATTTCATCAGTTTCAGAAATATCATCATCCTCAGCATAATCAATAGTTCTAGCTCTAGCAAGATGTTCATTAAGTAATTCACCCAGTGGCACAATATTATCAAGCAAAGCAATAGTATCATCATAAGCATCATGCATAGTAGAAGTAGCATCATCAATTACTTGCGACATATCAGATTTAATAGCAGGTGTAGGTGTCGCAAGCTTACTCAAAACAGAAGGTGAATCAAGTGCAGAGCTAGATGGCAGTTCCTTACCTCCCCTCATAGTAGAGGGAAAAATCTTGGTTCTAGTATCTTTCAAATTCCTCATGGTGATCAATAGATATAAATCCCAAGTGACTCAGAGAATAGAGCTATGCTCCCCGGCAACGGCGCCAGAAAAAGGTCTTGATAACCCACAAGTATAGGGGATTGCAACATTTTTCGGGGGTAGAGTATTCAATCCAAGTTTATTGATTCGACACAAGGGGAGCCAAAGAATATTCTCAAGTATTAGCAGCTGAGTTGTCAATTCAACCACACCTGAAAGACTTAATATCTACAACAAAGTATTTAGTAGCAAAGTAGTATGGAAGTAACGGTAACGGTGGCAAAAGTAACAGTAGCAGTTTCGTAGCAATGTAACAGTGGCAACGACGAAGTAACGTAGCAAAGATCAATATGTGAAAAGCTCGTAGCCAATGGATCAATGATGGATAATTATGTCGGATGGCATTCATCATGCAACAGTTATAACCTAGGGTGACACAGAACTAGCTCCAATTCATCAATGTAATGTAGGCATGTATTCCGAATATAATCATACGTGCTTATGGAAAAGAACTTGCATGACATCTTTTGTCCTACCCTCCCGTGGCAGCGGGGTCCTAATGGAAACTAAGGGATATTAAGGCCTCCTTTTAATAGAGAACCGGACCAAAGCATTAGCACTTAATGAATACATGAACTCCTCAAACTACAATAATCACCGGAAAGAATCCCAATTATTGTCACCTTGGGGTATGCGGATCATAACACGTAATAGTTGTCTACAACTTGTAAGATAGGATCAAGAACACATATATATTCATGAAAACATAATAGGTTCAGATCTGAAATCATGGCACTTGGGCCCTAGTGACAAGCATTAAGCATAGCAAAGTGATAGCAACATCAATCTCATAACATAGTGGATACTAGGGATCAAACCCTAACAAAACTAATTCGATTACATGATAAATCTCATCCAAACCATCACCGTCCAGCAAGCCTATGATGGAATTACTCACGCACGGCGGTGAGCATCATGAAATTGGTGATGGAGGAAGGTTGGTGATGATAATGGCGATGATTTCCCCTCTCCGGAGCCCTGAACGGACTCCAGATCTGCCCTCCCGATGAAGAAGAGGAGGCGGCTGTGGCTTCGTATCGTAAAACGTGATGAATCCTTCTCTCAGATTTTTTCTCCCCGAAAGTGAATATATAGAGTTGGAGTTGAGGTCGGTGGAGGTCCAGGGGACCCACAAGGCAGGGGGCGCGCCCTAGGGGGGGGCCCTCCACCCTTGTGGACAGCTGGTGGGTCCCCTCTTGTTGATTCTTTCGCCAGTATTTTTTATTTATTCCAAAAATATTCTGCGTGAAGTTTCAGGTCATTCCGAGAACTTTTATTTCTGCACAAAAATAACACGAAAGCAATTCTGCTGAAAACAGCGTCAGTCCGGGTTAGTTCCATTCAAATCATGCAAATTAGAGTCCAAAACAAGGGCAAAAGAGTTTGGAAAAGTAGATACGATGGAGACGTATCAGAGGAGTTCTGCGAGAGGCACAGGCTGGCCATGGTGTGCAGGGCGCACGAGATGAAGGATGCCAGGTACGACCAAGGGTTCACCAACAGGAAGCTTGTGACCGTGTTCTCTGCACCCAACTACTGCGGCAAGTGTGGCAATGACGGCGCCGTCATGACCGTCGCCGGTGACCTCGCCTGCTCCTTCCGCGTCTTCCACCCTGATGCTACTGCCACTCCTCCTCCGGCACCTATTTATCTATAGTCCAATACATATATATTGATATCAGTTTCAGACGTCTTGCCATGTAATCTCCAGCTCGTCGTGTCTTTGTTTTATTAAGAGTGAATTCCAGTTTTTGAATGTATTGCAGGTTTTTATCTCATTTAGCGAAAGTTTTACTCAATTTACCACATCTAAATTTTGAATAAAAAACTTTTCGTTTCTCAACTCCTCGCGAAGTCTAGATTTAGTCCCACAACTCCAAAACCGAACATATGGGTGCGGCTACACGTCAGTCGATTGTTTTTCCAATTAGGGTCAGTAGACTGTTGTGGACTGTTGGATGAAGATTGTATAGCGCATGGACCTTCTTCCTCCCAGACCACCAAACGTGCCACCGGCCACCGCCGCTCGTGGCCGCCCCGCCATCCCCGGAGACGCCCCCCCACCGGTCCATCCGCCGCCCTGCAGCCATCCCTCTAGCACCGCCCGTGCTTGGGTTTTTTCTCCGGGGAAGTGCACCACCGACCCCACCACCGCACCCATCATAAACCCTAAGATAGATAATAGGGTAGCCCACCGGCGAGCCCCTTCCTTCCGTCTGGCAAACTCTCAAAAATTGACTGGCGAACAAATTGTCCCTAGCTAAACTGCGGACAAATTGCACTCCCAACTCTTAAAACTGGACAAGTTCAGTCCCTTGTGTGGGCAGACCCAGTATCGCTGCTGACTCAGCATGGTTTTGATCGGTCTTCGTCAATGTGGCACTATTTCTCTCTCCTATCTTCTTCCTTCTCATATTGGCTTATTGAGGTATTTCATCGAATGCCTTGCATGCACTCATCCACCGCTTCCAGCCATCCCTCTAAACCGGCGAACCCCCTGAAATTGTCCGGCGAACCTACACTAACCCCCACCCATAAGATAGACAAGGTGGCTCCTTCTCCCCCTAGACGAGATCAAACATGCATTGGTGCAGTGTCATTGTTGCTTTCTTCTCCACAAAATCGACTGATCCAAATTCCATTTTCAGGTGACTGACATGTAGCTAAACTCAAATTATAACCACACATAACAAGTTCATATGTAACACTAGGATACACTAACCAGTTCATACGAGTACGATTCGCATACTACATTTGCGAGAACATTCGCTTTAAGACCGAATGGCGTAGAGATGTAAGACAACTTCGGGTACATAAACACTATTCACAATTTTTTTTTATGATGATCTAATATATATACACACAACTAATATATTCATATTGATCTCCTTTAAAAATGCAAGAGATGCGGGATAGGCTCCTACGAGAGAACCGCATATGAGCAATTCAAGAGGAAAATGCGGGATTTTTGCTTACGGAGGTCATATCTGAAAGAGGAGAATACCATTGCATCTAATGCCTGCATGTAATGATCTCCAAATTGTAGGAGAAATTGTATATATCAAATTGTATATATAGATGTATGGTCGTACAAGAAATTATATCTTATATGTATGGTCGTATGAGAAATTATATTATACTATATGCATAAGGTGTACAGTATGTAGTAGCGTAAAATATGTTTCAAATGAAAAAGAATTGAATGGAAAACACAAAATGAAAAGGAAAAATAAACCATAAACCCTAAACCCCTGAACCCTTAGTCCCGGTTGGCGTCACCAACCCGGGACTAAAGGTCCCCCACCCCCCGGGCTAGCTCGCGGCCACGTGGAGGGACTTTAAAGGTCTCAGTCTCGGGCCGTGGCCAACCGGGACTAAAGGATGAGGGTCTTTAGTTCCAATTTCATTGTACCGGTTGGTGATCCGGGACTAAAGGCCATTGCCAACCAGGACTAAAGCCCATTTCTTCACTAGTGCAGTTGAAGCTGTGGCATGCTTAACACTGGCACCTGCAAGTTACAGGTCACCATCGCCCGGTCCTGCTTATCTTTATAACTTTGACTAATCAAGCAAGGTAAATGATTGTTAAATGGCACTACATGCTTGGTGAGTGAAGTGCATCATTGGTCCTCAAACTATTTTAGAGGTGTCATGTAGGTCCTTGAACTATGAAAATCATAATCTAGATCCTCAAAGTGCAATATGTGTGTCATCTAGGTCCTCAAACTATTTCAAAGGTGTCACCTAGGTCCTTGATCTATTTTAGAGGTGTTACATATATACACACTTATTGCACTTCAAGGATTTTCGAGGACCTAGATGACACTTTTCATGGTTTGAGGACCTACATGATACCTTCGAAATAGTTCGAGGACCTGGGATGCACTTCACTCTAAACCACTTCCATGAATTAATGTGGTGGCTGGAGTAGAAGATTTATGTATGAACTTGATGGTTTAGTCAGAGTCAATGAACTAAACCACTTCCATGACTGATCAATTTTAGTGGGAGTCAATGGACAGTATAGTCGGATTTGTCAACTCGGAAACAATATGAATGCAGGACATCTTTGCCCCGGGCAGCGAGATGACAACCACAACACTTGAGTGGATCATGGCGGATCTGGTGAAGAACCCGGAGGGGATGCATCGGGCCACAGTGGAGGTTCGCCAAGCCTTCAAGGCGGGTGGCACGATGGTCGAGGCACAGCTCGCAAACCTCGTCCCGTACCTGCAACTCGTGATCCGGGAGTCGTTTCGACTGCACTCGCCGCTGCCATTGCTGCTCCCCCGAGAGTGCCGGGAAGAGGCAGGTTGTCGTGTGCTCGGATACGACGTGCCGCAGGGCACACAGGTGCTAGTGAACGCCTGGGCGCTCAGCCGCGACGAGCGGTACTGGCCCGATGCGCCGGATGAGTTTCGACCGGAGCGATTCGAGAAGTCGGAGGTGGATTTTAGGGGAGCGGACTTCGTGCTCCTGCTGTTCAGTTCTGGGAGAAGAATTTGCCCTGGCTTGGCGTTTGGACTCGCCAATGTGGAGCTCGCGCTTGCTAGTCTGCTGCTCCACTTTGACTGGGAGGCGCCGGGGCTGGATGATCATGCAGGGTTTGACATGACCGAGGCCTTCGGCGTCTCGGACGACGACGACTGGGGGTGCGGCGACCCACGCAGGAGCACGTCCTTCACTTTCGGCGCCGACGTGGTGGAGGAGTTCTGCGAGAGGCATGAGCTGGTCATGGTGTGCAGGGCGCACCAGATGAAGGATGTCGGGTACGACCAAGGGTTCGCCGACGGGAAGCTTGTGACCGTGTTCTCTGCACCCAACTACTGCGGCAAGTGTGGCAACGACGACGCAGTCATGGCCGTCGCCTGTGACCTCGCCTGCTCCTTCTGCGTCTTCCACTCTGATGCTACTGCCACTCCTCCTCCGGCTCCTATTTATCTATAGTCCAATACATATATATTGATGTCAGTTTCAGACGCCTTGCCATGTAATCACCAGCTCGTCGTGTTTTTGTTTTATTAATAGTGAATTCCAGTTTTTGAATGTATTGCAGGTTTTTATCCCATTTAGTGAATGTTTACTCGATTTACCACATTTAAATTTTGAAAATAAAAACTTATCGTTTCTCAACTCCTCGCGAAGTCTAGATTTAGTCCCTCAACTCCAAAACCGAACAAATGGGTGCGGCTACACGTCAGTCGGCTGTCTTTCTAATTAGGGTCAGTGGACTATTGGATGAAGATTGCATAGCGCATGGACCTTCTTCTTCCCAGACCACCAAACGTGCCGCCGGCCACCGCCGCTCGCGGCCGCCCCACCCTACCCGGAACCGCCCCCCACCGGTCCATCCGCCGCCCTGCAGCCATCCCTGTAGCCCCGCCCGCGCTTGGGTTTTTTCTCCGGCGAAGTGCACCACCGACCCCACCACCGCCGTCCACCACCGCACCCATCCTAAACCCTAAGATAGATAATAGGGTAGCCCACCAGCGAGCCCCTTCCTTTCGTCTGGCAAACTCTCAAAAATCGACTGGCGAACAAATTGTCCCAAGCTAAACTGCTAACAAATTGCACTCCCAACTCTTAAAACAGGACAAGTTCAGTCCCTTGTCTGGGCAGACCCAGTATCGCTGCTGACTCAGTTTTGATCGGTCTTCGTCAATGTGGCACTATTTCTCTCTCCTATCTTCTTCCTTCTCATATTGGCTTATTGAGATATTTCATCGAACGCCTTGCAGGCACTCGTTCACCGCTACCAGCCATCCCTCTAAACCGGCGACCCCCCTGAAATTGTCCGGCGAACCTACACTAACCCCCACCCCTAAGATAGACAAGGTGGCTCGTTCTCCCCCTAGACGAGATCAAACATGCACTGGTTCAGTGTCATTGTTGCTTTCTTCTCCACAAAATCAACTGCTCCAAATTCCATTTTCAGGTGACTGACATGTAGCTAAACTCAAATTATAACCACACATAACAAGTACATACGTAACACTAGGATAGCCTAACCAGTTCATACGAGTACGATTCGCATACTACGTTTGCGAGAACATTCGCTTTAAGACCAAATGGCGCAGAGATGTAAGACAACTTCGGGTACATAAACACTATTCACAATTTTTTTTATGATGATCTAATATATATACACACAACTAATATATTCATATTGACCTCCTTCTTTAAAGATGCAAGAGATGCGGGATAGGCTCCTACCAGAGAACCGCAAACGAGCAATTCAAGAGGAAATTGCGGGATTTTTGCTTACGGAGGTCATATCTGAAAGAGGAGAATACCATTGCATCTAATGCCTGCATGTAATGATCTCCAAATTGTAGGAGAAATTGTATATACCAAATTGTATATATATGTATGGTCGTACAAGAAATTATATCATATATGTATGGTCGTACGAGAAATTATATTATACTATATGCATAAGGTGTACAGTATGTAGTAGCGTAAAATATGTTTCAAATGAAAAAGAATTGAATGGAAAACACAAAATGAAAAGGAAAAATAAACCATGAACCCTAAACCCCTAAACCCTTAGTCCGGGTTGGCGTCACCAACCCGGGACTAAAGGTCCCCCACCCCCCGGGCTAGCTCGCGGCCACGTGGAGGGACCTTAAAGGTCTTAGTCCTGGGCCGTGGCCAACTGGGACTAAAGGATAAGGGCCTTTAATCCCAGTTTCATTGTCCCGGTTGGTGACCCAGGACTAAAGGCCATTGCCAACCAGCACTAAAGCCCGTTTCTCCACTAGTGCGGTTGAAGCTGTGGCATGATTAACACTGGCACCTGCAAGTTACAAGTCACCATCGCCCGGTCCCTCTTATCTTTATAACTTTGACTAATCAAGCAAGGTAAATGATTGTTAAATGGCACTACATGCTTGGTGAGTGAAGTGCATCATTGGTCCTCAAACTATTTTAGAGGTGTCATGTAGGTCCTTGAACTATGAAAATCGTCATCTAGATCCTCAAAGTGCAATATGTGTGTCATCTAGGTCCTCAAACTATTTCAAAGGTGTCACCTAGGTCCTTGCTCTATTTTAGAGGTGTCGCATATATACACACTTATTGCACTTCAAGGATTTTCGAGGACCTAGATGACAGTTTTCATGGTTTGAGGACCTACATGACACCTTCAAAATAGTTCAAGGACCTGGGATGCACTTCACTCTAAACCACCTCCATGAATTAAGGTGGTGGCTGGAGTAGAAGATTTATGTATGAACTTGATTGTTTAGTCGGAGTCAACGAACTAAACCACTTCCTTGACTGATCAATTTTAGTGGGAGTCAATGGACAGTATAGTCAGATTTGTCAACTCATAAACAATATGAATGCAGGACATCTTTGCCGCGGGCAGCGAGACGACAGCCACAACACTTGAGTGGATCATGGCGGAGGTGGTGAAGAACCCTGAGGCGATGCATCGGGCCACAGCGGAGGTTCGCCAAGCCTTCAAGGCGGGCGGCACGGTGGTCGAGGAGCAGCTCGCCAGCCTCGTCCCGTACCTGCAACTCGTGATACGGGAGACGTTTTGACTGCGCACGCCGCTGCCGCTGCTGCTCAGGTTGTCGTGTGCTCGGATACGACGTGCCGCAGGGCACGCAGGTGCTAGTGAACGTCTGGGCGCTCAGCTGCGACGAGCAGTACTGGCCCGACGCGCCGGATGAGTTCCGACCGGAGCGATTCGAGAAGTCGGAGGTGGATTTTAGGGGAGCGGACTTCGAGCTCCTGCCGTTCAGTTCTGGGAGGAGAATTTGCCCTGGCTTGGCGTTTGGACTTGCCAATGTGGAGCTCGTGCTTGCTAGTTTGCTGCTCGACTTCGACTGGGAGGCGCCGGGGTTGGTTGATCCTGCAGGGTTTGACATGACCAAGGCCTTCGGCGTCACGGACGGCGACGAGTGGGGGTGGGGCGACCCGCGCAGGAGCACGTCCTTCACCTTCGGCGCCGACGTGGTGGGGCAGTTCTGCGAGAGGAATGGGCTGGCCATGGTGTGTAGGGCGCACAAGATGAAGGATGCCGGGTACGACCAAGGGTTCGGCAACGGGAAGCTTGTGACCGTGTTCTCTGCACCCAACTACTGCGGCAAGTGTGGCAACGACGGCGCCGTCATGACCGTCGCCGGTGACCTCGCCTGCTCCTTCCGCGTCTTCCACCCAGATGCTAGTGCCACTCCTCCGGCTCCTATTTATATGTAGTCCAATACATATATATTGATGTCAGTTTCAGACGCCTTGCCATGTAATCTCCAGCTCATCGTGTCTTTGTTTTATTAAGAGTGAATTCCAGTTTTTGAATGTATTGTAGGTTTTTATCCCATTTAGCGAAAGTTTTACTCGATTTACCACATTTAAATTTTGAAAAAAATACTATTCGTTTCTCAACTTCTCGCGAAGTCTAGATTTAGTCCCTCAACTTCAAAACCAAACAAATGGGTGCGGCTACACGTCAGTTGACTGTTTTTCCAATTAGGGTCAGTAGACTGTTGTGGACTATTGGATGAAGATTGTATAGCGCATGGACCTTCTTCTTCCCAGTCGACCAAATGTGCCGCCGGGCACCACCGCTCGCGGCCGCCCCGCCCTCCCCGGAACCCCCCACACCGGTCCATCCGCCGCCCTGCAGCCATCCCTCTAGCCCCGCCTGCGCTTGGGTTTTTTCTCCGGCGAATTGCACCATCGACCCCACCACCGCCGTCCACCACCGCACCCATCCTAAACCCTAAGATAGATAATAGGGTAGCCCACCGGCGAGCCCCTTCCTTCCGTATGGTAGACTCTCAAAAGTCGACTGGCGAACAAAGTGTCCCTAGCTAAACTGCGAACAAATTGCACTCCCAACTCTTAAAACCGGACAAGTTCAGTCCCTTGTCTGGGCAGACATAGTATCGCTGCTGACTCAGCATGGTTTTGATCGGTCTCCGTCAATGTGGCATTATTTCTCTCTCATATCTTCTTCCTTCTCATATTGGCTTATTGAGGTATTTCATCGAACGCCCTGCATGCACTCGTCCACCGCTTCCAGCCATCCCTCTAAACCGGCGAACCCCCTGAAATTGTCCGGCGATACTACACTAACCCCCACCCCTAAGATAGACAAGGTGGCTCCTTCTCCCCCTAGACGAGATCAAACATGCATTGGTGCAATGTCATTGTTGATTTCTTCTCCACAAAATTGACTGATCCAAATGCCATTTTCAGGTGACTGACATGTAGCTAAACTCAAATTATAACCACACATAACAAGTTCATACGTAACACTAGGATACACTAACCAGTTCATATGAGTACGATTCGCATACTACGTTTGCGAGAACATTCGCTTTAAGACCGAATGGCGCAGAGATGTAAGACAACTTCGGGTACATAAACACTATTCACAATTTTTTTATGATGATCTAATATATACACACAACTAATATATTCATATTGATCTCCTTCTTTAAAGATGCAAGAGATGTGGGATAGGCTCCTACCAGAGAACCGCATACGAGCAATTCAAGAGAAATTGCGGGATTTTTGCTTACGGAGGTCATATCTGAAAGAGGAGAATACCATTGCACCTAATGCCTGCATGTAATGATCTCCAAATTGTAGGAGAAATTGTATATACCAAGTTGTGTATATATATGTATGGTCGTAAAAGAAATTATATTATATATGTATGGTCGTACGAGAAATTATATTATACTATATGCATAAGGTGTACAGTATGCAGTAGCGTAAAATATATTTCAAATGAAAAAGAATTGAATGGAAAACATAAAATGAAAAGGAAAAATAAACCATAAACCCTAAACCCCTGAACCCCTAGTCCCGGTTGGCGTCACCAACCCGGGACTAAAGGTCCCCCACCCCCCGGGCTAGCTCGCGGCCACGTGGAGGGACCTTAAAGGTCTTAGTCCCGGGCCGTGGCCAACCGGGACTAAAGGATGAGGGCCTTTAGTCCCAGTTTCGTTGTCCCGGTTGGTGACCCAGGACTAAAGGCCATTGCCAACCAGGACTAAAACCCGTTTCTCCACTAGTGCGGTTGAAGCTGTGGCATGCTTAACACTGACACTTGCAAGTTACAGGTCACCATAGCCCGGTCCCTCTTATCTTTATAACTTTGACTAATCAAGCAAGGTAAATGATTGTTAAATGGAACTACATGCTTGGTGAGTGAAGTGCATCATTGGTCCTTTAACTATTTTAGAGGTGTCATGTAGGTCCTTGAATTAGGAAAATCGTCATCTAGATCCTCAAAGTGCAATATGTGTGTTATCTAGGTCCTCAAACTATTTCGAAGGTGTCACCTAGGTCCTTGATCTATTTTAGAGGTGTCACATATATACACACTTATTGAACTTCAAGGATTTTCGAGGACCTAGATGACACTTTTCATGGTTTGAGGACCTACATGACACCTTCGAAATAGTTCGAGGACCTGGGATGCACTTCACTCTAAACCACTTCCATGAATTAATGTGGTGGCTGGAGTAGAAGATTTATGTATGAACTTGATGGTTTAGTCGGAGTCAACGAACTAAACCACTTCCATGACTGATCAATTTTAGTGGGAGTCAATGGACAGTATAGTCGGATTTGTCAACTCATAAACAATATGAATGCAGGACATCTTTGCCCCGGGCAGCGAGACGACAACCACAACACTTGAGTGGATCATGGCGGAGCTGGTGAAGAACCCGGAGGCGATGTATCGGGCCATAGTGGAGGTTCGCCAAGCCTTCGAGGCGGGCGACACGGTGGTCGAGGAGGAGCTCGCCAACCTCGTCCCGTACCTGGAACTCGTGATCCGAGAGACGTTCCAACTGCACACGTCGATGCCGCTGCTGCTCCCCCGAGAGTGCCGGGAAGAGGCAGGTTGTCGTGTGCTCGGATACAACATGCCGCAGGGCACGCAGGTGCTAGTGAACGCCTAGGCGCTCAGCCGCGACGAGCGGTACAGGCCCAATGCGCCGGATGAGTTCCGACCGGAGCGATTCGAGAAGTCGGAGGTGAAGTTTAGGGGAGCTGATGTGTACTACGCAACCTTCTTCTTGTAGACTCGTGTTGGGCCTCCAAGCGCAGAGTTTTGTAGGACAGTAGCAAATTTCCCTCAAGTGGATGACCTAAGGTTTATCAATCCGTGGGAGGCGTAGGATGAAGATGGTCTCTCTCCAACAACCCTGCAACCAAATAACAAAGAGTCTCTTGTGTCCCCAACACACCCAATACAATGATAAATTGTATAGGTGCACTAGTTCAGCGAAGAGATGGTGATACAAGTGCAATATGGATGGTAGATATAGGTTTTTGTAATCTGAAAATATAAAAACAGCAAGGTAACTAGTAACAAAAGTGAGCGAAAATGGTATTGCAATGCTTCGAAACAAGGCCTAGGGTTCATACTTTCACTATTGCAAGTTCTCTCAACAATGATAACATAATTAGATCATATAACAACCCCTCAACGTGCAACAAAGAGTCACTCCAAAGTCACTAATAGCGGAGAACAAACGAAGAGATTATTGTAGGGTACGAAACCACCTCAAAGTTATTCTTTCTGATCGATCTATTGGGCTATTCCTATAAGTGTCACAAACAGCCCTAGAGTTCGTACTAAAATAACACCTTAAGACACACATAAACCAAAACCCTAATGTCACCTAGATACTCCAATGTCACCACAAGTATCCGTGGATTTGATTATACGATATGCATCACACAATCTCATATTCATCTATTCGAACCAACACAAAGAACTTCAAAGAGTGCCCCAAAGTTTCTACCGGAGAGTCAAGACGAAAACGTGTGCCAACCCCTATGCATAAGTTCACAAGGTCACATAACCTGCAAGTTGATCACCAAAACATACATCAAGTGTTCTCAAATCCTTAAAGACTCAATCCGATAAGATAACTTCAAAGGGAAAACTCAATTCATTACAAGAAGGTAGAGGGGGAGAAACATCATCAGATCCAACTATAATAGCAAAGCTCGCGGTACATCAAGATCGTGCCAAATCAAGAACACGAGAGAGAGAGATCAAACACATAGCTACTGGTACATACCCTCAACCCCGAGGGTGAACTACTCCCTCCTCATCATGGAGAGCGCCGGGATGATGAAGATGGCCACCGGTGATGATTTCCCCCTCTGGCAGGGTGCCGGAACGGGCTCCCGATTGGTTTTTCATGGCTACAGAGGCTTGCGGCAGCGGAACTCCCGATCTAGGTTTTGTTCTGGGGTTTTTGCGATTTATAAGAGGTGTTGGAGTCGGGGACAAGTCAAGGGGGCCCACGAGGCGATGACAAGGACGGGGGGCGCGCCCTCCACCCTTGTGGTGGCCTCGGGACTCCTCTCCGATATCTTTTCATTCCAGTATTATTCATATTTTACAAAAATATTCTCCGTAAATTTTCAGGCCAATTGGACTCCGTTTGATATTACTTTTCTGCGAAACTCAAAAACAAGGAAAAAACAGAAACTGGCACTGGGCTTTAGGTTAATAGGTTAGTCCCAAAAATCATATAAAATAGCATATAAATGCATATAAAACATGCAAGATAGATAATATAATAGCATGGAATAATAAAAAATTATAGATACGTTGGAGACGTATCAAGCATCCCCAAGCTTAATTCCTGCTCATCCTCGAGTAGGTAAATGATAAAAACAGAATTTTTGATGTGGAATGCTACCTAACATATTTATCCATGTGATTTTCTTTATTGTGGCATGAATGTTCAGATCCATAAAATTCAAAACAAAAGTTTAATATTGACATAAAAACAATAATACTTCAAGCATACTAACAAGGCAATTATGTCTTCTCAAAATAACATGGCCAAAGAAAGTTATCCCTACAAAATCATATAGTTTGGTTATGCTCCATCTTCATCACACAAAATATTCAAATCATGCACAACCCCGATGACAAGCCAAGCAATTGTTTCATAATTTTGGTGTTCTCAAACCTTTTCAACTTTCATGCAATACATGAGCGTGAGCCATGGATATAGCACTATAGGTGGAATAGAATATGGTGGTTGTGGAGAACACAAAAAGAAGGAGATAGTCTCACATCAACTAGGCATATCAACGGGCTATGGAGATGCCCGTTAATAGATATCAATGTGAGTGAGTAGGGATTGCCATGCAACGGATGCACTAGAGCTATAAGTGTATGAAAGCTCAAAAAGAAACTAAGTGGGTGTGCATCCAACTCGCTTGCTCACGAAGACCTAGGGCAGTTTGAGGAAGCCCATCATTGGAATATACAAGCCAAGTTCTATAATGAAAAATTCCCACTAGTATATGAAAGTGACAACATAGGAGACTCTCTATCATGAAGATCACGGTGCTACTTTGAAGCACAAGTGTGGTAAAAGGATAGTAACATTGCCCCTTCTCTCTTTTCTCTCATTTTTTTTATTTTTTTATTTGGGCCTTCTCTCATTTTTTTTGGCCTCTTTTTTTTTCGTCCGGAGTCTCATCCCGACTTGTGGGGGAATCATAGTCTCCATCATCCTTTCCTCACTGGGACAATGCTCTAATAATGATGATCATCACACTTTTATTTACTTACAACTCAAGAATTACAACTCGATTCTTAGAACAAAATATGACTCTATATGAATGCCTCCGGCGATGTACCGGGATGTGCAATGAATCAAGAGTGACATGTATGAAAGAATTATGAACGGTGGCTTTGCCACAAATACGATGTCAACTACATGATCATGCAAAGCAATATGACAATGATGATGTGTGTCATAATAAACGGAACGGTGGAAAGTTGCATGGCAATATATCTCGGAATGACTATGGAAATGCTATAATAGGTAGGTATGGTGGCTGTTTTGAGGAAGGTATATGGTGGGTGTAATGCACCGGCGAAAGTTGTGTGGTACTAGAGAGGCTAGCAATGGTGGAAGGATGAGAATGCACGTATAATCCATGGACTCAACATTAGTCATAAAGAACTCACATACTTATTGCAAAAGTTTATTAGCTATCGAAACAAAGTACTACACTCATGCTCCTAGGGGGATAGATTGGTAGGAAAAGACCATCGCTCGTCCCCGACCGCCACTCATAAGGAAGACAATCAATAAATAAATCATGCTCCGACTTCATCACATAACGGTTCACCATACGTGCATGCTACGGGAATCACAAACTTTAACACAAGTATTTCTACCAATCCACAATTACTCACTAGCATGACTCTAATATCACCATCTTTATATCTCAAAACAAATGCAAGGAATCAAACTTCTCATAGTATTCAATGCACTTTATATGAAAGTTTTTATTATATCCCTCTTGGATGCCCATCATATTAGGACTAAATTCATAACCTAAGCAAATTACTATGCTGTTTAAGACTCAAAATAATATAAGTGAATCATGAGAGTTCATCAATTTCTTCAAAATAAAACCACCGCCGTGCTCTAAAAGATATAAGTGAAGCGCTAGAGCAAACGACAAACTACTCCAAAAGATATAAGTGAAGATCAATGAGTAGTCGAATAATTATATTGCTATGTGAAGACTCTCTCTCATAAAAGAATTTCAGATCTTAATATTTTATTCAAACAGCAAGCAAAACAAAATAAAATACATTCCAAGGATAGCACATATCAAGTGAAGAAGCAAAAACTTAGGCTCAACCGAAACTGACCGATCATTGTTGAAGAAGAAAGGTGGGATGCCAACCGGGGCATCCCCAAGCTTAGATGCTTGAGACTTCTTAAAATATTAATTAGGGATGCCTTGGGCATTGTGGCGCCCTGCCTGATTACCACTGTAGCCAGACGGTCGCCACGCATACCAGCCCAGGAAATCACCCTGGCATGCGCTTTTACAACAAGTATCATGAACACAGGCATTTCTATTAATGGATATATAAGTCTTACATGATAGTAACAAAGGGGTGGCAGCGGAAAAGCTCTATCTAAGGCAGCATGGTCTTGGTGCGGCTCCAATCCATGGGGATCTGACTGGGTTACGCTCCTAGCCCACGAACGCTCCGGCTCCTCGTCGACGGACGACGGATCCTTAGGTGAACCTGGCCACATTGAAGGCCGTTGAGTACTTTTGAATGTACTCAGAAGCAAACAAACTAACATATACACCAAGCAATGCAATCCATGGCATTCAAGCATGTATTTGCTATTAGGGTAACATTAATTATCATGGCATAGCATACCTATCTAGCAATATTAATTATCATGTCGTAGCAAGATTATCTAGCATGATTAAACCTCTAGCAGCATTGATCATCATGACATAACAGGGTTATCTAGCAAGATAACTACTGAAGTAAAGTATAGTAAAGTAAACCATATTAAGTATATAATCCATATTCCGAACATTCTCATGATCCAATCTGAGACTGATCCAAGTCCAATCCAAGTCTTTCGGTCATCTGACCATCTCTTCCATAGCCATTCCATGGCTAACATACCATATTCCTCACAACATCTGATGTCTATGCAGGACAGGTTCTTCCACCATTATTATCATCATTACGGTTGACCAACTAGGGAGGCCTGGACGGACTGTCCAATACCACGGACCCGACTATTCGAATAGATTTTACACTCTGCAGAGGTTGCGCACTTTACCCACACCATGGAGCACCTAACCTCGTGATTGAAGGAAATATGCCCTAGAGGCAATAATAAAGTTATTATTTATTTCCTTATTTCATGATAAATGTTTATTATTCATGCTAGAATTGTATTAACCGGAAACATAATACATGTGTGAATACATAGACAAACAGAGTGTCACTAGTATGCCTCTACTTGACTAGCTCGTTGATCAAAGATGGTTATGTTTCCTAACCATAGACATGAGTTGTCATTTGATTAACGGGATCACATCATTAGGAGAATGATGTGATTGACTTGACCCATTCCGTTAGCTTAGCACTTGATCGTTTAGTATGTTGCTATTGCTTTCTTCATGACTTATACATGTTCCTATGACTATGAGATTATGCAACTCCCGTTTACCGGAGGAACACTTTGTGTGCTACCAAACATCACAACGTAACTGGGTGATTATAAAGGTGCTCTACAGGTGTCTCCGAAGGTACTTGTTGAGTTGGCGTATTTCGAGATTAGGATTTGTCACTCCGATTGTCGGAGAGGTATCTCTGGGCCCACTCGGTAATGCACATCACTATAAGCCTTGCAAGCATTGTAACTAATGAGTTAGTTGCGGGATGATGTATTACGGAACGAGTAAAGAGACTTGCCGGTAACGAGATTGAACTAGGTATTGAGATACCGACGATCGAATCTCGGGCAAGTAACATACCGATGACAAAGGGAACAACGTATGTTGTTATGCGGTTTGACCGATAAAGATCTTCGTAGAATATGTGGGAGCCAATATGAGCATCCAGGTTCCGCTATTGGTTATTGACCGGAGACGTGTCTCGGTCATGTCTACATAGTTCTCGAACCCGTAGGGTCCGCACGCTTAAAGTTTGGTGACGATCGGTATTATGAGTTTTTGTGTTTTGATGTACCGAAGTTGTTCAGAGTCCCGGATGAGATCATGGACATGACGAGGAGTCTCGGAATGTCCGAGAGGTAAAGATCGATATATTGGAAGGCTATATTCGGACGTCGGAAAGGTTCCGAGTGATTCGGGTATTTTTCGGAGTATCGGGGAATTACGGGAATTCACCGGGGGAAGTTATGGGCCTTATTGGGCCATACGGGAAAGAGAGGAGCAGGCCGCAGGGGCTGCTGCGCCCCTCCCCTTGCTGGTTCGAATTGGACAAGGGATTGGGGGGGCGCAACACCCCTCTTTCCTTCTCCCTCTTCCCCTCTTCCTTCCCCTCTTGGTGGACTCCTACTAGGAGTAGGATTCCTAGTAGGAGTCCCCTACTTGGTGCGCCACCCATAGGGGGCCGGCCTCCTCCCCTCCATCCTTTATATACGTGGCCAGGGGGCACCCCATAGACACAACAATTGATCATTGATCTCTTAGCCGTGTGCGGTGCCCCCCTCCACCATAATCCACCTCGATCATATCGTAGCGGTGCTTAGGCGAAGCCCTGCGTCAGTAGCATCATCATCACCGTCACCACGCCGTCGTGTTGACGAAACTCTCCTGTGAAGCTTTGCTGGATCGGAGCTCGCGGGACGTCATCGAGTTGAACGTGTGCTGAACTCGGAGGTGCCGTGCGTTCGGTACTTGGATCGGTCGGATCGTGAAGACGTACGACTACATCAACCGCGTTGTGCTAACGCTTCCGCTTTCGGTCTACGGGGGTACGTGGACACACTCTCCCTTCTCGTTGCTATGCATCACCATGATCCTGTGTGTGCGTAGGAAATTTTTGAAATTACTACGTTCCCCAACAGTGGCATAAGAGCCTGGTTTTATGCGTAGATGTTATATGCACGAGTAGAACACAAGTGAGTTGTGGGCGATACAAGTCATACTGCTTACCAGCATGTCACACTTTGGATCGGCGGTATTGTTGGATGAAGCGGCCCGGACCGACATTACGCGTACGCTTACGCGAGACTAGTTTTACCGCCGTGCTTTGCACACAGGTGACTAGCGGGTGTCAGTTTCTCCAACTTTAGTTGAACCGAGTGTGGCTACGCCCGGTCCTTGTGAAGGTTAAAACATCACTAACTTGACAAACTATCGTTGTGGTTTTGATGCGTAGGTAAGAACGGTTCTTGCTCAGCCCGTAGCAGCCATGTAAAACTTGCAACAACAAAGTAGAGGACGTCTAACTTGTTTTTGCAGGGCATGTTGTGATGTGATATGGTCAAGACATGATGCTATATTTTATTGTATGAGATGATCATGTTTTGTAACTGAGTTATCGGCAACTGGCAGGAGCCATATGGTTGTCGCTTTATTGTATGCAATGCAATCGCCCTGTAATTGCTTTACTTTATCACTAAGCAGTAGCGATAGTCGTAGAAGCAATAGTTGGCGAGACGACAACGATGCTACGATGGAGATCAAGGTGTCGCACCAGTAACGATGGTGATCATGACGGTGCTTCGGAGATGGAGATCACAAGCACAAGATGATGATGGCCATATCATATCACTTATATTGATTGCATGTGATGTTTATCCTTTATGCATCTTATTTTGCTTTGTTTGACGGTAGCATTATAAGATGATCTCTCACTAAATTTCAAGGTAAAAGTGTTCTCCCTGAGTATGCACCGTTGCCAAAGTTCGTCGTGCCGAGACACCACGTGATGATCGGGTGTGATAAGCTCAACGTTCATCTACAACGGGTGCAAGCCAGTTTTGCACACGCAGAATACTCGGGTTAAACTTGACGAGCCTAGCATATGCAGATATGGACTCGGAACACTGAGACCGAAAGGTCGAGCATGAATCATATAGTAGATATGATCAACATAGTGATGTTCACCATTGAAAACTACTCCATTTCACGTGATGATCGGTTATGGTTTAGTTGATTTGGATCACGTGATCACTTAGATGATTAAGAGAGATGTCTATCTAAGTGGGAGTTCTTGAGTAATATGATTAATTGAACTTTAATTTATCATGAACTTAGTCTTGGTAGTATTTGCAAATTATGTTGTAGATCAATAGCTCGCGTATAGCTCCCCTGTTTTATTTTTGATATGTTCTTAGAGAAAACTAAGTTGAAAGATGATAGTAGCAATGATGCGGACTGGTTCCGTGATCTGAGGTTTATCCTCATTGCTGCACAGAAGAATTATGTCCTTGATGCACCGCTAAATGACAGACCTATTGTAGGAGCAGATGCAGACGTTATGAACGTTTGGCAAGCTCGATATGATGAATACTTGATAGTTTAGTGCACCATGCTTTACGGCTTATAATCGGGACTTCAAAAATGTTTTGAACGCCACGGAGCATATGAGATGTTCCAAGAGATGAAATCGGTATTTCAGACCCATGCCCGTGTCGAGAGGTATGAGACCTCTGACAAGTACTTTGCCTACAAGATGGAGGAGAATAGCTCAATCAGTGAGCATGTGCTCAGAATGTCTGAGTACTACAGTTGCTTGAATCAAGTGGGAGTTGATCTTCCGGATAAGATAGTAATTGACAGAATTCTCTAGTCACTATCACCAAGTTACTGGAACTTCGTGATGAACTATAATATGCAAGGGATGACAAAAATGATTCCCGAGCTCTTCGTGATGCTGAAATCAACGAAGGTAGAAATCAAGAAAGAGCATCAAGTGTTGATGGTTAACAAGACCACTAGTTTCAAGAAAAGGGCAAAGGAAAGAAGGGGAACTTCAAGAAGAATAGCAAGCAAGTTGCTACTCCCGGGAAGAAGTCCAAGTCTGGACCTAAGCCTGAAACTGAGTGCTTCTACTGCAAAGGGACTGGTCACTGGAAGCGGAACTGCCCCAAGTATTTGGCGGATAAGAAGGATGGCAAAGTGAATAAAAGTATATTTGATATACATGTTATTGATGTGTATTTTACTAGTGTTCATAGTAGCCCCTGGGTATTTGATACTGGTTCAGTTGCTAACATTAGTAACTTGAAACAGGAGTTGCAAAATGAACAGAAACTAGTTAATGACGAGGTGATGATGGGTGTTGGAAGTGATTCCAAGGTTGATAAGATCACCATCGCACACTCCCTCTATTTTCGGGATTAGTGTTGAACCTAAATAAATGTTATTTGGTGTTTGCGTTGAGCATGAATATGATTGGATCATGTTTATTGCAAAATAAAAGTTATTTGGTGTTTGCGTTGAGCATGAATATGATTGGATCATGTTTATTGCAATACAGTTATTCATTTAAGTCAGAGAATAATTGTTGTTCTGTTTACATGAATAAAAACCTTCTATGGTCATACACCCAATGTAAATGGTTTATTGAATCTCGATCGTAGAGATACACATGTTCAAAATATTGAAGCCAAAAGATGCAAAGTTAATAATGATAGTGCAACTTATTTTTGGCACTGCCGTTTAGGTCATATTGGTGTAAAGCGCATGAAGAAACTCCATGCTGATGGGCTTTTGGAATCACTTGATTACGAATCACTTGATACTTGCGAACCATGCCTCATGGGCAAGATGACTAAGACTCCGTTCTCCGGAACAATGGAGCGTGCTAATGACTTATTGGAAATAATACATATCGATGTATGCGGTCCGATGAGTGTTGAGGCTCACGGTGGGTATCATTATTTTCTGACCTTCACAGATGATTTGAGCAGATATGGGTATATCTACTTGATGAAACATAAGTCTGAAACATCTGAAAAGTTCAAAAGAAATTCAGAGTGAAGTGGAAAATCATCGTAACAAGAAAATAAAATTTCTACGATCTGATCGTGGAGGTGAATATTTGAGTTACGAGTTTGGCCTTCAATTAAAACAATGTGGAATAGTTTCACAAACTCCTGCCACCTGGAACACCACAGCATAATGGTGTGTCCGAACGTCATAACCGTACTTTATTGGATATAGTGCAATCTATGATGTCTCTTACCGATTTACCACTATTGTTTTGGGGTTATGCATTAGAGACAGCTGCATTCACATTAAATAGGGCACCGTCTAAATCCGTTGAGACGACACTGTATGAACTATGGTTTAGCAGGAAACCTAAGATGCCGTTTCTTAAAGTTTGGGGCTGCGATGCTTATGTGAAAAAGTTTCAAACTGATAAGTTCGAACCCAAATCGGAGAAAAGTGTCTTCATAGGATACCCAAAGGAGACTGTTGGGTACACCTTCTATCACAGATCCAAAGGCAAGATATTCATTGCTAAGAATGGATCCTTTCTAGAGAAGGAGTTTCTCTCGAAAGAAGTGAGTGGGAGGAAAGTAGAACTTGATGAGGTAACTGTACCTGCTCCCTTATTTGAAAGTAGTTCATCACAGAAACCGGTTCCTGTGACTTCTACACCAATTAGTGAGGAAGCTAATGATGATGATCATGAAACTTCAGATCAAGTTACTACCGAACCTCGTAGGTCAACCAGAGTAAGATCCGCACCAGAGTGGTACGGTAATCCTGTTCTGGAGGTCATGTTACTAGACCATGACGAACCTACGAACTATGAGGAAGCGATGATGAGCCCAGATTCCGCGAAATGGCTTGAGGCCATGAAATCTGAGATGGGATCCATGTATGAGAACAAAGTATGGACTTTGGTTGACTTGCCCGATGATCGGCAAGCCATAGAAAATAAATGGATCTTCAAGAGGAAGACGGACGCTGATAGTAGTGTTACTATCTACAAAGCTAGACTTGTTGAAAAAGGTTGTTGACAAAGTTCAAGGAGTTGACTACGATGAGACTTTCTCACCCTTAGCGATGCTTAAGTCCGTCCGAATCATGTTAGCAATTGCCGCATTTTATGATTATGAAATTTGGCAAATGGATGTAAAGACTGCATTCCTGAATGGATTTCTGGAAGAAGAGTTGTATATGATGCAACCTGAAGGTTTTATCGATCCAAAGGATGCTAACAAAGTGTGCAAGCTCCAGCGATCCATCTATGGACTGGTGCAAGCATCTCGGAGTTGGAATATACGCTTTGATGAGTTGATCAAAGCATATAGTTTTATACAGACTTGCGGTGAAGCCTGTATTTACAAGAAAGTAAGTGGGAGCACTACAACATTTCTGATAAGTATATGTGAATGACATATTGTTGATCGGAAATAATATAGAATTTTCTGGAAAGCATAAAGTAGTATTTGAAAGGAGTTTTTCAAAGAAAGACCTCGGCGAAGCTGCTTACATATTGAGCATCAAGATCTATAGAGATAGATCAAGACGCTTGATAAGATTTTTCAATGAGTACATACCTTGACAAAGATTTTGAAGTAGTTCAAAATGGAACAGTCAAAGAAGGAGTTCTTGCCTGTGTTTTAAGGTGTGAAGTTGAGTGAAGACTCAAAACCCGACCACGGCAGAAAATAGAAAGAGAATGAAAAGTCATTCCCTATGCCTCAGTCATAGGTTCTATAAAGTATGCTATGCTGTGTAACAGATCTATTGTATACCCTACATTGAGTTTGGCAAGGGAGTACAATAGTGATCTAGGAGTAGATCACTGGACAGCGGTCAAAATTATCCTTAGTGGAATAAGGATATGTTTCTCGATTATGGAGGTGCCAAAAGGTTCGTCGTAAAGGGTCACGTCGATACAAGTTTTGACACTGATCCAGATGACTCAGAGTCTCAATCTGGATACATATTGAAAGTGGGAGCAATTAGCTAGAGTAGCTCCATGCGAAGCATTGTTGACATAGAAATTTGCAAAATACATACGGATCTGAATTTGGCAGACCCATTGACTAAACTTCTCTCACAAGCAAAACATGATCACACCTTAGTACTCTTTGGGTGTTAATCACATGGCGATGTGAACTAGATTATTGACTCTAGTAAACCCTTTGGGTGTTGGTCACATGACAATGTGAACTATGGATATTAATCACATGGTGATGTGAACTGTTGGTGTTAAATCACATGGCGATGTGAACTGGATTATTGACTCTAGTGCAAGTGGGAGACTGAAGGAAATATGCCCTAGAGGCAATAATAAAGTTATTATTTATTTCCTTATTTCATGATAAATGTTTATTATTCATGCTAGAATTGTATTAACCGGAAACATAATACATGTGTGAATACATAGACAAACAGAGTGTCACTAGTATGCCTCTACTTGACTAGCTCGTTGATCAAAGATGGTTATGTTTCCTAACCATAGACATGAGTTGTCATTTGATTAACGGGATCACATCATTAGGAGAATGATGTGATTGACTTGACCCATTCCGTTAGCTTAGCACTTGATCGTTTAGTATGTTGCTATTGCTTTCTTCATGACTTATACATGTTCCTATGACTATGGGATTATGCAACTCCTGTTTACCGGAGGAACACTTTGTGTGCTACCAAACATCACAACGTAACTGGGTGATTATAAAGGTGCTCTACAGGTGTCTCCGAAGGTACTTGTTGAGTTGGCGTATTTCGAGATTAGGATTTGTCACTCCGATTGTCGGAGAGGTATCTCTGGGCCCACTCGATAATGCACATCACTATAAGCCTTGCAAGCATTGTAACTAATGAGTTAGTTGCGGGATGATGTATTACGGAACGAGTAAAGAGACTTGCCGGTAACGAGATTGAACTAGGTATTGAGATACCGACGATCGAATCTCGGGCAAGTAACATACCGATGACAAAGGGAACAACGTATGTTGTTATGCGGTTTGACCGATAAAGATCTTCGTAGAATATGTGGGAGCCAATATGAGCATCCAGGTTCCGCTATTGGTTATTGACCGGAGACGTGTCTCGGTCATGTCTACATAGTTCTCGAACCCGTAGGGTCCGCACGCTTAAAGTTCGGTGACGATCGGTATTATGAGTTTTTGTGTTTTGATGTACCGAAGTTGTTCGGAGTCCCGGATGAGATCATGGACATGACGAGGAGTCTCGGAATGTCCGAGAGGTAAAGATCGATATATTGGAAGGCTATATTCGGACGTCGGAAAGGTTCCGAGTGATTCGGGTATTTTTCGGAGTACGGGGGAATTACGGGAATTCACCGGGGGAAGTTATGGGCCTTATTGGGCCATACGGGAAAGAGAGGAGCAGGCCGCAGGGGCTACTGCGCCCCTCCCCTTGCTGGTCCGAATTGGACAAGGGATTGGGGGGGCGCAACACCCCTCTTTCCTTCTCCCTCTTCCCCTCTTCCTTCCCCTCTTGGTGGACTCCTACTAGGAGTAGGATTCCTAGTAGGAGTCCCCTACTTGGTGCGCCACCCATAGGGGGCCGGCCTCCTCCCCTCCATCCTTTATATACGTGGCCAGGGGGCACCCCATAGACACAACAATTGATCATTGATCTCTTAGCCGTGTGCGGTGCCCCCCTCCACCATAATCCACCTCGATCATATCGTAGCGGTGCTTAGACGAAGCCCTGCGTCGGTAGCATCATCATCACCGTCACCACGCCGTCGTGTTGACGAAACTCTCCTGTGAAGCTTTGCTGGATCGGAGCTCGCGGGACGTCATCGAGTTGAACGTGTGCTGAACTCGGAGGTGCCGTGCGGTCGGTACTTGGATCGGTCGGATCATGAAGACGTACGACTACATCAACCGCGTTGTGCTAACGCTTCCGCTTTCGGTCTACGAGGGTACGTGGACACACTCTCCCTTCTTGTTGCTATGCATCACCATGATCCTGTGTGTGCGTAGGAAAATTTTGAAATTACTACGTTCCCCAACAGTGATCCCATTCGGGTGGACCAGCGTTGCTCCAACAAAACCCGCCTGACCGCGCGCAAACAACCAACTGGGCTCACAGGGTTATCGCCGTCTACCTGATCAGGGTAGCACGCACGCATAACCCTCCCTAGTTGAAGGTACTGATGAAAGAGCACGAAGCCAGACCAAATCAAGGCCGTCCCATACCGGCAAATGTGGTTGCACGAATAAGCCCGGACAGGTGACTCAAGATCAACCAACTATGTTCAGTTTAGCAAGTACTTAACCGGCAGGTATATCCATTATGAATAACTTGACCTGGTGCTAACTATGTACGAGGTAACAACTGCATAAACATAACAACCTATCTCCGTATAGCATCATAATGAGTCATTAGCGCGGTAATGATAAACATGATCAAGCAATGTAAACGATGAATACAAATTAACAAGAATTTAAGTAGTTCTAGCACGGGCATCATTATTAGGTTAAACATACAAGAATAACATAGAGCAATGCTTTAGGGCATATATCAGATGGTCGGCTTGCCTGGGGTCGAAGAATACTCCGGGAAGAAGTGCGGTGAAGCCGCGGAAGAATTCGCCGGATAAGATTCCCTCTCATAGGGGCTGAATAGAGGCAAGGGCAAAATGGTCATTTTCACAGTGTGAACACATTATGAAATGGTTCCATCGGAACGGACTCGACGAGACGAAGAAGTGGGCTTTGGATTCACCTCGATCGGAGGTACGAGTGAAAAGTTGTGAGTGTTTTTCTACCAAGGACTAATCTGCAAAATAAATACTTGCATCCGAGTCCCTGGGCAGTGCGGCTGGTCCCGCATTTAGGTAGAATACGCCTTCCAGCGGGGAAAACGGAAACACGCTGGGGCGCGTCAACTTATCCGACGTGGCCGACGCGCAGCCGCCGACAGCCGGGCCCCACTTCGCCTTCCTTTCTCCTCCTCTGTCTCCTTCGTCCTCCTTGCGGCCAGAACAGGGGAGCGGCTCGGGCCATCGCCGGTGACGCCGCTCCGGTGCTCGCGGGGGCTGGCTGAAGGTGGGGATGGACGCAACGCTCCGGGCCGCGCCGGTGGGTACCCGTGGCGGCGGCGGGAAGGCTCTGTAGCAGGCGGCCGAGGTGAAGGCGGACGACGGCGATGGAGAACTCGGGCTCCGGCGTGATTTCGGCGCTCCGGTGAGCCTCCTGGCCGGGCGACGGTACGGTTGGGATCTCCGGAGAGTACGGTATTGAGTGGTGAGTCGTGGGCCGCCAGGGAGGGCTGGGTGCGCGGCGGCGGGTGGTGGTAGTGGGCGGCGGCTCTGGTCGAGGTGGGAGCTCCAGTGGCCGGAGAGGCTGGGCGCAGGTGTGGGAAAGGTCGACGGAGCATGGCGCGCTCGATGATGAGCTCGGACGGAGCCGGGGTCGACCAGAATGCCCGAATTTGAGAGGGCGACGGCGGCGACCATGGTGGCCGTGGGAGGCGTGGGGAGCTTCTCGAGCTCAAACGACTGCTCGGGAAGGAGGCTAGGAGGGAGAGGGAGCCGCTGCGGGTGTTGTGGTGCTTGGGAAGGCTCAGAGCCGTGGCTTTATATAGCCGGGGTGGCCGAGGCGATAGGGAAGGGCGCCGTGGCGGCCTTATCGCCTTACTGGCGCTCCGGCGAGGTGGCAAGCACCTAGTGGTGCCGACAGAGGTTCTGGGAGGGCGGAGGGGCTCGTAGGAGCTTCGGGAGAGCTCGGGCTCGTCCGTATACGGCGGCAGGTCACGGGCAGAACAGCGGCGGCAATCGCCGTGGCGCGAGGAGGAAGATAGGGGACGGGGAAGGTGCGGGAGAGGGGCTACGTGGGCTCCCCGAGGCCGCTAGACAAGCTCGGATAAGCCAGGGCCGACCGGAGGTGACCGAACGGAGTAGGCCGAGCGCAGAGCACCGTTTCTGCACGCCCGCTACGTGGTCACCGCGCACACCGCATGCTCCGTCCCGCGTCTGCCTGCCAGGTCTTGTCAAACAGGTGCCTCACTGCTCAATTAGATATGATACATCATTGGATGGACCAGGATGGACCTAGAGTACTCGAGGTGATCCAGAACAGTTTCTGGATAGGATCTTGGGTGGAGATTTCAGGAGAAATGGTCAAAGATAAGAGGTTGTATTCTTGTCATAGTGAAATGTGGTAGAAAAGACTAGATGCTGGTAGAATTTGAAGTCATTTGGACAAGATTTGCACCCACTTCCTTTGTAATGCCAAATCTGGTCCAAAAAATGGATTTTGAAGCTGCACTCATATGGCTTGATGAAATGAGCTGAATTTTGGTGGAGGGTGATGATTTGAACATATGAAGGTACTCGAAAAGTTTCAGCTCATTTGGAAATGCCTATATGGTACTTCCTTCATAGAGCTTCCAAATGGACAGAAACTTGAGAAAATTGTTGTGGATGAATGGATAGATGGATTGAGCTGGTTTTTGGTTTCCATGAGTGATTTATCAATGATAGTCCATGAAAAAATTCAGCTCAAATAGATCAAGGGTTCAAGCACTTCCTTTGCAATTTGCCCAACTGGACAGAATTTGCATATTGGTGTTGTGCTCAAAATTTAATGGGTGGAACTTGGGTTCTTGATGGAAATGATGAATATATAGATAGGAGAAGCTCCACAATTTATTTGGGATTTTTCCTGGCTACCAAAATGGTAGTTCCTTTAGAAAGTGCCCAAAATGCAATATTGGCTTTAAAAAGGAAAATGCAATTTAACCTATTTAATTATGGACAATATTTTTATGGGAGCTCAATATGATCACAAAGAATATCTCCACAAGTTTTCATGAACTTTGGAGATGGATAGATATTTTCCTGGATTTAATTCCTTTAACTGGCGGAAAAAGGAATTAATTATAAATAAAAAATATTGCAAATAACTTGGCAATATTTTTGCATATCCAGGGTTTATAGATGAAGGATGATGACTGGGAGAAGTTTGGGAGGCAATAGATCAAAGTAAATTGGGGTTCCTTTGTAACTGAAGGAATTAGGGTTTCCTTTCCGGTAACTCGGAAGGTAGGGTTTCGACGGCAAAACCCTGAGAATAAATCTTAGGTGGTAGGATTGGTCTTGAGAGAATCTCCGGTTGGATAGGAAAGGCAAGGCTAAATGACCATCTTCATGTACCCAAGAGCTTGAAAAAATCCGATAACACCGAGAAAAAAGACGGGAGTCAAATCCCGCGAAGGAAAAAAAACAGGGAGCGGAAACCAGGGTGTTACAGGCATCCCCAAACTTGAGCTCTTTTGTCTCCTTAATTCTTCTCATATCATGGTTTCCTAAATCTTAAAGATTTCATCCACACAAAACTCAACAAGAACTCGTGAGATAAGTTAGTATAAATCAACGCATAACCTTATCATTCTTTACTGTAGAAAATCACTAAAATTATTATTTGATATTGCATACTAAATGCCTCTGCATATTTAAAACTTCTATCCGCAAATAGAATCATTAAACAAGCAAATATATGCAAACAATGAAAGCATAACAGCAATCTGTCTAAACAGGACAGTCTGTAAAGAGATAAGGAGAATCCATACTTATTTAACTCAAAAAATTCTGAAAATTTACCACACTGTAAATAATTTATCATTTCATGTTATGTCAAAATTTCAAGCTTTTATCACATTCTGACTTTTCTAGGGAATTTTTGCAATAACGATAAACTTTCTGTTTTGAAACAGCAACTCATATACTTGTAAATTGAGCATGGTGAAGGCTATCCTTGACACTTTTATTGAAATAAAAGATACAAAACCTTATTCTAAATAACAGCAAGCAAATTTAAAATAAAATAAAATGACTCTCCAAGCAAAACTCATATCATGTGACGAATAAAAATATAGCTCCAAGTAAGGTTACCGATAATGTTGGGGACGAATGAGGGGATGCCATCCGGGGCATCCCCAAGCTTAGTTGCTTGGATCTTCCTTGAATATTACTTTGGGGTGCCTTGGGAATCCCCAAGCTTAGGGTCTTGTCACTCCTTATTCTCCTCATATCGATATCTCACCCAAAACTTGAAAACTTCAATCACACAAAACTTAACAAAACCTTCGTGAGATCCGTTAGTATGATAAAACAAATCATTCACTTTGGTACTGTCAAGACAAGATTCAAATTTTTTATCACATGATACCTACTGTACCCTATCATTTCTACAATTTATATTGAGCAATATAAGCCATAGAAACTAGGAAACAAGCAAACTATGCATCGAAAACAGAATCTGTCAAAAACAGAACAGTCTGTAAATATCTGAATTAAGCTCATAGTTCTGTTACTCCAAAAATTCTTAAAAATTAATAAAACGTAGAAAATTTGTATACCAATCAACTGTAAAAATTTCAGAAGTTTTCCACGTTCCAGTAAAATATAGGAATTTATGTACTGGACGCAAAAGTTTCTGTTTTTGCACAGAATCAAGTCAACTATCAACCACACTATCCCAAAGGCTTTACTTGGCACTTTATTGAAACAAAAGCTATAAAACATGATTAATGCAGTAGCTTAATAATCTGAACACACAAAAACAGTAAGGGAAAATATTGGGTTGTCTCCCAACAAGCACTTTTCTTTAATGCCTTTTTAGCTAGGCATGATGATTTCAATGATGCTCACATAAAAGATAAGAATTGAAACATAATGGGAGCATCATGAAGAATATGACTAGCACCTTTAAGTCTAACCCACTTCCTATGCATAGGAATTTTGTGAGAAAACAATTTATGGGAGCAAGAATCAACTAGCATAGGAAGGTAAAGCAAGCAAAACTTCAAGATTTTCAACACATAGAGAGGAAACTTGATATTATTGCAATATGTAGAAGCATATGTTCCTCTCTCATAATAATTTTCAGTAGCATCATGAATGAATTCAACAATATAGCTATCACATAAAGCATTATTTTCATGATTCACATACACAAAAAATTTATTACTCTCCACATAAGCAAATTCCTTCTCATTCATAATAGTGGGGAATAGTGGGAGCAAACTCAACAAAATAACTATCATGGGATTGAAAATTAAAATCAAGATGACAAGTTTCATGGTTATCATTATTCTTTATAGAATACATGTCATCACAATAATCATCATAGATAGGAGGCATGCTTTCATCATAATAAATTTGCTCATCAAAACTTGGGGGACTAAAAATATCATCTTCATCAAACATAGCATCCCCAAGCTTATGGCTTTGCATATCATTAGCATCATGGATATTCAAAGAATTCATACCAACAACATTGCAATCATGCTCATCATTTAGAGATTTAGTGCCAAACATTTTATAGACTTCTTCTTCTAACACTTGAGCACAATTTTCCTTTCCATCATTTTCACGAAAGACATTATAAAGATGAAGCATATGAGGCAACCTCAATTCCATTTTTTTTGTAATTTTCTTTTATAAACAACACTAGTGATAAAACAAGAAACTAAAAGATTCAATTGCAAGATCTAAAGATATACCTTCAAGCACTCACCTCCCCGGCAACGGCGCTAGAAAAGAGCTTGATGTCTACTACGCAACCTTCTTCTTGTAGACTCGTGTTGGGCCTCCAAGCGTAGAGTTTTGTAGGACAGTAGCAAATTTCCCTCAAGTGGATGACCTAAGGTTTATCAATCCGTGGGAGGCGTAGGATGAAGATGGTCTCTCTCAAACAACTCTGCAACCAAATAACAAAGAGTCTCTTGTGTCCCCAACACACCCAATACAATGATAAATTGTATAGGTGCACTAGTTCAGCGAAGAGATGGTGATACAAGTGCAATATGGATGGTAGATATAGGTTTTTGTAATCTGAAAATATAAAAACAGCAAGGTAACTAGTAACAAAAGTGAGCGAAAACGGTATTGCAATGCTTCTAAACAAGGCCTAGGGTTCATACTTTCACTAGTGCAAGTTCTCTCAACAATGATAACATAATTAGATCATATAACAATCCCTCAACGTCCAACAAAGAGTCACTCCAAAGTCACTAATAGCGGAGAACAAACGAAGAGATTATTGTAGGGTACGAAACCACCTCAAAGTTATTCTTTCTGATTGATCTATTGGGCTATTCCTATAAGTGTCACAAACAGCCCTAGAGTTCGTACTAAAATAACACCTTAAGACACACATAAACCAAAACCCTAATGTCACCTAGATACTCCAATGCCACCACAAGTATCCGCGGGTTTGATTATACGATATGCATCACACAATCTCAGATTCATCTATTCAAACCAACACAAAGAACTTCAAAGAGTGCCCCAAAGTTTCTACCGGAGAGTCAAGACGAAAACGTGTGCCAACCCCTATGCATAAGTTCACAAGGTCAAAGAACCCGCAAGTTGATCACCAAAACATACATCAAGTGTTCTCAAATCCATAAAGACTCAATCCGATAAGATAACTTCAAAGGGAAAACTCAATTCATTACAAGAAGGTAGAGGGGGAGAAACATCATAAGATTCAACTATAATAGCAAAGCTCACGGTACATCAAGATCGTGCCAAATCAAGAACACGAGAGAGAGAGAGAGAGAGAGAGAGAGAGAGAGAGAGAGATCAAACACATAGCTACTGGTACATACCCTCAGCCCCGAGGGTGAACTACTCCCTCCTCATCATGGAGAGCGCCGGGATGATGAAGATGGCCACCGGTGATGATTTCCCCCTCCGGCAGGGTGCCGGAACGGGCTCCTGATTGGTTTTTTGTGGCTATAGGGGCTTGCGGCGGTGGAACTCCCGGTCTAGGTTTTGTTCTGGGGTTTTTGGGATTTATAAGAGGTGTTGGAGTTGGGGACAAGTCAAGGGGGCCCACGAGGCGACGACAAGGATGGGGGGCGCGCCCTAGGGGGGGCACCCTCCACCCTTGTGGTGGCCTCGGGACTCCTCTCCGATATCTTTTCGTTCCAGTATTATTCATATTTTCCAAAATATTCTTCGTAAATTTTCAGGCCAATTGGACTCCGTTTGATATTCCTTTTCTGCGAAACTCAAAAACAAGGAAAAAACAAAAACTGGCACTGGGCTCTAGGTTAATAGGTTAGTCCCAAAAATCATATAAAATAGCATATAATTGCATATAAAACATCCAAGATAGGTAATATAATAGCATGGAACAATAAAAAATTATAGATACGTTGGAGACATATCTGGAGCGGACTTCGAGCTCCTGCCGTTTGGTTCTGGGAGGAGAATTTGCCCTGGCTTGGCGTTTGGACTCGCCAATGTGGAGCTCGCGCTTGCTAGTCTGCTGCTCCACTTCGACTGGGAGGCGCCGGGGCTGGATGATCCTGCAGGGTTTGACATGACCGAGGCCTTCGGCGTCACAGACGGCGATGACTGGGGGTGGGGCGACCCGCGCAGGAGCACGTCCTTCACCTTCGGCGTCGACATGGTAGAGGAGTTCTGCGAGAGGCACGGGCTGGCCATGGTGTGCAGGGCGCACGAGATGAAGGATGTCGGGTACGACCAAGGGTTCGCCGACGGGAAGCTTGTGACCGTGTTCTCTGCACCCAACTACTGCGGCAAGTGTGGCAACGACGGCGCCGTCATGACCATCGCCGGTGACCTCGCCTGCTCCTTCCGCGTCTTCCACCCTGATGCTACTGTCACTCCTCCTCCGGCTCCTATTTATCTGTAGTCCAATACATATATATTGATGTCAATTTCAGACGCCTTGCCATGTAATCTCCAGCTCGTTGTGTTTTTCTTTTATTAAGAGTGAATTCCAGTTTTTGAATGTATTGCAGGTTTTTATCCCATTTAGGGAAAGTTTTATTCGATTTACCACATTTAAATTTTGAAAAAATTACTTTTTGTTTCTCAACTCCTCGTGAAGTCTAGATTTAGTCCCTCAACTCCAAAACCGAACAAATGGGTACGGCTACATGTCAGTCGACCGTTTTTCCAATTAGGGTCAGTAGACTGTTGTGGACTGTTGGATGAAGATTGTATAGCGCATGGACCTTCTTCTTCCCAGACCACCAAACGTGCCGCCGGCCACCGGCGCTCGCGGCCGCCCGCCCTCCCCGGAACCGCCCCCCACCGGTCCATCCGCCGCCCTGCAGCCATCCCTCTAGCCCCGCCCGCGCTTGGGTTTTTTCTCCGGCGAAGTGCACCACCGACCCCACCACCGCCGTCCACCACTGCACCCATCCTAAACCCTAAGATAGATAATAGGGTAGCCCACCAGCGAGCCCCTTCCTTCCGTCTGGCAAACTCTCAAAAATCAACTGGTGAACAAATTGTCCCTAGCTAAACTGCGAACAAATTGCACTCCCAACTCTTAAAACCGGTCAAGTTCAGTCCCTTGTCTAGGCAAACCTAGCATCGCTGCTGACTCAGCATGGTTTTGATCGATCTTCGTCAATGTGGCACTATTTCTCTCTCCTATCTTCTTCCTTCTCATATTGGCTTATTGAGGTATTTCATCGAACGCCTTGCATGCACTCGTCCACTGCTTCTGGCCATCCCTCTAAACCGATGAACCCCCTGAAATTGTCTGGCGAACCTACACTAACCCCCACCCCTAAGATTGACAAGGTGGCTCCTTCTCCCCCTAGATGAGATCAAACATGCATTGGTGCAGTGTCATTGTTGCTTTCTTCTCCACAAAATTGACTGATCCAAATTCCATTTTCAGGTGACTGACATGTAGCTAAACTCAAATTATAACCACACATAACAAGTTCAAACATAACACTAGGATACACTAACCAGTTCATACGAGTACGATTCGCATACTATGTTTGTGAGAACATTCGCTTTAAGACCAAATGGCGCAGAGATGTAAGACAACTTCGGGTACATAAACACTATTCTCATTTTTTTTATGATGATCTAATATATATACACACAACTAATATATTCATATTAATATCCTTCTTTAAAGATGCAAGAGATGCGGGATAGGCTCCTACCAGAGAACCGCATACGAGCAATTCAAGAGGAAATTGCGGGATTTTTGCTTACGGAGGCCATATCTGAAAGAGGAGAATACCATTGCACCTAATGCTTGCATGTAATGATCTCCAAATTGTAGGAGAAATTGTATATATATATATATGTATGGTCGTACAAGAAATTATACTATATATGTATGGTCGTACGAGAAATTATATTATACTATATGCATAAGGTGTACAGTATGTAGTAGCGTAAAATATGTTTCAAATGAAAAAAATTGAATGGAAAATACAAAATGAAAAGGAAAAATAAACCATAAACCCTGAACCCCTGCACCCTTAGTCCCGGTTGGCCTCACCAACCCGGGAATAAAGGTCCCCCACCCCCCGGGCTAGCTCGCGGCCACATGGAGGGACCTTAAAGGTCTTAGTCCCGGGCCGTGGCCAACCGGGACTAAAGGATGAGGGTCCTTAGTCCCAGTTTCGTTGTCCTGGTTGGTGACCCGGGACTAAAGGCCATTGCCAACCAGGACTAAAGCCCGTTTCTCCACTAGTGTGGTTGAAGCTGTGGCATGCTTAACACTGGCACCTGCAAGTTACAGGTCACCATCGCCCGGTCCCTCTTATCTTTATAACTTTGACTAATCAAGCAAGGTAAATGATTGTTAAATGGCACTACATTCTTGGTGAGTGAAGTGCATCATTGGTCCTCAAACTATTTTAGAGGTGTCATGTTGGTCCTTGAACTATGAAAATCGTCATCTAGATCCTCAAAGTGCAATATGTGTGTCATCTAGGTCCTCAAACTATTTCAAAGGTGTCACCTAGGTCCTTGATCTATTTTAGAGGTGTCACATATATACACACTTATTGCACTTCAAGGATTTTCGAGGACCTAGATGATACTTTTCATGGTTTGAGGACCTACATGACAACTTCAAAATAGTTCGTGGACCTGGGATGCACTTCAGTCTAAACCACTTCCATGAATTAATGTGGTGGCTGGAGTAGAAGATTTATGTATGAACTTGATGGTTTAGTCGGAGTCAACGAACTAAACCACTTCCATGACTGATCAATTTTAGTGGGAGTCAATGGACAGTATAGTCGGATTTGTCAACTCATAAACAATATGAATGCAGGTCATCTTTGCTGTGGGCAGCGAGACGACAGGCACAACACTTGAGTGGATCATGGCGGAGCTGGTGAAGAACCCGGAGGCGATGCATCGGGCCATAGCGGAGGTTCGCCAAGCCTTCGAGGCGGGCGGCACGGTGGTCGAGGAGCAGCTCACCAACCTCGTCCCGTGCCTGCAACTCGTGATCCGGGAGACGTTCCGACTGCACACGCCGCTGCTGCTCCCCGAGAGTGCCGGGAAGAGGCAGGTTGTCGTGTGCTCGGATACGACGTGCTGCAGGGCACGCAGGAGCTAGTGAACGCCTGGCCGCTTAGCCGCGATGAGCGGTACTGGCCCGATGTGCCGGATGAGTTCCGACCGGAGCGATTCGAAAAGTCGCAGGTGGATTTTAGGGGAGCGGACTTCGAGCTCCTGTCGTTCAGTTCTGGGAGGAGAATTTGCCCTGGCTTGGCGTTTGGACTCACCAATGTGGAGCTCGCGCTTGCTAGTCTGCTGCTCCACTTCGACTGGGAGGCACCAGGGCTGGATGATCCTGCAGGGCTTGACATGACCGAGGCCTTCGGCGTCACGGATGGTGACGACTGGGGTTGGGGCGACCCGCGCAGGAGCACGTCCTTCACCTTTGGCGCCGACGTGGTGGAGGAGTTCTGCGAGAGGCACGGGCTGGCCATGGTGTGCAGGGCGCACGAGATGAAGGATGCCGGGTACGACCAAGGGTTCGCCGACGGGAAGCTTGTGACCGTGTGTCCTCTGCACCCAACTACTGCGGCAAGTGTGGCAACGACGGCGCCGTCATGACCGTCGCTGGTGACCTCGCCTGCTCCTTCCGCATCTTCCACCCTGATGCTACTGCCACTCCTCCTCCGGCTCCTATTTATCTGTAGTCCAATACATATATATTGATGTCAGTTTCAGATGCCTTGCTTTTTATCCCATTTAGCGAAAGTTTTACTCGATTTACCAAATTTAAATTTTGAAAAAAAAACTTTTCATTTTTCAACTCCTCGCGAAGTCTAGATTTAGTCCCTCAACTCCAAAACCGAACAAATGGGTGAGGCTACACGTCAGTCGATTGTTTTTCCAAGTAGGGTCAGTAGACTGTTGTGGACTATTGGATGAAGATTGTATAGCGCATGGACCTGCTTCTTCCCAGACCACCAAACCTTCCGCCGGCCACCGCCGCTCGCGGCCGCCGCACCCTCCCCGGAACCGCCCCCACCGGTCCATCCGCCGCCCTGCAGCCATCCCTCTAGCCCTACCCGCGATTGGGTTTTTCTCCGGCGAAATGCACCACCGACCCCACCACCGCCGTCCACCACCGCACCCATCCTAAACCCTAAGATAGATAATAGGGTAGCCCACTGGCGAGCCCCTTCCTTCCGTCTGGCAAACTCTCAAAAATTGACTGGCGAACAAATTGTCCCTAGCTAAACTGTGAACAAATTGCACTCCCAACTCTTAAAACCGGACAAGTTCAGTCCCTTGTCTTGGCAGACCCAGTATCGCTGCTGACTCAACATGGTTTTGATCGGTCTTCATCAATGTGGCACTATTTCTCTCTCCAATCTTCTTCCTTCTCATATTGGCTTATTGAGGTATTTCATCGAACGCCTTGCATGCACTCGTCCACCGCTTCCAGCCATCCCTCTAAACCAGCGAACCCCCTGAAATTGTCCGGCAAACCTACACTAACCCCGACCCCTAAGATAGACAAGGTGGCTCCTTCTCCCCCTAGACGAGATCAAACATGCATTGGTGCAGTGTCATTGTTGCTTTCTTCTCCACAAAATCGACTGATCCAAATTCCATTTTCAGGTGACTGACATGTAGCTAAACTCAAATTATAACCACACATAACAAGTTCATACGTAACACTAGGATACACTAACCAGTTCATACGAGTACGATCTAGGACTAGATATACATACGCAAATCAAACATCAATGCTTCATGCCCTTCACCTTGTCATCTCCGGAGCGGCGGTAGTATGTACCGAAATATGCGCAGTCATTGGCGTTTGAGGGGGCACTCGTAGAAAATAGGGCTTTGGTTCTGTCCAGACTAGAGCAATAGTCCCGGTCGCCTTACGAACCGGGACTAATGTGAGCATCAGTCCCGGTTCGAGCGGCTAGGACGCCGGCCGGGGCTCGGCAGGCACCAGTCCCGGTTCAGATGGGACCTTTAGTTCTGGTTGGAGACACGAACCGGGACTAAAGGGGTTGCCGTCCTCCAACCGGGACTAAAGGTCTGTCTTCAGTCCCGGTTTTAGACACCAACCGGGACTATAAGTTTGCCTATATATACCCCCGCCCCTGCCTGCCCTCTCCTCTATTTTTGCCTCACAGAAGGTGGTAGGTGTGTGCTACTCTGTTCTCCATTCCTATGCACATGAGGTGTTAAATGAAATGCCTGAGAGCATGATACCAATTGAGTTCACACAAGACAAACATGATATAAGGTGCCCAAGCCACACTTAAGCTTTCTCCTCTTTCTTCTCCTCTGTTCTTCCTCCAAGCCCATCCCCGTCTCCATCCTCACCGCCGTCGATCGCCCGCGCTGATCTCGTCGCTGGCACCACCGTGGTGAGCCTCTTGTTCTTATCTTCTTTTTAACCGAAAAAATTCTTACTTGCATGATTTAGATAGCTACTTGTATAATTTTCTTAATTGTATTATTGTTTGTTATTATATAGTGCCATGGTTTTGATATCCACCCCCGTCGGCTCTCGTCCGGTCTATGATTCGGATGTGGTATATTATCTTTTATAACTATTTGTTTCATTTAGTGTTTATGACAATTATGCCGACCAACTTGACATAGATGTTTTTATCTAGGAGGTATGTGAACCAGAAATTCCAACCGACTCTCTTGTCGAGAGGTTAAATTTAGTTGAAAAAGAAAATAATTATTTGAAATAAAAATTGAAAAGAATTGAAGAAGAGAAGATGAAATTGGAGTTGCATGTTGCCGATGTCGTCGATCTACACAAGATCCAAATGGATGCAATGCGTTTGAAGATTAGAAAGATTAGAAAATATGACATTGATAAAGAGGCTTGGTATCATTATGCTGTTGGATCAATTGTTACCTTAGTTACGATTTTGATTGCATCTGTTGTTGCATTTAAATATTTTATATAGTTGTATGTTAGTTTCAATGTATGTTTTAATTAGATGCTTTAGATAGTTGTATATTGTTCTATGAGAACTATGTATGAATTTTATGTATTTATTTTTTCAGTAATAACATTTGATCACTACTGTACTTTGGTTTTTTCAGTAATAACATTTGGTCACTACTGTACAGGGTTTAGGTTTCTATCGCACCAGCAACCCATCATCCAAAAAATATTTCCGTGCCTTCCCCTAGGCCCAAGATAGTGAAGTCTCATGTAGTCAACGTTCACATAATATTACTAGAGGAAGAACAACACAACATAATATCAAAACATTGAACAGGCATAAACTTAACATGATTACTAGTAACAAGACTTTTCTCATGTCCTCGAGAACTAATGGAACTACTCACAACTCATCATATTGATCATGATCAGTGGGTATAAATATATGATTAAGAATCTGAACATAACAATTTTCTACCAATTAAACCAACTAGCATTAACTACAAGATGTAATCAGCACTACTGACACTCTCGGGTATCAATCTGAGGTTCGATAAAAAGATTGAACACAAAGAACAAACTAAGGTTTGGAGATGAGATGGTGTTGGTGATGACCCCATGACGAACGAGTGTTGGTGATGATGAAGCCTTCGGTTTTCCCCTCCCGGAGGAAAGTTTCCCAGGTAGAATCGCTCCGCCGGAGAGCAAAAGTGCTCCACCCAAGTTTCACCTCGCAAACGGCGGCGAAAAATCCCGAGAATTTTTTCTATGAGTTTTTCTAGGGCAAATAGGATTTTTTACCCGAAGGACATTGGGAGACAAGCAACCAGACGTCATGGCCGGCGACGGTGATGGTGGTGGATTGTTCCCCAATTTCAGGTACTTTAGTACAGATGCACCGCTGACGTTTCTGCAGGGAGCGATGCCGAGCCTTGAATACCTTGTGTTCAGTAGGCTCAGCGTGGGGTGGTTGGAGCGTAACAACAAAAACTTTGTATTTGAGTTTGGCAGCTTGAGTAACCTCCCTTTTCTTTAGAGTGGATGCTGGTATCAATTCTCATGTTACCGTTGAAGAGGCCGTGAATGAAGCCGAGGATGCTCTGGCCATTCTAGGGTAGAATTTGAAATTGTAAATTGCCATGAATATGAGTTGGGCTCTCGACGCGCGGACGATGCCCCGTAGTTATTCCAAGTCATTCTCGACGCAAAAGAAAAAAAGGATGCTAATACACACGCACGCGATCGCGCCATTATTGGTTTGATTTGACGGCTCAACAGGCCATTAGATCTGATAGCCTAACAGAAAAGAAAAAAAAATCTCGACGCAAAAGAAACAAAAAAGATAATAAACACACGCACGTGGTCACGTCGCGCCAAGCGTCAAAAGTCCTAAGTCTAGTCGCGAATATACACGCCAGCGCACGAGCTACACATGTGTGTGGTACATGTAGCATACTATCTTCTAACACTCCATCTAGATGAAACATGGGGTGCCTCCTTATATGTTATATGTTGGTCCAAAGTTCTATCCATGGGCGAGGTGGGACTAAAAGTCTCACTCCACTTGCACCCGTGAGGTCGCTCCTGCTGCTGCTTGTGTGATGTGACTGTGGACCGCGCTTTCATCTGACTTGGTACTTGCTTGTGTGATGTGGCTGTGTAGCGAGTGCGGATTTTTGGAGGCCGAGCTCCAGTGAGCTCTTTATTTTGAAAATATCAAAAAGCATATATAAAAGTTTCGAAAAAATCTGAAAAAAAAATCCATGAAAACATATATGTATTACGCAGGAACGTGTTGAATTTCGGCAAAAAATGTTGTGATTTGTAGGCTGTACAAAAAAAACAAAATTCCAGCCCAATAACAAAAATAAAAGGCCCGTTTAAAAAAGCGTATTTGTCTTTTTTCTGTACGCCACATGTAAAAGTATAATGCCATGAAATTTTGCACATACGTAGTATACATGTGCATTTGTGTTCACAAATAAATTTGGAATTTTTCGGGCTCCGAAAAAATAAAATTTAAAAAAGAGCTCACTGGAGCTCGGCCTTCGTTGGCATTTTTGGCTGTGCAGCCCGCTTTCATCTGGCTTGGTACTATACAGTGGACCAGCCCACCATCTCCTGTTGGCAGCCCAGCTCATCTAACGTCCCAAAAGGTTACAACCACACAACTTGTCTTGATGACCTCAGATAATGGGAAACATGAAGAGGGCGGGTCCATGGTAATACACACAGTCATCGTGAGGCCACCACCTGTTAAGTTCATCTAGATTTAAAAAAACTTTAGTTTATCTTGTCTGAAAATAATAAAAGTAAACCTGTGAAGTTGAAGCAAAACTACATATAACCACGTGGTAAGCAATCCAACTATTAAAAAAAAGAACACATGACGATATAAGCATAAACAGTAGAAACCTTGTGTTTATTATCTCCCTCTAATGTGATCACACTTACTCACTCCACCATTTCATGGAAAACATGGGATGTCGGAAAATGACCCCGTTTCATGGAAAAAATGGTTAACTCGCAATTGTTGAAGGACGCATGAAGAACAACTCATGTTTTGTTCAAATTTCATTCAATTTGGAATTTAAAAACCCATGCCCCTGAGGATAGGGTTGGAATAGCGTTTTATTTCATCAATCAATCAACAAATACACAGTACATACTAGAGGAGGCGGCATTTTCACGGGCATGTAATATATTTTCATCCAGGGATGGGAAATCCTTAGTTCCAAGACAGAACCAACCAACACCAGCTATTACATGCTCAACGAGCTAACATTTGTTGATGTCGCAAACAGACTCATCCATTCAACTAGACGGACAATCTCTTTGTTCACATGTGACGCAAAGACAATTGAAAGTAGTTTTACAACAGCAGAGTGTCTCCAAGACAAGACCAACATCACCATTCAACCGACACTGAGCAGAAAATAAACTGGGAGGGCTGGGCTTTTTCGGAAGTATTTCTTGAGATTTGCAAACAAGGCACCTATCCTTTTTCTTCACCTTTTCTCTTCTGTCCTTCTGCACAGCAAAATTGCAGACTAGTTAGTAGTACAAAAAAGGAAACGGCGGACTAATATCAGTGAGATCTCAAACCAAATCAAACTGCTTTTTCCCACTGAACAGATCATTCCTATAAGTTCCCCACATCAAATTTTCAACCTTTTGCCTGGATGACCAAACGGATGCAAGGATTTTAACTGCGATTGACCAGTCACAACCGTAACACTTGTAGAACAAAAGAAAACCCCATAGAATCGAGCATATCAGTGAATCTGAGAGGCTAATATGAAACATGCACCACAGCATGTCAAAGAGGTCCTGGTTACCGAAAAAGGGTTTCCCCCCGCTTTGTATTCCAAAGCAACCAACACTGATTACAAGATCGCTGGGGCGAGCAGCACATCAAGCCCAAAAGAAAAAGAAGAAGAAACAAATGCCAACAGCGGCAGCTCAACAAAGCGCGGATGACCCGCCACCGCTGCGCCCACCGGAAACAAACCACCATAGCCCGAGGCTTCGATCCGCCGCGTACCAAGCAGCACCCCCAAGAAGGAATGCGACGCCGACGACGCTGCTGCCCGGACGGGTCCTAGGGTTTCCCCCGGCACGCGGAGGGAGTTGGGGGATGGATAACAACGACACCCTCCAGGAAGGAATGGTGGCACCCGCAGGCGTCACCGCATCGGAGCCGAAGACCGGCAAGGATTTCTCCCACACTCCAAACCCCGCCGCCCGACCGAACCGGAGCCGACCAGCCAAACCTCCGCCCACCACCTTGCGCCAGCTCGGTTGCGCCACCACCCACGCCGCCTCACTGCGAACACCACCACGAGGCCAAGAGACCCGAAGAGAAACGCCAAACGACGGAAGCAGCGGCACCGCTACCGAGCAGGAGGGACCCACCTCCCCCGCCGACGTGCGGGAGGCCCGAGCCCCCGGCACCGTCGCGGTCGCCGTCCGGACGCGGCAGCAGGGCACACCAGGCCACCCCTGGCCCGGCCGGGCCCAAACGGGCCCGCAAAGCCCCGCCGGCCACGCTGCAGCAATTCGGTATCCGCGCCGCCAGCCCGCAGCCGCTCGCCGCCACACCCCCGCCTCCTGGAGGTCGCGCCGCAGGCTCACCCCGCCGCCAGCCCGCCCGGGCCCAGATGGGGCCCGAAGGGCCCAGATCTGGGCCGAGCGGGCGCCGCCAGGACGCGCCGCCGCGCTACCCCGCCGCCAACGGCGACGCCGCCGTCCAGCCATCCGCCCGCGTAGCGCCAGGACCCCGCCGCCACGCCGGACCGCCGCCGCCTAGGGACACCCCCCAGCCCGCTCCGTCCCGCGCCAAAGGAAGCCGAGAGGGGAAAAGCGAGGGGGCCGCCGCCGCCAGCGTCGCCCGGGCCAGGCCCGGCGGCGAGCGCTGACGACGGTGGCAGGGAGGGAAGAAGGAGGGAGGGGCGCTGGAGAAGAGGATCGGGGTGCGGCCGGTCGCCCGCGGGGGTGACGCGGTCGCGAGAGCCCGAGGCTTTTCCTCCCTATAGACCGCCCAAGAGGTCCTGGTTCAAGGGTGCTGGCAGCGTTGGCTACAATAAAAGGGCAGTGTTCTTTTTAACATGTTGTGTGTCAGGCTATAACGAAAATAATGTGCCCTGGAAAAAACATCCACATGTTGTTGGCCTAGTATTGTGCCCGGAAAATAATCAACAAGTTGCTCTTGCTCTACCCAAGTAAAATGTAGGTTACCATTTCGCTCAACAAAAAACAGTCTACACCTACGAGTATAATCTGAGTTTAATGAACGAACCTTATTTTAGAGGAAAGCTGGTACAATGCTGTGCCGGCCATCGCAACGTCAATGCTGAAAAAGTTCCAGTTTTTTTGGAAAAAAGATGCAGCATTGCAGAGCAATGAGGTGAGCAACAGTTCAATTTTCAAACAATGCAAGACACCACAAGGTACTTCACAGCAGACACATCTACTTATTGTATGTAGTTCAGGAACACCTTCATAAAAAGGTATTTATATAGCATGTGTGAGGAGATGGCTCAGGCATTTGTTTCATATATTCAACAAGCAGATATATCGGCTTATGATATACTCCCTTCGTCCCATAATATAAGAGCATTTTGGACACTACACGGGGTGCAAAAGGTCAGATTATTATCTCAGCCTATTTTGCATTAATGACTATGTCATTGAAATCCAGCCAGCCAAACTCTTTGTTCACTGATTTGGTGGCGGCATATCAAAATACTTCTCGATGTTGAACAACCCCATCACAGTGCTACACAAATACAATTGAAGCTTCTACAACAGCAGAGTGTATTCGAGACAAGACCAACATCACCATTCGACTGACATCAAACAGAAAATAAAAGGAGGGCCTTTCGCTGATATTTGTGAGCACATCACAGCAAAAAGGCAATGCATAGATTCAGAAAGCAAAGCAATTTCACAAACTGAATGCTTTACAGTGACTGAGTGAGTGACCCGAAAAAGGTACTGGATAGAAAATCTTTTATGCCTTTTTATCTCCTGTGGAGTGGACAACCAATTAACAACACAAACCAAATCAAACTGCTTTCCCACCACCATGTCAAAGAAACCATTCCCGGTATCAAATTTTCAAGCTTTTAGCTGGATGACTAAACAAATGCTTGGATTTTAACAGCAATTCCCAAAAGTATGTCACAGGTTAAAAGCATTTCTATAAAGTCCAGTCACCACCACCGTAACACTTGCAAAACAAAAACAACATAGCAAGGAGCATATCAGAAACCTGACTCGACGTTTCAGCCGGTTATTAGTCCTGTCGGCCGGCCGGCGCTATCCATCCAGTGATGCCGCTGCAGTAGCAGCCACCTCCTTTTCATCATTAGAGAAGTAGTCTTCCTGCAACGCAAACGTAGGAGATTCAACCCACACAGACCATGCCATCTCCTTTACGCTTCATCAAGCAACAAACTGACAGGGAGTAGCTAGCTTCATATCGAACGAACCTTATTTTACAGTAGAGCTGGTAGGCCTATGCCGGCCATCACAACGTTAACACTGTAAAGGTTCCAGTTTTCTGAAAAGAACGGTAATGTGTCTATGAGACGAGCAACTGTTCAAACTGGAAGCAATACATGATAGTAGGTGGAAGGATATGGCTCAGGAATATGAATTTAATGAATCGTATATTCGACAAACAACCAAAACATCAATAGCCCAGTCCAGGCAGCCGCTAAAACAGTACGATAGGAGATGATTGATGCAAATCAATATCTTAGCAGCAAGAAATGACACATCTTAAAATGCATACTTCAGTTAAGATATAAAGATAATCCACGCCATGAAAAGTTGATGACACCTTACAAGATTCAGTGCACATAATAATGAAAAGGGATAGTACTAGTATCTATGGCTTACCGGTGTGATAACCATGTTGTGGCGTTAGTAGACAACTCCAACACATTTATAACAATATCACCGGGCTGAATATTTGTTAGTTCCAATATTTTAAATTCAGTTGACCTCATGAATTTAGATTCTTGAAGTTTGTCTCTTCAAGTTGTGATTGACTGGAACCAGAGTGTAACAAAGAAAAGGACTGCAATTGTGCTCCTATTGCTTAATATACAGAGTAAAAGTAAATACAACGACCTACGATATAGAGCTTATGTGCTTTGCATGAAACTGAATGCATGGCACTGAACATACCTCTAATCTCTTCTGTTATATAAGTAAGCACATAATTGGGAGGATTGACATCCATCTTGGTTCAAAAAAAATTGGCAACATAATTTGGGAGATTCCTATCTTTTGCAGCATGGAAGTCAGATAGTCAACATGTTCTAGATCAACAAGACCCTGAGCACGTCTTGACCCCTAACAGAAAAATAGAGACATCCCATGTGAGGAAAAGGTAGACTCGGCTCCTCCACTCATGCTTCTCTGAATCTCTACAAGCTAAGTTCAGTTCATGGTTCTCTGAACTATAACCTAAATTCAGTACATGCTTCTCCGAATGTTGGCCTGCAAATTGGTATTATATTGCAGACTTCAGAGGATTGTATGCAGGCCATTTATGCCAATGGATTTCAGCATTTTATGTTAGTTTTTAGATTATTTGAATGTAAGGACTATACATAATATCTTTGACTATATACGACAAATTATTTTTTGCACATAAAATTCAATGCATGCTTCTCTGAATATCGGCAATACAAGTAAGCAAATTTTGTTCTTATATGTTGGCCTGCCAATATGTATTGGCAGCCTTGCATTCATGTTTTTCACATGCCTAATCCAAGTGCCACTTCTGTACTAAATAAGGTTATGTTTGAGTTAAATAACTAAATGTTGGTTTGCCCAAGTTTTCTTGTGATTGAATTCTGGAACTTACAACATTACATATGGTCATGGAGTCATTTTTGGCTATTTATGTAACAGTTCATCACAGAGTTCCTGTAGTCGAGAGTATGTGTGCCTTTACGGGCACCTAAACCACATTGATCACTATATCTGAGTACCTCTATGGTTTCTTTCTTCAGTTAGATGGACTTAGCTATCACATGAGAATAGAATTAACATGTGTATCTTGTTATTTGGGGAATTATGTTTGAGATTTCATTTTTATCCCAGCACTGGATTGAAGTTGCAGATCAGGAAGCATTTTTTATCCCAGCAGTGGATCGAGTACTTCTAAACACAGTTAAAGAGTAAGGTATGTATATATTTCTCAGTTTAATTCCTTCTTGCACATTGTATGATGTCAAGTTTCAGACAAAGTTATATGATTTACTGTTCTAGGTTGAAGTGTTGGCACGAAGAATCATAATAGGAATTTAATGAATGTTGTGCCTTACTGTCAAGATGAATAACAGTCGACTCAGATAGTGTTTGATTGTGTTTCTCCTAAAGCTAGCTGACCAACATCTGAACGACTATGACTGCTGCGTACAAGTCCAGCTATAAGGATCTAAAACATCGTGTGGAATTCCGAAAGGTATTTTCCTATACTGCATGACCCTGTTTGGAACATGATGATTTCGTGAATCAACAACTACACTATTTCCAGTGACTTTCAACAACTACATCGTTTCCAGTGAAATTTAGCAACAACTACATTGTTTCTTATCATCTAGGAATATAAAGGCTTTGATTTTTTTTCCAGTATAGTTTAGATTTTTCAGGGAACACTTCAACCAAGACATCGATGAAGCAAAGAACTTGATTACAAGGTACAATCGTGACTATCAATGCCTAGCTATTTTTCGGACTTGACTAACACAAAGGGTGCAATATGTAGGTTCAGGGAGCTCCTATGCTTTTTCCGAGCAAAGAAGACTTTCATGCTAGATTTTCTTTCAAGATAACAATAAAGCCTAGGAGCATCCCTGTGCATGGAACAATACTGGAGTGATAGAGTGCAACGGTCTTGCATTTCTCAATGCCTCTAGCTTTATTTTCATTGTTCTCGTAATTTAGCGTGGTATTTAGAAATTCAGAATCCTTGTGCTATGATGTTGCGTATTTGCAACCCAATATACTCTCCTGTTAACTGAATGTGATCGTAATAATTCATTTTTAATCGTTGGTTTATATGCTTGTGGATGTCTGGTGTGAAGAAGCAGAGCTTGTTTTGTGGATGGATGCATTGGTTTATGTTACCAGCCTTTTTGATTTGTTCTTAGAATATGGAGTTGGTTATGATGAACGACGTGCTCCACTGGAAAAATGTATTCAGTGCTTTTTTTGGCCAATTTTAATGCAATCAAAATATCTTTTTGTCTATGTTGTTTCTCACATATGTTTTGTAATATTAGTCAAAACGTGCATTTGCACGTGCATGCTTACTAGTACAAATGAAAAATCCCAGCCAAGAAAAAACTAACCTAAGCTCGTGTCCTACAAACACTGACAAATTAAAACCGCTCGCAGATTGATAACAAAGGGAGAGAGAGAGAGAGAGAGAGAGAGAGAAGAATGCAAAGGGGCAAAGATGCTCTACCGCACTTTGATCGCTTCGCAGCAGCCAGGGGGACGCACATAAAAAAACAGGCCCAAATGCCCAGACGCAGGCACAACAGGCCGACAAGACAGGGGGACGCGGGTTAGATAATGGGTTGAAGCAAACAAAACAGAGAGCAGCACGCGGGCAACGACGCGAATCAGGAGCGCTCACAAAAAAACAAGCAACAATAGATCGAACGGTGATGGACTTAGACGAGACATTGTTAAATCGGAAGAGGATGACAACTTTATTATTGAGAAGATGGCATTTATTATTATTATTATTACTGCCTCTTTTTTGGTATACAAGATTTTTGGGTGATACCTAGAAAGGTGGCAACTTTTGTGGCATTTTTTTTCATTTTCTCGTTTTACTCCCTTCGTTCCAAAATATAGTGCTTCCTCTATTCCCATGCTTCAACTTTGACCATAAATTTAACCAACGAGACTGACTGTGGCGGGAGCAAAAGTTATACCAGTGAATTCGTATTCAAAAGAAGTTTTCAATTATATATTTTTTTTTCTCCCGCCGCAGTTGGTGTCGTTGTTTAAATTTATGGTCAAAGTTGGACCTCGGGAAGCGCGGACGCACTATATTTTGAAATGGAGGGAGTAAATTTTTTTCTTCATACAGAAAAATAAATAGGCTCATTAAAAAAAAAGGAAAATAATTCATGCAGAGAGTTGCATGGGCTGGTTTTCTCCTACAGTTGGCCAACTGGATCGGTTGCTCAACCGCCCCAGTCCTAGCCAATGAAAATGTTCGCTAGTGGATCGACTCCCTGGCGAGCCAATCATTCGATGGTTCTGACCTCCTCCCCGGCGATCGATCCTGATATTAGGGTTCATAAGTTTGCTGTCCGTGTAGTTTTTTGGAGTCCAAAAGCAAGTATGTTTACGTTTAGGTTTTGCGCCTCGGCTGCTCATGTATATAAGCACGGGCGGGTGCGTGAGTTTGGTATTGCGTAGGATTTGAGAAGAGAAATAAAGAGGGAAAGGCATGACACATGCTCTTCACTAACATTTTGTGCGGGCTTTGTTCGTTGTGTTTAGATGTAACCGATCGGTGTGGGCGAATCCCAGCAAAGGAAAAGGAGACACTCGAAACTTAGATGGCATAAAGCTCAAGACATAACGATTGCTGCCCATCAGGCAGACATGCATGGTTATATGCCTCATATATAGTTCAACAATGACTAGCACATATGCCCGTGCGTTGCAACGGAAGAGAAAGTTCATGTGTCCGTACAAGTTCAGACACCGCACGACACACATGTCGTTGAACCACACCAACGCAATGGAATATTTAAATCTTTAAAACTATAATCTCATTGAGCTAGACATGAGGGCCAACCTCCGTGAGCTACGCCCTGCACCTGGTCCATATATACACCGCCCCTCATTCTGTCCTCTCGCTTTTGACTTAATGTTGCAGACTTGTTTCATTGGACCACCCTCATGCATGCATCCCTTAAGGAAATGTCTTGTGCTTCACAATTGAGTAAACACCACATTCCGAGTCCTCCTCCTTGTACCTCGGACCACTATGGACGATTACATCTCGCCACCGAGCAGCAGGAGAGGTCGACGGTGAGGGAACCCTTCCGAGCCGCCACCCTCGATCCACATCTAGCTACTCGTTCCCATCCGGTTCGTCACCAACCCAATCAGCAGCAATGATAATAGCAAAATAGTTAAAATGTTGAAAGCAGTAAATCTGAGGGCTGTAGAGGTGGACGGTGAGGGCTAGCCATTTCCTCGCTTTCGATTCCGACTTGATGTGGGTAGTATTGTATGTTCACACTGATAACGTAAACATGATCAATTCATGTACATGACAAAAACTCAAGGACTTGCATTACAGTTTTAGGAACTTGGAAATAGAAGCAAATAAAAATAAGATAAATAAAATGGTCGGGAATAGAGAGAGAACCACCTTTTCTTCGGTCATTCATTCTGTGTACGTGTGGATCTACATGTGTGTCGCATCTCTCGTTTATGGCGGCAATAATTGCTTCGGGTGCTTGCCTGAAGATTAGAGAAAGTGGCTCAATGATAAACGGATAATGCCACATTGCAGTCTTGTATGCTGATGTGCGTGGCCCATGAATACATTCTTGTGGAAGTCATTACTGGGTTCCATTATGGTCCTGGGGAATTTCACATCAAACAAGTATGAATGACAGGCAGTGTAAAGCAGATGATTTCTTTAAGAAAAAGGATACAGTTGTATGGAATAATATCGATGCAGAGAACAAAAAAAATACTCCTTGGAATAATCAACAATATAGCGAATGTAGGAGTATTTAGGAGAACAACTAATGCAAACGGCACAATATGTGATAAGTGTGTACATCAGAGCAGGATAATCAGCAGAGATGGAAAGTATAGCATAGACAATAACGTGAGAAAGGGCTAGACAAATAGCTGACAATAGCATAGACATTTTTTTGCTGTCTCACTCTTGTTTCAATCACTGCTGCTACTTGGTCCAAATAGTTTACATGATTGCTGACAGTTTTCAAATTATATAAACAAAAGAAGAAAAGGGCTAGAATGTACATAAGGCAGACTGCATAATATGTATGAAAAGATACATAAAGAAAAATTATTCAAGAGAATATAAATTGGTATCTCTGGTCAACAACAGAAATATTTGACACGACTCTAAAATGGGCTGAAAGCACTCATAGGATATGTATGAGAAAATTTGTCGAAGTATATCTATAGTGCTTTTAGGCCTATATGTTCATTAGTACAGTACAGTATAGTTTGGTCAAGTTAGGATCATGACATGGATGATATTGTCACAAAAAAGAAAGGAACAGAGAAAGAAAAGGCCAAGAACTTTCTATTACCTTGTAATTATGTGTGCTGCCTTTGTTATTTGATCCAAAGACTGTATATGAATGCTCACAATTTCAGAACTGCGTGGAAAATAAAGAAAATGAAAGATGTTCAGCATCCGTATCAGTCAACTATTTGCAGCTGATGGCTTGGAAAAAGAAGAGGTGTATAAAGAAAGATGCAAGAAAATGCAAAAGGAAAGGAGATCCGTGGCTATCACTTTGTAAGCTCATAACAAAATAAAGTAAACAGATAAACTGGATCCATGGTTAGCCAATATATGTAGCCAAAGATCTGAAAAACCAGTACCTTTGATCTATTGTAGCATCAGTGGCGCTTGCTCGGAGCGCAGAACAGTGTGCTCTGGTTCATAGAAGATATCCATGAAAGAGTTAGAAAGACCTGGAACAACTTGGCTAATACAGATAGTAAGACGGTAACTGTGGTAGTAGATGGATAGGTGTAGCCAGCCACATATATGTCTATAAGATTAGACAGGTGCAAATGGGCTCAATCTGAAAGTCGTGTAAAGAGACCATCCAAAGAAATTAAGCAAACAGCCACGAGAATAAGAAAGAGAGCCACCAAAATCCATAACCTGAATTTTTTACGCAGCGCTGAGAGACGATGAACTATTGGACCATTCTAACCAAAAGTTACTTAAGCAAACTTTGCAACCGAAATGAAGCTGCTGTACTGAAACTTTGAACGTCTGCACTTCGTCCACAACAGGTTCTCTTGCAACAAATAAGAATTCCAATTATTTAATAGAATGTGATACAAAATAGAAGAGGTAAAAAGACCTATGTTGCAAAATGAGGAAGATTACCACTGTAAGAATCCCAACTAATTAAAATTATATTAGGGAAGATATGTGTTGTAAAATGAGGAAGATATATATTCTGCCTTGCTGGGCCAATACCTTGTAATTTCATAGTGCAACAAAATTGTCATAAAGAGATGCCGTAACTGAAAAGGAGTAGCCCATACAATAGCTACTTCGAAAATCTTGAACCATTCATTATCATCCCTGACTAAGCCCCGGGCTTGTGCCATAAAGGACGCCATTATAACATCTCACATCCTCAAAGCAAGTGCACCTGTGACTACCATGAGTAACATCCGATGGGGAAAAAGCTCACCAGACGTACATGGTAGATACAACCAATTCGACCGCCTAATTTTGTTTCCTCCGCCTTCTAGTCCATACTCTGTCAGAACTATCCCAGGTCCACTCCGAAGGGAAATTCAAATATCTTAAACACCTAGCATCCTTATATTCTTGTAATTAGTGTTCTTATAGTGAGTATGTTCAGAGGACCGTAGAGAAAAACAGGTTCATATTAATTGACTGGTTAATTGACTCTCTACAGCCCCTCACAAATTATACACAAACAAGATCGACAAAATCCGGAGCCGACCCTCAAGTAAGCTAGCTAGGTTCTGGGCTTAGTGCTGAAGTGCATAGTACTGTGCTACATCACATTACAGGGAGACGATGATACCAGCAGGAGGAAATTGAGTATCCTGAACTGTAACAGAACAGCCCCAAGACCACAAACCGTCGATACATCAAGATCTTTATTTTACCATCTCTAAATAAATCTCTGAACACACAACAAGCGTGAGATATTTATGTTAGCCTGTCTAAATTACAGATTTATTTGAGTAATAAAAAGAAGAGCACAAAAAGGAAAGAAGACAAGGATAAATATCAGCACATTCACAAGAAGCTAGGAGTAGTATGGATTCACATATAGGTAGGTCTAGCCAACATAAATTCTGATAGACTTACTCATCTCCTCCCAAATATATGTGAAGGCTTCAGGACAAGGCAACATGATTTAAAAGACAGCAGTGCATATCACACACATACATATATATAAGCTATGAGGGCAGCAATACATGATTTTACTGACCTATTCCAGACCTATTCTCGGCTTGGATTTAGACTAAGAATTTAGAGAGAATATGACTCTGAGTAGGAATAAGCCATGAGGGAAAAAAACAATGCTGCCTCCAGTCTAGTAAGTAATTCTTAATCCAAATTTACTGATTGGATGAGCTTAATAGATGTAAATCTCAATAAAATACACTGAATAACAGATGACACAGGCACACAGCACAAACAGAACCAAGGGAAACTCGGTTTTTTCTGACAATTAAGGGTAGCATGTTGTGTAAGAAAACAGACAATCAGATCCTCTTGACTACAGCACAAACAAATTCATTTCAATTTGTTAATCAAGGCAAAACCTGCGGGAACCTGAACATTTTTTCAGTTACAGATATATTTAGGTGCATAAGTGATACTAAAACTGCGAATTGTGTAGGGTAATTAGTCTTACGAATCACTCGGGGAAAAAAGTCTTAAGATTACTTGCCAACATTAGAATGATAAAAATCATGCCGGATGGAGAGCTGTGACTATATAGAGGGCAGTGTGTCATGATTTTGGATATGATCATTTGCTCAAGACGCAGCCCCTCAGAAATATCCCTTGTGGCTATGTCCTACATCATAATTCAGATCACAAGAAAAGACGGACTGAAAAATGTCAGCTTATTGATATTGATATAATTCGTTGAGCAAACAGCAAAGTACATATATACCTACAGTACAAAATCAAGTACTGTCCCTAATCTCAGTCAGGCTAAACTAAAGTCGTATTAACAGAAATTCTAACTTCTTCCATTAATTTTTGCAAAACATAAATTTATTTGGACTGAAAATCATGAAACAGCAGAACTGTTAAAGAACAGAATCAGAGACAGAGCCAGGGGACAAAAACAATATGTAAAACAGGGGATTCCATCCAGTGAATATCAAGGGGATACATACCTCTGGTGTAGCCGAGGCAGGCGAAATTGGACGGTTGGACGGATGTTCTTGTTCCTCCGGCGAACTCGGCAATTCTTCCTCCGCCGAACTCGGTGGCGACATTGGACGTTTCATCGAAAATTGCAATTTGGACCAGCTTTGATGGAGCTTATGGTCCAAGGACGCAACCTGATGGAGATTCGGGCCGAGGACCCCTCCTTCTTATAGCAAGCAACTGAAATCTGGGTCGGGCACTCCATTGCTTGGTGTTGGACAAGGATACGGCCTTCAATTGTCCATCCAAATCACGAAACGGGAGCAGTGAGTGGTGGTGGCAGCGGAGCTGATGGCATGCGGCTCGTGAAGCTGCTGGTCGCCTGCGCCGAGGCGGTGGTGTGCCGCGACCGCGCCCAGGCCGCTGCGCTGCTGCGTGAGCTGCAGGTCGGCGCGCCCGTGCACAGCACGGCGTTCCAGCGCGTCGCGTCGTGCTCGTGCAGGGCCTGGCGGACCGGCTGGCCCTGGCGCACCCGCCGGCGTTGGGTCCGGCCAGCATGGCGTTCTGCCTCCCGCGGTCGTCGTGCCTCGACGGGGCGCACGGCGAGGCGCTCGCCGTGGCGTACGAGCTGTGCCCGCCCCTCAATCTCAACTGCTCCGCCGCGCCGCCCCACAATCTCTCCTGCTCCGCCGCGCCGCGCCGCCCCTCAATCTCTCCTGCTCCGCCGCGCCGCCATTGACCTTCTCCTGCTCCGCCCGCACCTCACCTTCTCCTGCTCCCCCGCGGCACCTCACCTTCTGCTCCCCCGCGGCAAGAAAGGAAGAGGGAGCGTCTGGATAAGACGCAGGGGTTTGTTTGTAAAAAGCGAACCGGTTTTACACATGTAGAAGAGGGACTGCGGGTTGTATTACTGAAAAACACAGGGGGGTTTTAGCAAAAGCGCGACGACGGTGGCAGAAGCGATAATCGCTTTATTATTAAGGAAAGATGTAGAATATGACAAATGTTGAATGTACTCTCTATAGCTTTTCTTTTTTTTGAACAATCACCGGGGGGGAGAGGGTCCCCACCTGAATATATTACTCAAAAGTCCCAAGAGGACAGGTTACATCAGAGGTTACAGCGAGAGGAGAGGTAAAGGCGCCAAGACACGGCAGCCTCCCTACTGACGGGGTCCTTAAATCTAAAGGCCCAAAGAGTGAAGTCCGAAACAATATTCCGGAGAGTATCAATTGTTGAGTGTAGCTCGTTGCGAAAAACACGAGCATTCCTGGAGTCCCAAAGCTTCCAGAGGATGACGAGAGCAACGGTGGGCCAAATGTTGATGTCGAGGCCGACCGGGGTTGGCGTGTCCCAGATGAGGTCGATGGAGATCGGAGTCTGAAGGCCCAAGATGGACCAAACCTGAATCGCGTGAGGGCAGAACAAGGCGATGTGCGAGGCATCCTCCCTAGTTAAGGTACACATAGAGCAAGAGTCGTCGGAAGTGATGGACTTGCGGTGAAGATTCGCCATCGTGCTCAGCCTGTCGCGGCAGAGGAGCCAGCCGAAGATCTTAACCTTGATAGGAGCCTTGGAGCTCCAAACGTACCCGGCGTTGAGGTCGATCACGTGGTCGGGGGAGAGCAACGAGTAGGCGCACCTCGAGGAGAATGAGGAACCGTGGGTGAGGAACCTGTCGTCGACCGCATCGCTGGGAGTGACATCCTGCAACAAAGACAAAACAGACACAAGCTCGCCAGAAACAACAGAGGTTAGGCGGTTCCGCAGAGTAGCGTATAAACCATTAAGCATGACATGCGATACCAGGACCGAAGGGGCAGTAGAGTGAGAGAAAATATGAGGATAGGTGTCGGCGAGAGGAGTAGGCAGAAGCCAGGCATCGAGCCAGAAAAATGTGGAGGAGCCATTGTTAGTAAGGACGAAGGAAATCTTCCTAATTCATGGCCTCACCTTACCGAAAGAAACAACAATGCTGGGTCTACAAGTGGTGACTTTTGTTTTGCTGTCCGTGTAGCTTTTAGAGTCCAAAAGCAACTACGTTTAGGTTTAGGTTTTGGGTCTTGGCTGCTCGTGTATATAAGCACGGGAGTGTTGTATCATGTCGGATTTGAGAAGGGAAAAGAAGAGAGAAAACGGATGTGACACATACCTTTTGCTAAAGTTTTTGTACATGCGTGTTCATTGTATTTAGATGTAACCGATTTGTGAGCAAATCCCAGCAAAGCAGACACTCAAAACTTAGACGGTACAAAGACATAAAGATGGCTGGCCATCAGGCAGACATGCATGGGCATATGCCTCATAGTATATAGTGTGTTTTTCTTCGCCTAGCAAATCACCATCCTATATATAGTTCAACAATGATGTAGAATATATTTTTTTTGATCAAAAGGGGTTTCCCCCCGCCCCATTTTTATAAAAAAAACGGAGCAACACAAGTCTCCAGGACTGTTACAAGCGATCGGGGCTACCTGAAATGGCAGACCGGAAATCCAACTAAGCTAAAGCAACGGCTAAACAAGCGCCCACCGACTGTATCAGATTTAACAGGGAAAAGAACGTCTGCTGCCATGTAAGGCCAGCTATAAAACCATCAACTCGAGCTACACCAGAGGGTAGCAAAAGGAACAGATCGCGCTCTCAGTCATCTTTCTTGTTGATGTTTTTTGCCTTTGTGCAACTCATCCCGAGTGAGCCTTCGGTGCTCCACCTCGGTTCTTCTTCACGCACGCTCTCAGTTCCCACCCCAGGCTATCCTGAGCAGCTCGCCTCTTCGCCGATCCAGAAGTTGAAGACAGCATCGCAGCAGCACAGATTGATCGCCCTCGCAGAGGGTCTTCCATTGATGTAGAGACACGCTGATCCTCTCCAAGATCGCGCGGGTGCTTGTCCACGGCATACCCTGAAAACAAATATCATTACGCATAGTCCAAACCCCCCAAATGGTGGCAACACAAGCAATATTAACGACAGTTTTCTTGTTATTCATACTCCAAAAGGAGGATAGCTCAGTCATATTATTAGGACCATTAAACCCAAAAGAGTCCGCAACATCGCTCCAAATCTGTCTGGCGACCACACATTCAAAAAATAGATGGTAAACTGATTCTTCCTCATTACAGTATAGGCATTTTAGGTTCTCTACCACCCTCCTTTTATTTAAGTTGTCTCTGGTCAGAATTCTATTGTTAAAAGCCAGCCACAAAAAGACTAGGTATCTGTGAGGCACCATAATTTTCCAATTTTTTTTCCAGATGGGGGTAGAACCCCCCCCCCCCCCCCAGTTGATCACATTGTAAAAGGACTTGAC